>JAWPNB010000003.1:11180000-12430000 GCA_033996785.1 Trichosanthes truncata
AGAACAAATTGAAGGCAGAAGCATCGGTTTTTTCTGCATCTTAAGTTTCTGCCATTTTCTCTTTCGTTCTATACAAGTCTTGACAGCCTTATTATTCCTCCTAATTTGATCCAATCCGAGGAGAACTCCTTGGCTTGTAAGGATCCAATTCACCTTGAGAAGGGTTGAGTTGTGATCGATTAGAAGGTAGGAAAGATAGGTTGTAAAGTTCATCAAGTTGTAATTCCGTTTGGAGTTCTGTTTTGAATTTCATAAGCGTCAGTAGTCGTTATGGTTTTGTTAATTTGATGCTATTCATTTAGTACCTTCATTCTACTGTTGCTAATTTGTTTAGTATTCCAAAGCTTGGAACATCTCTTTGTCGCAAGGCTTTTATTGAAATCTAATTCCAAATTCTAGCTTACAATTTATTCAATTTTATTCCTCTTTACAATGTGTTATACCTTAATAGCTATGAGGTTTAATACCATACACGTTCTGTTTTCTTTTATTCTCAACATGAGCTAAATCTTCTTTAGGGATTCAAGTATGTGAATGCCCTAGAGGTGAGAATGTAAGATTAAATACAAAAGTAACCTAGCTTAACATATTGGCTTGTTTGCTTTTGTTGATTAACTGTTTTGATAAACCTAGATTGATCAACTAGTGTTGCTTTTTAAGCTTGAATCTAATACTGAAAAGGTTAGAGAAAAGTGGAATTCACAAAAGTAATGGAGGAAAATTGCTTAGAAATAATTTCTTAACTTTCTCTAGACATAGGGCAAGAACTCCAACACCACTAAAATTGTGTTCTAAGTTATCTAAGTTCAATTAGTCATAGGAATATAGGTTTAATCACTTAGTCTTCTACAGATTTTGAAATCAAGGTCGAATAAGAGTTGAATTCGGTTTAAAACAATTTTGTGTTGAGTTATGATTGCAACTGCAATTAAGCTACAATTCTCACCAAAAGGGAATAAGCATTCTTGAGTCCCTTCCTCCTCTTTAATAATTTTTCTTTCTCATTTAAATTTTTAGGAAAACAACCTTTTCAACTTTTTACTTTTGGTTACCAAGTTGCGTTTTGAACACCATCTTACTATTTCTTAAATTTTTTTTACATCCGTTCTCTTGGGATACAATATCTGAAATACTTCTAACTTACTACTTGCATCGATAGTGTACACTTGCACTGGACTGGAGCTTCTTTTACAACCAAAAATCTTTTATTTAAGCCCCCATTTTAGTTGATCACACATTGATACAAGATTTCAATTTATTCAAGATTACATTATAAGAAAGGAGATTTGAGTTGAATATGTGAAGACAGAATATCAAATTGCAGATATTTTCATAAATCCACTCAAGGTTGATATGTAAATTTGAGAACTTTGCTTGGAGTTTTCAGAAAAACATGTTTAAAGGGGGATGTTGAAAGTTAAACATGTTTTTAAAATTACATTATACACAATTTAGTTAATTGAGTAAGTTTTGTATTTTAATTTGTTGTTTAGAATAAGAGTTAAGTACTGCATTTATGTTTGGGAATTTGTATGTACATAAAGTTAAGTTCATGTACGTTTATGGATATAGATAGGAGCTAATATAGATCTAGTGTAACGACCCTAAAAACACGACTCTCTAAACACGGAAGCAAACCTTAGTTACCTCACTCATGCTCAAAATTTCGGCAGCATGACGACGTAACTAGAAGAAAACCAAAATTTTACAAAGACCTGAAATGAGACATAGCACTTCTATAATTCAGGAAATAGACTCAGCACCCACCAAACTACGATATATAATGCTGAGCTCAACCAACAGACAATCAAACCTAAGAATTTCTAACCAAACACACGAAACTAAAGAATAATTAGGATTTACATACCAACATTACAACAAAAGAACGAAATTTCAAAACTAACAACTAATACAAGGAAAAGAGTCTTCATAGCCTCGTCAAGTCACCTCCCTCGTCTCCCACCTCGAGAATATGCACCATCTGCAAAACAAACAAAGTAGCAAGGATGAGTATAAACATACTCAGTAAGTAGCCCACTTAAGGGTCCAAAGTTCGAAACCATAAATCGACGAGTTCTGCCCTAAACTCATAGACTCGCGCTCAATTCAAACTCACTATTCACTTCAGTTAGCTATGTACCCTCTTACTTTACTTTAGCTCACTCCACCGATTCACAACCATACACAGAAGCATTCAACTCTAACTCACAAGCTCTTGCTCAAACTCAAACCCAGCATTTACTTTGATCGGTTATGTGCCTACCCACCTTAACTCAGGCTCACTTTCCTCCAATATTACCACGAGTTATACCTGCGAGCCATGTATTCTAGTTTGGTCTGATGCAAAGAAAGAGAGCAACTCTCATGCTCATCACTTTGGGGACATCGCCCCTATGCTAGCATCCTCATCATCTCACCATCGCTATGGGGACATCGCCCCTATGCTAGCATCCTCATCATCTCACCATCGCTTTGGGGACATCGCCCCTATGCTAGCATCCTTATCATCTCACTATCGCTCTGGGGACATCGCCCCTATGCTAGCATCCTCATCATCTCACCATCGCTCTGGGGACATCGCCTCTATGCTAGCATCCTCATCATCTCACCATCGCTTTGGGGACATCGCCCCTATGCTAGCATCCTTATCATTTCACTATCGCTCTGGGGACATCGCCCCTATGCTAGCATCCTCATCATCTCACCATCGCTCTGGGGACATCGCCCCTATGCTAGCATCCTCATCATCTCACCATCGCTATGGGGACATCGCCCCTATGCTAGCATCCTCATCATCTCACTATCGCTCTGGGGACATTGCCCCTATGCTAGCATCCTCATCATCTTGTCATCGCTCTGGGGATATCGCCCCTATGCTAGCATCATCACTTTCATCATCTCACCATCACTCTAGGGACATCGCCCCTATGCTAGCATCATCACTCTCATCAATTTGGGGACATCGCCCCTATGCTAGCATCAACATCACTCTATTTACTCTCCACTCTACCTAACGCTCACCATCACTCTGCATCAACCTCTTAAGAATACATGCTCGCACGAAAAAGTAGATGGCACTAGCTTGACAAGCTCTCGCTTAGCCACATCGCACTTAGATCGCCAAGGGATTCATCACCGATCATAAGCTTCATTCTCACCTCAACTCGTAAGCCTCATGCATAACCACAATCACGAATTCAATCAGAGACAAACTCATTGTCAAACAAATTTAGGTAGATTTGGTTCGAGTATAAATTCAAACGAAACACACATCACCCAAATCTCATCCATGTTCAAGTAAAACACAAATCACCGACATTCTAGCAAACTTGCTTCCCATACAAACTAGCTTGACTCGATTCACACTCAATCTTTACATACAAGATCTTAATAAGCAGGTCCAAATGTCTACTTATTTGTTAGGCTAGCAATGAAACAACCAACTCCTCCCTAATCACTCTAGAAACCACAACTGTAGTTATCCCCTCATTCACATCCAGACTCAACTAAAACACGTTAAACATACCCGAACATCTGTACCATTCTGAGAACATGGAACATGACCCTGAGCACTACAAACCCTTAAGGTGTTCTAAATCAGCCTCCAGCCCAAACCAAATCACTCCAGCGCCCTGCGCTCAGTCAGCTCGTCCCCATCCCAAGAAACTAAACCTTAGCCAACCATTCAAGAGTTTCAAGCATTCCGAGCAAATCAAAAACCTATGCGTAAGAACTTTTAGGGAACTACAATAAACTCATAAACATTGCAATCAAACACAATCATCATTCCTAAACCTCGAGAACAAACTAATTCAAGGTTCAACTCCATTACCAAGCTCTACAAGTTCTTCCGAATTGATTACTTGCAACAACAAATACATAATAGCGACCCTTCTAAATATCACAACAATGTTCAAGGATGTTGCAAATCCAATCACTATCATAAGCATACTTGTAAAATACTACTCTTGTTATTTATAATGAACTTGGGTCTTTAAGCCCCTATTACCATTTTAATACGTGCTCAAGCAACTTAAACTCAAGAACAATTCAGGATGATTCAGCCATTCACACCATGACCCACATATTCATATAGACATGCATATTTAGTCACAAACTGAAGGAAATAATCTAATTAAACCTAAGCGGAAGCGTAGGAATCAGTTTGAGTTTATTTAGAATTAAATAATAATATTATGGTTAAGCATAACATACCTTGAAAATATGGAAAATCTTCTGGCGGATCTTTATCTCTTCCACAAAGTCTTCCTAGCTATGACTCGAACACAAGACCAAGGCTTGTAGGAGCCTCTTGAAAGAAAATCCACAAGGGATTAAAGAAGAAGATGTATAGAGAGAATTCTCTAATTCTCTCTATTGAGGAGATGTGTGTTGTGTCTAATGGCTCAACCTAGTGTCCTATTTATAGTGACCAAGGGAAAATCTTTGCCATAATTAAAATATTATATTTTAATATCTAATATATTAAAATATATCTTGTATTTATTTGAATCTCATTCAAATCTCCTACGATATTTATTTATTTGAATCTTATTCAAATTCTATAAATATCTTTTATTTAATATATCAAATATACATTAATTATTTTAATATTTAATGTACCAAATACAATAAATATATTTTCCTCTTTTATATTTAATATATCTAATATATTAAATATTAATTTGAACACTTCAAATTAAATATTAAATTTGAACATTTCAAATTTTAATATTTAATATATCAAATACAATAAATATATTTTCCTCTTTTATATTATATATTAATTTGAACACTTCCAATTAATTTTAATTTGAACATTTCAAAATTTTCTTCAACTAAATTGATCTTTTAGTGTTACTATGAGCTAGTAAGGGGACCTTATGGACCTACAGATTATAAGCTCCAATGATACAAAATTAATTAATTAAACTCTTTAATTAATTAATTTCATTCATTAACTATAGGTCACTCCACTATAGACCTAGAGTTGCACTCTTATGCACTGTAGAACAAGTTGTGTCCATAGATATAATCATTACATACAAGTTGATCATTCACGAGTTGTTCATAATTACAGCTGGGTCAAAAGTTCGTTTTACCCCTATAATTACATCTTGCACCTTAAGTACAACTGATACTCTAATGAACAATATTTTTATAATGTAATTATAAACTAAGTCCCTCTCGGGCCAATGAGAGGGTGGGGCCCCATTGTTCAAGTTCTGAAATCAGCACTTAAGGGAACTACTCATCTACTTACCCTATATGGGAATGAGTGAATTCCATCTTATGAGATTATGTTCCCAACTCTCTATTTGGTCAAGTCCCCAAAATGGTAGGCATATTGAATCGGCTATAAAAGCCACTCTCACCCATGCAAATCAAAGGACAAGCCCTCACAGGCAGGAGTTTAGAACTCACTCAAGATTAAGATCAAGTCGCATATGATCATCCTGATGAAATATTAATCTTCTCAATTAGCGGATTTATAAAGAGAGATTAAATATTTCATCGTCCAGTTTTATACAAACTCATTGTATAAAATACCCCCACTCACATGTCTCCACATGAATGATTTGGATCAAATCATTTGTAACTATTACAAAGTGGGCCGTATCAATAGTGTTACTAGGATAAAGCACCCAACCTTATCCATATACTATGACTCTTTAGGTTATTTCTTGAACACGATCCTCATGTATGTCAACCACATACTGTTCAAGATTACACTAATAACCTTGGATTTTTCATATAATGGATAATATTATATTGCAAATAAAATAATCAAAATTATTATTAATTATTAAATAATTAATTAATTACGAGGCTTTACGCCATAAATCCCAACACAAACATCACAAACATGGACCAAATTCATCTAAATCCAACATTGACAAACTCTTATTGCTCTACACATGCTAACTACAATAACTCAATACTTTAAGCATCCATTTCTATTACAACCATTTACTTAGGCCACTTTTGGCTCAAACAACCTCCACACCAAATTCACTAAATAAATCATGTTTCAAAATCATGGTTTTTAGGCATACTTTCACAATTTCCAAACTATCAAACATACATCAATTTAAATGGAAACTTAAAGGGGTTTATATCCAAATAACTACTTACCAAATTTATTCCAAGGTTCAAGACGGCCAGAACTCGAATACTTGATCTTGAATCGTCAAACAAAGTAATCAAAACAATGCTGGAAAATTACTGGACAGCAGCTCGAATCAACTCGATCTCGCCCAAAACGGCCTTTAAATGCGATGGATGTCCAGTAATTGAATCCTATAATCAATGGGTCATTTTAAATGACCATTTACTAGATAAGTCAGCCCTTAAATTTTAGTTTAACACCCCTAAACTGAAGGGAATAATCGAATTAAACCCACAACGGAAGCATAGGAATCGTCTTTGGTTTATTTAGAATTAAACTAAAATACAAGGGTTAAGCAATAAATACCTTAAAAATATGGAGATTCTTCTGGCGGATCTTTATATCTTCCACAAAGTCTTTCTGGCTATGACTCAAACACAGGACCAAGGCTTGTGGGAACCTCTTGAAAGAAAATCCACAAGGGATTGGAGAGGAAGAGGTCTAGAGAGAATTCTCTAATTCTCTCTACTGAGGAGATGTGTGTTGTGAAGAATGCACAATGACTCATCCCTAGGATCCTATTTATAGTGGTCTAGGGAAAATAATAATATATTTTAATATCTAATATATTAAAATATATTTATTTAACCAATTTGAATCTTATTCAAACCATTTAAAATTCTCCTACGATATTTATTTTCTAATTTGAATCCAATTCAAATTTAATAAATTGTATCTAATATACATTAATTATTTTAATATTTAATGTATCAAATACAATAAATATATTTTCCTCTTTTATTTAATATATCTAATATATTAAATATTAATTTGAACACTTCAAATTAAATATTAATTTCAACATTTCAAATTTTAATATTTAATGTATCAAATACAATAAATATATTTTTCTCTTTTATATTTAATATATCTAATATATTAAATATTAATTTGAACACTTCAAATTAAATATTAATTTGAACACTTCAAATTAAATATTAATTTGAACACTTCAAATTAAATATTAATTTGAACATTTCAAATTTTTCTTTCAACTAAATTGATATTTTAGTGTTACTATGAGCTAGCAAGGGGACCTTATGGACCTACAAATTATAAGCTCCAATGATACAAAATTAATTAATTAAACTCTTTAATTAATTAATTTCCATTCATTAACTATAGGTCACTCCATTATAGACCTAGAATTGCACTCTTATGCACTGTAGGACAAGTTGTGTCCATAGATATAATCATTACATGCAAGTCGATCCTTCACGAGTTGTTCGTAATTATAGCTGGGTCAAAAGTCCGTTTTACCCCTATAATTACATCTTACACCTTAAGTACCACTGATCCTCTAATGAACAATATGTTTATAGTCTAATTATAAACTAAGTCCCTCTCGGGCCAATGAGAGGGTGGAGCCCCATTGTTCAAGTCCCGAAATCAATACTTAATGGAACTACTCATCCACTTACCCTATGTGGGAAGGAGTGAATTTCATCTTGTGAGATTATGTTCCCAGCTCCCTATTTGGTCAAGTCTCCAAAATGGTAGGCATATTGAATCGACTACAAAAGCCACTCTCACCCATGCAAATCAAAGGACAAGCCCTCACAGGCAGGAGTTCATAACTCACTCAAGATTAAGATCGAGTCGCATATGATCATCCTGATGAAATATTAATCTTCTCAATTAACGGATTTATAAGGAGAGATTAAATATTTCGTGGTCCAGTTTTATACAAACTCATTGTATAAGATACCCCCACTCACATGTCTCCACATGAATGATTTGGATCAAATCATTTGTAACTATTACAAAGTGGGTCGTATCAATAGTGTTACCAGGATAAGGCACCCAACCTTATCCATATACTATGACTCTTTAGGTTATTTCTTGAACATGATCCTCATGTATGTCAATCACATACTGTTCAAGATTACACTAATAACCTTGGATTTTTCATATAATAGATAATATTATATTGCAAATAAAATAATCAAAATTATTATTAATTATTAAATAATTAATTAATTACGAGGCTTTAGGGCATAAATCCCAACATAAACTGCTTTGAGTCATTGTCAGAACACTTACTCACGAACCAAAAGCTTGTTAATTTGACTCCAAAGGTCTAAATTTACATATTTAATTTCCAAAGGCTATGGGTAATCTAAAATTAGCACAAAAACTATATGGGTATCTCAAATTCACTAACATAGTCAACCAATAGTTTAAAATTAAACTTCGAAATGCTTACCCACTTCAAATCGAACTTGTTCAAGGCTGTACGAACACCGAGCATGCCAGAATTTGACTCGAAACACTCCTCCTCCTTGCTGTCTATACAAATCGAGAGGGAGAGAGGAAGAAATTAGCCCACGGATAGCTGACTTGCGACGGCGTGCAGACGGGCGGAGCTATCGGGTTCACGGCGGATCTGGGCTACCCGCACAGAACTACAGTAGGGCGGCGTGGGTCTATGAACTGGGCAGTGGCGTTGCGTGCAGCAATGAGAGCACGAGTCGGCAGCGAGTTGGGTGCGGCATGCAGTTTTGAAAGCACGAGGAAGAAGAATAAGGAGAAGCTGCTGCGGTGAGGGGATTTTCAGTGGTTCGTATGTCTTGCAGTTCTACGAGGAGAGAGGGAGATAGGAAGAAGGAGGAAGGGAAAAAAATGAAGAAGAAAGGGGAAGGTGTCGGTGGAGAAGAAGGGAGGGAGAAAGGGAGAAGAGGATAAAGAAGAAGAAGAAGAGATAAGGATGGAAATAGATGTTTATCTCATAATAAAAAACAAAATTCATTAATTACTTCCCAAAATTCCAAAATCACCTCATACTTATCATTTTCATTCCTTCTTTGCCCTTTTTAAACTCTCTATCTCCAAATTAACCCAAGCAAAAATACTTATTTGAGAAATTTTCAAATTAAATTCCAAAATTTCAAAATTAATGCCTCTAAACAAACCAGGCGTTACATCTAGCTAGATGGGAGTTATGGATCTAGAATTTTCTTCCATGAGTCCTATAAATAGGATGTCTTTGGTATTTTTTGAAGCAATTGTGTGGAGAAGTAGAAAAAACAAAGTGAATTTGAGAGAAAAAGTGTGAACCAAGTTTTGTAGCTTCTTGAAGAGTTTGTTTTTTCAATGCAAGTAAATTGTTTCTTCTCAAATACCCCTTGTTTGATTATTATTTGTGAGGTCCATCACACACTTCCAACATGGATGAAATCGACCTGTTGCTTAAATTCTTAGAAACCAAAAAAGGTAATTTACGCTTGAAATTTTTAAAGATTAAATGATCTATTAGATATAAAATTAAAATTTATTTTTAACAGGATCCTAAACTTTCAATTTTGTGTCTAGTAGATCTATGAATTTTAAAAGATGTCAAATAAGTCAATAACCTATTTAGACACGAAATTGAAAATTTAAGGACTTATTGGACACAAAGTTGAAAGTTCAAGAACTTATTAAATACTTTTTAAAATTCAAGGATCTATTGGATACAAAATTGAATTAGACACTTTTTATAGTTCGGGGACCAAATAAACACAAATCTTAAAGTTTATGGACTAAACTTGTAATTTATAACCTTCGTTAAACTACCATTAAACTCAAAATATTTAATGTAAGAGACAAAAATCCTTGAGTAACGTCATTATTTCCTAAGGTTCCATTGACAAATTATAAGTTTAGAACAAAAGCACCCTTCAGATTCAGGTAACCACATAAACATGGTTTAGTATTGAAACAACAATATTAATTTAAGCATAGGCTTCTGGGTTAGTTTGGAGATAAACTTCAACGACCTTGAAAATGCCCTTGGCCTTGGCTTCCTCAGCCCTAATCTCTTCTTCTGTGACCTTGGCTGCTGGCTTAGGGTGGTAATGGCTCACATTGGTGCCTTTGGTCCCTCCATCGCCAGCTGCCTCGAACTTAATCTCGTAAGAAATCGACTCGATCTTGTCTGATAAAGTCCCACCCTCTATCACAGTGTAGGCATACTTAAACTTTTCTTCATCAATTTCATCCACTCTATGCTTCACCATTTTTATTTCATTGCCTGCATTGCATCACATAACTTATTCTTAAACTTTATCTCTATACCTTATAGAAATGTTACTTCTTAGCATAGTTTTTTTTTAATCAAATCATATGAACGAGCAGAATAGATTTGAGTTTTTCTTAGAATATCAATGTCACATACATGAGGTAGGAGAATTAAACATATGAGACTTGAAGTAGAGATACCTTAACTATTAAGCTATAACTCATAAGTTCATGTTGGTTGTGTATTCATTTAATCAAATCATATGAATGAGTAGAATAGATTCTTGAATTTTAAAAAAGTCTTTAAACTTTTCATTTTTGTTTGATATGTGAACGTTTAATTTTGTGTCTAATAAAGAAATTTTTTAAGTTAAAAAATTTATTGGATACAAAATTGAAACTTAGAGGCTCTCATTGTTTGTTTGGTTGCTAGGCATTTGGAGAGATTTCAATGATTTAAATTAATCCTGTTGTTTGGTATCATTGGAAAGAGAACAAAATCGTGTCTTAGGTAAAATTTCTTTACTAAAATGGTTGGATTTGGCAGGATTTTATAGAAAATTGAGGTAAATCACTTATTTAACCTTGTCATATTTTACTTTCTATTAATAAGTTAAGATTAAAAGTCTATATTAATGAACATTTTTTTTCCAACTATCATCCAAACAAAAAATTTTATAATTACATTCATTTCAAATATTTCTCGTTACAAACAAAATAAAGAATTTAAATATCATTTCTCGAATACCAACTCACATGATTTAAAATCATTTCTCGAACTTTCTTGATTCCACGTTTGAAGTAAAAAAAAATATATTAAGCACAATTAAGTTACAAGATTCAACCTAGACTTTTAACTTTTTATATTTCTTTTACAAAGTAATGTCAATAACTTAACTATTACATTTCTCAACGTACAATAGCTAAAATTATTGCATATAAAAGTACGAGGACTAAAAATTAAAGCTATAATTAAGTGGATAAATATAAGGGCATTTCTTCAATGACTTGTCTCATTAGATTTTTATTATTCTTCTTTTCAAACCCAACTGCTAAATAGCTAAATAACATAGTACGAAAAGGGCATTCCTTAAACTTTAATCAAAAGATAAGGATGCCAACGAATCCTTTAAAACCACAAACAACCAAACTAAAATTAAGTATAAGGAGTAAACTTTAGAGAAAAAACAAAACTAACCTTGAGCAAGGATCATGTTCTTGATGGTACCAGGGCCACCATGGCCTTCCAAGAGCTCAATGCTTTTGATTGCCTGAGGAAGCAGCTTCGGAATGAGGTGGTCGCCGTCGATAATCAACGCCCTGAACAGCCGTGCCGCCGCCACCGGGCTAATGAACTCCTCACTGCAACTGATCACCGCCACAGTACCAGCCATTCTCTTATATTTCAGAATCCTCCGATTTTGCTTATGCTTGTAATTATGGAAGAATGAATGAGTCGTATATTTATAATTGGAAGTGGAAAGAGAAGAGTTACGTTTATGATTTTGGTGGATGGGATGTGATTTATTATTCGGCAGGGTTCAAATACCTGGAGGAGGCTAGTGTTGAATGTCTCCAAATTCTGTTTTAACTCTGACCTTCATCTTGGGCCACTTGGAGGTGATTGTTTCAATTAATTAATGTCTTCAAATTCTGTTTCACTTGACATCAGGACAGGAAATTTTCGAATACTGCAGGAGTAGTTACTCCTTTGTATGTTCGCACTATGATTCTGCCTTTATAAAATGTGTCGGTAGGAACCTTTAAAAAGTGACGGAAGCGTTGGTATACTGATATTCTAGATGTTGTTTCGTAGTCAGTTCATTTTCTATTTTTGGTTTTCAAAAAACACACCAATTCAGTTTTCAATTTTCTATAAAAACATTTTGGAAATTATGAGTAATAAAAATTTGATATTTGGTTTTCAAAAACTATTTTTTTTCTTCTAATAATAAATATCTTTTTGATAAAATACATTTTTGCTCTTTGAGGTTTCGGTTAGGTTTCTATTTGGTCCAAAATAGACACTTTTAGTTTTTGAAATGTTTAGAAAATGGTTCTAAATAGTCCCTCCTTTAACTGATAGTTGACTAGAAGGAAACATGATGTGATAGTTAAGTTGCTTATTGTATTTTGCTAACTTTAGCAAAATATATTAATTTTTAATATTATGTTTTATGACCTAGTCTTTCTCTCTCCTTCCCTCTTCTCCTCCCTTTCTTTTTTTCTCCACTCTTTAGACGAACCTCACCACCATATCCTTCGTCTCCTCCGTCGTCGTATTCCCTTGTTGTTAGCACCGTCGAATCTCCTTCTATCTCCAAAGATCTCCTAAGTAATCACTACAGGAAAAAAGGTCTACGATAGCTTCAAAAAAATGCTATCGTATGCCTTTTATAGCATTTTACGAAAAGTCATGACAGCCCAAGCTATAAAAAGTCTGTGACATTTTATAGCGTTCTATAAAGGCTATAAAATGTCTGACTTTTTATGGCATTTTATAAAAGTTATAAGAAATGCCATAAAAAAATCTTTTAATAGCATAATTTCATCTTTGTAAAATATATGATAGCATTTTATAAAGGCTATAAAAAGTTTTTTTTTTTATCAATGATAGCATTTAATTACAAGTATAAGTATTTAATAATAGCTTTAAATGGCATGTATAATCAACCTTTGAAGGATCAATTTTTTCTATTTATAGCATTTGGTGAATGTTGTTATTGCATCTTTTATTACTTTTCTAATATGTTCATAATGTTATATTTCATACCTTATTATAAAATAAAAGTCAAATAATAAATATATACTTCATAAAAATAGATACAATCAAAATGTCTTTATCTAAATACAGGTTCATACAAGATTCAAGTTGTCTTGTAAAAACAAATATAGTAATGAATATCACCAATTTGGAGATGATACATAATATCCATTCATTAATTACAAAATATTTTGCTATAAAAAATTCAATAACTCAAGCTAGCTAGTTGTGTTGTGGTTAAGACACCCCATTGTTGTGAAGTAATTCTTTTATCAACCTACAAAAAGTTGTCAAGAAAGAAACAAATGAATATATAATATATAATGAAATGTATACACTAAAAGTCTACAAGATTCTCAGAAGTTCTAGCACACATGAAATATGTTTATATAAATATCACAACACCACTACTCAAAATGATGGACATAATGAAGCAACAAAAGAATATTATCAAAAAATAAATGTATGTCAAGATAATATATTTTAAACCTCCATGATCCTATGGTTACTTTCCCAAGTTCTAAAAAACTCTATGCAAGAATTAGTTCAAAACTTATCCCTCAGATTCCTCTGCATAAAAGAGTAATATGTAGATGGTCATGGTGTAAGATCTCTTTTTAACTTATTCCCACATCCCTCTACTAAAAAAATCCCAAAAAATCTACAGTAACAGCAACACAATTGATAATTGATGTTCTAATTTTGCATGCCAGAATAATCAACAATTGGTTAATCATAATTTTTTTAACGTATCTACCATTCCTCTACTCAAAATATCTTGCATCAAATTAATTTTAAAAGAAGATGCAAAAACTGTGTCATTGCAGCAAATAATAAAAATAAAATAGAGCATTTCAAATTCATGCGCCTTTTTCCAATTCATAGCAAAATGGAAACTATAAAGAAATTAGATTCTTCACTTTCAGCAATAGAAGATGAAGATTATTTAAATAAATAAGTTTTCAACAATCGGTAGGCTAAAATGATGAAAAACCCATCAATCTTGAAAAGGAAAGATGCTGGAAAACACAAACATAGAGGATTTTCAAAGGATCTTATATAATTCAAAGGAATTGTAGCTCGTCTTTAAGGTAAAGAAACTTCTTGAAAAGAATGTACAAGGAAGGTAAAAGTTGAAAGGCATACTTGATCACAAAAATGCATAGTGGGAAAGGGAACCATGTATACAAAATTCAACAGGGCTTGATCTGAAAAACACCCAAGAACTTCTTACTAAGCATAATTATACCGATGCCAATTTGCTAAAAATGAAAGAGAGATTAAAATAAATCTCATAACCTACAATTTCAAAGTTAATCAAACAACAATTAATACTAAAATTGAGTTCTAGTGCAAGAGCTATGTTGTGAGATACAGTAATAATAAATTCCTTATCCACACGTAAGTTTCAATTTCCCAATATAATATCAAAATGCAAACCAAATATCCTACATTTGTATACTATTGACTAATCTGCTCAATAACCACCTAAACCAAAGGATAAAAGAATCATATGTTGACAATCATTTAATAAATGAATGAAAGGCATTAGATATTGGCTCTTTATTATGGCTTCAAAATAAACTGATAAAAGACATGGTTCAAAAATAGGTTGTATGGAGTTCATGAACACAGGAAGTAGTTTATAAAGTAACATTCATTTTTTAAAATATTTGTGGTCTTTCTTTCTCAATTTGCTATACTCAAACAAAGTTGATTTTACATTCTGTCTTTAAGAAAAATGAAATTGAAAGAATTGGAATATATTCTAACATCAAAGGAAACACTCATTTCAATGTTTTTACTGCATGCAAATATGTATTGAAATAGCTTCTTTACCTTGTTGGTGTAGGGAAACAGTATAGATCATAAATCTCATGGACCAAAAGAGAATAGTTCCCTGAAAAAATACATGAGACCAAAAGAACTGACAATACAATACAATAGAAACACATAGAAAACATAATTCTCTAAAAATCTAAATAAGATTAAAATATTGATGAAGACTTGATAGAAGAAGCCACAAAATCTAGAAGATTCAGCAATTATGAGAAACTCCAATTATTTGTTGATGGTTGTACTGCCATCATCTGGAAAGCTCCTTCTGTGGCCTGCAAAACAAAGAAAACCTACACACTGGTATGGTACTTGTCATAACCACTCTGATGCTTAAGTCAGAGAGGAAAAAGTGTAGTAAGCTATTAAAGAGTTGAAGACTGAGAATGAGTTACCTCTATTGGAGTTATAGCAGGGTATTTATATGAGGGGTCTTTTCCTAAACCTAATTGGATTAGGTTTGAGGAGGGAGATGAGTTCATTGAAGGAGTCTAACGTTTGGAGTGTGGGTGAGTAAGTGAGAGGAACCGAATCGAATGAATAGGTTCGACTTGGCAGGACAGCTTGGCTCGGTTTGGGCCAAGTCGGGTGCTTGGGCCATCTTCCCCTTTTCTTTGCTTTCCTCAATCCAACTCTATCTTTGGATTTCGAATCTGACCCGTATTTGGCCCAAAAGTCTTCTGTTTCTCTTGGGTTTGATTCGGTGTCCAAATTTACCCATAACAGTTTTCTTTTTTTTAAAAAAAAAATAATTATCAAGTATGTATAATCTTTATTTTTCAAAAACAGAGAACCAAACACAGAGAATAGAAACACAAACAAACTAAAAATAAAAAACATAAACGGTTTATCAAATCCCGAATCATTCATTTCTACAACAATTGACTATGTGAAGTCGACTTGAGCACATCTTAATTGGTTGACAATGTGTAAAGCCGATTTAAGCATAATTCATTTGGTCAAGGCTGTAACATCAAACGTCATATTTTCAAATATAATCCCCACCCTTATTTAAATTGGAATACTCTAAAACCCCATGCGTGAAAATAAAAACGAAACAAAATTAAACATAATGCATGAATTAACTTGAGAAATTTAATCCATAATTATATCAATTATATATACTCTAGTTACTATTGTGAACTTAGGGTAAAGACAAATAGAGAGGATGCATGAGTTGGGATTTCATTGATAGGATTTGTTAATACATACAAATCTAATAATTTATTTATATTAATAAATTATAATTAAATATTGAAAATCATAATTTGAATACAAAATAAATCTAATTGAACAAAATTACGTGCAGATTGGGCTACAACCATCTTTTGTAGCCATCTTTTGCAGCCCAGCCACGCATTGTGCCAAGTTTTATTTCATCTTTTTTTAAAACCTACCTAATTTGCGCGATGCACGTTGTTGTTAGTTGCCGGCTTGAATATTGTTTTTAAGTTCGTAATTTGTGTTAAAAAGTAGAAACGTAACCTTCACGCTTCAAGCCACAGTCCTTTCAACTTCTCACAGGTGATTTTCGTCTTCTCCCTAATCAGGGCGGAGCTACAGTAGGTCTAGAGCCCTCCCGAACTTTAAAATATTTTGTATTAGTATTAAAGAATTAAAAGAATTTTTCAAACTTGAATTTTGGCCTAATGGTTTTCATGCCTTTAGTCCCCCTGCAGTCCTGCGTTCGATTCTTATAGAGCTCAAATTTTCGATTTTCTTGTGTTGTACAAATCTGACACATGAACAATCTGAGCGGGTCCATAATCCATCTTCCGAATTCGGACTTTGCATGAATTTATCACACACACCACCTATTACAACGAAAATAATGCATCTTTTTTAGGAAAAAATTCAATTTTTAGTATATTGTATCAATTTTATTTAATTTGAATTTCATGAATTTGTCCTACTTAAATAAGTGTTGTAATTTATATCTTCAATTTTTGCTAACTTACCATCAAAATTTAATAAAAAATAATGTAAAATTTTCAGTATACTCATTAATTTCAATAATATCAAGTTTTGTCCAATTTCAAGTTTGACTAATACATAAATTAACCATTAAAGAACATTGTCAAAACTCACAAATTTTAATAAAAAAAATAGCTCTAATGTCATATTGCTTTCAAATTTTATCAATTTTTTTTATAACATGTCTATGTTTTATAATTCTTTGAAAGAATACTAGAATACTTTTTTTAATGATTTTTCAAATGAAACATTATCCTAGAGTAAAAATTGCATCACTTTTTCATGTTTAGGTTTAAGATTGCAACACTTATTTACGTTTGAGGTATAATTTGATGAAATTGAAAATTTAGACAAAAAAATGATACAACTTGACAAGTTTAGATGTAAAAATTGATTTTTTTTCCCCTTGTTTTTATTATATATATATATATATATATATATATATATATATATATATATATATATATATATAATTTATTATTTTTATTATTTTTATTCTAATTAAGAACTAATTTATAATTTCAGATTGTTTATCCTATTTTCTTTATAAAAAATTTATATAAGAATAAAAAATTATGAAATAATAACAAATATTATAATTTTCGTTTTAATTTTTTATTTAAATTAGATTTTTTTTATCAAATATGAATGAAAAATAACCCAAAAAAATTAATTATTAGTATTTAGTCAATTATTTTTAAGAATAAACTATAATGCATATAAACGAAAAAAAAAAAAAAACTACTGATTATTTCAAATTACATTATCTTTCTCATATGTTTATATAGAAAAATCAAACTTACTTTCTATATTGAGCAAACTAATATCAAAATGTACTAAAAAAATACATTAAAATCAATATATATATTAGTGCGTTTAAAATTATATCTATATGATTTTGTGTCTCGACATAAAGTTTTGAATATGCTTGTAATGACCCTACTTTTCCTATTAGACTTTCTAGGGGCGTTACTAAATGCATGCTAATGATATAAAAATCAAACTTAAATAATCTTTCAAAAAGAAATAAACTTTTATTAAAAAAACAATAAAAAACCTTTACCTCGGGATCCCTTTATTTCAAAGCATAAGAATAAACTAAAACATTTTAAAATTTTAAATGATTTTCAAAATACTTCTACAAAAAAAAAAAAAAAAAAAAAAAAAAAAAAAAAAAAACAGTGCTAACAATTAATAAAAATTGCGGAATTTAAACTCCTATAGGTCACCCATGGCTTCTTGCAGCAACTATCATGTCATTCACCAAGGATGCCCTTGCCTTTACCTAAAAAGAAAAACATTTTTGAAAAATGATGAGTATTTAAAATACTCAGTAAGTGACCTCACTACAGGAGTCAGGATATGCAAACACATACAAAGTGATTTTTAAAACTTTTTCCTCTGGTGGGACCTAAAACATTTTCATAGTGGAAATATTTCTTTAACTTTTCTCTTTGGCTTAATGTGGACAATTAACCCAACCTAACCTTTCCTTTTCATTTAACCTTTTCAGGTTCCTTTTCAATTAACCTCTTCAGGTTCCTTTTCAATTAGATGTACATTTATAATTTAGGGGGTAATTTCCACAGCCTTCGAAACCATTCTATCATGAAAATATACATGTATGCATGAGGTCCCAAAGCATTTTAAATTTTCATTCCATGATGCATCACAAGGCAACATTCTCATAAATCATAAACCATAACCCACGCATCACATTCACAAGAATAATTGGCAATCAACAAGTGAAAATCCATTTTCATATACAGTAAAGCATTTTAAGATTCACCAAAAATCATAATAAAACTTTTATAAAAGCTTTTCATTTAAAATATAATTAAATTTTTTTTTTTCAATTCAGTTCCTAACTTACATTTAAGCATACCAGCATAAAGTCCCTTACCTTGGCTAAGCTCAGGAATCCAAATAACCCAAATGCTCCCCAAGATTCCACTGTCTTGAACCTCAGTCAAACGATTTGGAGCCTAATCAAAGCCATCCTTAAGATTAGAAAAATTCCTAAAATCTATAATTGAACCTAAAGTTCCTTCCACCAAACTAAATTCCAAGATTAGAATTAATTCTTTAGCATTTAACTTAGTCTCAAATTGGCGGTTAAAACTGAATTTAAATCACAAGGTTCATGATTTAATCGTTCCCTCAAGTTTAATCTACCAAAAACCCAAAACTCCAAGGACCTTTGAGACTACAGAAAAATCTTACCTAAAAGTCCTAATCACCAACTGGACAGTAACTCAAGGCACAACGCTCGTGATTTTGACGTCGGATCGGAGTGGGTATCCTTGAAACAAAGTCAAGTTCCATGAGTCAGTCTTACCCATAACCAAGAACATCTAGGAAAATGTGTAAAAACTAACGCTTACCCACAAATGGACGTTCGAAGGACTGGAAGAGGGTTGGTCTGACCGGGTTCGCGGATCTGCAGGGACGGCAGCGGCGTGAGGAACTAGAGGTGAGGCAGTTTGTGCAAGGAACGACCCAACATGCGGTGAATCGGCGGTGGAGTGGGCTCGTGGTCGCAGCTCACAGATCTATAGTAGTGGCGCGCTCACGGATCGTCTGAGGCGGCACGTTCTAGATCAAGTCTGCAGCAGATCAGCGGTGGTTTGCGGATTCGAGCGGCGGTCGGGGCTGCGGTTCGTGGTGGTTCGCTGCGATCGGGTCTGAGGCGGTGATTCGTGGTCCAGTCTGAGATGATGAAGGCAGTGTGAACTGCATAAGGGAAATAAGAGAAAAAACTTCTGCTTCACGGGAGTGATTGTCGAACACACAAGGGGAAGAAGAAAAAGTTGGAGAAGATGACGGCTTGGCTTGAGAATTGGCTTGAAGGCTTGGCTTGAACCTAGGGCTGCGTGCAGTATAAAATAATAGAGAGGGAAAATTGGGCTTGGTTTCTCCTTGGGCTTGGGCTTGCTCAAAGTCACCTAATTAACATAAATGCCCCCAAAATAATTAAATCCCTTTTTTCCCTTCTTTCTTCCCAATTTACCCTCCAATTCTCCAATTTCAATTATGCAAACCTCTAAAATTCAATTTCAACACAACTTTAAACATGAAATTGGCCTTACAAGTAATTCAAATCTCAAAATTAAAACTTTAATTAATACTTGAAAATGTCGGTCGTTACAATGCTAATATGTTCAAAATAATTTTCATATATACGAATTTAAGCCCCCCCGACTTAAACTTCTAGATCCGCCACTATCCCTAATCCCATCGCCTCACCGTTTCACGTCTTCTCGCCGACGCGATTCATCTGTTTCAATGACATCCCTCATTTGTCTTTGTCTCTTACTCTCACACTCGCCATTAGCATTTCACCAGTCGCTATCATTCATCTCTTTCGATCACAAAACGTTTCACCAATTCATCTTTATTTCTCACTCTTACATTCTCCATCAATGTTTCACCTGTCCCCATCCTTTGCCCACCTCAGCCCATCATCGGTTGCCGTATTTTTTTACCTTCAGCTCATTGTTGTCCTCTGTCCACCTCAGCCTATCACCTCGTGAGTTTAGGTTTGGGTTCTCTCCTCTGTTTTTATGATTTTATTTTGGGTAAATTGCGAAAACCACCCATAAAGTATGATTGTTGTAGCAATTGCACCTCTAAACTTTTTTAAGTGTAAAAATTAAACCCTCGAACTTTCAAAAGTGTTAAAATTGAACTCCTAAACTTTTAAATGATCAAAGTAAACCCTTTAACTTTTGTAAATGTAAATGTTCCTAAAAGCCTTTCATTTGTGAGGAACCATTTGGACGAAGGGCGGTAGAGGAAAAAAAGGAAAATGAAAGGGGAAGAATCGATTTGGATAAGGATGATAATTTTAGGGGGAAAATGAAAAGATTCAAATAAAGAAGATGGGGTTATAAATGAAGGAAAGGGGAAGAGGATTTCGGCTTATCATTTTCTGCTGATTCTAGGCAAGGTTTTACCATTGATGTTGAAGCTCGGTCGAACCCAGAAGCAAAATAGACTCAAAAAACAAAGATGGATGGGCTCTGCTTGAAAATCAATGGTTGATAATGGGATTTGTATATGTGTGAATTGTGATTGTTTTGTTGATTGTGTAGAGGAATGTTGTAAATGGTTGTTGTCTCTATTTCTTTCTCTCTTTAGTTCTGTTTTTATAAGCTTTGCTGTTGATTCTTTCTTCTTTGGTTAATTAAGTTACAAGTTTTGGCCATCTTCTGTGAGGAAAGTTTTAATTCTAAAGTTACTCTCTCACCCCTAAACTTTTTTGTATTTGTTGGTGGGTTTTGAAAAAATTGGAAATAGGAGAGAAACCGAGTGTGGGTGATTGAAGGGAGGGGGAAGAAAGTAGAGACGGAATGAGGAGAGAGAGAAATTGAATATAATGGATTCAATTTTTACATTTATGATAGTGTGAGGTTTAATATTTACATTAATGATAGTTTGAGGGCTTAATTTTTACACTTGAAATTTACATTTTTGAAAGTTTGAGAGTTTAATTTTTCCACTTGAAAATTTAGGGGTACAATTGCTGCAACTACTATACTTCGAGGGTGGTTTTTGTAATTTGCCCTTTTATTTTAAAGTAAGAGAAGAGAAAAGTGAATTTTTTTTTATATTGATTTGCACTTATGTTGTGGGTTTTTTTTACTGATTTGCAATGATTTTATGTTGTGATTGCTGTGATTTAAACATCATTTCTTGAAGTTATGGAGGACATAGGATGTACAAAGTTACCTACTATCAATTTGGAAGATGACACCCCACAATTAGTACTCAATTTGATGAAGTTCATTTGGAAGATAATTTAGAGCCTACTATTAGTACTCAATTTGATGAAGTTGAAGATAATATAGAGACTATTATCAATACTCAATTTGAAATTGTTGAATCGACAGTTGGGATGGAGTTTAGTTCTATTGATGATGCATATCAATTCTATGTCAATTATGGAGGAAATTTTGGTTTTAATGTAAGGAAAACATATCAAAGAGAAAAAATAGAGATATTTCAAGAATAGTTTTTTGTTGTTCAAAAGAAGTGTTTCGTTAAGTAGACAGGCAAAAAGAAAGTGTTTCATATACTCGACCAATTTCAAGAATGGGATGTAAAGCTAATATAGCTTGCTTGCTTGGAAAGAATGGTAAAATACAAAATAGTGTCTTTTAATGGAAACTACAATCACGACCTTGTTAGAACACCAATGAAACATATTTTAAAAGTTAAGAGGAACATTTTTCAATGCCCAAAATGCTCTAGCTTATGATGCAGACAGATCATGAATTTCAATTAAAGCAACCATGGAACTAATGAGTAGGGAAGTTGGTGGTAGAGAATATTTGGAATTCTTGGATAAGGATTACAAAAACTATATACACAAAGAGCGAAAATCAAAAATCGAGAAGAGGGAGAAGTTGGAGTTGTGTTGCAGTATTTTCAGAAAAGACAAATGAGGAGTTTTTCCCTTTTTTATGCATTACAACTTGATGAAGATGACATGATCAATAACATTTTTTGGACAAATGCACGTTCTATTTGTGATTATAGGCATTTTAGAGATGTTATTTGTTTCGACACTACTTATCGTACAACTAGACTTGGTTGGTCATTTTTCCCATTCATTAGAGTGAACCATCATAAACAATCAATGGTGTTTGGTTGCAACTTTAGTTTCTGACGAAACTATAGAATCTTTTCAATGGTTGTTTGAAACATTTCTTGGTGCAATGTTGGAAAAACAACCAAAGACAATTCTTACAGATTAATCTGTAGCAATGGCTAAAGCAATAAACGATGTCTTTCTTGAAAGTCAACATCGACAGTGTGTTTGGCATATTTTTCAAAATGCAACTAAAAATTTAAGTCATGTGTTTCATAAATCAAACCAATTCGTTCATGACTTTAGTCGTTGTGTATATGATTATGAAGATGAAGATAATTGGTGGCTAGCATGGCAACAAAGATTGGAAATGTATAATCTTAAAGATAATAAGTGGTTGACAGATTTGTTTGAATTGCGAGAAAAATGGGCGATGGTATATGGGCGACATACGGCCGAGATGAAAAGCAAACAACGAAGTGAAAGTATTGATAGTTTATTGAAAAAATATTTAAAGCCAAGTCATGACATTTTGTGTTTCCTTGAACATTATGAAAGAGTTTTAGCAGATTGAAGATATGAGGAATTAGTTGCAGATATCAAGATGAATCAAATAACACCAGTTTTCCTAACAAATACAGAGATGATACAACATGCAGCATAAATATATATACTAGAGATGTTTAAATTGTTTCAAAAAAAGTATGTAGATATTCTTAAGTGTAACCTCTATAAGATTGGTAAGTTAGATACTACATCAGAGTATAGGTGTCATTTTTTGGAAGATCACATCATTGGTTGTTTAAATATGAGGCTTTAACACAAACAGTCACTTATAGTTGCATGGAATTCACTTTTATGGGTATTTTATGTACCCATTCGCTTAAGGTGCTTGATAAGAAGAATGTGAACATAATTCCTACTTCATATATTTTGAAAAGGTGGACAAAAGATGCTGGAGCTTTAAGTGAATTCTTACTTCATAAATTTACTTTGGGCTTCAATGCAATTTCCTTAATCCAAGTATTCTTTTATTCTTGCTTTTATTCTTACGAGCATGTTTTATTGATTGCATTGACACCTCAATTGTATTGCTTGCTTATATGTTTGCTATGCATGAGTTTATGATCCGTAATTGTCATAGATGAAGGAATCAAGTAGCATAAGAGTTGGCTATGTATGTTTTTATGGCTTTTCCATGACTAAATAACTTGCATGATAGACTCTAAAATAAAAGAAACGAAATTGATTAGGTGTAACTATCTCGTCTAGTAAATCTAGTTTTAGTCTTCCCATTGTTCTTCATATTATTGTTTGATTAATATGGAATTCTATCATGGCCAATTAATTAGATAATAGAATTGGTTGTAATGCTTTGTTAAAATCAATTAAATTAGGAATAAAATTATCACGGCTTTTTCGAATAAGTAGACTAAATGCTTGGGAGTTAATTGATTTGTTTTTGGTAAGCCCGGGATCAATGTTACAAATGGATGACAACCATGCCTTTGAATTAGAAACTTTGGTAAGATTGATATTTTCCTTTGCTATAGTTGCTTTCTGTTGATTTTATTTATTTTTACAAAAACCCAAAACCCCCCTTATTTTATTTTATATTCAAATTTAACATTGAGAAATTGATTGCTTTGGTTCTCTTGGGATATTGACCTAGTCCACAATTTCTATAAGTTAGAGTAGGAAACCAGTTTAATGTTGGTTGGCCTCGACAATCCGACCATTGTGATAATAAAGGATCAATAGAAAAAAAAAATGTAATACGTAATAGATGAAATAGAACATTTTGAAAAATTAAGAACAACAATTCTAAGACTTATTTTTATACTCTTGCAATATTGTTTCTCTCCTCCAATTAATATTGATAGTCACTTGTTAGGCTTTATATTAATTTTTAAATCCACAAGCGAGAAGGAGAGTGTTAGAGAATAGGAATATAAATGATTGAATATACTATGAGCTTAAGCTTTTGAATTGAGTGGTTTAATACAAAGTATTGTTAAATTAAAGAACTGTGTTATTCACCTTGGCCGAAGTTAATCTTCTTAAGGGAGCCAGGACCACCATTGCCTTCGAGGATCTCGACACTCTGAATGGCTTGAGGAACGATCTTGGAAATGAGGGTGTCGGAGTCAAGGATGAAGACCTTGAAGGCCCTGGCTACAAAGATGATGGTGGCGATTTTGGAGGCATATTCCTGAATACCCATGATTATTGAACTTGTGAAGACGAAGGAGATGAAATGAACCATGTAAAGAAATAAGAGAGAATGGGAGGTGGTGTTTGGAGTTAGTTGTGAGAAGTTGAAGAAGGTGAGCCTTCAATTTATGGTCAGAGGCCAAGGCTTTTGGCTACTCATGAAAGTGCATTTTGGGGTTTCAATATCAACGTGATGCGATTTGTTTTCCTCTTAAATTCAACTATGGTAAAATAGACAAAGTAATATGGTTTTTAATTTAAAAGGGTTGTGGGAGGGAAGAAGCATGCTTCTTTGAATATTGTATGAAATTATTTACCTATTTGTAGTAGGGATGTTAATGGGTCGAAGGTCAATCTAAACAATTTGTTAGATTAAGTATGGTATATAATATGTTCTCTGAGTTCATTGAGGACATACAAACACGATGGGGCTGTTTGGTGCGCTAGTTTGGAATCAGGAACCCTAAAAATCCTTAGCTGAAATAAAAAACCCTAGGTTTCCTAATTACTATGTTTGGGGTACAGAGTTGGGTTTGGCTAGTTTGCTGAAACCTGTATTTGGGGTGCATGGTTGGGTTGGGCTGGCTTTGTTTAGGTTGTTCTTTTTTTAACAATTTTTTAGGTTGCTTTTTTTTTCAAATCCATTTTTTTTATTTGATAATTGTTTATGAATTTCGTATCAATATTTTAACCAATTATGTGAATCAATTGTTTCAAGAATAGTTAAATATGCATGTGTAGTTTGTACAAGAATAATGATATCTCATTTACTCCATTCATTATAATGTAAAATTAAGTAACGTTAGTAAGAACAGATATTTTAAAAATAATTAATACTCTATTTCACAAAGTATTCAGAAAACTATTTTAGGAACTCTATTTTGGAAATTAAAAATTTTGAAGTCTATTTAATAAATTAGAGAATCTAAAACTCTATTTCACGAAGTATTCTAAAACCTATTTTTGGAACTCTATTTTAGAAATTAAAAAATTAGAAGTCTATCTAAGAAATTATGAAATTTAAAACTCTATTTTACAAAGTACTCATAAACCTATTTTTGGAACTCTATTTTAAAAATTAAAATATTGGAAGTCTATTTAAGAAATTATGGAATTTAAACAAAATTTCGTACCATATTTTGAAATCTATTTCAAGGATAAATGAGTTATAAAATTTGAATTCTATTTTAGAAATTAAAATATTTGAAACTCTATTTTGCACAGTATTTTGAAACCTATTTCAAATATAATGGGTTAAAAATTTTGATTTGTTTAGTAGTCATTTTTTGTTTTATTTTAACCTTTTAAAAAATTGACTATGCGGTTTGGTTGCTAGGGTGATCGTTGGAGTGGTTGTTGGAGTGGTTAGGTTGATGGGGTGGTTGGGTTGTCGAAGTGGTCGCAGGTGGTGGTTGCACATGTTAGGATTTATGCCATAAAGCCTCGTAATTAATAATTTATTTAATAATTAATAATAATTTTGATTATTTTATTTGCAATATAATATTATCCATTATATGAAAAATCCAAGGTTATTAGTGTAATCTTGAACAGTATGTGGTTGACATACGAGAGGATCATGTTCAAGAAATAACCTAAAGGGTCATAGTATATGGATAAGGTTGGGTGCCTTATCATGGTAACACTATTGATACGACCCACTTTGTAATAGTTACAAATGATTTGATCCAAATCATTCATGTGGAGACATGTGAGTGGGGGTATCTTATACAATGAGTTTGTATAAGACTGGACCACGAAATATTTAATCTCTCTTTATAAATCCGTTAATTGAGAAGATTAATATTTCATCAGGATGATCATATGTGACTCGATCTTAATCTTGAGTGAGTTATGAACTCCTGCCTGTGAGGGCTTGTCCTTTGATTTACATGGGTGAGAGTGGCTTTTGTAGCCGATTCAATATACCTACCATTTTGGGGACTTGACCAAATAGGGAGCTGAAAACAAAATCTCACAAGATGGAATTCACTCATTCCCATATAGGGTAAGTAGATGAGTAGTTCTCTTAAGTGCTGATTTCGAGACTTGAACAATGGGGCCCCACCCTCTCATTGGCCCTAGAGGGATTTAGTTTATAATTATATTATAAACAAATTGTTCATGAGAGGATCAGTGGTACTTAAGGTGCAAGATGTAATTATAGGGGTAAAACGGACTTTTGACCCAGTTGTAATTACGAACAACTCGCGAAGGATCGACTTGCATGTAGTGATTATAGCAATGGACACAACTTGTCCTACAGTGCATAAGAGTACAACTTTAAGTCTATAGTGGAGTGACCCTAGAGTTAATGAATGAAAATTGATTAATTAAAGAGTTTAATTAATTAATTTTGTATCATTGGAGCTTATAATCTGTAGGTCCATAAGGTCTCCTTGCTAGCTCATAGTAACACTAAAAGATCAATTTAGTTGAAAGAAAATTTTGAAATGTTCAAATTAATATTAATTTGAAGTGTTCAAATTAATATTTAATATAAAAGAGAAAAATATATTTATTGTATTTGATACATTAAATATTAAAATAATTAATGTATATTTGATATATTAAATAAAAGATATTTATAGAATTTGAATAAGATTCAAATAAATAAATATCGTAGGAGATTTGAATGAGATTCAAATAAATACAAGATATATTTTAATATATTAGATATTAAAATATAATATTTTAATTATGGCAAATATTTTTCCTTGGTCACTATAAATATGACCCTTGGGTTGAGCCATTCTGTACAACACATATCTCCTCAATAGAGAGAATTAGAGAATTCTCTCTAGACCTCTTCCTTTCCAATCCCTTGGGGATTTTCTTTCAAGAGGCTCCCACAAACCTTGGTCTTGTGTTCGAGTCATAGCTAGGAAGACTTTGTGGAAAAGTTAAAGATTTGCTAGAATATTCTCCATAATATTATTTTCAATGTATTTATTGCTTAACCTTTGTATTTTAGTTTAATTCTAAATAAATCAAAGACGATTCCTATGCTTCCGCTGTGGATTTAATTCAATTATTTCCTTCAATTGGTATCATAGCCTTTTTGAGTTTTATTTAGAATTAAAGTTTTGTGATGGTGGATATTTTAATTTATCATATATTTGATATATTTGTGGTTTGCAAATTGATTATTTAGGCTATTTGGCATTAGATTTCTTGCTTTGATTAGATCATTGTAAAACCTATAAGGGTTAGGATTTCATGTATTTTACTTGAATGACTACGATAGCTGAAAATTTTGATTTTATGGGCTGAGGAAGTCAACAGCGAAAAACGTTCAAAAATAAAAATAAAAATAAAAATAAAATAAGAAAAAAACGTGAAAAAAATTTATGATTCCTAAATCCTAAATTTGGAATGGTCCAAACAAGGAAGATATTGAAGACCAAGATATTTCTTGGATTTAAATTATTGTAATTTAAATTATTTTCAATTTCTTAGGATATGCCAAATATGCCGGTCAATTTTGCTATTTTTAATTTAATTATGCATGAGATGTATGTTTTAAATTGTTTGATTGTTGCATAAAGTATGTCATTTAAATTTAAAATCCAACCATAGGTTAAGCATGATCATACATCTTATCTTATTTTTAAATATAATTGTTATATTTGAAAATTTTGATTACGTTGTTTCCTAATAGAATTAAGATTAATTTTTTAATATAATTGTTATATTGAAAAATTTGATTAGGATGATTCCTAATAGAATTGAGATATTTTTTTAATATGCTTATATGTTCCATATCTTTGAATATAATTGTTATATTTGAAAATTAAATTAGGATATTTTGTTTCATAAATGAAATTCATGTTTTCCTAATAGGATTAGGATATATCCTAATGAGATTAGGATTTTCTTAAAATAAAGATATTTCGAATTCATGCTTTAAATAGTTTAAATTTTGAATTGAATATATCTTTATTTGTTAGAATTTAGGATAATCTTTTTATTTAGTTTTAAATGGTTTAAAATGGTAGAATTTCAAGATTATCCATAGTTTAAGTTTTGAATTTAATTTATCTTCCATTTTTCTAATAGAATTAGAATAAAATATCGATGATTATCTTTTAATTTAAAGGGTTTAAAATGATGGATTTTTAAGACTATCCAAGTGAATTATTTTTTAATAAGATTAAAAATATTTATGTTCATTAATCTAATAATTAATAGTTAATTAAAGATTAATGAATTTGAAAATAAAAATTGACTATAAGGGAACTCTGTCTATGGAAGGTTCTGTCTAGACTGAGGTATTTAAGCTGACCAAAATGAAACACCTCTAACTGGGAACCGACCTGGGAGTTGAATTAGTCAAATTTTATTTATTTTCACTAAGCATGCTCATAATGTTATTATTATTTTTTAAATAGTTTAAAAACTTAGTAATTCACATTAAAATTAATCTAACAACATAAGGGTTATGAAGGTAGATTGAGGAACTTAGATAAATGAGATTAAGCCTAATTTTTCTAAGTAATAGAAAACCCTATTTCAAAATACTTAGTGGGAGAAGGACACATCTCAAAAATCCAACGGTCTCTATTATTGATTCACAACGTGAGATTCATGTGGGGCCTCGTGTCGGCTTTTGGACCGTCCTCCCTACGGATGGTGTTTGCATGGATCAATATCAGGGTGAATCTTTTGAGAAAGTATTATAGTAAGTGAGAGAAGGAAATATGTCAACATATCATATGGTCTCCATCATTAGTTTACATCGTGAGATTCATGTGGGGCTTCGTGGCGGCTTTTGGACCTTCCCCCTACGGAATGTGTTTGCATGAGTCAATATCAAGGTGAACTCCTGAGAATGATAGAATTGTAGTTTTGTTTCCAATACTTGACCTACCCTACGGCGGCACTTGTTGGGTTAAAACTACGGGATCTAAAATTATGGGTCACACTTACAAAGGGCTCATTAAAGTTGTTAATGATGTCTTTGACCAAACTAATGGTAACTAAATATTATAGGAATAAGAGTTATTTTGGTATAATATTTGGTTGAGATTGTCTCAGTTTAGTGAAGGAATACTTGACCTACCCTACGGCGGCACTTGTTCTAACTCACTAAAGTACCATAGCATTAGAAATGATTTATAGGGTTCATTTTTTCAAATTGTTTGATTTCTATGCTAAAATTGAATGGATAATTATTTGCATGATGTTAAATTATATATTTTATATATTTCAATATTATGTCAGTTTCTCTCATAATTTTTAATTTTATTACTGATAAGTTAAGATTGAGAAATTTTATTACTTGGAAAAGTAACATTAACACTATAATGGTAGTGTAAAATTTTGAATTTGTCTTTATTGAGAAATGTTCTCAAAACCTGTTGCTAATGCTATTCGAATTGTTCGTGAAGCACATGATTAATGAATTAAAAGTAAACGAGAGAGCATGTACGTATTCTCTTAGTTGACATGTTAGATGTCAAGTTTAGAAGATAAAAAAAATGACAACAACATATGAGATGTTGAAGTCAACATAAGGTAAATTTAGAAAATTGTCTAAATGATCTCAAAATTAAGTATTACAAAAATCCAAGTAAAGAAACCAAATGATTGAAGCTATATAAAAGGAAATAGTTCCTAAATTAGCTAGGACAGTCATAATAAGAGGAATTTTTGAAATGCCTCTAGGAAGAAAAATATAAATGAAAGTAAATTTGATTTACTAGATTTTTGGTGGAATATAAATGTCACCTAGATAGTCGATATAAGATCTACTATCAAGATTTATTCTTCATTACATTTAATATGTAATTCTTGAAAAATACTTAACATGTAGAATAATTTCTACAAGTTAGCACCAGGAAGCCTATCTCAATTAGTGTAGTGGGAGACATTAAGATGTCATTAAGTAAAAATTGTTACATAATGCTGAATATAGTGTTTTTAGTAACCATAAGAGAAATTCAATTTCTCGAACTTTATTACAAAAATGTTCATATAGTATGAATTACTTTGAAGTATGAAAGTTTATATTTTCAAAATTGTTTGAAAATACATTCAGCTGAAAATAAGAACAATTTGTATATGTTAAAAATGTTGACATATACTATACTACAAAATACTGAGATATTCAGGATTATAGAATCCAAAATAGAAAGACAATATTTTCTTCTAAAAGATGATACTTGACTTTGGCTGTTAAGGTTGATTAACATCAACTTGAATAGAATGAAAAGACTAGTAAGAGGTAATTCTCTAAAAAGTTAGTTAATTACTTTACCTGTCTGTAGATCTTGCCTTTCATGCAAGATAATCATTGGGCCTTTATTAGATAGGGCTAGAACGCCAAAGAATATTTTTGGCTTACACATTCTGACCCAAATGGTCTGGTGAATGTAAAAGTCAAATAAAGTCATGAATATTTCATCACTCTAGTTTATGATCATTCAAGGTATAAGTATCTTTACCTAATACAACATAAGTCTAAATTTTTGAAAAGTTCAAGAAAATTAAGACTAAAGTTAAAGTTTAAAAATCGATTAGGTAATTAAATCTATCAAGATATTATGATCAGATCATAATAGAAAGTACATGAACCTTATGTACTAAAACTAATTGATAGAAAATTGGTTTTTATCACAATTATCTTAATACCAAGTACAATTTTGTGAAATTGTGCTACAAGAGGAGAAACAGGACCTTGTTAGACATGGTCACATCAGTAATGAGTTACACATCATTACCATACTCCAGTTAGGAAATGCAATAGAGATTGCATGGTGAACATGATTCCCTCTAAAAGTGTCTACGAGACAATTTTAAAGATTATAGAAGAGTAGTAAAGCTGGTTTACAACACTTCACCATTTGGGAATGTTAAGCTCACATGTTGAAACAAGCCTAAAAGGCTTGTATATTGTAACGCCCGGCTTATTTAGGAGTTTAAATTTTAATTTTTGAAATTAAGTGGAATGATTTTTCATTAGGTAATTTAAATTTGAAGGTTTAATTGAAATTTGGAATGAGAAAAAAAAAAAAAAAAGGGTATTATGGTCTTTTAGAGAAGATATTTTTTGATTTTTTTTAATATAATATTATTTTATTATTTTATTATTATTTTAATTTTTATTTTAATTTTTTTTATTTTATTTTAATTTTATTTTATTATATTTTTTTTTCTTTTCCCTTTCTTCTTCCTCGCGACAGCCCCCCCCCTTCCCGAAAATTTTTCTCTCTCTCTCGCCGTTCGACACCCGCACGCCGCCGGTCTCCTTCCCGATCTCTCTCTCTCTCTTCCTCTCTCTGATCGAAACCCAGCTCGCGATTTCTTTTCTTCTTCTCCGATCAGCTTCACGAACGCCGGTCTGCGTCAGCCCCGCCGGTGTCGGATCCGTAGAAGTCATCTCGCCGGAAATTCGCGAGCTACGTCTCGCCTGAAGCCGTCGACCTGCACGCCTAGCCTCGCCGAACGGAGCTTCTTCTTCTTCCTCGCCGTGAGTTTCTTCGTCGAACGACTCCTTCACGCGAACGCAGCTCCGCCGCCGGCGCACGCCCAGCAACCTGATTTTTCCGCAAAGCTCGCCGGATTTATAGCCTGCACGCCTCGAAACTCACCGGAAAACACCAGATCTGTCCAGATCCGAGAGCCTCGCACGAAAACGAGCCTCCACGCTCCCTCACGCGCCGATCGGAAGCCCCACGCGCCGCCGTCCGCCGCTGCACGCGCCGCCGTGCTCCGGTCACGCGTCGCCGCTCGCCGGAGTTGGGTAAAAAATTGCCATTTGGTCCGTTTCGTCGAGTTATTAATGTTAGAATGTGTTCTAGCGTAAATCGGATGGTTTAAGACACTTTTAGGACACTTTTTAGGTGAATTGTCGAGGACCTTGGATCGTACTTGGAGTGGGAACTCGAGAAGCTCATTACTAGTGAAGAAAGGGTATTGTAGTAAGTAAAGACATAAGGTAAGGGATCTCACAACGAAAGAAGTTTTCGAAACCTAAAGCTAGCTCTATGTTTACTTTGAAAGTTTATGTTTTTCATGTTAAGTATTTAAGAAAGAAAGCGTATTATATGTATGTCTTTGAAATGCGATTGCTATGACTTATGCATTCATAACTATGTTTTAAAATGAATGGGACCTCATGCATGTGTTGTGTGCTCATGAAAAGATTTATGTAGGCCGTGACGATAATTCTCCCAAAAGTTTTATGTGGGTTTTGAGGGAACCCGAGTCTTCGGACTCTCTATGCTCCCGGGGTTCGAGAGTGCCCCCACGATGGTAGCCGACGGGCTTGAGTCTTCGGACTCCACGATGGTAGCCTTCGGGCTGAGTCTTCGGACTCCATGATGTATGTTAGCTTTCGAGCTTAACTCTCAGAGTTAGGGAGGACTCTATTCGATGGAAAAACTATGTCTTCGGACTATTCACGAGGCCCTCGGGAGAATTTAATCGTTCACGAGAGCCGCGAGGAAAAGTACATGGTTTATAAAAGGAATTTTAGGTCCCCTACTAAAGCGATGGTTTACGATGATTTTATGATTTAAAATGACATGTTGCATGTGATTGAAACTCTTATTTTGAAACTATGATGGACTTACTGAGTATTATTCGTTAATACTCACCCTTTTCCTTTTTAAAATGTTTTCAGGTAAGGCTAAGATCGGCCCTAGCGCGTGACCAGAGATCAGTTACTCGAGTCATGGGAGCCGAGCGATCGCTATTCCGCTTCTTTTATGTTTATAGATGTACATAGAACTCATGTCAAGTTTTTAAATGTTTAGGAGAATGTTTCAAAGTCTTTTAACCTTTCTTTGTAAATCGTGCACGTGTATTTGATTTTCTAAGTTTGAATTCACTTGGTCTATGCTGTCGGAACCCTAGCATCATATTGAGAAGTTTGTTGGATGCTAGGAGGTTGTTTGAAAATCTTAGAAGTGTATTTTTCTATGTCTTATCAGGTAAGGGTCAAATTTTTGGTTTTTGCGTAGTTACGTCGTTATGCTGCCGAAATTATTGGTAATATAGCGACGTGACTTAGTAATGACTCTTAGGTAGCGTGTTGAGCCTATAGGGTCGTTACATATATGTTCAAAGATAAGCCTAAGTGTAGGCCACCCCTAAGGAGTATAAAGTGGTCTTTTATGTAGTTCTAAAACGAATAAGGTATTTGTATGACAAATATCAATTTTATAAGAAATATCAAATAAAAGACTACAAACCTTTAATAAGGTGAGATAGTGTTAATAAATTGGTTCCAAGTGAAGCCACTAAATAGTTAACAAAAGTTGTTAACAATTTTATTACATTTGAAAGTCAAATGGATCCTAGTCATGAATTGGATAAACCTCATCATAGTGGGAGAGTTATGAGATGACTCAACCTTTACAATGACTTAATTGAAGCCCAAACTGTCATGTTAGATGACAAAGTTGAAGGTTTATTACTCTCAAAGTGAGACTAATGGCAAAAGGTTAGACCTAATAGGAGAAAGTAAACTAAGAGTAAACTTTCTCACTTGTTGTCATACTAAAGTCTGTAAATATTATTTAATTCATTGTTGCATATGGGATATGAAAATGAATGTTTAGAATTCTTTTATGAAAAGAAATCTTAGATAATGCATCTACACAAATCAATCAGATATGTTTATTTTCAAAGATCAAAAGCAAAAAGTTTGCGAAATAGTAAAGGTTTATTTATGAAATGAATTTTACCATTAGATCTGTGAATATAAAGTTTGATAAAAGTATCAAAATCTATGACTTTGGATAAATATTAATGAAGCTTGTATAGACAAGAAAACCATTAATTGCTTAGTAGATTTTTCTCATGTTTTATGTTGGTGGTATTTTTACCCATTATGAATGATGTAAGATGTCTAACATAAAACGTTGATTAAGTAACCAATTCCAAATAAGTGATTTGAAATGACTCAGTATATTTTAAATGTCCAAAATGAAGATTTTAAGGACAAAATGTTAACTTTGTCTCAAACATCTTATATTGACAAAATTGTTGTCAAATAATTGATTTTTATGTCTAAGAAAGTGTATCTTAAGACACCTCAAATGTTGAGAGTGTTGGGATTTATGCCCTAAAGCCTCGTAATTAATAATTTATTTAATAATAAATAATAATTTTGATTATTTTATTTGCAATATAATATTATCCATTATATGAAAAATCCAAGGTTATTAGTGTAATCTTGAACAGTATGTGGTTGACATACGAGAGGATCATGTTCAAGAAATAACCTAAAGGGTCATAGTATATGGATAAGGTTGGGTGCCTTATCCTGGTAACACTATTGATACGGCCCACTTGTAATAGTTACAAATGATTTGATCCAAATCATTCATGTGGAGACATGTGAGTGGGGGTATCTTATACAATGAGTTTGTATAAGACTGGACCACGAAATATTTAATCTCTCTTTATAAATCCGTTAATTGAGAAGATTAATATTTCATCATGATGATCATATGCGACTCGATCTTAATCCTGAGTGAGTTATGAACTCCTGCCTGTGAGGGCTTGTCCTTTGATTTGCATGGGTGAGAGTGGCTTTTGTAGCCGATTCAATATGCCTACCATTTTGGGGACTTGACCAAATAGGGAGCTGGGAACATAATCTCACAAGATGGAATTCACTCCTTCCCATATAGGGTAAGCAGATGAGTAGTTCCCTTAAGTGCTGATTTCGGGACTTGAACAATGGGGCCCCACCCTCTCATTGGCCCGAGAGGGACTTAGTTTATAATTAGATTATAAACATAATGTTCATTAGAGGATCAGTGGTACTTAAGGTGCAAGATGTAATTACAGGGGTAAAACGGACTTTTGACCCAGCTGTAATTACGAACAACTTGTGAAGGATCGACTTGCATGTAATGATTATATCTATGGACACAACTTGTCCTACAGTGCATAAGAGTGCAACTCTAGGTCTATAGTGGAGTGACCTATAGTTAATGAATGAAAATTAATTAATTAAAGAGTTTAATTAATTAATTTTGTATCATTGGAGCTTATAATCTGTAGATCCATAAGGTCCCATTGCTAGCTCATAGTAACACTAAAAGATCAATTTAGTTGAAAGAAAAATTTGAAATGTTCAAATTAATATTTAATTTGAAGTGTTCAAATTAATATTTAATATATTAGATATATTAAATATAAAAGAGGAAAATATATTTATTGTATTTGATACATTAAATATTAAAATTTGAAATGTTCAAATTTAATATTTAATTTGAAGTGTTCAAATTAATATTTAATATATTAGATATATTAAATATAAAAGAGGAAAATATATTTATTGTATTTGATACATTAAATATTAAAATAATTAATATATATTTGATATATTAAATAAAAGATATTTATAGAATTTGAATAAGATTCAAATAAATAAATATCGTAGGAGATTTGAATGAGATTCAAATAAATAAAAGATATATTTTAATATATTAGATATTAAAATATAATATTTTAATAATGGCAAAGATCTTCCCTTGGTCTCTATAAATAGAACCATTGGGTTGAAGTATTATATATAACACACATCTCCTAAATAGAGAGAATTAGAGAATTCTCTCTAAACCTCTTCCTCTTTAATCCCTTGAGGATTTTCTTTCAAGAGGCTCCCACAAGCCTTGATCTTTTGTTAGAGTCATAGCAAAGAAGATTTTGTGGAGGAGATAAAGACCCGCCAGAAGAATCTCCATGTTTATTTCAATGTAAGTTTTTGCTTAACCTTATATATTTTGTGTTTAATTCTAAATAAATCAAAGACGATCCAATGCTTCCGCTGCGGGATAAAGAGTTCATTCCTTTCAATCGTAGATATATTATTGTATTTGATACATTAAATATTAAAATTTGAAATGTAACACCCGAGACTCTTTGGGTAAGTTTAAAATGTTGTTTTGGTAAAGTTTTATTATGAATTTAATTATTTTGAGGGTAAATTGGTGATTTTTGGAAAAGGAAAGGGCATTTTGGTCATTTATAGAGAAGAAGATATTTTTGATTTTATAATATTATTTTATTATTATTTTTATTATTATTTATTATTATTTTTATTTTATTTTTATTTATTTTTATTATTTTTTCTTTTCCTTATTCTTCTTCCCGAAATCACTCACTCTCTCTCTCTCTCTCTCTCTCTCTCTCTCTCTCTCTCTCTCTCTCACGCGAACGCCGGCCTCCCGATCACCTCTCTCTCTCGATCGTCTCCCTCTCCGATAACACTCTTTCTCTTCCTTCCGTCGATAGCTTCGCCGGAGCTCGAAACCTCGCCGCCGCACGCCGTACTCGATTCCAGGCCGCCGGCAGCACGAACGCTCGGCCGAACACCCTCACCGCCGACTATTTCTTCTTCTTCTTCCTCTCCGACCAAGCGCCGCCGTCTGTTCCTTCTTCGTTCGTGTCCGTTCAGCCTCCAGCCGCAGCTCGCCGGAGCCTCTCTCCGACTGCCCAGATCCGCTCGCACGAAGACCCACGCACCTCTGTTGTCGATCGCCGGTGAAGCCCACTGCAGCTCGCTGCCGAACGCCGCCGTGCGAGCGCCTCCTCGACGGTTCTGCAGCTCGTGAACCTCACTCCAACCGCCGCAGCTTCGCCGGAGTCCTTGAACGCGCCGGTGTTGCGGTTTCTGCCTCGCCGGAGTTCGTTTATTACAGGAAATCGTCGGTTTGCGAGTAGATTCGACCGGAAAGGGGCTGGATCTGTCTAAATTCGAAGTCCACGCGCCATTTGGAAGCCCCACGCGCCGCCGTCCGCCGCTGCACGAGCCGCCGTGCTCCGGTCACGCGCCGCCGTTCGCCGGGGTTGGGTAAAATTTGCCATTTGGTCCGTTTCGTCGAGTTATTAATGTTAGAATGTGTTTTAGCGTAATTCGGATGGTTTAAGACACGTTTAGGAAACTTTTTAGGTGATTTGTCGAGGACCTTGGATTGTACTTGGAGTGGGGACTCGAGAAGCTCATTACTATTGGAGAAAGGGTATTTTAGTAAGTAAAGATATCAAGTAAGGGATCTCACAACGAAAGAAGTTTTCGAAACCTAAAGCTAGCCCTATATTTACTTTGAAAGTTTATGTTTTTCATGTTAAGTATTTAAGAAAGAAAGTGTTTTATATGTATATTCCTTTATACGCTAGTTCCATGAGTTCTATTTGAGTTTTCATGTTAAAAATGATTGAAATGATATGTATGTTTTTGAAATGCGATTGTCTTGACTTATGCATTCATGAGTATGTTCTAAAACGAGCGGGACCTCATGCATGTGTTGTGTGCTCATGAAAAGATTTATATAAGGCCGTGACGATAATTCTCCCAAAAGTTTTATGTGGGTTATGAGGGAACCCGAATCTTCGGATTCTCTATGCTCCCGGGGTTCGAGAGTGCCCCCACGATGGTAGCCGACGGGCTTGAGTCTTCGGACTCCACGATGGTAGCCTTCGGGCTGAGTCTTCGGACTCCACGATGTATGTTAGCTTTCGAGCTCAACTCTCAGAGTTAGGGAGGACTCTATTCGATGGAAAAACTATGTCTTCGGACTATTCACGAGGCCCTCGGGAGAATTTAATCGTTCACGAGAGCCGCGAGGAAAAGTACATGGTTTATAAAACGAATTTTAGGTCCCCAACTAAAGCAATGGTTTACGATGGTTTTATGATTTAAAATGACATGTTGCATGCGATTGAAACTCTTAATTGAAACTATGATTGACTTACTGAGTATTATTCGTTAATACTCACCCTTTTCCTTTTAAAAATGTTTTCAGGTAAGGCTAAGATCGGCCCTAGCGCGTGACCGGAGATCAGCTACTCAAGTCATGGGAGCCGACCGATCGCTATTCCGCTTTTTTTATGTTTCTGGATGTACATAGAACTCATGTCGAGTTTTTAAATGTTTAGGAGGATGTTTCAAAGTCTTTTAACCTTTCTTTGTAAATCGTGCACGTGTATTTGGCTTTCTATGTTTGAATTCACTTGGTCTCTGCTGTTTGAACCCTAGCATCATATTGAGAAGTTTGTTGGATGCTAGGAGGTTGTTTGAAAATCTTAGAAGTGTGTTTTCCTATGTCTTATCAGGTAAGGGTCAAATTTTTGGTTTTCGAGTAGTTACGTCGTTATGCTGTCGAAATTTTCGGTAATATAGCGACGTGACTTAGTAATGACTCTTAGGTAGCGTGTTGAGCCTATAGGGTCGTTACATAAAATGTTCAAATTTAATATTTAATTTGAAGTGTTCAAATTAATATTTAATATATTAGATATATTAAATATAAAAGAGGAAAATATATTTATTGTATTTGATACATTAAATATTAAAATAATTAATATATATTTGATATATTAAATAAAAGATATTTATAGAATTTGAATAAGATTCAAATAAATAAATATCGTAGGAGATTTGAATGAGATTCAAATAAATAAAAGATATATTTTAATATATTAGATATTAAAATATAATATTTTAATAATGGCAAAGATCTTCCTTTGGTCTCTATAAATAGAACCATTGGGTTGAAGTATTATATATAACACACATCTCCTAAATAGAGAGAATTAGAGAATTCTCTCTAAACCTCTTCCTCTTTAATCCCTTGAGGATTTTCTTTCAAGAGGCTCCCACAAGCCTTGATCTTTTGTTAGAGTCATAGCAAAGAAGATTTTGTGGAGGAGATAAAGACCCGCCAGAAGAATCTCCATGTTTATTTCAATGTAAGTTTTTGCTTAACCTTATATATTTTGTGTTTAATTCTAAATAAATCAAAGACGATCCAATGCTTCCGCTGCGGGATAAAGAGTTCATTCCTTTCAATCGTAGATATATTATTGTATTTGATACATTAAATATTAAAATTTGAAATGTTCAAATTTAATATTTAATTTGAAGTGTTCAAATTAATATTTAATATATTAGATATATTAAATATAAAAGAGGAAAATATATTTATTGTATTTGATACATTAAATATTAAAATAATTAATATATATTTGATATATTAAATAAAAGATATTTATAGAATTTGAATAAGATTCAAATAAATAAATATCGTAGGAGATTTGAATGAGATTCAAATAAATAAAAGATATATTTTAATATATTAGATATTAAAATATAATATTTTAATAATGGCAAAGATCTTCCCTTGGTCTCTATAAATAGAACCATTGGGTTGAAGTATTATATATAACACACATCTCCTAAATAGAGAGAATTAGAGAATTCTCTCTAAACCTCTTCCTCTTTAATCCCTTGAGGATTTTCTTTCAAGAGGCTCCCACAAGCCTTGATCTTTTGTTAGAGTCATAGCAAAGAAGATTTTGTGGAGGAGATAAAGACCCGCCAGAAGAATCTCCATGTTTATTTCAATGTAAGTTTTTGCTTAACCTTATATATTTTGTGTTTAATTCTAAATAAATCAAAGACGATCCAATGCTTCCGCTGCGGGATAAAGAGTTCATTCCTTTCAATTGGTATCAGAGCCTCTTTGAGTTTTATTTAGAATTAAATTTTTGTGATGGTGAGTATTTTAATTTATCATATATTTGATATATTTGTGGTTTGCAAATTGATTGTTTAGGCTATTTGGCATTAGATTTATTGCTTTGATTAGATCATTGTAAAACCCATAAGGGTTAGGATTTCATGTATTTTACTTGAAAGATTACCATTGCTGCAATTTCGATCACCTGTGATGAAGAAGCCGACGACGAAGAGGTGCACGAAAAAAAAAAAAATCGGAAAAATCGAAGTCAATCATATTCGGCTGATGCTTTATATTATTATTAAACATTCCAATGTCAAAAAACAGTGTTTGGTTTAGTGGTGAAGGAGGCTTCTTGTTATACTCAAGGTCTTGGGATCAACACTTGGGTAATGCAGTTTTTCCTTTTTAATTTTTGTGGCTGCTGGTATCATAATTGGAAGACAAGATTTAGATTTTTAAACTCTAAATTTGGATGGCCGAACAAGGAAGATATTGAAGACCAAGATATGTCTTTGATTTAAATTATTGTAATTTAAATTATTTTCAATTTCTTAGGATATGCCAAATATGCCGGTCAATTTTGCTATTTTTAATTTAATTATGCATAAGATGTATGTTTTAAATTATTTGATTGTTGCATAAAGTATGCCATTTAAATTTAAAATCCCACCATAGGTTAAGCATGATCATGCATCTTATCTTAATTTTGAATATAATTGTTATATTTAAAAATTATGATTAGGTTGTTTCCTAATAGAATTAAGATTATTATTTTTAAATATAATTGTTATATTAGAAAATTTGATTAGGATGATTCCTAATAGAATTGAGATATTTTCTTAATATGCTTATATTTTCCATATCTTTGAATATAATTGTTATATTTGAAAATTAAATTATGATATTTTCTTTCATAAATGAAATCCATGTTTTCCTAATAGGATTAAGATATATCCTAATGAGATTAGGATTTTCTTAAAATAAAGATATTTCGAATTCATGCTTTAAATAGTTTAAATTTTGAATTTAATATATATTTATTTGTTAGAATGTAGGATAATCTTTTAATTTAGTTTTAAATGGTTTAAAATGGTAGAATTTCAAGATTATCCATAGTTTAAGTTTTGAATTTAATTTATCTTCTATTTTTCTAAATAGAATTAGAATAAAATATCAAGGATTATCTTTTAATTTAAAGAGTTTAAAATGATGGATTTTTAAGACTATCCAAGTGAATTACTTTAATAAGATTAAAAATATTTATGTTCATTAATCTAATAATTAATAGTTAATTAAAAATTAATGAATTTGAAAATAAAAATTGACTATAAGGGAACTCTGTCTATGGAAGGTTTTGTCTAGACTGGGGTATTTAAGCTGACCGAAAGGGAACACCTCTAACTGGGAACCGACCTGGGAGTTGAATTAGTCAAATTTTATTTATTTTCACTAAGCATGCTCATAATGTTATTATTATTTTTAAATAGTTTAAAAACTTAGTAATTCACATTAAAATCAATCTAACAACATAAGGGTTATGAAAGGTGGATTGAGGAACTTAGATAAATGAGATTAGCCTAATTTGTCTGAGTAAGAGAAAACCCTATTTCAAAATACTTAGTGGGAGAAGGACACATGTCAAAATCCAACGGTCTCTATTATTGATTCACAACGTGAGATTCATGTGGGGTCTCGTGGCGGCTTTTGGACCGTCCTCCCTACGGAAGGTGTTTGCATAGATCAATATCAGGGTGAATCTTTTGAGAAAGTATTATAGTAAGTGGGAGAAGGAAATGTGTCAACATATCCTACGGTCTCCATCATTAGTTTACATCGTGAGATTCATGCGGGGCCTCGTGGCGGCTTTTGGACCGTCCCCCTACGGAAGGTGTTTGCATGAGTCAATATCAAGGTGAACTCCTGAGAAGGATAGGATTGTAGTTTTGTTTCCAATACTTGACCTACCCTACGGCGACACTTGTTGGGATAAAACTACAGGATCTAAAATGATGGGTCACACTTACAAAGGGCTTATTAAGGTTGTTAATGATGTCCTTGACCAAACTAATGGTAACTAAATATTATAGAATAAGAGTTATTCTGGTATAATACTTAGTTGAGATTGTCTCAGTTTAGTGAAGGAATACTTGACCTATCCTACGGCGGCACTTGTTCTAACTCACTAAAGTACCATAGCATTAGAAATTATTTATAGGGTTCATTTTTACAAAATATTTGATTTCTATGCTAAAATTGAATGGATAATTGTTTGCATGATGTTAAATTATATATTTTATATATTTTAATATTATGTCAGTTTCTCTCGTAATTTTAATTTTTTTTTACTGATAAGTCAAAATTGAGAAATTTTATTACTTGGAAAAGTAACATTAACACTATAATGGTAGTGTAAAATTTTGAATTTGTCTTTATTGAGAAATGTTCTCAAAACCTGTTGCTAATGCTATTCGAATTGTTCGTGAAGCACATGATTAATGAATCAAAAGTAAACGAGATAGCTTGTACGTATTCTCCTAGTTGACATGTTAGATGACAAATTTAGAAGATAAAGAAAATGACAACAACATATGAGATGTTGAAGTCAACATAAGCTAAATTTAGAAATTATCTAAATGATCTCGAATTTAAGTATTACAAAATTCTAAGAAAACAAACAAAATGACTGAAGCTATATACAAGGAAATAGTTCCTAAATTAGTCAGGGCAGTCACAATGAGAGGAATTTTTGAAATACCTCTACGGGAAGAATAATATAGATGAAAGTAAATTTGATTTACTAGATTTTTGGTGGAGAATAAATAACGTCACCTAGATAGTTGATACAAGATTCACTATCAATATTTATTCTTCATTACATTTAATATGTAATTCTTGGAAAATACTTAACATGTAGAATATTTTCTACAAGTTAGCACCAGAAAGTCTATCTCAGTTAGTGTAGTGGGAGACATTAAGATGTCATTAAGTAAAAATTGTTACATAATGCTGAATATGGTGTTTTTAGTAACCATAAGAGAAATTCAATTTCTCAAACTTTATTACAAAAATGTTCATATAGTATGAATTCCTTTGAAGTATGAAAGTTTATATTTTCAAAATTGTTTGAAAATACATTCAGCTGAAAATAAGAACAATTTGTATATGTTAAAAATGTTGGCATATACTATACTACAAAATACTGAGATATTCAGGATTATAGAATTCAAAATAGAAAGACATTATTTTCTCCTAAAAGATGATACTTGACTTTGGCTGTTAAGGTTGATTAACATCAACTTGAATAGAATGAAAAGACTAGTAAAAGGTAATTATCTAAAAAGTTAGTTAATTACTTTACATGTCTGTAGATCTTGCCTTTCATGCAAGATAATCATTGAGCCTTTATTAGATAAGGCTAGAACACCAAAGAATACTTTGGGCTTACATATTCTGACCCATGTGGTATGGTGAATGTAAAGGTCAAATAAAGTCATGAATATTTTGTCACTCTAGTTGATGATTATTCAAGGTACAAGTATCTTTACCTAATACAACATAAGTCTAAATTTTTGAAAAGTTCAAGAAAATTAAGACTAGAGTTAAAAAAAAAATCGATTAGGTAATTCAATCTATCAAAATATTATGATCAGATCATAATAGAAAGTACAGGAACCTTACGTACTAAAACTAATTGATAGAAAATGGGTTTTTATCCCAAATTATCTTAATACCAAGTGCAATTTTGTGAAATTGTGCTGCAAGAGGAGAAACGGGACCTTGTTAGACATGGTCACACCAGTAATGAGTTACACACCATTACCATACTCCGGTTAGGAAATGCAATAGAGATTGCATGGTGAACATGATTCCCTCTAAAAGTGTCTACGAGACAATTTTAAAGATTATAGAAGAGTAGTAAAGTTAGTTTACAACACTTCACTATTTGGGAATGTTAAGCTCACATGTTGAACACATGCCTAAAAAGTTTGTATATGTTCAAAGATAAGCTTAAGTGTAGGTCACCCCTAAGGAGTATAAAGTGGTCTTTTATATAGTCCTAAAACGAATAAGGTATTTGTATGACAAATATCATTTTTATAAGAAATGTCAAATAAAAGACTACAAACCTTTAATAAGGTGAGATAGTGTTAATAAATTGATTCCAAGTGAAGTCACTAAATAGTTAACAAAAGTTGTTAACAATTTAATTACATTTGAAAGTCAAATGGATCCTAGTCATGAATTGGATAAGCCTCATCGTAGTGGGAGAGTTATGAGATGACTCAACCTTTACAAGGACTTAATTGAAGCCCAAATTTTCATGTTAGATGACAAAGTTGAAGGCTTATTACCTGCAAAGTGAGATGGCAAAGGGTTAAACCTAATAGGAGAAAGTAGACAGCGAGTAAATTTTCTCACTTGTTGCCATACTATAAGTCTGTAAGCATTATTTAATTCATTGTTGTATATGTGATATAAAAATAAATAAATAAATGAATGTTTAGAATTCTTTTATGAAAAGAAATCTTAGATAATGCATCTATACAAATCAATCAGATGTGTTTATTTTCAAAGATCAAAAGCAAAAAGTTTGTGAAATAGTAAAGGTTCATTTATGAAATGAATTTTACCATTAGATCTGCGAATATAATGTTTGATAAAAGTATCAAAATCTATGACTTTGGATAAATATTAATGAAGCTTGTATAGACAAAAAAATCATTAATTGCTTAGTGGATTTTTCTCATGTTTTATGTTGGTGATATTTTTACCCATTATGAATGATGTAAGATGTCTGACATAAAGCGTTGATTAAGTAACCAATTCCAAATAAGTGATTTGGAATGACTCAGTATATTTTACATGTTCAAAATAAGATTTTAAGGACAAAATGTTAACTTTGTCTCAAACATTTTATATTGACAAAATTGTTGTCAAATATTTGATATTTATGTTTAAGAAAGTATATCCTAAGATACCTCAAATGTTGAGAGTATATGATATGCATAAATGAGACTAAACATTTAATATACAATTGGTTAGCATATATCAGTTATACGAATGGTATGACCATTGAGTAGAAAATTAAAAACTTTATCAAATTATCTATGGATGATGAGAAATTTTTGTGTATAAAGTTAAAGATTTGATCTTTACAAGATACACAGGTTCTTACAAAGATTTAGGAAATCTATATAAGGACAAATTTTACCCTAAGTAGTGGAGTATGGTATACAAGTTAAATCGTTTTGCTTGTGAAGCAACAAAAAGACTTGTCTGACTCAAATAGTTCCTTGAAGATCTGAAAGGTGTTTCAGATATGATTTAGTCTATCCTCTTTATTATGATAATAGTGGTGTAAAGACTAATATTAAGGAAATTAGAAAACACCAATGTATAGGAAATCATATCGAGAGAGAGAAAGCATCATGGTAGTGACCAAGATGGCTTTTAACGGCAGTTCTTTGGATCTATATAAAAAGACTCTCCATGCTAAAGTGTTTGAGGGTCATCTAGAATGTCTAGGATTACGAGACATGTCTCATCTTTGCTAGGGCAAGTGAGAGAACATGTTGGGTATAGAGTATGCCCTAGGATACATGTCTCGCCGGCTTTAGTGCAAGTGGGAGATTGTTGGGATTTATGCCCTAAAGCCTCGTAATTAATAATTTATTTAATAATAAATAATAATTTTGATTATTTTATTTGCAATATAATATTATCCATTATATGAAAAATCCAAGGTTATTAGTGTAATCTTGAACAGTATGTGGTTGACATACGAGAGGATCATGTTCAAGAAATAACCTAAAGGGTCATAGCATATGGATAAGGTTGGGTGCCTTATCCTGGTAACACTATTGATACGGCCCACTTGTAATAGTTACAAATGATTTTATCCAAATCATTCATGTGGAGACATGTGAGTGAGGGTATCTTATACAATGAGTTTGTATAAGACTGGACCACGAAATATTTAATCTCTCTTTATAAATCCGTTAATTGAGAAGATTAATATTTCATCATGATGATCATATGCGACTCGATCTTAATCCTGAGTGAGTTATGAACTCCTGCCTGTGAGGGCTTGTCCTTTGATTTGCATGGGTGAGAGTGACTTTTGTAGCCGATTCAATATGCCTACCATTTTGGGAACTTGACCAAATAGGGAGCTGGGAACATAATCTCACAAGATGGAATTCACTCCTTCCCATATAGGGTAAGCAGATGAGTAGTTCCCTTAAGTGCTGATTTCGGGACTTGAACAATGGGGCCCCACCCTCTCATTGGCCCAAGAGGGACTTAGTTTATAATTAGATTATAAACATAATGTTCATTAGAGGATCAGTGGTACTTAAGGTGCAAGATGTAATTACAGGGGTAAAACGGACTTTTGACCCAGCTGTAATTACGAACAACTTGTGAAGGATCGACTTGCATGTAATGATTATATTTATGGACACAACTTGTCCTACAGTGCAGAAGAGTGCTACTCTAGGTCTATAGTGGAGTGACCTATAGTTAATGAATGAAAATTAATTAATTAAAGAGTTTAATTAATTAATTTTGTATCATTGGAGCTTATAATCTGTAGATCCATAAGGTCCCATTGCTAGCTCATAGTAACACTAAAAGATCAATTTAGTTGAAAGAAAAATTTGAAATGTTCAAATTAATATTTAATTTGAAGTGTTCAAATTAATATTTAATATATTAGATATATTAAATATAAAAGAGGAAAATATATTTATTGTATTTGATACATTAAATATTAAAATAATTAATATATATTTGATATATTAAATAAAAGATATTTATAGAATTTGAATAAGATTCAAATAAATAAATATCGTAGGAGATTTGAATGAGATTCAAATAAATAAAAGATATATTTTAATATATTAGATATTAAAATATAATATTTTAATAATGGCAAAGATCTTCCCTTGGTCTTTATAAATAGAACCATTGGGTTGAAGTATTATATATAACACACATCTCCTAAATAGAGAGAATTAGAGAATTCTCTCTAAACCTCTTCCTCTTTAATCCCTTGAGGATTTTCTTTCAAGAGGCTCCCACAAGCCTTGATCTTTTGTTAGAGTCATAGCAAAGAAGATTTTGTGGAGGAGATAAAGACCCGCCAGAAGAATCTCCATGTTTATTTCAATGTAAGTTTTTGCTTAACCTTATATATTTTGTGTTTAATTCTAAATAAATCAAAGACGATCCAATGCTTCCGCTGCGGGATAAAGAGTTCATTCCTTTCAGAGAGTATATGATATTCATAAATGAGACTGAACATTTAATATACAATTAGTTAGCATATATCAGTTAAACGAATAGTATGACCATTGAGTAGAAAATTAAAAACTTTCTCAAATTATCTATGGATGATGAGAAATTTTTGTGTATGGAGTTAAAGATTTGATCTTTACAAGATACACTGGTTCTTGCAAAGATTTAGGAAATCTATGTAAAAATAAATTTTACCCTAGGTGGTAGAGTATGGTATATAAGTTAAATTGTTTTGCTTGAAGGACTTGTATCACTCAAATAGTTCCTTAAAAATCTGAAAGGTGTTTCAGATATGATTTAGTCTATCCTCTTTATTATGATAATATTGGTGCAAAGACTAATATTAAGGACATTAGAAAACACCAATGTATAGGGAATCATATCGAGAGAGAGAAAGCATCATGGTAGTGACCAAGATGGCTTTTAAAGGCAGTTCTTTGGATCGATATAAAGAGACTCTCCAGGCTAAAGTATTTGAGGGTCACCTAGAATGTCTAGGATTACGAGACATGTCTCATCTTTGCTAGTGTAAGTGGGAGAACATGTTGGGTATAGAGTATGCCCTAGGATACATGTCTCGCCGGCTTTAGTGCAAGTGGGAGATTGTTGGGATTTATGCCCTAAAACCTCATAAATAATAATTAATAATAATTTTGATTATTTTATTTGCAATATAATATTATCCATTATATGAAAAATCCAAGGTTATTAGTGTAATCTTGAACAGTATGTGGTTGACATACGAGAGGATCATGTTCAAGAAATAACCTAAAGGGTCATAGTATATGGATAAGGTTGGGTGCCTTATCCTGGTAACACTATTGATACGACCCACTTTGTAATAGTTACGAATGATTTGATCCAAATCATTCATGTGGAGACATGTGAGTGGGGGTATCTTATACAATGAGTTTGTATAAGACTGGACCACGAAATATTTAATCTCTCTTTATAAATCCGTTAATTGAGAAGATTAATATTTCATCAGGATGATCATATGTGACTCGATCTTAATCTTGAGTGAGTTATGAACTCCTGCCTGTGAGGGCTTGTCCTTTGATTTGCATGGGTGAGAGTGGCTTTTGTAGCCAATTCAATATACCTACCATTTTGGGGACTTGACCAAATAGGGAGCTGGGAACATAATCTCACAAGATGGAATTCACTCATTCCCATATAGGGTAAGTAGATGAGTAGTTCTCTTAAGTGCTGATTTCGAGACTTGAACAATGGGACCCCACCCTCTCATTGGCCCGAGAGGGATTTAGTTTATAATTATATTATAAACAAATTGTTCATTAGAGGATCAGTGGAACTTAAAGTGCAAGATGTAATTATAAGGGTAAAACGGACTTTTGACCCAGTTGTAATTACGAACAACTCGTGAAGGATCGACTTGCATGTAGTGATTATAGCAATGGACACAACTTGTCCTACAGTGCATAAGAGTGCAACTTTAGGTCTATAGTGGAGTGACCCTAGAGTTAATGAATGAAAATTGACTAATTAAAGAGTTTAATTAATTAATTTTGTATCATTGGAGCTTATAATCTGTAGGTCCATAAGGTCATCTTGCTAGCTCATAGTAACAATAAAATATCAATTTAGTTGAAAGAAAATTTTGAAATGTTCAAATTAATATTAATTTGAAGTGTTCAAATTAATATTTAATATAAAAGAGGAAAATATATTTATTGTATTTGATACATTAAATATTAAAAGTTGAAATGTTCAAATTTAATATTTAATTTGAAGTGTTCAAATTAATATTTAATATATTAGATATATTAAATATAAAAGAGGAAAATATATTTATTGTATTTGATACATTAAATATTAAAATAATTAATGTATATTTGATATATTAAATAAAAGATATTTATAGAATTTAAATAAGATTCAAATAAATAAATATCGTAGGAGATTTGAATGAGATTCAAATAAATACAAGATATATTTTAATATATTAGATATTAAAATATAATATTTTAATTATGGCAAATATTTTCCTTTGGTCACTATAAATAGGAACCTTGGGTTGAGTCATTCTGTACAACACACATCTCCTCAATAGAGAGAATTAGAGAATTCTCTCTAGACCTCTTCCTCTCCAATCCCTTGGGGATTTTCTTTCAAGAGGCTCCCACAAGCCTTGGTCCTGTGTTCGAGTCATAGCTAGGAAGACTTTGTGGAAAAGATAAAGATCCACTACAATATTCTCCATAATATTATTTTTAAGGTATTTATTGCTTAACCTTTGTATTTTAGTTTAATTCTAAATAAATCAAAGATGATTCCTATGCTTCCGTCGTGGGTTTAATTCCATTATTCCCTTCAATTGGTATCAGAGCCTCTTTGAGTTTTATTTAGAATTAAAATTTTGTGATGGTGGGTATTTTAATTTATCATATATTTGATATATTTGTGGTTTGCAAAATTGATTGTTTAGGCTATTTGACATTAGATTTATTGCTTTGATTAGATCATTGTAAAACCCATAAGGGTTAGGATTTCATGTATTTTACTTGAATGACTACGATAGCTGAAAATTTCGATTTTATGGGCTGAAGAAGTCAACAGCGAAAAACGTTCGGAAAAAAAAAACGTGAAAAAAATTTAGGATTCCTAAATCCTAAATTTGGAATGGTCCAAACAAGGAAGATATTGAAGACCAAGATATGTCTTGGATTTAAATTATTGTAATTTAAATTATTTTCAATTTCTTAGGATATGCCAAATATGCCTGTCAATTTTGCTATTTTAATTTAATTATGCATGAAATGTATGTTTTAAATTGTTTGATTGTTGCATAAAGTATGCCATTTAAATTTAAAATCCCACCATAGGTTAAGCATGATCATGCATCTTATCTTATTTTTAAATATAATTGTTATATTTGAAAATTTTGATTACGTTGTTTCCTAATAGAATTAAGATTAATTTTTTAATATAATTGTTATATTGAAAAATTTGATTAGGATGATTCCTAATAGAATTGAGATATTTTCTTAATATGCTTATATTTTCCATATATTTGAATATAATTGTTATATTTGAAAATTAAATTAGGATATTTTCTTTCATAAATGAAATTCATGTTTTCCTAATAGGATTAGGATATATCCTAATTAGAGAATTCTCTCTAGACCTCTTCCTCTCCAAATCCTTGGGGATTTTCTTTCAAGAGGCTCCCACAAGCCTTGGTCCTGTGTTCGAGTCATAGTCAGGAAGACTCTGTGGAAAAGATAAATATCCGCCAAAATATTCTCCATAATATTATTTTCAAGGTATTTATTGCTTAACCTTTGTATTTTAGTTTAATTCTAAATAAATCAAAGTTGATTCTTATGCTTCCGCTATGGGTTTAATTCGATTATTCCCTTCAGCACGATGGTCAGGTCGCTGGAGTGGTCGTTGGGTAGTTGTCAGCAGTAGTTGTCGGGTGGTCGAGTCACTAGAGTGGCCATCAGGGTGGTCAGGTTGTCGGAATGGTCGTTGGGGTGGTTGTGGTAGTGGTTGTCGGGTGGTCGGGTAGCTGAATCGTTGCTGGAATGGTCATTAAGTTGGTCGGGTTGCAATAGTGGTCACTAGAGTAGTCATCAACGGTGATTTTGGGTAGTCGGGTCATTGGAGTGGTCACTAGGTGGTTGTCGAAGGTGATTGTTAGGTGGTCGAATTTTCAAGGTGGTCGTCAACTATGGTTGCCAAGTAGTCGGGTCGTCGGAGTGGTTGTCAGATGGTCGTTGGTGGTAGTTCGGGCAAGTCGGGTCGTCGGGGTAGTTGGATCATCAGGGTGTTGAGTTGTTGGGTGGTCGAGTCGCAGGGGTGGTTGTCATACTGGTCTATAGAGTTCTCATTGTAATGGTCGCCGGACGTAATCGTCAACGGTTGTTAGGTCGCCAGTGTGGTCGTCGGAGTTGTCGTTGTTAATGGTCGTCAGGTGATCGTTGAAGTTGTCATCGGAGTTGTTGTTGAAGTGGTCGCCAGAAATGGAAAAGGAAAACATGGCACAAACTCTATGAGGTTGCACTCTTGTAACCCATGGTGTTGTGTTTCAAAACCAAGGATTTTGAACACATTGTACTAAACATGGTTTTGGGTTTGGAATCCAAAACTATTCCAACCCAAAACCATGGGCCAAACGACCCCAATATGTTTGCATCATTCTGACACGACCCACAGGTTAGTAAAATTTGTGATTGATTCGGCCAAATGACTGATCATTCATCCATAATAGTTAAGAACATGTTGACATAATATTTACGACCTATTAAAATAATGGGTAGTAACAACATTTGTCATATTTGAAAATATAACAACAATTTTTTTGTTTTGTAAATATGGCGAAATTTGTAAAATCATTTTTTTTTGTTATTCCAATTTTGCCACATTATTTCTAAGTTTCAGTGATATATACTCCATATTGGGTGTATATCACTAATAAATTTGATATACCTAATAAGTAAACAAAAAAAATTAATTTTGCCTCTTTCTCTTTCTCTTTAACATAGTTGATTGCTTAATCAACTATCTTCTCTATATTAATATTAATATCAAGAAGTTCAAAACTCATTATTGGAGGGTTATTCTTGTGCAGTATATCAATAACTATTATATCAACTACCTTTTCAATACCTTATACAAAGTATATCACTATTATACTGTGCATATGACATATATCAATGGAATAGTATATCAATGATATACTTTATATTAGGTATATCATTGATATAACTTATTTACCTGATATGAAGTATATTACTGATATACTATGTTATTGATATATCCAATATGAAGTATATCAATCATGTATTTAATATTAATACATCAAGTATATAAGTGATATACTTCATTTTAGGTATATCAATATGTGTGTGTAGACATGCAAAGTCACATGAAAATAAGTAATAAAAATGTAACAACCTTTATTTTCCAATACAGTCATTCTAACAATAATGCGGAAGTGTAACAATTAAAAACTAAAACAAACTTAAATAAATTCAGAGAAAGTAATTTCTTACAAATGATTTCTAAAATAAACTATTGAATCTTTAACAACAACTTTCTGAGTCTTGTACCAGAACGCTAAACTTTACTTCTTTTGGGACTATCACTTGATCCTTCGTTTGAAAACATTTTGAAAAAACAAAAATAAGTACAGAAATACTCAATAAGCAACTTCCACATCAAGTTCAGAAATTCAGTTTCTTCCAAACAAAACATAGAAATTCAATTTAACAAATCTTTTCAAAAGTTGAATCAAAAGTCAAATATTCATTTGGTCATTTGCTTTCACAACAATCGTAAACAAAAATACAAATATCCTTGCAAAACTTTTAATACAACTATCAAAACTTTCAGTTAAAACTTTCAGATAATCGATGCTTTAAAAAAAACAAAAATCTTTCAATCAAACAAGCTTTCAAAACCAAACCTTTCAATTGAACAAAATTTTCATTTAACCAAAACTTTCAAACTAAAACTTTCAAATGTCAAAACTTTCAGTTCAAACAATACTTTCAATCAATCAATACGTTCAATACAAACAATACTTTCAATCAATTAATACGTTCAAATATCAGAGTGGGAAGATTCATTATTTGGGTAGCATTTAGAACATATGTGATGGTTACCCGCGGTAACATCAATCAATCAATTAGAACATTCAATTAGAGTTGTCAATAAAAATTGATCAGAACATTCAATACAATTACTTAAGTGTGAGGTTATGTGTGTCATGTGAATGAAACACACACATGAATCTCCATTCCAAAGGAATGCCAAACCACAAACAAGCTTCAATCAGTCAGAGCTTTCAATCAGAGATGTCGATAAAATCAACCAGAACAATCAATATACTTGAGTGTGAGGCCATATGAGTGAATAACACACACATGGATCTTCATTCCAAAGGAATGTCAAACCACAAATGTATCGTCTCACAAATAAGTCAGAACAATTTCATCAATTCCAATTTAGGCTACTACCACAAATAAGCAAAGCATTTCCAAAACAAAAAAATTGGCATATCTAAATAGCCCTATTAAACCAATAAAATAATTTTCAAAACATTCAAACGGTAAACATATACTTTTACTTAGCAAAATAATTCAAAACATACAAAATAATTTCAATCAATTTCAAACCACATAAAAAAACGTACTTTCAGATATTTTGTCAAATAACAATAAATCAAAATGGAATTATTCCAAATTTTCTATTTTAGAAGGGATGTGGAAACTACTACCTCGATCGATAATCTTACAATTCTCAATCTCAATCTCAATTCCAAATCTAATTCCACTTTTTTGAACAATCATCAACTTTTCCTAGAAGCTTAAACATATCGAATCCTTTATTGATTAAAAATCAAAATTCTATCTTAAAGTTCCAAAAGCTTATCTAAAATATAGAGGGGTCGTTTGGTTCGTAGGTTTAGGAGGTTTGTTAAGTCTAAGTTTATTAAGCTTGGGGTTTTTAAGTCTGAGTTTGTTAAGTTTGTGTTTGGATGGTACAGAAAATAGGTTTATTAAGTCTTAATTTCTTAAACTAGTGTTTGGATTGTCTTAAATCTGGGTTTGTTAAGTCTATGTTTGAATTCTAATTTGTTAAACATAAATTTATTAAAAGCGTATTTGATTGGTAAATTTGAAATTTGTAATAAATCATAGATAATTTTATATATTAATTATTTAATTAAAGTAATAAAAACTATATATTAAATTATATTTAAATTCTAACTTTTATTATGAAATTAGAGAGTATTATTTTAATAATAAATAAAATATTTTTAATACATTTGTCCACTCAATTTTCTTCAAATAATTATTTTATAGAATAAATATTTGATTCTTCATGAAAATATTTTTGGACTATTTATCAAAGTGTGAACAAATATAAACAAATTCTTTTATGCAAATATATCCAACATAACATTAACCATAAATAAAATGTTATCAATTATTTATTTAATTTTTTCATAACTTTTGCTATGCTAACTAAATTTATTTACTACTTATCGTCAAAACTACTATTAAATTTCATTTTCTATATTTAACTAATACATAAGGTTATATAGTTAAAATATTTTAAAAGCTATTAAATTCAAGATAAACTAACAAAAATAGTTTAATTATTTAATTTTACAAATACTATGTCTTTAATTAACTATGATAACATGATTTTTACATTTTCACAAGAGAATGAGTTTGTAAAAATTGTGGATTTAGAGAAATGGACATATTTTTTTTAAAAAAATAGAAATAGACATATTAAATCGAAGTTTATATAATGTGTGTGGTTTGGAATTATAATAAAATAATTGTTATTATAATTTACATGTTAATAAAAATTTGAAAATATATAATAATAATTTTCTTATAAATGAGTAACTATTACTTTATAAATGAATAATTGATTTTTAATATTATTGTTAATATGAACACTTCTTGAATAATTATTTTGTAAAATAAATATTTAATTAGTTTTGTAATTATTTTTCTAATATTTGTCAATGTGGGAACAAAATACAAAGAAATTCCTCCTTATAAATTTATGATTATAATTGCTCTAAAACATGAAGTTATAACAAAGCCGACACATCAGTTTATGAATTAATTATTACTATTTGAAATTTTAACTAAATTTATTTACTTTTTATTATAAAATTATCATTAATTAAGTATTTTGATTTAACTAATATATTTTCTTAAGAATTTAATGCATTTTAGAAAAGTGATTAAAGACAAAATATGCACTGTAGCAAACTTGGAGAGTATGAATAAAGTATTGTAACAAACCTGGTGAATAAGGTAAAGTATTGTAGAAAACCTGGAGGTAGAATAATATGTACTGTAACAAATCTGGGTTTAGAAAATTGCCAACCAAACGTGGGTTTAATTAAACTAAACTATACTCCCCACTTCCAAAACAGGAAACCAAACGCCCCCAGACGATTTTATCTACCCAATTTTTTCCATTCAAAAAATTTTATGCATAAAACATAGGAAAAATAAGGTTCTTGGACTAAAAAATAGAACTGAAAAATTGGGAGATAACCGCTTTAAAACCCAATTAAAAACATACTAAAATCGGTAAAATCAATGCTTTTGAATACGTAATAAGATACCATACAAATTTTCAATTCTACACCTTTTAAAACCTTCAAAACTATCATAAATTATAGACAAATAACTCATAAAATATTTTGTTTCATAAAACAAAACTCTTCAAGATTTTGACATTAAAAAAATCAAAATTTGCCACTTTTTAACACTAAAAATCAGATCTGAAAAAGGCCAAAAACTGCTGTAAAATACCTTTAAAACATTCATTTTTCATATAGAAATCAAAGCTATAAATCACACTTTAAATAAGCAATCATTTGGTAAACTTTCTTGTACAAAAAGAATCCATAAAATACTTAAAACAGTCCCAAACTTGAAGAAATTTACAACTAAAAATTTCTAAAAATTTTCCATTATCAAAGCTTTCAATTTAAAATATAAGACCTAATTGACAAAACTTTGATAAAAATTATATGCAAAATAAAAACGTAAAACTTTCTAAGAAGATTCAATCAAGAAAGAAAGAAAACAACTTAAAAATAGAAGGGAATAAAACTTATTGCTTTTTCTTTAGAAAGGAAACTGTAGAACGTCTTCTTCTTCTCTCTTTTTTTGCCGTCAAAACGTTTAGTCAAAAAGTTAGGCTTAAAAAGATACATTTTTGAAAAAAAACCTAATTAAAACCCTTTAAAAGATTATCTTCTCTTTTTTTTCAAAAAAAAAAAAAAGATGATAAAGATTTAGCTCCTAATTTAAAAAGAAGATAAAATCCTAATTCAAAAAGGTTTTAAAAATTAATAAAACAAATAAAATAAAAAAATTCTTTCTTTTTTTTTCGGTTGTTACAAAAAATTAGGTTAAATTACAAGTTTAATCTCTGAACAAGTTTGTGTCAAATAGATCATGAACTTTAAAAAGTGTATAATAAATCCCTGAACTTGCCAAAGTGAGCATAACTGATAATTCTCATTTATGAGGATTATTTGGCCTTTAAACTTGGTTATGCTTGTGGTTTTATTAATATTATTTGATAAAAGGGCAAAAGAAGGGTTGAAGTTAATTATATTATTGTTGGAAGAAGTAAGTTAAGAAATAGAACAAACGAAGATGAAAAGCCAAAACTTACTTAATACTTTGGTGCAACTTTTTTGCAGAATACAACAGAATTGAAATTGCACTGCCATTGCAATTTGACAGATCTAGAAATTAAGGAAAACTGCAAATCAAGGAATTTTGAGAAGGAAAATACCCACGAATTCAGCTGGATTCTTAACTGTATATGTACATCAACCAAGAAGGAAACCCTAGCACGAAGTCCCTATAAATTTTGAAGAAGAAATCGTGAAGGGAGAGCTCGTTTTTGGAGAAGAATTTCGTTTTTGTCTTTGGATTTTTTTGGAAGTCGTATGTAGTTTTTATTTTCATTTTCATTAGTTGTTGTTGTAATTTTTTCTACATTCCAGTCCCTGAATTCTCCATCAATCCCAGCACAATGAAAGTTAACGGTAGTTAAGAACAATTCCTTGTTCGATTGAGCTAAGAGCAACGGGTTTTTAGTGTAGTTGTGTTTCTATTCAGTTTCTTCAAGTGTTGTATTCTTGTTTATATCATTTAACTTTGAAGTTGTTTTGTATTTCCCCTTTTAGCATTTTATTAAAGTTAGAAATTCTTCTGATTTTGAATCTAGAGCATCCTTTTGGCAAAGTAATTTTTCATACAAGTTTGATTTGTAAGTGTTCTTGGGTTATCTTCAATTCTCTTTTATACCAATGAATTCCTTCAATTTAATCTTACTGTTTTTTTATAGTTTTATTATGAAGAGCTAAATTTCCTTAGGGATTCAAGTTTGTGAATGCCCTAGAGAAAAGATGTAAGGCTCGATAGCAAAAACAATCTAGCTGATGAATGAATGAACGTTTCACTCCACAGTAGAAGCATTGGATCGTCTTTGATTTTATTTAAAATTAAACTAAGAATTAAAGTTAAGCAAACTTATTTGGAGTAAATATGGAGATATTTATGGCGGATCTTTATCTCCTCCATAAAATCTTCCTGGCTATGACTCGAACACAGGATCAAGGCTTGTGGGAGACTCTTGAAAGAAAATCCATAAGAGATTGGAGAGAAAGAAATCTAGAGATAATTCTCTAATTCTCTATTGAGGAGATATGTGTTGTGTCTAATGACTCAACCCAATGGTCCTATTTATAGAGACCAAGAAAAATCTTTGCCATAATTAAAGTATTATATTTTAATATCTAATATATTAAAATATATCTTATATTTATTTGAATCTCATTCAAATCTCATACGATATTTATTTATTTGAATCTTATTCAAATTCTATAAATATCTTTTATTTAATGTATCTAATATACATTAATTATTTTAATATTTAATGTATCAAATACAATAAATATATTTTCCTCTTATATATTTAATATATCTAATATATTAAATATTAATTTGAACATTTCAAATTTTTCTTTCAACTAAATTGATCTTTTAGTGTTACTATGAGCTAGCAAGAGGGCCTTATGAACCTACAGATTATAAGCTCCAATGATACAAAATTAATTAATTAAACTCTTTAATTAATTAATTTTCATTCATTAACTATAGATCACTCCACTATAGACCTAGAGTTGCACTCTTATGTACTGTAGAACAAGTTGTGTCCATAGATATAATCATTACATGCAAGTCGATCCTTCACAAGTTGTTCGTAATTACAGTTGGGTCAAAAGTCCGTTTTACCCCTATAATTGCATATTGCACCTTAAGTACTACTGATCCTCTAATGAACAATCTGTTTATAATCTAATTATAAACTAAGTCTCTCTCGGGCCAGTGACAAAGTGAGACCCCATTGTTCAAGTACCAAATCAGCACTTAAGGGAACTACTCATCTACTTACCTATATGGGAAGGAGTGAATTCCATCTTGTGAGATTATGTTCCCATCTCCCTATTTGGTCAAGTCCCCGAAATGGTAGACATATTGAATTGGCTACAAAAGCCATTCTCACCCATGCAAATCAAAGGACAAGCCCTCACAGGCAGGAATTCATAACTCACTCAGGATTAAGATTGAGTCACATATGATCATCATAATGAAATATTAATCTTCTCAATTAACGGATTTATAAAGATAGATTAATATTTGGTGATCCAGTCTTATACAAACTCATTGTATAAGATACCCCCACTCACATGTCTCCACATGAATGATTTGGATCAAATTATTTGTAATTATTACAAAGTGGGTCGTATCAATAATGTTACCAAGATAAGACACCCAACCTTATCCATATACTATGACCCTTTAGGTTATTTCTTGAACATGATCCTCTGGTATGTCAACCACATACTGTTCAAGATTGCATTAATAACTTTGGATTTTTCATATATGGAATAATATTATGTTGCAAATAAAATAATCAAAATAATTATTAATTATTAAATAAATCATTAAATACGAGGCTTTAGGGCATAAATCCCAACAGCTGACGCTTGAACTTTGTTTGCTTTTGGTGAGTTCAATGTTGGATAAACCCTAGTTGGCCATCTAGTGTTGTTTGTCAAGCTTTAACTTAATAACTTAAAGGGTTAAAGAAAGCAGATGTCGCAAAGGCAATGGAGAAAAAGGGTTAGACATAAGTCCTGAACATCGACCCTAGACATAGGGAGTGACTCCAAAACCACTAGAGTTGTGCACGAAAATATCTAAGTTAGATTAGCCATAGAAATATAGGTTTAATCACTTAGCCTCTTAAAGATACTTCATAGAATGTTGAATAGGAGTTGAATTCGGTTTACTTAGTTTCTTGTGTTAGCTATGATTGCAATTGCTTTCTAGATGCATTTTCTTTCCAAGGGGCATTTGCAATCTTGAATCCCTTTTCCATTTCCATTGATTTTCAAACAATTTTTCTTTTAGCCAAAACACCTCACAAACCTTTTTATACCCACGGTTACTTTAAGTTGCAATTTGTCAACAATTTTGTGTCATTTTAATACATTTTATTAAAACTTGTTCCCTTGGGTACGATACTCTGGAGTACATCCAATTTCTTATTACTTCAATCACATGCGCTTGCATGTAACACCGATGCTCAACGGTAATTGACATGTAACCTCGACCAAGATGTTAGAAATTTGAATCCCCCAATTCCAAAAGTTGTTGAACTCAAAAAAAAAGTCCCTAAATTTTAAATTTTGTATTAATAGATCCCTAAACTTTAAAAAAAAAGTATGTAATAAATTCCTAAACTTTTGATTTTGTGTCTAATAAGTTTTTGAACTTTCATTTTTGTGTCTAATAGGTTAGAGATTTGAATTCTCCCACCCCAAAAATTGTTGAACTCAAAAAAAGAAAAAAGTCTTTGTACTTTAAAATTTGTACAATAGATCCCTCAACTTCAAAAAAAAGAGTATGTAATACATATTTAAACTTTTAATTTTGTGTCTAATAGGACTCGGAATTAATGGTATGCATAGAATATCTATATTTGGCTTTTGGAATTTCAAAATCAGTGCGCCGAACTAATTCATAGTATTTTTTTAAGTGCAAGAGTTCTATCGTGAAAGAAACAATATATTATCTTAATAAAAATTTTGATTTATTTTATTATTTAGGCCTTTTTTTTTTTGACAGGTTATTATTTAGGCCAATTGAACATCTTTGGAATGTTGAATCATATTATACCTATTTGATTATATACCACAGCTAATGAGCGTAGTTCATAGGTAATTGACATCTACTCTTTTTAGAGGTTCAAATTTTCATACCTCTATATTTGTTATACTAAAAAAAGTACACACTAGGGGTGTGCACGGTTCGGTTTGGTCCGGTTTTGACCTGGACCGATGGCCGAACCGAACGTATCGATTCTGAGATATCATAAACCGAGGAAACCGATGTTATCCTCGGTTTCGGTTCAAAACCGAACCAATTGGTTTCGGTTTCAACCAGTTCAGTTTTTAACCGATTTTTGCTTACACGTCCGACGAGAGATGAGGGCAAGGGAAAGATGAGGTTAACGGCGGTGAGAAACAAAGAAAATAAGTAGCATAGCCTGCGGTTGTAGGTGGTTGCGGAAGTGAGACGTTGGCGGTGGTAGGGGCAAAGATGGAGAGGAAAAAACAGAAGATGAGATTAAGTTGGAGAGAAGAAAATGAAAGGAAAAGAAGAAGATGAGATTAAGTTAGAGAGAAAAAAAATGAAAGGAGAAGAAGAAGAAGAGATTAAGTTGTAAGAGAAAAAAAATGATAGGAAATGAAGAAGAAGAAGAGATTAAGTTGTAAGAGAAAAAAATAATAGGAAAAGAAGAAGAAGAGAAAAAAAAAATGAAAGGAGAAGAAGAAGAAGAGATTAAGTTGTAAGAGAAAAAAAAATGATAGGAAAAGAAGAAGAATAAGAGATTAAGTTGTAAGAGAGAAAAAATAATAGGAAAAGAAGAAGAATAAGAGATTAAGTTGTATGAGAAAAAAATGATAGAAAAAGAAGAGGATGAGAAAGTGAGAAAGGGAAGAGTTCGTATATGGGAAAGAGAAGAGAGGGAAAGAGAAGAAGTGAGGGTGATTGATGGTTGATTGAAAGGAAGAGTGTAATTAATATTTGAAAGTGACATCTTGCACTTTGGGCTTTTGATATTAACCATTGGATGGTGGGTTGGACTAAAGGATTTTTAAGTTAATTATAAAGTTTGGTTCGGTTCAGTTTTTTCAAGTTTTTTAAAAGGATGAACCGAAGACCGAACCGAAAATTTCGGTTTTTTAAAAGTTTAAACCGAGAAAATTAAAATTTTATAGAAACCGGACCGAACCAGTCGGTTTGGATCAGTTCGGTTCTGTTCATCGGTTTGGGTCGATTTTTGCACACCCCTAGTACGCACCACCATAATTAGTTTGTGTCTAAACACAAAATTTGTTCAAGTATTAAAGTTGTAATTTAATCTTAATTATATTAAATTAGAAGATCTATAACATACATCTCGTGAGTTAGATATATATACATGGAAATCGAAATTTTTTAATTCCAATTCAAAGATAATAGGATCTTTTGTATGCAACTACTTTTCAAGATGTTGATTTGTTTGATTAATATATTAGTAAAATGGTTTAAATACTATTTTGGTTTCTACCTTCAGTCTTAATTTGTACTTTAGAAACGTCCGTTCTTGTCTCTATACTTTTAAAGAGTGTTCATCTTGGTCAATTTGTCATTAATAAATTAACGGATTAATGACGTGACAAAATTTAAACGTAGTAAAATCATCATGGTAATATTTTGATTTTTCACATTGTTACTAAAACTTCAATAACACCAACTTTTTTTTTTGGAGAAAAATAGCACCAACTATTCTTTGACCAACAAGTTTTTCAAAAAGTCAAACTTTCTTTAATATATATATTAGAGATGTTCATTTTTCCCACGGGGAGCCCCGCCCCTAACGGGGCAGGGAATCCCCATAGAGAGGGAGTGGGGAGAATTTTTTCTCATTAGCTAAACGGGGACGGGGGAAATACATTCCCCGTCCCCGTCTCCGCCCCCTCCCCCGCCCCGATTACTTTATTTTTTTTAATATGTATATTTATATATATATAATAAATACTAAATTTAATATTTTATTATGTATTATTTTATTTTTCTAAAGAAAATTTTAAAAAATTCTCGGCTCCACTCCGTTCCATGGACATCTCTAATATATATATATATATATATATATATATATATATATGAAAGAAAACTGATACAAGTGTTTAATTCTACACGACAACATGTACTAATTCCATTAAAATAGCTAAGGAAGGATCTGATTGACAAACTCATAAACTCAATTTGGCATTTAAAATTATTTTTAAAACACGAAAACATGATTTAAAAAATAGACAGATGGCCAAGTGTATAACTTGAAATTATAATGGGTTAGCTAATTCTATAAGCAAAGTAGGGATGAAAGCAATTAAAATGACATAAATTTGGCAGTGTGTTAAGCAATTGGTCAAATAGGGAGACGCTCTCATGTTGTTTTCATAAGAAATATTTGTTTAATTTGTGACCAACTTCCATTGCCCTAAAATCTTGGCATTCAAAATGTCAAATTTATGTGCCAAATTTTCCACTTCGCAGGCATAATTGGACCTTTTCTTCATATTTTTCAAATCAAATTATTGTATTCTTTGGCCGGCCAATGGATGAGACACTCACCTTTCCTTGGTGATGATATTCTCTTAGATTTTCTTCTTTTTTTTAATGGAAGGATAATTAATTTGCAAGTACCTCTAAATCTACACGATTAATTCTTTGTCGTCTAAAGAAAGAAAGGGAAAAAAAGAATTTTAGTTCAACTAGATGGAGTCCTCTATCTAATGTTTTCTTCAATTTCAATGTCTTATTATCAAGAACATTATATCCGCCATTTTAAGATTTCTCGTGAGTTTCTTGTATGTGGATAGCCATTATTTATATCTTGATGTATAAAAGTTGGATAAAAGTTTTTTTTCCCCTTTTTTGTTAAGAATTGAGGAAATTGGATGATACCCTTTCTTTTTTATCTCAATCTATAAAAGATGGATGAAAGTTGACGTTTCTTTAGAAGAATTGAGGAGATTGCATTCGTCATTCAATATTGGGAAGGTAGTGTTGATTAAGTTGATTAGTGTGGCAACTGGCAGCTTTTCAATTGTTTAGAAAAGTTTGTTTAGAAATTGTTATGGGTGAATTTAGTTAATTAAACTAAGCTTCGGAGTTGTGAGTATTCGAATGCTTAATTGTCCAAGGAAGTCGAAGTCCATCAAAGTTAGCCCATAATGAGTTTGTGGGTTGTAGGTGGTTGACCAAATAATTGAAGAGGCCAACCCTTGGCTTTGCATGGGCAACCCAAGTGGGTCGGCCAAGGGCCTTGCATGGCCGACCCACCCCTTCATGGCCAACCCACATGCGTCGGCCAAGGACCCTAGGCCAACTCATGTGGGTGGGCCAAAGGTCTTATGAGACCAATCCATGTAGATCGCCCGAGGCATGTTTGTCCATGGGTCGACTTGAGTAGAGGCAGACAGGACCACAAAGTCAACTTATGTATAGATTAGCTTGTTTCGTAGGCCTGGAGACGAGTCGTTTCATAATCCAAGTCATGAATTAAGAGTGGTTCGAGTTCTCAAAGGTAAGTTTTATGAGAAGAGCCGTTGAGAACATCATTAGACGAGGATCCTTAAGTGTTGGAGGGATCATGACTGAAGTAACTGATCATATAATTATTGGATAGTTAAGAGAATAATTATCATATGATTTTCAATTACAAAAGGGAATTATTATATAAGTGAAAAGTTATTATTCGTAAAAGGTATGCTTTTGAACTACGTACTATATTCTCTAAGCCTTCGATAAGCACATTACTAACTTGAGCGTCGGAATGCAAGTGGCTTAGCACCACACCGCTGCTAAATTTCTTTTGTTATTGTAGGTTATTCATAGGATTTTTTCTTGAAGAATACAAATTCACCATTGATCCGACAATCAAAATTTCAGCATCAACAGAAATATTACATCGGTTAGGATAAAGAGTGTTGAGTTCATCGAAAAGTATATTTCTTATGCATTTCAAGAGTGCACTTGATTTCTCTTTCTTTTTCTTTTTAAAGGATGTTTAATATAGCCATGGGGTTCTCATTAATTCGAGGGTTTTCAGGAAGTTCTCCAGCCACAATGTTGAAAAAGAAAAGTTGCGTATTTGAAAGTCTGGACGCTGCAACATTTATGGCTAAAGCATGAGCCACTTTAGGGGCTATTTAGGGCAAAAAGTTGCAAGGAGTAAGAGTTGCAGGGAATAAGAGTTAGTATGTTTGGGGAGTTATGAAGTCTATGTTTTGGGTGCAGAGTTGTTTAGTCTAGAGTTAGGAAGTCTGTGTTTAGGGCAATGAATTGTAGGGAATAGGAGTTTCTGAAGTCTGTGTTTAGGGTGCAGATTTGTTAAACTTGGAGTTATGAAGTCTGAGTTGATTTTAGCTTTTTTTGTACAGTTTTTTTCTACAATTTCTCAAATTTTCATTATTAAGAATTCGTTCCCCTTAATTCTAAGATTGGGATTTTTTTAAAATTAATTTATGTATGTTTTACAAATTTCTTTAAAGAAAAAAAATAATTTTGAACAAAATACCCCACATTCTTTTTTCAATATCTCTCACATTAATTATTCATTTGCCTTAGATAGTTTTCAAATAAAAGAAAGTCTTACAATACTTTTTTAAATATTACATGCAATTCGAAAAGATTTTAATTCATTAATTTAAAGGAATTCAAATAAATTTCAAGATTTTTATGTTTTTATTCTCTCAATTCTAGAAATAATATAGATTTGTTTTCATCAATATAAAAAATGGGATTTTAAATTATATTATTTTAGGAATATTTTACAATTTTGTTAATGACTTGTTTTCGTCAATTTTAAAATTTTAATTTAAGATTTGTTTTTCAAACTTATTAAAATAATTTTTTTGTATAATTAAAATTTTATTTTTCTAACTAATCAATATAATGGATTATCTAAAGTTTGATTAATTTGAAAATAATATATTCTTTGAAGTTTTAAAATAACTAAGATAAAAATAAAATATCAAATATTTATGTTATTTTAAAATAATTAAGTTCAAAATGAATATATATATTTTTAACACCATGCAAAATGAATATCATATTTACTTTTGTTCAGATTACTATATATTTATGTTATTTATTGTAATAATTTTATTTATTAAGTTTGGAAAGATAAATCGTTTATCTTTTAACTTTGAATAATGATTAATTTGAAAATCAATTTTTTAATACATTAATCTTTTTAAATACTAATTTCTTAAATTGTAATATGAGTTAGTTTAAAATATGTTTATCTTATCTTCAAATCATAAAATTATATATATATATAACCATTAATAATAAAAAAAAACTAAAAAAAAGATAAGATTGTTATTTGTTATAAGTAATTTTTGTTTAAACTTTAAAAAAAAAATTGTAGAGGAAGTGAGATAGGGAGATTTTTATCAATTAAAAAAAATTGTTATGTAGTACTCTAATTTACATTAAGAATTTCAATTTAAATAATAGTATCATATTTAAAACATTTTTATATAATTTATATTTAAAAATAAAATAAAAAAATATTTTTGTTAAAAATTTATTAAAATTATAGAATAAAAATAAACTTATTTTTTTTAATAATTATTTATATTTAATTAGTAATTAGTGATAATGATGAGAAATTTTATATAAAAATAATATATTTTTTTTAATTTAAGAAATGAAAAAAAATTATGTAAAAAAAAAATAGAGAGAGAAATGAGAGGAGATAAGAGAGAGAGGTAGGAGTGAGGTGAGGTGAATAAAAAAAAGATAGGAAAGTTGTGAGGCCCACAATGGAGAGTTGGAGGAGGAGTTAATAAGTTTGTGGGGCCTAAAATAGAGAGTTGGAGAAGGAGTTAATAAGTTTGTGAGCCCACAATAGGAGTTAAAAGATCCTTGGGCCAAATAAGAAGTTGAGAGAGTTATTAACTCCTCCAAACTCCTCAATCCAAACACCCTTTTATTGCTTTTCCTTTTGAAATGAACAAACTCCAATTTGGGTTGAGCCTTAGCCAGCGATTGGGCCTCAAGCTTTGTAATAACAATGAAGCCCATCCCAAAGTTACATTTTTCCTCTCTCCCAACTTTTTTTTTTTTTAGTTCAACAACAAGAGGGGGTAGGAGATTCAAACGTCTAACCTTTTGGTTGAGGGCATATGTCTTAACTAATGCTATACTCGAGCTGGTCAATGCCGTGTAGCTTCCGGACCATGATGCACACCTCAAGTAAATGCAAACCTCAATTTATACCCTATATGTGTTAGTATCGACAATAGTATATCTCAACCGATTAAAGTATTATTTACCTCTCTAATCTCTAGAGCTCAAGAGTTTGAATCTCCCATCCCATTTCAAACTAAATATATATATATATAATAGAATTAAGGATGTGTTGGTGCATTTTTGTGACTCAAATGGTTTTATACCATCAATTCCATAAACATTTTTGGCTATCAAATTTAGTCACTATATAATCATACAAGTAAAGTCAACTTAAATATAGTTCAATTGGTTAGAACATACACTCTCGACTAAGAGATGAGAAGTTCAAATCCTCTTACCCCACATGTTGTTGAATTTAAATATATATATATCTAATTATACAAATTAAAAGCGTAAAAGTAATTCCATTTTTAACGTGTTATTGTTTTTCTATCCTATAATTTAATACTTTGTGATCAAGTTTTATAAGAAAATTCAAGTTTCACAAATATCCAGCATTCTACAAATAAAGTGGAGTTACAATTTCAAAACATTATATCTAGATAGATTTGTTTGTAAATAAATAATTAAATGTAAAAACAGGCATATTTCTTAATTGATTTAAACATAGATAAATCTTTTTAAAAGAAGATCTCCAAATTAGTTAGAGTCAGGGATTCCTTTATTAGAGATAATAAAAAAAAAAATCTATAAATAGGAAACCATTAAAGGGAAAATACATTATACCTTCCATATTTCCTTCTCTAGTATTTTCTTTTATCTTTAAACTTTTCTTGTTAGGCCAACAAGAAGAATGTTTAATTTTAAATCACCCAACTTGAAAAACGTCTAACGTATTTTAATTTGCAAATATGACTAAAACGGTTTTTAATTAAAATATTATAACTGCATCAAGACGAAAATACCCCCATTAGATATTTACAAATTTATTCTACCTAAAAGAGTGGCTAACAAAAAGTAGTGCATGAAGGAGGGAAATATGTTGGTTTTTTTCAAATAATAAAAGGTGAAATTAATTAGAGGGAAATATGTTGAACTTTTATAAATTAATTAGAAGTCAATGAGATCAATTCAAAATAGTTAATGAAATAGACAAGATAACCACATAATGAACACAAAACCCAGAAGGCTTACTTAAATCAGTACAAAAGAACCCATGAAAACAATTCATATAGTAGAAGGTTTCATGGTATCAATACTATCAATTACAGAGACTCATGTACATATATAATCATAATTACCCTCATGAACATAAGTATAAATGCTTAATTAAACCACTATTGCTTTAAAGGATGAAGATGTTAGGTTTGTTATGAAGCCAAAATAAGGTGTTTGACAACCCTAGCCGAAGCTTGCATGCATGCAGAATGGAGTTGAAGACATATGGGCCAAGGCCCATTTATTGACTAGGTCACCTACATAACACACACACACACACACACACACACATATATATGTATTGTTTGCGGCAAGCAGTGTGTGGCCTTTCATTATTTTTCTTCAATTGTAAATTGAAATCACTGTGTGTGATTTTGTGTGCAACAGTGAGTGAGAGTGAGAGAATTAGGAGTATTCTCTTCTTGGGTCAAGGGTTTATTCTTTGTTGTTTATCCCAAGCTACCGAGTTGTGGTACTTAGAAGTCAATAGCATTTGTTGGGCTATTGAGGGATTAGTTTGTAGAGCGAGTTTGAGGCTTTTTGTAATCTCCCATTTTAGTAGAACCTGCAGTTGCAGAAAACTGGATGTAGTCCCGAGTTTGGGCAAACCAATATAAACTCCAGTCTCGTTCTCTTTTCCCTATCTCTCTTTAAATTATTATTTGTGACTCTTGTTTGGTTGGCTTATCCCATGGAATGGGAAAATTTAATATTTTAGTTTTATCGCTTCCGCTCACATATTATTTTTCTCCCAACAAGTGGTATCAGAGCTTTTGGTTCAGAAGTCATGGAATATGTGGAGCCAACAAGTTTCAACAGAGTCATGAAATTTGATGGAAAAAGTTTTGGGTATTGGAAGATGATGGTCAAAGATTATCTAACTGTTAAAAAACTGGGTAAGACTTTAAAAAAGAGATTGGAAGGTATGAATGACGAAGATTGGGAAACTTAGGATGAAGAAGCAGTTGCCGCGATAAAAATGTGTCTGTCAATGGACGTGGCTAGTCAGGTAGCTGGTGAGACAACTGCAATTAAATTGATGGAAGCGCTCACAAACATGTATGAAAGACCCTGCACAAATAAAAAGATCTATCTACTTAGGAAGTTTTTCAATATGCATATGGCTGAGGATGCTTATGTAAATTCCTATATAAATGAGATAACCTGTAACGCCCGGCTTATTTAGGAATTTAAATTTTTAATTTTTTTGAATTAAGTGGAACGATTTTCATGGGATAATTTAAATTTGAAGGTTAATTCGGAATATAGAAGGAGAAAAAGGGTATAATTGGAACTTAATAAGTTGTTGAGGATATTTTAGTAATTTTTAGAATGAGAAAAAGGTTAATTTGAATTTTTGAAAGAGAAAAAGGGCATTTTGGTCTTTTAAAAGAAAAGATATTTTGAATTTCTTATTATTATTATTATTATTATTATTATTATTATTATTATTAAAATAAAAAAAAAAAAAAAAAAAAAAAAAAAATTTCCTTCATCTTCATCCTCGCGCAGCCCTTCTTCCCCGAAGCTCTCTCTCTCTCTCTCTCTCTCTCTCTCTCTCTCTCTCTCTCTCCCTCCGACCGAACGCCCATCCTTCTTCTTCGTTCTCACCGAGCGCACGCCGCACGAATCGCCGCCGCACGCTGTCGCCGGCAGCCACGAACCCCGCTGAGCGATCGCCGTCCGCCGCTGCTCGCGATTTTTCTTCTCCTCCGATCAGCTCCACGAACGCCCAGCCGTCGGCCTGCACGCCTAGCCTCGCCGAACGGAGCTTCTTCTTCTTCCTCGCAAGCTGCCGAACGTCGAACCGCCGTAGCCTCGCCGGTGAAGCCCACTGCAACTCGCTGCCGAACGTCGACCCGCCGCAGCTTCGCCGGAATTACAGCCTGAACGCCTCGAAACTTGCCGGAAAGTCCAGATCCGTGAGTTTCTCGCGAAAACGAGCCTCCACGCGCCCTCACGCGCCGATCGGAAGCTCTCACGCGCCGCCGTCCGCCGCCGCACGCGCCGCCGTGCTCCGGTCACGCGCCGCCGCTCGCCGGAGTTGGGTAAAAATTGCCAAATTGTCCGTTTCGTCGAGTTATTAATGATAGACTGTGTTTTAGCGTAATTCGGATGGTTTAAGACACGTTTAGGACACTTTTTAGGTGAATTGTCGAGGACCGAGGATCGTACTTGGAGTGGGAACTCGGGAAGCTTATTACTAAGTGAAGAAAGGGAATTTTAGTAAGTAAAGACTTAAGGTAAGGGATCTCACATATTAAAGAAGTTTTCGAAATCTATAACGAGCTCTATGTTTACTTTGAAAGTATATGTTTTTCATGTTAAGTATTTAAGAAAGAAAGTGTATTATATGTATGTCTTTGAAATGCGATTGCTATGACTGATGCATTCATAAGTATGTTCTAAAAACGAATGGGACCTCATGCATGTGTTGTGTTCATGAAAGGATTTATATAGGCTGTGACGATAATTCTCCCAAAAGTTTTATGTGGGTTTTGAGGGAACCCGAGTCTTCGGACTCTATATGCTCCCGGGGTTCGAGAGTGCCCCCAGACTGTAGCCGACGGGCTTGAGTCTTCGGACTCCACGATGGTAGCCTTCGGGCTGAGTCTTCGGACTCCATGATATATGTTAGCTTTCGAGCTTAACTCTCAGAGGTAGGGAGGACTCTATTAGACAGAAAACCTATGTCTTCGGACTATTCAGAGGCCCTCGGGAGAATTTAATCGTTCACAAGAGCTGCGAGGAAAAGTACATGGTTTATGAAAGGAATTTTAGGTCCCCTACTACAGCGATGGTTTTATGATTTAAAATGACATGTTGCATGTGATTGAAGTTTTTGTTTTAAAACCATGATGGACTTACTGAGTATTATTCGTTAATACTCACCCTTTTCCTTTTTAAAATGTTTTCAGGTAAGGCTAAGATCGGCCCTAGCGCGTGACAGGAGATCATCTACTCGAGTCATGGGGAGCCGACTGATCGCTATTCCGCTTCCTTAATGTTTCTAGATGTATATAGAACTCATGTTAAGTTTTTAAATGTTAGGAGAATGTTTTAAAATCTTTTAACCTTTATTTGTAAATCGTGCACGTATATTTGGTTTCTTCTGTTTGGACCCTAGCATCATATTGAGAAGTTTGTTGGATGCTAGGAGGTTGTTTGAAATCTTAGAAGTGTGTTTTTCTATGTCTTATCAGGGTCAAAATTTTGGTTTTCGTGTAGTTACGCCGTTATGTTGCCGAAATTTTTGGTAATATAGCGACGTGACTTAGTAATGACTCTTAGGTAGCGTGTTGAGCCTATAGGGTCGTTACAGTTGGTATCAGAGCACTAGGTTATAGGTTCTGTAGACTAGCTTACTTCGTAAGCATCAGGTATCCCATGACTAAGTAGTGATTTCCAGTCATCGCGCAGGTACGCCTCTGAAGTAAACTTTTAATTCGTTTGTTGAAAAGCATGTTATTTTTATGAAATGATTCATATGTGAAATGTATTTTAAGTTAAGGAAAGCTTAAGAAAAGTTGAAAAGTGTGATCCCTTTTGATGTGGAGGTTAACTTGTTTATGTTTGTTTGTTAAGTATGCCGCCTAGAAGGAGAGGCAGAGGACGGGGTAGAGGACGTGGAGCTGGTAGAATACATGATTTACCTCCTGAGATGCCAGTGGAACAGGAGGTGAATTCTGGGGCAAATTCCCCTGTTGCTCAGGGTCAACCTGATCCAGTTATGGAGCCTGCAAATCCTACGGTTGCGTCGTTGATGTTAGAGGCGATGCAGAACTTGGTACAAGCGACCGTGACGACCCAGTTAGCACAGATGGGTCAAGTTTCTACGCCAGCTTCATTGCAAGCCCGTCACTTGAAAGACTTTAGAAAGTATGATCCAAGGGCGTTTGACGGATCCTCTGGGGATCCTACAGTGGCGGAGTTATGGTTGTTCTCTATGGAGAACATTTTTCAGCTGATGAGTTGCCCGGATGAATATAAAGTTTCTTGCGCCACATTTATGCTGAGGGATGATGCGTACCTATGGTGGGATTCTGCTCAGAGGACCATAGGTACAGGAGGAGGAGTAGTGACGTGGCCTATATTCAGAGAGGCTTTCTGGAATAAATATTATCCTGCGACTGCACGATACAAGAAACAAGAAGAATTTCTACAACTTAAACAGAATCGACGTCCAGTGGACGTCTACGAAAGGGAATTCACAAGGTTATCTCGTTTTGCTTCCGAGCTGGTAGATACTGAGGCCAAGAAAACAGAGCGTTTTGTAATGGGTTTGGATCCTCAGGTTAAAGGCGTGGTGCAGGCTGTAGCACTTCACGACTATGCTGCTGCGGTAAGGACAGCAGAGTTTATTGTTGCAGGCCAACAGAGTGAGATTCCTATGGTCCAAAACCCGAGTCAGTCATCCTCTGGTCACAAGAGGAGATGGAGTCAGACGAACTTGAATCCCCAGCGTTCTCAACAGTCTTCACAGTCGTCCATGAGGTCACAGGCCGCTTCTAGCCAGAGACAGCAAGTGAATAGACCGGGACCTAACACTGGGGAGAAGCCTCGCTGTAATGAATGTGGAAAGTTTCATTGGGGTCAGTGCCTGATGCGGTCTGGGTTGTGTTTTCGATGTAAAAGGGAGGGACATAGAGCTGAAAATTGTCCTACCCTCCCAAACAGGAGAGGCCAGTCTTCGGGTTCAGGTGGAGTAGGACTTAATAGGCCCACACTTCAGCAAGGGAGAGTTTTTGCTAGTACCGGCAGGGAGGCTGGTAACTCAGATGCTGCAGTTACAGGTACGGTTCCCGTTTTGGGATACCTTGCATTTGTTTTATTTGATTCAGGTTCTACACATTCCTTTATTTCTGCGTCTTTTGTGAGACAAGCTGAGTTAGAACTTGAGCCATTACCCTCTGCTTTGTCTGTTGCTACTCCGATGGGGTTGAGTCTATTAGCTACTGAGGGGATTAAGAATGGTAAGATGACAGTTTCCGACCACGAGCTGGATGTGAACTTAATAGTCCTCGAGATGGAAGGGTTCGATGTTATTCTAGGCATGGATTGGCTGGCTTTGAACCATGCTAATATTGATTGTTTCCGTAAAGAAGTGGTGTTTACGCCACCAAAACAGGCCAGTTATAAGTTTAAGGGGACTAGAACAGGAGTTAATCCAAGAGTGATATCTGCTCTTAAAGCGAGAAAGCTAGTTCTGAAGGGATCATGGGGTATCTTAGCTAGCGTTGTGGAAGTGAGACACACCGAGGTTCACGCATCGTCTGTGCCTGTGGTGAATGAATTTCTAGATGTGTTTCCTGAAGATCTTTCAGGGTTGCCTCCCGTAAGAGAAATAGATTTCACCATAGAGCTTGAACCAGGAACCGCTCCTATCTCTAAAGCTCCTTATAGAATGGCACCAGCGGAATTGAAAGAGTTGAAGTTGCAACTGCAGGACCTATTGGATAAAGGTTTTATTCGACCTAGCGTATCTCCTTGGGGAGCACCGGTCTTGTTTGTAAAGAAGAAAGATGGAACCATGCGATTGTGCATTGATTACAGGGAGTTAAACAAAGTTACGATTAAGAATAAGTACCCTCTTCCTCGTATCGACGACCTCTTTGATCAGTTACAGGGAGCGTCGGTATTTTCAAAGATTGATTTGAGGTCAGGGTACCATCAGTTGAGGGTCAGAGAAAGAGACATCCCTAAGACGGCATTTAGATCACGATATGGACATTTTGAATTCACGGTGATGTCTTTTGGGTTGACTAACGCCCCTGCAGTTTTTATGGACTTGATGAATAGAGTATTCAAGGAGTTCCTAGATGCTTTCGTGATCGTATTCATTGATGATGTCCTTGTATACTCTAAAACTGAGAAAGAACATGAAGAGCATTTGAGAAGAGTATTGACGACTTTGAAGGAGAACCAGTTGTACGCGAAATTTTCCAAGTGCGAGTTTTGGCTTACAAAGGTGTCTTTCTTAGGACACGTAGTGTCAAGGGCAGGGATTTCAGTAGATCCAGCGAAAGTAGAGGCTGTAACGCTATGGCCTCGTCCGACTACAGTTACCGAAGTACGGAGTTTCCTGGGTCTAGCAGGTTACTATAGACGGTTCATCCAGGATTTCTCTAAGATAGCTACGCCTTTGACTCAACTAACTCGCAAAAGTAAGTTATTTGTCTGGACTGACGAGTGTGAAGCAAGTTTCCAGACACTTAAACAGAGACTGGTATTAGCCCCTGTTCTTTCTGTGCCTGAGGGAACAGGTGGATTTGTAGTTTTCACTGATGCATCGAGGAAAGGGCTAGGAGCAGTGTTGATGCAAAGTGGAAAGGTTATAGCCTATGCGTCTCGCCAGTTGAAAAGTCACGAGCAAAACTACCCAACCCATGATTTGGAGTTGGCCGCAGTTGTCTTCGCCTTGAAGATCTGGAGGCATTATTTGTATGGTGAGAAGATTCAGATCTTCACGGACCATAAGAGTTTGAAGTACTTGTTTACACAAAAAGAATTGAACATGCGGCAACGTAGATGGTTAGAGCTGGTAAAAGACTACGAACTAGAAATTCTTTATCATCCCGGTAAGGCAAATGTTGTCGCAGATGCTCTCAGTAGAAAGACTGTACATACTTCAGTTCAGATCACTAGTCAGGATGAGCTACAGGCAGAGATGGAGAATGCTGAAATTGCAGTTTTGATAGGTGAAGCGACTACACGCTTAGCTCAGTTGACTGTGCAACCAACTTTGAGGCAACGCATTATAGTCTCTCAGCGATTGGATCTTAGTTTAATGGAGAAACTACGACAAATTGGCACTGAGCAAGCTCAAGAGTTTTCTATGTCTTCAGATGGTGGACTTCTATATCAAGGGCGATTATGTGTACCTAATATTGATGAATTGAAGAGTGAGATTTTGACTGAAGCGCATAGTTCGCCATTTTCGATGCATCCTGGTAGTACCAAGATGTATCAAGACCTAAAACAGATTTTCTGGTGGCACAGTATGAGAAAGGATGTAGCGGAGTTTGTCAGTAAGTGCTTAGTTTGTCAACAGGTTAAAGCGCCGAGACAGAGGCCGGCAGGATTGTTGCAACCATTGAATGTGCCTTTGTGGAAATGGGATGAAATCTCTATGGATTTCATTGTTGGGTTACCCAGGACGATGAGAGGTTATACGGTGATTTGGGTCATCGTAGATAGGCTTACCAAATCAGCGCATTTTCTTTCGGGTAAGTCTACATATTCTACAGAGAAATGGGCGCAAATTTATATGCAGGAGATAGTGCGATTACATGGAGTTCCTGCTAGAATTGTCTCGGACAGGGATGCCCGTTTTACTTCTAACTTTTGGAGAGGCTTACAGAAAGCTATGGGTACTCAGTTAGATTTTAGCACCTCTTTTCATCCTCAAACGGACGGACAGACCGAGCGATTGAATCAAGTTTTGGAAGATATGTTACGTGCATGTGCGTTGGATTTCCCAGGTAGTTGGGATACTTACTTGCACCTGATGGAGTTTGCCTATAACAATAGTTATCAGGCTACTATAGGAATGGCACCGTTTGAAGCTTTGTATGGTAAGAGATGTAGGACCCCAATATATTGGGATGAGGTCGGTGAACGACAGCTTTTGGGGCCAGAGTTAGTTCAAGTCACGAACAATGCTATTCAGAAAATCAGGGTAAGAATGCAGACTGCACAGAGTAGACAGAAGAGCTATGCTGACACAAGACGAAGGGATCTAGAATTCGAAGTAGGCGACCATGTGTTTCTTAAAGTGGCTCCGATGAAAGGAGTGTTGAGGTTCGGCCGGAAAGGAAAGTTAAGTCCGCGGTTTATAGGGCCGTTCGAGATTCTTGAGCGAATAGGCTCTGTGGCTTATAGATTGGCATTATCGCCATCTCTCTCTGCGGTCCATGATGTATTCCATGTCTCGATGTTAAGAAAGTATGTGCCGGACCCTTCGCATGTGATTGACTACGAACCATTACAGTTGAATGAAAATATGAGTTATGAAGAACGGCCGACTCGAATTCTAGCAAGAGATCGTAAGACCCTTCGTAACCGAGAGATTAATTTGGTTAAAGTGCTCTGGCAGAACCATCGGATGGAAGAGGCTACTTGGGAACGTGAAGATGAAATGCAAGCCAAATATCCTGAACTATTCCAAGACTAGCCACTTTCGAGGACGAAAGTTTTCTTAAGGTGGGTAGAATGTAACGCCCGGCTTATTTAGGAATTTAAATTTTTAATTTTTTTGAATTAAGTGGAACGATTTTCATGGGATAATTTAAATTTGAAGGTTAATTCGGAATATAGAAGGAGAAAAAGGGTATAATTGGAACTTAATAAGTTGTTGAGGATATTTTAGTAATTTTTAGAATGAGAAAAAGGTTAATTTGAATTTTTGAAAGAGAAAAAGGGCATTTTGGTCTTTTAAAAGAAAAGATATTTTGAATTTCTTATTATTATTATTATTATTATTATTATTATTATTATTATTAAAATAAAAAAAAAAAAAAAAAAAAAAAAAAAAAATTTCCTTCATCTTCATCCTCGCGCAGCCCTTCTTCCCCGAAGCTCTCTCTCTCTCTCTCTCTCTCTCTCTCTCTCTCTCTCTCTCTCTCTCTCTCTCTCTCTCCCTCCGACCGAACGCCCATCCTTCTTCTTCGTTCTCACCGAGCGCACGCCGCACGAATCGCCGCCGCACGCTGTCGCCGGCAGCCACGAACCCCGCTGAGCGATCGCCGTCCGCCGCTGCTCGCGATTTTTCTTCTCCTCCGATCAGCTCCACGAACGCCCAGCCGTCGGCCTGCACGCCTAGCCTCGCCGAACGGAGCTTCTTCTTCTTCCTCGCAAGCTGCCGAACGTCGAACCGCCGTAGCCTCGCCGGTGAAGCCCACTGCAACTCGCTGCCGAACGTCGACCCGCCGCAGCTTCGCCGGAATTACAGCCTGAACGCCTCGAAACTTGCCGGAAAGTCCAGATCCGTGAGTTTCTCGCGAAAACGAGCCTCCACGCGCCCTCACGCGCCGATCGGAAGCTCTCACGCGCCGCCGTCCGCCGCCGCACGCGCCGCCGTGCTCCGGTCACGCGCCGCCGCTCGCCGGAGTTGGGTAAAAATTGCCAAATTGTCCGTTTCGTCGAGTTATTAATGATAGACTGTGTTTTAGCGTAATTCGGATGGTTTAAGACACGTTTAGGACACTTTTTAGGTGAATTGTCGAGGACCGAGGATCGTACTTGGAGTGGGAACTCGGGAAGCTTATTACTAAGTGAAGAAAGGGAATTTTAGTAAGTAAAGACTTAAGGTAAGGGATCTCACATATTAAAGAAGTTTTCGAAATCTATAACGAGCTCTATGTTTACTTTGAAAGTATATGTTTTTCATGTTAAGTATTTAAGAAAGAAAGTGTATTATATGTATGTCTTTGAAATGCGATTGCTATGACTGATGCATTCATAAGTATGTTCTAAAAACGAATGGGACCTCATGCATGTGTTGTGTTCATGAAAGGATTTATATAGGCTGTGACGATAATTCTCCCAAAAGTTTTATGTGGGTTTTGAGGGAACCCGAGTCTTCGGACTCTATATGCTCCCGGGGTTCGAGAGTGCCCCCAGACTGTAGCCGACGGGCTTGAGTCTTCGGACTCCACGATGGTAGCCTTCGGGCTGAGTCTTCGGACTCCATGATATATGTTAGCTTTCGAGCTTAACTCTCAGAGGTAGGGAGGACTCTATTAGACAGAAAACCTATGTCTTCGGACTATTCAGAGGCCCTCGGGAGAATTTAATCGTTCACAAGAGCTGCGAGGAAAAGTACATGGTTTATGAAAGGAATTTTAGGTCCCCTACTACAGCGATGGTTTTATGATTTAAAATGACATGTTGCATGTGATTGAAGTTTTTGTTTTAAAACCATGATGGACTTACTGAGTATTATTCGTTAATACTCACCCTTTTCCTTTTTAAAATGTTTTCAGGTAAGGCTAAGATCGGCCCTAGCGCGTGACAGGAGATCATCTACTCGAGTCATGGGGAGCCGACTGATCGCTATTCCGCTTCCTTAATGTTTCTAGATGTATATAGAACTCATGTTAAGTTTTTAAATGTTAGGAGAATGTTTTAAAATCTTTTAACCTTTATTTGTAAATCGTGCACGTATATTTGGTTTCTTCTGTTTGGACCCTAGCATCATATTGAGAAGTTTGTTGGATGCTAGGAGGTTGTTTGAAATCTTAGAAGTGTGTTTTTCTATGTCTTATCAGGGTCAAAATTTTGGTTTTCGTGTAGTTACGCCGTTATGTTGCCGAAATTTTTGGTAATATAGCGACGTGACTTAGTAATGACTCTTAGGTAGCGTGTTGAGCCTATAGGGTCGTTACAGTTGGTATCAGAGCACTAGGTTATAGGTTCTGTAGACTAGCTTACTTCGTAAGCATCAGGTATCCCATGACTAAGTAGTGATTTCCAGTCATCGCGCAGGTACGCCTCTGAAGTAAACTTTTAATTCGTTTGTTGAAAAGCATGTTATTTTTATGAAATGATTCATATGTGAAATGTATTTTAAGTTAAGGAAAGCTTAAGAAAAGTTGAAAAGTGTGATCCCTTTTGATGTGGAGGTTAACTTGTTTATGTTTGTTTGTTAAGTATGCCGCCTAGAAGGAGAGGCAGAGGACGGGGTAGAGGACGTGGAGCTGGTAGAATACATGATTTACCTCCTGAGATGCCAGTGGAACAGGAGGTGAATTCTGGGGCAAATTCCCCTGTTGCTCAGGGTCAACCTGATCCAGTTATGGAGCCTGCAAATCCTACGGTTGCGTCGTTGATGTTAGAGGCGATGCAGAACTTGGTACAAGCGACCGTGACGACCCAGTTAGCACAGATGGGTCAAGTTTCTACGCCAGCTTCATTGCAAGCCCGTCACTTGAAAGACTTTAGAAAGTATGATCCAAGGGCGTTTGACGGATCCTCTGGGGATCCTACAGTGGCGGAGTTATGGTTGTTCTCTATGGAGAACATTTTTCAGCTGATGAGTTGCCCGGATGAATATAAAGTTTCTTGCGCCACATTTATGCTGAGGGATGATGCGTACCTATGGTGGGATTCTGCTCAGAGGACCATAGGTACAGGAGGAGGAGTAGTGACGTGGCCTATATTCAGAGAGGCTTTCTGGAATAAATATTATCCTGCGACTGCACGATACAAGAAACAAGAAGAATTTCTACAACTTAAACAGAATCGACGTCCAGTGGACGTCTACGAAAGGGAATTCACAAGGTTATCTCGTTTTGCTTCCGAGCTGGTAGATACTGAGGCCAAGAAAACAGAGCGTTTTGTAATGGGTTTGGATCCTCAGGTTAAAGGCGTGGTGCAGGCTGTAGCACTTCACGACTATGCTGCTGCGGTAAGGACAGCAGAGTTTATTGTTGCAGGCCAACAGAGTGAGATTCCTATGGTCCAAAACCCGAGTCAGTCATCCTCTGGTCACAAGAGGAGATGGAGTCAGACGAACTTGAATCCCCAGCGTTCTCAACAGTCTTCACAGTCGTCCATGAGGTCACAGGCCGCTTCTAGCCAGAGACAGCAAGTGAATAGACCGGGACCTAACACTGGGGAGAAGCCTCGCTGTAATGAATGTGGAAAGTTTCATTGGGGTCAGTGCCTGATGCGGTCTGGGTTGTGTTTTCGATGTAAAAGGGAGGGACATAGAGCTGAAAATTGTCCTACCCTCCCAAACAGGAGAGGCCAGTCTTCGGGTTCAGGTGGAGTAGGACTTAATAGGCCCACACTTCAGCAAGGGAGAGTTTTTGCTAGTACCGGCAGGGAGGCTGGTAACTCAGATGCTGCAGTTACAGGTACGGTTCCCGTTTTGGGATACCTTGCATTTGTTTTATTTGATTCAGGTTCTACACATTCCTTTATTTCTGCGTCTTTTGTGAGACAAGCTGAGTTAGAACTTGAGCCATTACCCTCTGCTTTGTCTGTTGCTACTCCGATGGGGTTGAGTCTATTAGCTACTGAGGGGATTAAGAATGGTAAGATGACAGTTTCCGACCACGAGCTGGATGTGAACTTAATAGTCCTCGAGATGGAAGGGTTCGATGTTATTCTAGGCATGGATTGGCTGGCTTTGAACCATGCTAATATTGATTGTTTCCGTAAAGAAGTGGTGTTTACGCCACCAAAACAGGCCAGTTATAAGTTTAAGGGGACTAGAACAGGAGTTAATCCAAGAGTGATATCTGCTCTTAAAGCGAGAAAGCTAGTTCTGAAGGGATCATGGGGTATCTTAGCTAGCGTTGTGGAAGTGAGACACACCGAGGTTCACGCATCGTCTGTGCCTGTGGTGAATGAATTTCTAGATGTGTTTCCTGAAGATCTTTCAGGGTTGCCTCCCGTAAGAGAAATAGATTTCACCATAGAGCTTGAACCAGGAACCGCTCCTATCTCTAAAGCTCCTTATAGAATGGCACCAGCGGAATTGAAAGAGTTGAAGTTGCAACTGCAGGACCTATTGGATAAAGGTTTTATTCGACCTAGCGTATCTCCTTGGGGAGCACCGGTCTTGTTTGTAAAGAAGAAAGATGGAACCATGCGATTGTGCATTGATTACAGGGAGTTAAACAAAGTTACGATTAAGAATAAGTACCCTCTTCCTCGTATCGACGACCTCTTTGATCAGTTACAGGGAGCGTCGGTATTTTCAAAGATTGATTTGAGGTCAGGGTACCATCAGTTGAGGGTCAGAGAAAGAGACATCCCTAAGACGGCATTTAGATCACGATATGGACATTTTGAATTCACGGTGATGTCTTTTGGGTTGACTAACGCCCCTGCAGTTTTTATGGACTTGATGAATAGAGTATTCAAGGAGTTCCTAGATGCTTTCGTGATCGTATTCATTGATGATGTCCTTGTATACTCTAAAACTGAGAAAGAACATGAAGAGCATTTGAGAAGAGTATTGACGACTTTGAAGGAGAACCAGTTGTACGCGAAATTTTCCAAGTGCGAGTTTTGGCTTACAAAGGTGTCTTTCTTAGGACACGTAGTGTCAAGGGCAGGGATTTCAGTAGATCCAGCGAAAGTAGAGGCTGTAACGCTATGGCCTCGTCCGACTACAGTTACCGAAGTACGGAGTTTCCTGGGTCTAGCAGGTTACTATAGACGGTTCATCCAGGATTTCTCTAAGATAGCTACGCCTTTGACTCAACTAACTCGCAAAAGTAAGTTATTTGTCTGGACTGACGAGTGTGAAGCAAGTTTCCAGACACTTAAACAGAGACTGGTATTAGCCCCTGTTCTTTCTGTGCCTGAGGGAACAGGTGGATTTGTAGTTTTCACTGATGCATCGAGGAAAGGGCTAGGAGCAGTGTTGATGCAAAGTGGAAAGGTTATAGCCTATGCGTCTCGCCAGTTGAAAAGTCACGAGCAAAACTACCCAACCCATGATTTGGAGTTGGCCGCAGTTGTCTTCGCCTTGAAGATCTGGAGGCATTATTTGTATGGTGAGAAGATTCAGATCTTCACGGACCATAAGAGTTTGAAGTACTTGTTTACACAAAAAGAATTGAACATGCGGCAACGTAGATGGTTAGAGCTGGTAAAAGACTACGAACTAGAAATTCTTTATCATCCCGGTAAGGCAAATGTTGTCGCAGATGCTCTCAGTAGAAAGACTGTACATACTTCAGTTCAGATCACTAGTCAGGATGAGCTACAGGCAGAGATGGAGAATGCTGAAATTGCAGTTTTGATAGGTGAAGCGACTACACGCTTAGCTCAGTTGACTGTGCAACCAACTTTGAGGCAACGCATTATAGTCTCTCAGCGATTGGATCTTAGTTTAATGGAGAAACTACGACAAATTGGCACTGAGCAAGCTCAAGAGTTTTCTATGTCTTCAGATGGTGGACTTCTATATCAAGGGCGATTATGTGTACCTAATATTGATGAATTGAAGAGTGAGATTTTGACTGAAGCGCATAGTTCGCCATTTTCGATGCATCCTGGTAGTACCAAGATGTATCAAGACCTAAAACAGATTTTCTGGTGGCACAGTATGAGAAAGGATGTAGCGGAGTTTGTCAGTAAGTGCTTAGTTTGTCAACAGGTTAAAGCGCCGAGACAGAGGCCGGCAGGATTGTTGCAACCATTGAATGTGCCTTTGTGGAAATGGGATGAAATCTCTATGGATTTCATTGTTGGGTTACCCAGGACGATGAGAGGTTATACGGTGATTTGGGTCATCGTAGATAGGCTTACCAAATCAGCGCATTTTCTTTCGGGTAAGTCTACATATTCTACAGAGAAATGGGCGCAAATTTATATGCAGGAGATAGTGCGATTACATGGAGTTCCTGCTAGAATTGTCTCGGACAGGGATGCCCGTTTTACTTCTAACTTTTGGAGAGGCTTACAGAAAGCTATGGGTACTCAGTTAGATTTTAGCACCTCTTTTCATCCTCAAACGGACGGACAGACCGAGCGATTGAATCAAGTTTTGGAAGATATGTTACGTGCATGTGCGTTGGATTTCCCAGGTAGTTGGGATACTTACTTGCACCTGATGGAGTTTGCCTATAACAATAGTTATCAGGCTACTATAGGAATGGCACCGTTTGAAGCTTTGTATGGTAAGAGATGTAGGACCCCAATATATTGGGATGAGGTCGGTGAACGACAGCTTTTGGGGCCAGAGTTAGTTCAAGTCACGAACAATGCTATTCAGAAAATCAGGGTAAGAATGCAGACTGCACAGAGTAGACAGAAGAGCTATGCTGACACAAGACGAAGGGATCTAGAATTCGAAGTAGGCGACCATGTGTTTCTTAAAGTGGCTCCGATGAAAGGAGTGTTGAGGTTCGGCCGGAAAGGAAAGTTAAGTCCGCGGTTTATAGGGCCGTTCGAGATTCTTGAGCGAATAGGCTCTGTGGCTTATAGATTGGCATTATCGCCATCTCTCTCTGCGGTCCATGATGTATTCCATGTCTCGATGTTAAGAAAGTATGTGCCAGACCCTTCGCATGTGATTGACTACGAACCATTACAGTTGAATGAAAATATGAGTTATGAAGAACGGCCGACTCGAATTCTAGCAAGAGATCGTAAGACCCTTCGTAACCGAGAGATTAATTTGGTTAAAGTGCTCTGGCAGAACCATCGGATGGAAGAGGCTACTTGGGAACGTGAAGATGAAATGCAAGCCAAATATCCTGAACTATTCCAAGACTAGCCACTTTCGAGGACGAAAGTTTTCTTAAGGTGGGTAGAATGTAACGCCCGGCTTATTTAGGAATTTAAATTTTTAATTTTTTTGAATTAAGTGGAACGATTTTCATGGGATAATTTAAATTTGAAGGTTAATTCGGAATATAGAAGGAGAAAAAGGGTATAATTGGAACTTAATAAGTTGTTGAGGATATTTTAGTAATTTTTAGAATGAGAAAAAGGTTAATTTGAATTTTTGAAAGAGAAAAAGGGCATTTTGGTCTTTTAAAAGAAAAGATATTTTGAATTTCTTATTATTATTATTATTATTATTATTATTATTATTATTATTAAAATAAAAAAAAAAAAAAAAAAAAAAAAAAAAAATTTCCTTCATCTTCATCCTCGCGCAGCCCTTCTTCCCCGAAGCTCTCTCTCTCTCTCTCTCTCTCTCTCTCTCTCTCTCTCTCTCTCTCTCTCTCCCTCCGACCGAACGCCCATCCTTCTTCTTCGTTCTCACCGAGCGCACGCCGCACGAATCGCCGCCGCACGCTGTCGCCGGCAGCCACGAACCCCGCTGAGCGATCGCCGTCCGCCGCTGCTCGCGATTTTTCTTCTCCTCCGATCAGCTCCACGAACGCCCAGCCGTCGGCCTGCACGCCTAGCCTCGCCGAACGGAGCTTCTTCTTCTTCCTCGCAAGCTGCCGAACGTCGAACCGCCGTAGCCTCGCCGGTGAAGCCCACTGCAACTCGCTGCCGAACGTCGACCCGCCGCAGCTTCGCCGGAATTACAGCCTGAACGCCTCGAAACTTGCCGGAAAGTCCAGATCCGTGAGTTTCTCGCGAAAACGAGCCTCCACGCGCCCTCACGCGCCGATCGGAAGCTCTCACGCGCCGCCGTCCGCCGCCGCACGCGCCGCCGTGCTCCGGTCACGCGCCGCCGCTCGCCGGAGTTGGGTAAAAATTGCCAAATTGTCCGTTTCGTCGAGTTATTAATGATAGACTGTGTTTTAGCGTAATTCGGATGGTTTAAGACACGTTTAGGACACTTTTTAGGTGAATTGTCGAGGACCGAGGATCGTACTTGGAGTGGGAACTCGGGAAGCTTATTACTAAGTGAAGAAAGGGAATTTTAGTAAGTAAAGACTTAAGGTAAGGGATCTCACATATTAAAGAAGTTTTCGAAATCTATAACGAGCTCTATGTTTACTTTGAAAGTATATGTTTTTCATGTTAAGTATTTAAGAAAGAAAGTGTATTATATGTATGTCTTTGAAATGCGATTGCTATGACTGATGCATTCATAAGTATGTTCTAAAAACGAATGGGACCTCATGCATGTGTTGTGTTCATGAAAGGATTTATATAGGCTGTGACGATAATTCTCCCAAAAGTTTTATGTGGGTTTTGAGGGAACCCGAGTCTTCGGACTCTATATGCTCCCGGGGTTCGAGAGTGCCCCCAGACTGTAGCCGACGGGCTTGAGTCTTCGGACTCCACGATGGTAGCCTTCGGGCTGAGTCTTCGGACTCCATGATATATGTTAGCTTTCGAGCTTAACTCTCAGAGGTAGGGAGGACTCTATTAGACAGAAAACCTATGTCTTCGGACTATTCAGAGGCCCTCGGGAGAATTTAATCGTTCACAAGAGCTGCGAGGAAAAGTACATGGTTTATGAAAGGAATTTTAGGTCCCCTACTACAGCGATGGTTTTATGATTTAAAATGACATGTTGCATGTGATTGAAGTTTTTGTTTTAAAACCATGATGGACTTACTGAGTATTATTCGTTAATACTCACCCTTTTCCTTTTTAAAATGTTTTCAGGTAAGGCTAAGATCGGCCCTAGCGCGTGACAGGAGATCATCTACTCGAGTCATGGGGAGCCGACTGATCGCTATTCCGCTTCCTTAATGTTTCTAGATGTATATAGAACTCATGTTAAGTTTTTAAATGTTAGGAGAATGTTTTAAAATCTTTTAACCTTTATTTGTAAATCGTGCACGTATATTTGGTTTCTTCTGTTTGGACCCTAGCATCATATTGAGAAGTTTGTTGGATGCTAGGAGGTTGTTTGAAATCTTAGAAGTGTGTTTTTCTATGTCTTATCAGGGTCAAAATTTTGGTTTTCGTGTAGTTACGCCGTTATGTTGCCGAAATTTTTGGTAATATAGCGACGTGACTTAGTAATGACTCTTAGGTAGCGTGTTGAGCCTATAGGGTCGTTACATAACCACTTTGATAAATCAGTTGAAATTAGTTAAAATAGAGTTTACTGATGAAGTGAATGCTATTATATTATTAACCTCTTTACTTGATAGTTGGGAAACGATGAAGACAGCAGTGTCTAATTCGATAGGAGAAAATACTCTGAAATTTTCAGGTGTTTGTGATTTAGCCTTAGCTGAGGAAATTCGTAGAAAGGATAGTAGTAAAAAGTCTACTATATGATCAATTTTGGTTATGACTAAGGGTAAATATAAGATTAATGAGGAAAGTATGCTAAGTAGCAGTAGGAAGAAGTAGGATTATAGGAATAAAGAGATAGAATGCTTTTACTGTCACAAGAAATGTCACATTAAGAGTTGGTGTAGAAAGTTAAAAGATGATCTAGAAAAGAAAGAAAAGTGGGAGGCAAATGCAATGTAGGATGCCTTAATCTATGTTGAGAGTGACACAGAGAGTTGTAGTAATTCATCTGAGTGGATTTTAGACAATGCAACTACTGTTCACATAGCCTCAGATAAAAGTTTGTTCACATCTTTCATAGAAGGTTATCATGGCCTAGTGAGAATGGGGAATGGTAGAACTTCCAAAACTAGTGGAATTGGAAAGGTTAGTCTAAAGACAGAATGTGAGAATAAATTGGTACTGCGAGATGCAGATTTGTGCCCAATGTTAAGATGAATCTCATCTCGACTGGAAAATTAGCATATGAGGGCTACAGATGTGAGTTTGGCAGACACTAGTGTAAACTCAGGTTAGGATCCTAGTGATCAGACTGAAACGTAGGGACTTTTAAGAAAATATTTTTAATTCAAAACAAGCTTCAGTCTAGTGCAAGTGCACACTGTCAATGCAAATAATATAAAATTGGAAGTATTCCAGAGTATCGATCCCACAAGGAACTTATACAACAAAATTCAAAATATAGTAAAAAAAATTCAAATTGCAATTTTGACAACCAAGGTTATAAAAATGTTGAGAGGTGTTTTTGGCAAAAGAAAATAATAAAAAAATAATAAGTATGAAAAAGGAAATTCAAGTTGCTCATGCCCCTTTAGAAAGAAATACTACTAAAAATGCGATTGCAATCGTAGTCAACACAAGAGAACTAAGTAAACCAAATTCAACTCCTATTCAATTTTGCTCAAAATCTTTAGGAGGCTAAGTGATTAAACCTATATTTCTATGTCTAATCCAACTTAGATAATTTCGTGCACAATTCTAGTGGTTTTGGAGTCTAACACTATGTCTAGGGTCGATGTTCAGGACTTATTTCTAAGTCTTTTCCTCATTGCTTTTGTGACATTCGCTTTCCCTTAACCCTTTCAGTATTAAGTTCGAGCTTGACAAACAATCACTAGTTGGCCAACTAGGTTTACCCACGTTATTTCAACAAAAATAAACAAAGTCTCAAGTGATAATTAGATTGACTATGCTTTTAAGCTTTACATCTTTTCTCTAGGGCATTCACTAACTTGAATCCCTAAGGAGAAATTAGCTCATTATGAAAGAAATGAAAAATAACAATTTAATTGCTATAAAACTCATAATTAAATAGTCGAAATAAAGGAAATAAAAACCCATAATAGAAAGGTAACCTAAGCTAAAATTTTATTAAGAATTGACTTGAATAACATAACTCTAAGAACTCACAAATAGATTCAATGAAAATTGCAAAAAAACAGTAGCAACACTTAAGAAAAAATTCAAAATATCATGGAAATAAAGTTCAACAAAACAACTTGTCTTTGATGTGAATAAAATGGAAATCAATAAACCTCAGCATCAACCAAATTCAACAAACTCACAAGAAGGAATTGAAAAACATAAACTAAAAATTGATAAAAACGTGAGAACTGCTACAAATTCATGCATTCCTTGTTTCAACCAATTCAAATACCCATTCAAAAGAAAATGGATCTTCACCTCCTCTAAATTTCGTTGAGGAGGGATCAAACTCAGAATTTCATAGAGCTAGGACGGAGAAAAACTTGCTGGAAAATGATAGAAAACGAAAACAAATGGACTGTGGGCGAGAAGAAAACCTCAGTCGTGTTTTTGCTTTGTTCTTCTAATTTTTATAGGTATCAAGGGGAAAAGTTTACATATTTTCTCTCCTACAACCTTGGGTCAATGTGAAGGCATGGAATCGGGTTGAAGAATTTCCCAAATCTCGCAAAAATCTCCATGAATCTCATGATGTTCATCAATCTTGTGTTTTCCAAATTTTCCAGAAAATGCAATTGCATTTCTGTTGCATAATTTTTTAGATCTGCCAAAATTTTCCAAAAATGCAATTGCATTTCCATTCTGGAATGCAATTGAATTTTGTGCTTATTTTTCTGACTTGTTCTCCAAAGGAATGCAATTGCATTTCCAAAATGGAATGCAATTGCATTTTGTGCTTATTCATAAACTTGTTTTCCCAAAGAAATGCAATTGCATTTCCAAAATGGAATGCAAATGCATTTTTTGTACTTGCTCCAAACCTACACAAAAACAACAAATTAGTATAATTTCCAATCTCTTTTCAACTTCTTTCCTTTTTTTTATTACTCCAACAAGCTTTTATTAATTTATCTAATAAAGACTATTTTTAGTTTGCTCATCATACAACAAACACACACAAAAATGACAAGAAAAACCTAGTTTAGGGTCAAATAATCCTCATAAATTAGAATTATCACCCAGGTAGTGGCAATTGGCCACAGAAAATCTACATTGTACAGATGTCGGTTAGATGTTGCCAATTAAAGAGACAGTGGATGCCAGTTAAAGCTGCAAATGGTTGTAGTAGAGGTACAGTTGAGCCAGCAGCAATGATAGCCAAGTTTGATCAGTCAGATCAGGATCCTTCAGTTCAGAAATAATTGGGAAGTCCAGGAAAGAAAGTTGATGGCTATCGTGAACCCCCAATTGTCAGATGTACAATTGAATTGAAGAAGTCGCCTAGGCAAGTGAAGACATCAACGTGGAAGGCCAAAGCAATTGATAAGGTCAAAGGTAAGGTCTCTAGTTTGGCAGCAAGTTTGAACAGAGGATTCAAGCCTTTTTCAGAGTGTATCTTCTTCAAGAACAATGATTCAAGGCTGAATGAGATGTCGGTTGTTACCACTTAGCTGAAGTGGGAGTACGTGTCTGTCTTTTGGGGGACAGATCCACGTAGCGAGCCTATACCTCGAAGCAAGCACGATGTACTACAATTATTTTCATATGGTTGCCTGTTTTGTGAGTCATGTTGTTTTTCAGGTATTTTTTAGCCTTGGAGTTTGCCAAGAAGATTAGAAATAACAGTTGTAGTGAGAGCTGTGCCTTGGAGTGTGCCAAAGTGATCAATTTTGTTGCAGTGGGAGGCAAGATCGTCATTTTGTCTCCAAATGGGAGTTAGGTTTGTTGTGAAGCCAAAATAAGGTGTTTGACAACCCTAATCAAAGCTTGCATGCACGTGGAATGGAGTTAAAGACATATGGGCCAAGGCCCATTTATTGACTAGGTCACCTACATAACACATATCTATTAATAAGGACAACGACTCTCAACATATCTTCACAATGGTATGATATTGTCCACTTTGGGCATAAACCCTCATGGATTTACTTTTGGTTCCCCCAAAAGGCCTCTTACCAATGGAGATAATTGTCCTCACTCATATACCATAGATCTTTTCCTTTCCTACCCAATGTGGGACTTTGTTAGCACTCCTAACAATTCTCCCTCAAAAAAAGTACCACTTGAGCCTCCCCTCGAACAAATCTGTCTACTCCAACGGATCACTCACATTGTGGGATATTCTTTGATTGTGACGATCACCTACCACACTATCTACCAACTCTTCTCCCCTCGAACAAATATCTACCTCCTCTATCAAGCAGACGTATGATAGAGTTATTACTTGCTTGCCGCTCCAAGCACTTTTTGTTTGCTCTATGGGATTCATCCACAATGTCAACATGAGGCTCACTAATCTTTGTTCTACTTTGAGGATTTCTTCGGCACACATCTAGATTTTTACCATGGCTCTGATACCAATTGATAAGGACAACGACCCTCAACATATCTCCATAATGATATGATATTGTCCACTTTGGACATAAACCCTCATGGCTTTGCTTTTGGTTTCACCAAAAGACATCATACCAATGGAGATAATTGTCCTCACTTATATACCATAGATATTTTCCTTCCCTAGCCAATGTGGGACTTTGTTAGCACTCGTAATAGAAGAAGTGTCAAATCAAGGTCACACTTTCCTGGTTTCATTTAATGCATCAATTGAAGAGTCTCACCAAACCCTAAGCATTTGAACCTTTTTCATATTGACATTCAAAAAAGAGCCTCACGAAATTCTCCTTCTTCCTATCCCATCGAATCGTCTTCCTCTGCTTGAAACCCTTATTCTTCTGATTGCAATCGCTCCATTCCGTTGTGGTCTATCCAACGAAACTTTGAGGAGAAACCTCACCCATGTATGTTACTCTGCCATTCAAACCCATGTGCTTCCCCCTCCCTTTCCATGCGATTTTTCTTCACAACTCCTTTACTCTCCTAGGTTTCCTTCGCGTTGAACAACCAATTTACATCCCACGGATGATTACCCTTAAATAGGTATGTACATTTGCATGCAACAGGATTATAACGTATCCGATTATTGAGTGTGATTTTAATTTGAAAATATGAATGTAGCCGATTATAATATATATCGATTTTTAGGGAATCTATTTTCTGCTGTTTGTTGTGAAAATGTCTGATTGTAACCATATATCTCGCTTATTTTTTATGGTTATATGTGTATGTACCGATATATACACATTATATTTGGAGGGTGTTATGTACACATAAACTTTGTGCCCCTATGTCTGTGGTATCTATGTTATACTAATATATACACATCATAATTGTATGTACGATATATACACATCATGTAGTCTGCAAAGAGATCCTGTGTACATGTTGTTATATACACATACCATATGTACCGCTTCGTTGTTATATGTGTATTACACATGTATGTGCCTAATATATACACATTATATTGGGGTGAATGTATTAATTGTCCTCTATATGTGTTGTTATATACCCATTACATATGAGTTGACCTACATTTATGTACACATCCTATTTGGAGGATGTTTTGTTGTACCGTTGAATGTATTAATCGTTATATGCACATGATGATGACTACTTTAGGTTAGAGTCTAAGAGAAGTAGGCCCCTAAAAATAAACTTACGTTGCAAGAGCGGAAATATGGCAACGGTGCGAAAAAACCTGCAGGACAAGTATGAGGAGAGGTTTTGAAAGACATGTTTAGGGCATCTATGGGATTTTTCCTTTAAAAAAACATCCTCCTAGCTCCTGCTGCAATTGATCCAACATCAGTACAAACTCAAAAAGTCATTGGAACTCAACTTCAAAATTGGAGGAAAAATACTAAAATTTGGTTTGAGGGAATGTGTAAAATCAGGGTAGTAACTAGGGAAATATTTTTCGCCCCACAAAAAAAGTCGGTCAACACAAGTTGTTACAAAACGTTAGAGAGATTTTTTTTACAAGATCTTGCTGTTGAATTGGCCTAAATGTAGATAACGATATACACTAGAAGTAGGATGGGTAGATTTTTTTGACCAATCCTAAATCTCAGCCCAAAGATCCAAGCATTTGAAGCAAGAACCTTTGAATCAAAGAGTTTAACACCTCCTTATACAAATTTTAGATCAACCAAGAGACAAGGCTAGAAATAGATTACCTCTTATGATCAAAGATCTAGAAGCAAGATTTAGAAATCTTGTTCTAGATTGAGTCACTCCACGATCAAACTTGATCAAGGCTTGATTGAATGGCTCACATGCATTCTACCACAAGAATTGCAAGAAAATGGTCTCAAATTTGAGAGTTCATCTCATTCAATCATCATCATCTCTATGATTACAAGACAAATCCCGTAGGTATCTATAGCCTCCTCACAAAAGTAACCCAAAACCCTTCAAATGCTCAAAAAATAGTTACAAAAGTAGTGGTCATGATTAACATGTTTAGTAACTCCCTTTCTTAACTATCTAAACTTGAAACTAACATTTAAAAGCTTAAAAATTAGACTCAAGAGTTTATGAAACTGAAATGACAAATGAAGTCTTCAAAATGATTTCCAAACCAAATGTTATTCATGGAAACTCCATGGTAACTTCAATCTTTCACACATTGACCTCCAAAGCTCCAAATGGTCCTTCGTCCCTTAGAATAGTTTTTAGCACATCAAATGGAGGTTGAATCGTGATCCTTATCACAAAGCCAAAAAAAAAATCTTAAAGAATACAAAGAAAGGCAAAAAGAATGAATCTCCAAACAAACATAGACATTCTCTAAGATTGAAGCACGATGGTCCTTCTTTTGATCTCAAAATATCTCAAGAGAATGAATGAATACTTTTTTATCAGAACTTTTTTGTAATACTTTTTGAGGTATTATTTGAATGTATAACTTTTTTAAGGTTACATTATAATACTTTTTTTATATACTTTAATTATCAATGATATTGATACATTTTTTGGGATGGTTGCTGATTATCAGGTGCTTATCGCTTTAGGTGCTTATGAACTTTGCTAAGATTCCTTAATATTGTAATGCCTAATTTATTGTTGTACATATTCCCTAATATTATCCTAATGATTAATGTTCAAAGAGGGATAATCAGGTGATTAATGTTCAAAGAGCAAGCTATGTGTACAATACGAGTAAATCAGCTCCCCACATGAACTCAGCTCCTTGCTTAGTTATTTTACTTTATGTGTCAACTTTTTCCCGACTTCTGCATATAAGTGTATAATAGTGATAAAAGTCTATCACTGATAGACTTCTACCTGTGATAAGAGTTTATTAGTGATAGAAGCCTATCATTGATAGACTTCAATCACAACATCGACTCTTAATTAACCAACTTAACAAAGTAAAAGAAAATAATGTGAATATCTACTAGACACATATTGATAGTATTAATAGAATCACAACAACAAATGTATATTGATGTCTATCTCATAAGAAATGGAAGGTAAGTACTTATTTACTTTGCATTTCAGTATTGAAGTCTATTAGTGACTATCACGGATAGATTTTTATTATTGATAGAATTCTATCTGTATCGAAGTCTATAAATGACAGTCATTGATAAAGTTCAATACATAAAATTCTATTAATAAAAGAAGTTTATTAGTACAGATAATTTAGTTCAAGAGTATCTAATTACATATTAACATGTAATTAACGTTGTTTTCAGGTTGTTGGAGTGGGTGAATCTTTTTAGGATGGTTGTTGATAATCAAGTGCTTAGGAAGTATGGTATTTGCAATTGAAGTCTATCAATGTATTAATATATTTGCTAATAGATTTCAATGGCTAATAGACTTGTTTTGCATGATGATAATGACTGTTGTGTTAAAATTTTATTGAGATTGAATAAGAAGGAATAAAAGGGTTTGAGTGGGTTCATTTTTTGGGATGGTTGTTCGTAATCAGGTGCTTAGGAAGTATGGTTTCTGCAATTGGAGTCTATCAGTGATAGAAGTCTATCATTGATAGACTTGTATTATAGATAGATTTCGATAAAAACCAAAAGAAAAACACATCTCCAAAAATGAACACAAATGACTTCAACCCTTCAATTGCTTCCATCTACTTAGTTACTTTATGATCAACTTTCTGTAACGACCCTATAGGCTCAACACGCTACCTAAGAGTCATTACTAAGTCACGTCGCTATATTACCGAAAATTTCGGCAACATAACGGCGTAACTACGCGAAAACCAAAAATTGACCCTTACCTGATAAGACATAGAAAAAACGCACTTCTAAGATTTTCAAACAACCTCCTAGCATCCAACAAACTTCTCAATATGATGCTAGGGTTCAAACAGCAAAAAACCAAATACACGTGCACGATTTACAAAGAAAGGTTAAAAGACTTTGAAACATCCTCCTAAACATTTAAAAACTCGACATGAGTTCTATGTACATCTAGAAACATAAAAGAAGCGGAATAGCGATCGCTCGGCTCCCATGACTTGAGTAGCTGATCTCCGGTCACGCGCTAGGGCCGATCTTAGCCTTTCCTGAAAACATTTTAAAAAGGAAAAGGGTGAGTATTAACGAATAATACTCAGTAAGTCAATCATAGTTTCAAATAAGAGTTTCAATCGCATGCAACATGTCATTTTAAATCATAAAACCATCGTAAGCCATTGCTTTAGTTGGGGACCTAAAATTCATTTTATAAACCATGTACTTTTCCTCGCGGCTCTCGTGAACGATTAAATTCTCCCGAGGGCCTCGTGAATAGTCCGAAGACATAGTTTTTTCCATCGAATAGAGTCCTCCCTAACTCTGAGAGTTGAGCTCGAAAGCTAACATACATCGTGGAGTCCGAAGACTCAGCCCGAAGGCTACCATCGTGGAGTCCGAAGACTCAAGCCCGTCGGCTACCATCGTGGGGGCACTCTCGAACCCCGGGAGCATAGAGAGTCCGAAGACTCGGGTTCCCTCAAAACCCACATAAAACTTTTGGGAGAATTATCGTCACGGCCTTACATAAATCTTTTCATGAGCACACAACACATGCATGAGGTCCCATTCGTTTTAGAACATAGTTATGAATGCATGAATCAAGACAATCGCATTTCAAAGACATACATATCATTTCCATTCTTTTTAACATGAAAACTCAAATAGAACTCATGAAACTAGCGTATAAAGGAATATACATATAAAACACTTTCTTTCTTAAATACTTAACATGAAAACATAAACTTCAAAGTAAATATAGAGCTAGCTCTCGGTTTCAAAAACTTCTTTGTTGTGAGATCCCTTACCTTAAAACTTTACTTACTAAAATACCCTTTCTTCACTTAGTAATGAGCTTCTCGAGTTCCCACTCCAAGTACAATCCAAGGTCCTCGACAATTCACCTAAAAAGTTTCCTAAACGTGTCTTAAACCATCCGAATTACGCTAAAACACATTCTAACATTAATAACTCGACGAAACGGACCAAATGGCGAAATTTACCCAACTCCGGCGAACGACGGCGCGTGACCGGAGCACGGCGGCGCGTGCGGCGGCGGACGGCGGAGCGTGGCCGGCGCGTGGGGCTTCCAATCGGCGCGTGAGGGCGCGTGATGGGCAGATTCGATCTCGGTGAGTCGATTTTGAGCGAAAACCGGCGAGTTTTACAGACTTGCGGCGCGAGGGTGAACTTCGACGGATCTGAGTTTTGAATTTACAGAAACCGGTGAACGGCGGTGAGCGAGGAAGAGGGAAAAGACAGATGGATGGGGGGTTTCGGCTGTGGCTGTCGACAGAGGAAGAAAACGAAGAAGATACCGGCGAGTCTTCAACTCCAGCGTGCGGCTTGCGTGGGTTTTCCGGCGGGACTTACAGAAGACGAGGAAGAAGAAGAAGAAGACGCCGGAGGGGGTTTCGGCTGCTGCTGCTCGGCGGAGATGAGGAAGAAGGAGAAGACCGGTGTTCGTGAGCTTCGGCGAGGTGCTCGCTCGCGAATTCCGGCGAGGCGTGGGAGACTCGCTTGACGGTAGCTCTCCGTCGAGCTTCGTGCGGCCGGCGTTCGTGCTCGACGATGTGCTGCGGATCTGAGCTGCGCGACGGCGAGGACGCGAAGAATTGGCCGGCGACTGGTCGGAGAAGAAGAAGAAGACGCCTATGGATGGGTGTTCGGCCGAGGGAGAGAGAGAGAGAAAGAAGCCATCGGGGAGGAAGAAGAAGAGAAAAGAAAGAAAAGAAGAAAAAATAAATAAATAAAAATAAAAATAAAATAAAATAATAATTATATATATATATAATGGATAAGGATGGGAATTTGTTTAAAAAAATAACTTCCAATTTTGCCCTTCTAACCAAATAAATCTTCAAATTAGCCCTTTTTCTCATTCCAAATTGCAAATTAACCTTAAGATTTAATTTACCCAATGAAAATCATTCCAAATTAATTTCCATAATTTGAAATTAATGCCTGTAAATAAGCCGGGCGTTACACTTTCAAGCCTGACTTTTGTATTGCAGTCTATTAGGGGGTGTTTGGCTTACTATTTTGGGTTTGGTTGGCTTTGGAATCCAAACTTAAAACAGTGTTTGGGCCACTGTGTTCAAAACTCATAGTTTTTGAAACACAACCCAGTGGTTTTGAATAGTGCAACCTAACGCAGTTTTGCTCCATTTTCTCATGGGGTAATGGCAAAAATGACCATATTTAAATGTGCATTTTGAAAAAAAGGCCATAGAATATTTTTTTTTTTGAAAAAATGGCCAATTTTTCTTTTTGAATTTTTAAATAACACAAATATCCCTCAATAAAATTTGTATCCTAGATACTAAAATTATCCTATGCTTACATTCAATCTAAAATTCAAATCAAAACAAACTGATTATTCACTAATCCTTAAATCAAGAAATCGTTGGTCAACAAAAAATCAAAATTACATAATAATTAAAAATCAATCTAAATTGAAAATCACATCACACTTACCTCAAAAGATTAAAAAAAATGTCCATAACAAAGTATCTAAACAAAATACATTATATCCAATCTAAAATTCAAATCAAAACAAAACAAATTCTCCACAAATATAATAATTAAAAATCTATATAAGTTGACAATCACATAACATTTATCTTAAAAGATTTAAAAAAATATTGCTAACAAAATATCTAATCAAAATACATTATATCCAATCTAAAATTCAAATCAAAACAAATCAAATTCTCCCAAATACCTTAAAACAAGAAATGCCAATAAAAATTAAAACAAAACAAAACAAAACAATTAAAATTCTATATAATTGAAGGATAGTTTGATACATATTCTTAAATTTAGTAAATACCAAAATTTTTAAATACGAAATTTCACCCTACAAAGTTCTAAATGAATTCATAGAAACTTATAAATACATAAACACAAAATAAAAGCAAACACCAGATCAAAGATAAGGAAGTCAATCAAAGATGCTAAGAATAAATTGAGATTAATAGATTAATAAAGAGATTTGTCGTGAATAATATAAAAAATTATTAAAAAAAAAACATACGTAATATTGGAAATACAATGGATTTGGAAGAATCTGACTAGGAACCTCCAATTCGCTTGAGGAAGCCGTAATTGCCTAAGATGAAGCAACGATTCATTTCTGAGGTCCTGATGCTTTCTAAATCAAACCCAAACGATGAGCAACAACCCAACTCCAATTCCATTGCTAGAATTTTGCTATCCACAAATAATAACAAAATCATCATATTGATTTAGAAGAATTATCACTTTGATTTCTAAATCCGAAAAGAATCAATGAATCATAATGAAAGGTAAAAGACTGTATTGTACAATGCTCGAAGTCGCAAGCAATGAATGACTCAAATCAAATCAATTTTCCTTTTCTCATTCTTTTACTAATTGAAAGGCCAATTCAAAAGTCCTTCAAAATGACTCAACGTACACAAGGGATCCTACAACTAACAAGAGATCCACTAGAAAATAAGGAAAGGAAAAAAAAAAAGAGAGAACAAAGTAGCAAAGGAAAAAAAGAAAAACAAAAACTGCTCAACTTCAGGTTCAGAACACTGCACTTCAATCACAGCTTTCTGATTTCTAGGCTTTCAAACACTACATCCCAAACACTGTTTTGGATACTCAAGCTTCAGAACACTGCACTATAAACACTATTTTCTAATTTCTAGGATTTCAAACCCCACATAAAAAACCCCCTAAGATTCCAAATCCAAGGATTCTTATTCCAAAATAGTGGGCCAAACGCCCTCTTAATGATAAAAGTCTATAAGTGATAGACTTATGTCACTAACAGACTCTTATCACAGATAGAAGTCTATCACAATAGACTTCTATCTGTGATAAGAGTCTGTCAGTGACATAAGTCTATCACTGATAGACTTGTAATTGTGATAAGAGTCTATCAAACTCTTAATTAACCAACTCAACAAAGTAAAAGAAAAAATGTGAATATCTGCAAATGCTAGACACATATTGATAGTATTGATAATATCACAGCAACAAATGTATATTTGTTGAACATTGATGTCTATCTCTAAAACACATACCCAAAACTAAATGTATACCCATAGTAAAAAATGTTAATTGTCAATAATACATCATTGTAAAATTGGTGAAAATTTATATGTCTTACAATTGTGACCAACACCATGACAACGACTACATTTCGTGTGACTTCTCGCTTAACCAATTGATAGCATCCTTTGTTTTCGAGGCCTTGCTACTTGACGTTTAACAACTTGAGGTAATGCATTCATGTCAATATCTATAGAGCTCCATTCGAAATGATTCCCAATTAAACAAACTGAACCTCTATAAGTTGATAACAATGTTGTTGAAAAATAATACTTAGACACAAAAGAATAAGTATTCAAATTAAACTCGCGAAGAATAGCATGTGCATGAGCACATGGAATTTAATCAAAATCTCAAACATGAAAATTGCATGATTGGGAATCCAACTTTACCACGAATTAATTATCTTCATCAACTTTATATTCTACATTGTTAATAGGATCAACCTGAAAAAAAAAAGGAAAAAAAAAAAGAATCAACGAGATAAGAATACCATTGTGACTTAGTCTATCAATGATAGACATCACTGATAAACTATCACAGCTAGAAGTCTATCTCTGATAGACTTAAATCACAATTTGTCTATTTATTAATAATGTACCACAAAGGAAGCCATGAAAATAATAAATAATTCTTGTTTATTGTGACTGAACTCTATAATAAGTCTATCACTGATAGCATTCTATCATTGGTAGAAGAAATTCAGTCAATACAAATCAGAGAACTGTGTATGTACCTCTTCGTTTCTCATCTTCTTTGTTAGAAGATGATGGTTTTTCAGTGAAACCACTCTTTTGTTACTTTGTGTACAACTTCTTTTTCCTTGTCCATATGTTAAAATAATAGTTAGCAATGAAATAAACATATCGTGATAGAAGTCTATTACTGATCGACTTCAATCACAATACATGTGTTCTGATTGAAGTCTATCACTGATAAACTTCAATCACCTCTATCACTGATAGACTTCAATCACCTCTATCAGTGATAAACTACTATTATGATTGAAGTCTATTAGCGATAGACACCTATCACTGATAGACTTCAATCACAAGACATGTAGTCTATCAGTGATAGCAGTCTATTAGTGATAGATTTCACTCAAAATGGTTAAATAACTTAATCAGCAAACATACTACAATTGTGACTACAGTTTATCAGTGATAGACTTCAATCACAATACATATTGCTTGCTTCTTGTGATTGAAGTCTATTTGCGATAGGCTTCAATCATAACACATAGCTTGTCTCTTGTGGTTGAAGTCTATCAGTGATAGACTTCAATCACTGATACACTTCAATCACAACACATGTAGCTTGTCTTTTGTGATTGAAGTCTAGCACTGATAGACTTCAATCACAACTATGTGTTGTTATTGAAGTCTATCATTAAGCAGAGCTTCTTGTTGGCAATTTAAGAAACACATTATGACCAAGAAAAAACAACAAAACAGAGCATATAAACATAACTACAACAATGGCGTGAACAATGAGGCATTCATTAACAGAACATCAACTAAATTCCACCAAAATGCAACATAAATGAAAAGAAATCAACAGAAATTAAAAGATATCAAAATCAAATATACATGTAAATCAGAACCCTAAACACATCCAAACATTAGAACACAAAGATAATTAAAAAAAAATCACAAAAGAATTCAAAAACTCACATGTTTTCGTAGGAGAAGTGAAGGAATGAACGTTTCACTCCGCAGTGGAAGCATTGGATTGTCTTTGATTTTATTTAAAATTAAACCAAAAAATAAGATTATGCAAACTTACTTGGAATAAACATGGAGATATTTCTGGCGAGTCGTTATCTTATCCACAAAGTCTTCCTGGCTATGACTCGAATACTAGACCAAGGCTTGTGGGAGCCTCTTGAAAGAAAATCCACAAGGGATTGGAGAGGAAAAGGTCTAGAGAGAATTCTCTAATTTCTATTCATGAGATGTATATTCTAATGACTCAACTCAAAGGTTCAATTTATAGAGACATGAGACAAATCTTTGCCATAATTAAATAATATATATTTTAATATCTAATATATTAAATTACATATATGTAACCTATTTGAATCTTATTCAAAAATTTTAAATTTTCCTATGATATTTATTTCTTTATTTGAATCTTATTCAAATTTTATAAATATTTATTCTTTAGTGTATCTAATATACATTAATTATTTAATATTTAATGTATCAAATACAATAAATATATTTTATTCTTTTATATTTAATATATCTAATATATTAAATACTAATTTGAACACTTCAAATTAAATATTAATTTGAACATTTCAAAATTTTCTTTTAACTAAATTGATCTTTTAGTGTTACTATGAGCTAGCAAGGAGACCTTATGGACCTATAGATTATAAGCTCCAACGATACAAAATTAATTAATTAAATTCTTTAGGCCCCATTTGATAACCATTTGGTTTTTTGTTTTTTAAAATTGTGCTTGTTTTCTAATCACTTCTCTATAATTCTCTACAACGACTTTCATTTTTCTTAAGAAAATATTTGAATTCTTAGCCAAATTTCAAAAACAAAAACAAGTTTTTGAAAAATACTTTTTTTAGTTTTCAAAACTTGGGCTGGTTTTTGAAAATATATGTAAAAAGTGGATAAGAAAACAAGGAAACTCATAGGTAGAGGAGTATTTATAGGCTTAATTTTCAAAAACTAAAAACCAAAAACCAAATGGTTATCAAACGGGGCCTTAATTAATCAATTTTCATTCATTAACTTTAGGTCACTCTACTATAGACCTAAAGTTGCACTCTTATGCATTGTAAGGTAAGTTGTGTTCATGGATATAATCATTACATGCAAATTGATCTTTCACAAGTTGTTCGTAATTACAGTTGGGTCAAAAGCCCGTTTTACCTCGATAATTACATCTTGCACCTTAAGTACTACTGATCATCTAATGAACAATTTGTTTATGATCCAATCATAAACTAAGTCTCTCTTGGGCCAGTGAGAGGGTGAGGTCCCATTGTTAAAGTCCTGAAATCAGCACTTAAGGAAACTACTCATCTACTTACCCTATATGGGAAGAAGCGAATTCCATCTTGTGAGATTATGTTTCTAACTCCCTATTTGGTCAAGTCCTCAAAATGTTAGGTTTATTGAATCAACTACAAAAGTCACTATCACCCCATGCAAATAAAAAAGACAGGCCCTCACAGGTAGGAGTTCATAACTCACTCAGGAATAAGATCAAGTCACATAGATCATCCTTATGAAATATTAATCTTCTCAATTAACAGATTTATAAAGAGCGATTAAATATTTCGTGGTTTAGTCTTATACAAACTCATTGTATAAGATACACCGCAAACATGTCTTTACATGAACGATTTGGATCAAATCATTTGTAACTATTACAAAGTGGGTCGTATCAATAGTGTTAACAAGATAAGACACTCAACCTTATCCATATACTATGACCCTTTAGGTTATTTCTTGAACAATGTCCTCACATATCACTGTATGTCAACCACATACTGTTCAAGATTATATGAATAACCTTGGATTTTTTATATAATGAATAATATTATATTGCAAATAAAATAATCAAAAGTATTATTAATTATTAAATAAATCATTAATTACGAGGCTTTAGGGCATAAATCCCAACAAGAAGAAACTTTGAGAGACCCCAAAGACAGAGAACAACGATGTAACGACCGGTTTATTTAGAAACAGTAATTTTGAATTATGGAAAATTAAGTTGGAATAATTTCTATTAGAGAAATTGAATTTTTGAGTTATTTGGAAGGTTAGGAGGGCAAAAATGGAAAGAAATAATGAGAAAAAGGGTAATTTGGTGATTTTTGGAAAAGGAAAGGGCATTATGGTCTTTTAGAGAAGATATTTTGATTTTTTTTAAAATAATATTATTTTATTATTTTATTATTATTTTAATTATTTATTTTAATTATTTATTTATTTATTTATTTATTTATTTTTTTTTTTTTTTTTCTTTCTTCTTCTTCCCCGAAGCTCCCGATTTTTTTTTCATCTCTCTCTCTCTCTCTCTCTCTCGCCGGAGCTCCATCCCACGCCGACCGCTTCTTCTTCTTCCACGGGTTCGCGCCGCCGCACGCCGAACAGAGCAGCTTCACCGCCGACTTCAAGCCAGCTTCCGTCTCCGCCGTAGAAGAACGCAGGTAGTAGCGATTTCGCGAGTCGCGAGCTTCTCGCCGGAGTCGATCCTCGCCGCCGGTCTCCTTCCCATCTCTCTCTCTCTTCGGCCGAACACCCACCCTCTGTCGACTTCTTCTTCTTCCTCGCCGGTCGCGCAGAAGCTTCGCCGCCGTCTCTCTCTTCCTCTCGATCGTCTCTCTCTTTTCTTCCCCGCCGGCAACCGAACAGCCCCGCCGGCTGAGCTTCATTGCCGGAAGCCACGACGCCTGAAGCCGAGCCCAGATCCGCGCCTCCACTGTGCTGCACAGATCCGGCCATCGTCTGGACGCCGCACACTAATCAGATCCGACCGGAAAGCCCAGATCCGCGAGCCTCGCGCGAAAACGAGCCTCCACGCGCCCTCACGCGCCGATCGGAAGCTCCACGCGCCGGCCACGCGCCGCCGTCCGCCGCCGCACGCGCCGCCGTGCTCCGGCCACGCGCCGCCGCTCGCCGGAGTTGGGTAAAATTTGCCATTAAGTCCGTTTCGTCGAGTTATAAATGATAGAATGTGTTTTAACGTAATTTGGATGGTTTAAGACACGTTTAGAACACTTTTTAGGTGAATTGTCGAGGACCGAGGATCGTACTTGGAGTGGAAACTCAAGAAGCTTAATTACTAAGTGAAGAAAGGGTATTGTAGTAAGTAAAGACTTAAGGTAAGGGATCTCACAACGAAAGAAGTTTTCAAAAATTGAGCTAGCTCTATGATTTCTTTGAAAGTTTATGTTTTCATGTTAAGTATTTAAGAAAGAAAGTGTATTATATGTATGTCTTTGAAATGCGATTGCTATGACTGATGCATTCATAACTATGTTCTAAAAACGAATGGGACCTCATGCATGTGTTGTGTTCATGAAAGGATTTATATAGGCTGTGACGATAATTCTCCCAAAAGTTTTATGTGGGTTTTGAGGGAACCCGAGTCTTCGGACTCTATATGCTCCCGGGGTTCGAGAGTGCCCCCAGACTGTAGCCGACGGGCTTGAGTCTTCGGACTCCACGATGGTAGCCTTCGGGCTGAGTCTTCGGACTCCATGATATATGTTAGCTTTCGAGCTTAACTCTCAGAGGTAGGGAGGACTCTATTAGACAGAAAACTATGTCTTCGGACTATTCAGAGGCCCTCGGGAGAATTTAATCGTTCACAAGAGCTGCGAGGAAAAGTACATGGTTTATAAAAGGAATTTTAGGTCCCCTACTAAAGTGATGGTTTACGATGATTTTATGATTTAAAATGACATGATGCATGTGATTGAAACTCTTATTTTAAAACTATGATGGACTTACTGAGTATTATTCGTTAATACTCACCCTTTTCCTTTTTAAAATGTTTTCAGGTAAGGCTAAGATCGGCCCTAGCGCGTGACCGGAGATCAGCTACTCGAGTCATGGGAGTCGACCGATCGCTATTCCGCTTCTCTTATGTTTCTAGATGTATATAGAACTCATGTTAAGTTTCTAAATGTTAGGAGAATGTTTCAAAAGCTTTTAAACCTTTCTTTGTAAATCGTGCACGTGCATTTGATTTCTGCTGTTGAACCCTAGCATCATATTGAGAAGTTTGTTGGATGCTAGGAGGTTGTTTGAAATCTTAGAAGTGTGTTTTTCTATGTCTTATCAGGGTCAGAATTTTGGTTTTCGTGTAGTTACGCCGTTATGTTGCCGAAATTTTTGGTAATATAGCGACGTGACTTAGTAATGACTCTTAGGTAGCATATTGAGCCTATAGGGTCGTTACAAACGAGAAGTAGAGATGAATGGAAACTTTGACGTGAAAATTCCACTTTGAATACATAAAACGCATTGGAAAACTGAAATTGTAATAGCATCCAATGATTTGGTGGAATATATAATTCCAAAAGGAGAGAGAAACCCTGAAAATTTCTAGAAAGAGAGAGGAAGGTATGAATAAATGATCTGTTTGGTGGTCTGGAGAACTGCTCAGTGAAAGCAAAGTAGAGAGAGAAAGAAGAGAGAGTGATGCGTTAGTTGTATTGTTAAGTGAGAATGGAAAAATGAAAAGGAAGACGAAAGGAAGAAATCAGAAGAAATTGGTGAGTGTGGACCGTTCGAGACTTGAAGAGAAAGCTACTAGTAAGAATGTAAAATGCACGATTATCATTTGGAATGATTTGGGCTAAAAGAAACATGGAAGATCAGCGGGCTAGGGGCCTTTTAGTCATTTACACGGGTTAGGTAATTAAATTTTCTATATTTGCAAATAGTTTAACGTTTTGCTATATTTGCTAATATTTAGGCCCATTTTGCTATATGCCCAAGAGCCCCTAAATTGTTTATAGAAATGGGCAACTAGAAGAGTAGCTAAATATTGATAGCCCCTACTGAAAAATAACTAAAATTGTTTATATTTGGAAAAATGTCCAAATATTTTTTTACATTATTTATATTACGATTTTATAATTATATTGTGACTAAAATACCCTACCTACATTTTTTATTCCTTAACTAACTAAATAAAAGCCTACAAAAAAGCAGGATTCTAAGGGGAGAGGATTCTAAGCCTACAAAATATAACAAACTTGAATCAAATCTAAATTATTAAGTTAACATAGTTTAAAGAAAAGAACTAATTTTTTTAATTCTGCAGGACAATGCATAGGTTACATAGATGAACATAACGATTTAAATGATGAGCTATTGAATTTGCATCTAACTTATAGTATATATTAGACCATGCATCTGTACTAATTTAATGAAATGGAAATATGTGTAATTACCCATTAATTGTGCGAAGATTAAATTGGATATAAAAATTAATACCTCACACACGTTGTTAACAAAGGTAAAAATGCCATCATTAACCACTTGCCAGAATTAATACTCCATTAGAAGCCCCCTCGCCAACCCCATTGTTTATACCACTGCTTTTTCCCAAACCCAACAATAAAGCAAACCCTTGCCCTTCATCCCTTGTCACTAGCGAATGAAGCTCGACCCTACATTAAGACATGTACAAATGCTTGTTGGTCCCGATTAAGTTTGATTAGGTATTTCCTCTTGTTTATTGGTTCCTCTTGACGACCCACGGTATACAGGGACCTCTCTTGCTTACTGGTTCCTTTAGGCTTGCCTCGTCCCTGTGTATATTAATTTCTATAACGCAAATGTCAATCTTGAGGTATATATTTCTATTGACTGTCGTTTCTACTTTTGAAAATCGAATGTGTTCAATCGATTTCTTCATTTTTGCAGCTTCTTCTCTGGGTTTCTTTTCCTTCCATTTACCCAAGCACAATTTTCATTTGTGGACGCTGCCTTGAAAAATTAAAGAAGTGACGAAAAATGCTCTTCATCTTCCCCGACAACCTATTTCATTTGAAACTCTCCTATCCATTTGATCTTCTTAAATCTTCAACTTTGTTTCATCTCCCCTTGGCCTTTAGTGATAGAAACTAGTAAAGCAGGAGTCGTTGAACCAATCACATTCTTGAGGTATATATTTCTATATACCGTCGTTTTTGCCTCCAAAAATCAAATGATCCTGCAGTTTCTTCTTTGCATTTCTTTTCATTCCATTTACTCGAGCACAGTTTTCGTTTGTGATCATTGCATCTTGAAAAATTAAAGAAACTATAAAGAATGTTGAAAAATTAGATGAAGTGTTTGAAAATGGAAAAATTTTAAAAATAAAAGAATTTAAAAATGCATAAATTTAGGGGGTAAGTTGGTTATGGTGAGAGATGAGAGAATATTGAGGATTTTTTTTTTTAAGGAAAGAAATATATTTTATGGGGGTTGACTATAAATACGAATATATACCAAGGGTATAAATAGAACAAAAAGTATTCACTCTCTCTTTCTAAAATTAAGATAACCATAATTCTAAATATCACTAGTTTTTATAGCTATTTTTCATTATGACTATTTTTTCTCTAGCCATTGCTTACAATTTTCTTATGAATATGGTTAGAATTTAAACCGATTGTAAGAGCCCATATTTCTCATTTGGGGCATTGGACTGGGTGGCAAAAGTGGCCCATTAAAAGCCCACAATGACCTCAGCTGCAGAAAGATTCGTCTAGTTCAAACTCCAAAGATCCAGATTCCAGAAGGACACATCCGTCAAGAAGAGAAAAGATCCAAGGACAAAATGGTACTTTCACAGGCTGATACCCCACAGCCATTACGCAAGGGATACGGAGATAGGTGGGGAAGATGAATAAAAAGTAGTTCAAAATTATCATTCTGGACGCTTCTGGTCCTAAAATCTCCCCCTCGAATCCAATCTGCCTTTATCTAATTGCAAAAAATAGGGCTAATTTTTAACAAAAGTCTCTGATACTTGTCTTCCCTCCCCCACTAGATTTTACAAAACCCTAGTTTCTCCATCTTCTTCTTCTTCATCACTGTATATATACAGGAAAACCTACTCTCCCTTTTGTACCTTGCCACGGCGTTGGTGTTTGTTTGATTCTCTGTGTAGTTTTTTTGCAATGTCAGTCTCCGGTGGGGTTTCGATTGCCCGAATCCGTGGCGAGAATCGGTTCTATCATCCACCTGCGATGCGGCGTCGTTTGCAGCAGCAACAACAGCAACAGCAGCAGAAGCAGAGCGCCTTGGATTCTAAGGAGGTTGTTGCTACTTCTGCCAGGATCGATGAGTTGGAGAAGAGGAGTGAGTTCGATGAGTGTCGTTCTTGGTCCACTCGCTCTGATTGCTCTGTTTCGGATCGTGGAGTTGCTGATTCTACTAATTTGGATCGGTTCTTGGAGCACACTACTCCCGTTGTTCCGGCTCAATGTATTCCTAAGGTAATGATTGGTCAAGCGAGTGTTTTTTGACTTGATGTTGCTGCTTTGTTTTTTACGTTAATTGTTTAATTTTCTTGGTGGACTTAAAAGTACCTTATTGTGATGGAAATTGATATTGTTTGTCGAAAGATTAGCCTTCGCGTATGCACTTCTGTGATGTGTGTAGAGAGCAATCGATAATGGTTCTTGTAATTATTAGGTTCAGGATGATGTTGTGGTTTAGTTGATTAATCTTGGCGAAGATGTTGGAATCTTCCTTTCGTTTTATGTTTATCTTCTTGATTTTTTCTTCAATGGATTTCTTTAGTATTATTCTTAAGGCTCCTCCCCCTTCTGTCTTGTGCTTCTACATTGTCTCTGTGACCACTATAACTTTAGTGTTAGTTTCTTCTTTTAATTTCCTTATTTTCTGCTTCACTATGATATTAATGACCTGTCAAGTTGTATACTGATCTTAGCTAAGTTGCTTTTATTTAGAATCTGAATTCACTTTAAATTTTCAAATCATTAAATTGCTCCTATGATTGGCCTTTTGGGCCGTTCAACAGACGAGCCTGAGGGGATGGAGAAATCGTGAAGTCTCAGAGGCACCTCCTTATTTTGTGCTTGGTGATCTTTGGGAATCTTTCAAGGAATGGAGTGCATACGGAGCCGGTATCCCTCTATTGTTAAATGGGAGCGACTCTGTAGTACAGTACTATGTTCCATATCTGTCCGGCATTCAACTCTATGTAGATCCATCAAAGTCCTCTGCCCTAAGGTGAGGATTATTAATCAATCACCATGTTCTTATTTCTTATTCAGTTCTTGCGACTAATTTTGTTAATTTCCCCTTCTATTTTCATTGCCTAGGATGCTTTTTCAATGAATTAAATTTGATAAATTATGCATCTATTTAGTTGGTTTAGAAATAATAAAATTTTCCCTAACTCTATCATTTCCTTTGAAATCTCAGGATTTGATTAGATTGCATTAGTAGGAATGCTAGCTTCATTCTATCTAATTGTGATTGGTGATTAGATTACATTACTAGGAATAATAGCTTCAATATATTTATTGTTCGGGATCCTAATGCAATATGCAGATCTTTTTAATATTTAGTTTTAAGGTTGTTGTTATTGCCCTTGGATTTCAATTGTGTTGAAAGGTGGAGTTCCTTTATATCTTGGGTAATGATATATATCATATATCACTCATCTTATGTAGTTGCTTGTTGAACATATCCACTTTGGGTTTAAAAATATATGCATAAAATAGCTTGGCTGTGTTGGCTGTTTGTTTTCCTCTCTGTCACATAATTTTTTCTTCTTTGCACAATAAATGTGATGAACATCATATGTGATGAAAAGGTAGCAGTTGTATGTCTTAAGATGTGGTCATCATTTGTCTAACACTAACCTTTTCTGCCGTTAATTATTTCACTGTTTTATTCATCTTTCTTTTTGAGCTTCATCCATTTACCTTTTTCCTTATTAGTCATTTATATTTTCTTTTACAAAAATGCCTTATCCTAAATTATTTGTGTTATAGATTTATTAATATGGAAGTGGTGTTATTATATTTTGAGCTGGTAAACATGGCAAAGTCATGGGTTTTCTGGGTATCGTGAATTGGTATTATTATGTGTGCTATTTACGTGAAGTGTTGTCTAAAATTGGCTACAGGGAGTTGTATGTGAATTTGTAATTTTATATTGTATTTTGTAGTAGAAGGCATGGTGCAGATAGTGATGCTGAGTCCTCAAAGGAAACAAGCAGTGATGGAAGCAGTAATTGTGGGGCAGAAAAAAAAACGAAGACTGCTCTTCAGGATGAGTGGATCCAGGACTCCAGTTTTCTGGGATCACAAAGAGCTCTTCAAATGAATGTACCTTCTGCCGAGTCATCAAGTGATGAAAGTGACTCTTGCTACCGTCAAGGTCAGCTTGTGTTTGAATACTTGGAGCGTGATCCACCATTTTGTCGTGAACCATTAACTGATAAGGTAGGTGTAGTTTTATTTGTCTGTAGTACATGAGGGTATTACACCCTCCCTCTTCATTTTAACTAACACTAACTTGCATTCAACAGATCACTATCCTTGCATCTCGTTTTCCTGAATTAAAGACATATAGAAGCTGTGATTTATCTCCTTCCAGTTGGATATCTGTGGCATGGTATGTTTTGTCTCCTCTGGATTACCTGTTACTCTATAATCCAAATCCGTTACTTTGCTCTGACACAGTAATTTTTCTCTGAAGGTATCCAATTTATAGGATTCCCACGGGTCCAACTCTACAAAGTCTAGATGCTTGTTTTTTGACCTTCCATTCTCTGTCAACAGCATTTCAAGGTATTTCCTCCTTGCTTTTTTTTTTTTGGTTATGCATATATATATGTCTTGTTTCTCTTGGCCAGTGTATATTCTGCGTGCCTTTTGTTCTGTTTAGTATAAAGTCAGAGTGGATACCTTTTCGGTAAAATTGATCTCAATGGCTACAGTCAAGTGTAGTTAGGTATTATTGTAGTTTCGATCTCCTGTAGTGGCTGTATTATGGGAAAACATCAGCTGTGGCAGGAAGATTTTGAGTATTTTTCAATAAAGAAAAAAAAATGAAGAATTGAGGTAGCCATTATTTTGTTAGGTAAGGCCGCAGTATGCCTGTAATACAATAACTCATAATTTACCATTAGCTTGTGCTATTTAGAGTTTCACGAATTGCATTTATAAGATAGACGTTCAAAAGAACATTTTCAAATGGGTATCATGATGCTTGTGTTTGGAACAGGCATCGGCACCGATGGGTTGCAATTCCATTGGCCAAGAGTTAGAGAGGTGTACACTGCAGATTGCCCTCTCAAACTACAGTTGCCAACATTTGGACTTGCTTCCTACAAGTTCAAAATTTCTTTTTGGAATTCAACTGGTGCGGAGGAATGTCCCAAGGCTAATACTTTGTGGCAAGATGCTGACAACTGGCTCAGGTCATTAAACGTGAACCATCCTGATTACAGATTTTTCGCATCTCATAATTCATTCGGGAGATAATAAGGAAGGATATTATGAATGATGCTTAAATGTGGGATTACAGTGTCTTAAGGGGATCTAAGTCCAAAGAAACTCGCTTCTTCTGAATGTCGTGGAAAATTTATATGGCATCTTTGGGTTTTTTTGAATTTCTATTTTGACCATATAAAGGGTTCTGTACAGGGAGAATGATGTTGATAGTAACATTACGGTTGAAATGGGGATTGGCTTTAGGATAGTTATTATTCTGGGAGCGTCAATCCCCTATGGTATTAGTCTATTCTTCCATGTGTTGAGATATGAGTGATGATGGGAATATGGTGGTTGTGGACAGCAGAGAAATTGCTGTCAATAACAACACCATCCCCCTTCCTTTTTCTTTTTACTTTAAATTGTGGGTTAGATTTGTAACTTTCACCGGCACCACGATAATGATGAAAAGTATCTAGTATGTTAACTACAATCTCGCTGTATTAACAGAGTATTTAACAGTTCATGTGATAATATGTTATTACTGCTCGGATAACTGTAAGTTGAATACATCTCCTACTTTATTATTATTATTATTTTTAGTTCCACATGTGGGGAGTGAAGATTCGAACTTCTGAATTTTTGGTCAAAGATATATGTCTTAACCAGTTGAGCTATGCTCAGGTTGACGAACACATCTTTGAACCAAATTTGAACATTTGCTTCCTATTTGCAGCATGTTTATCCTGTATTGTCATATTAATTCACTTTTTTTTTTTTCTTTTGGCCTCTTCAATTTTTCAAAAGTTCTGATATCTAAACAAATGGACTCGCATCATTCATGGTGTCATGTATTGGATATTTTATTGTAGTAGTTTGGAAATTATATATAACAATGGCCCACGATGTTTGAGATGGATATTTCAAGTTTTGTAGGGTGGTGGTCTCAACTCTGATTGATGTTGTATTAAAGATAGTTTAGTCAATCCAATAGGGCCCATGACCTGACTTATGCCAACCTATGGCTTGCATTAGTAACAAGTGGTGTAGGGTTGAATCGTGAGCCATGTTGAATCTGGGTTGTATACCATGTGGATGGTTGTATACTCAAGTAGACTTAATCGTGAGCTGGATGGATATTTGGTTGCAAATGATTAAGTCTACTTAAGTTTTGACATGCCTTTTGGAGTATCTATGTAGGTAGTGTTTCGTTAAAACTTTTAGAGCGGTAAAGAGTGTTTTATTTTTACCAATCAAAACTTTTCAATAATAAAAAAGGGTTTCAAGAAGTTTAGAAACAAATAGAAAGCATTTAAGTGGTTCTAGGTTTTAGATAAAGTACTTTTAACCAATGTTACTCGTATAATAAGTGTTTTTCTTTAAAACACTTTCTTTAGGAAGGCATGTTGCCGATGCGATCTTAGTTTCTTATCAAGTAGGGGTGTACAATAGTTGGGTTGGGTTGTGTTAGAGGTATTTTTTAAGACCAACTTGAAATTTCGAGTGGGTGGATTCTATGAATTGACCAACCTGGTTAGGGAGGGTAACACAACCCAATATAACCCTTAAATTATTAGGATGAGTTGGGTTGGGTCACTGGATTGTTAAATCAGAGAGAGAAAATTTAAAACTAAAAAAGAAACGCTACTAACGACGAGATGAACGATGATGTGAAGACAAACGACTGGCGTTCGACGGCAGTGGGACGAACGACTGGGAGAGATCAATGGACAAGGATGATTGACGAGAGAAAGCTGTTGAAGACAGAGAGAATGAAACCAGAAAGGCGAAGAGCGACGATTGAGAGAGACAACAACCAACTATTATGAGAGATTGCATGTGGTGTGGTGGATGAACTGTCGATTGAGAGAGAACTAGTTGGTCGTCGAAGAGAAGGAAGGAGCTAAAGGAAGAAGATGAGACACTAACACTCTCACACCATAGAGAAGGAAAAAGTGAAAGGACTGGAGAAGAAAAGAGCAAAAGGAAGAGGATTGTGGCCGGAAAGAAGGAAGAAACGAGAAGAGGATTTTGGTGCGACTGAAGGGCTAACAAGATTTTTTATTTTGAACCCACGAACTGAATCAAATGGGTCGGTTCTTGAAAAATACAACCCAATCCAAACTAAGATTTTTCTTAACCTAACCCAACCCTTATGATTCGGGTTAGGTTGATTGGATTTTTCGAGTTGTCGAATTTTTTTAAGTTCAACTCATGTAATTTTGAACTTTTCAACATTCATTAATTAACATGAAATTTAATTACATCAGTGGTTGGGCTAGGCCAAATTTGGTCTAGGCCTAATACATTGTTTGGGTCTGCATCACCACGACACAATTTATGGACACCAAAGTTTTGATTGGTCTTTTGGGACCATCCATCGTATAATCATTTTAAATTATCTAAATATTTTTTTGAGACATTTATTTAAATTATTTTTACGAAGAGAATTTGAACTGAATGACTACAATTACCCGTCATTCTGAAAAATGGGATTTTTTTTTTATTTTTTTTTGTTAAGATATGGCAATCAATAGGATTTTTGTTTGCCTTTTTTTCCCTTTTATTTACTCTTTTTGATCAACTGGATGTCAGCTTCTTAATTCACAGAAGCCATAACTAAAGATTACCCACCTCTGGTTGTATATGAAGTTTAAAATTAAAATTTAAAATTTCAAACTCCTAAAATTTTCCATTTACAAATTTGAATTTCTTATCTTTTCAGATTTGTTCAGTTATACAAATTGTTTTTATTTTCTAGATTCTTTATCTTTTCAAAATTTGATGGTTTGTTATCGTTGTCAAAATAATCCCTATGGAAATCCTCACAATCATCAACACTAAAGAGACAAGAGAGATATGTTACAATGGGGAAAAGGACGACGAGAAGATCATAGAGAAGAAAGCCCTTGCCATGTTTGTGAATTAGTAACTTGGAGAATTAGTTCATGTAGAGAAAAGATGGCAGGATCCCCCATGGACTCGGGAAGGTTATGGCGCTCGATTTTGTAGAGCACCATGCAAGGTTTCTTTGAGCCTGCAAATTAGAGAGAAGAGGATGTGAGAGGAAAAGGGAGATTGAGGGGTTTTGGAAGATAAATTTGAAAGGGAAAATTACCATTGGCATTGGCACATTCCATGGCAAGGCCGAGAGCGGACTTTTAAAAATCGATGATAGTGACTTGCTTGTCCTTGATGAACTTCAAAGCACTATCAAAATTCATGGTGGAATATTCAAGCGAGTGAAGAACTTTTCGACTTTAAAAGTTTTGGGACCTTCATATGGATGAAATTTTCAGATATTTGGAATATCGTTGAAAGATTTCTAAGGAGATGAGACACTAACACTCTCACACTCTTACTTTGTCTATCTCTTCTGCTATATATGTGCTATTTGTCTCTATATCTCATACATTTCTTTCAATTCTACAAATATTGTGTATTTATACAAAAATACAATTGATTTGTTAGGGGCTCTCAATCATGCCTCGTGCCATGAAGATTTTTGTCATTTGAGTATAAGGTATTTACGTGATGCTGGATACACATTGTTCTTGCCTTTAGTGAAGAAGAAAATCTTCTGACAGGATGGTGGGAGCAAACATAAATTTTGAAGAGATAGACAAATTTAAAAGAAGGAAAAGCTTCTATAAATGGAAGTGAAAATGCTTAAAGTGAAATATAAATATTGTGTTTTATTCAGAAACAGAATTAAAAGATTTTATTAATAATTAAGTAATTATATATATATATATATATATATATATATATATATATATATATATATATATATATAAATAAGAGGATGCAGTTTTTGTAACTGCAGAGTAGAATCTCAAGCGAGTGAAGATGTGGGTTAAAGAAAAAAACCATTATTTCTCTCTCCACAATATAGAGAACAAAAATCCTTTCAAAACTCTCGCAATCTCGACATCTCCAATTGAAGAACTTAGGCTGTCAATTGAGGGAATCCTCTGTTCGTCACTCTCCATTGATCGTTGTCTCAAATTTTCATGGATTCCACTACGCTACAAGAGGTTAGTACTCTTTCTCGAAAATCTTAACATTGGTATTAGAGAGTAATTGTAAGTCGAAAAAAAATATTGTAGCACAATGCTTCAAAAAAATAACTCATGAATTACTCAACCAAATAACTCATGAATTGCATGTCGAAGGGTATACAAAAAGATGTCATTAAAGGGTTCTAAGCATTAAAACTTCAACTTTAAAGAACGAGCCATAAACAATGTTAGATCTATCCTTAACCTGGCTCTAATATCAATGTAGGGATTTATTTTTTAAATTTAAATCTTGGTGCCTAGGTGCTACGACACACAATAGCATCATTCTTGATTTTCAAAACTTGTTTCATAATTTTAAACGACCATAACTTCTTTGATACTTAACCAAATTAAACATCTCATATACCATAAAAAAGCTCTTCAAACATACTTTACACTCATGTAAATAACATATGCAAAACACTATGAACAGAGAGTAATTGTAAATAAAAAAATGTTGCACCATATTTCAAAAAATATATATATAACTCATGCATTACTCAATCAAATAACACGAATTTTTTCAAAGATTTCCATAATACTATTCCTAACGTATATGAAAACTTTCATAGCATTTTGAATGGTATACAAAAAAATGTCATTATAGGGTTTTAAGCATTCAAACTTCAACTTTAAAGAACAAGTTAGAAATTAGATACCCTTGAACCTGGCTCTGATACAAATGTTTTAATTTTCATGAAAAAGTACTAACCTTTTGTATTGCAATGAAATCTACGAAAATTGAAGGCAACAATCAATGGAGAGTAATCATGAACGAAGAATTCTCTCAATTCACAGCCCAAGTTCTTCACTTGGAGATGCCAAGATCGAAAGGGAGTTTTGAGAGGATTTTTCTTCGTTGTATTGTGGAGAGAGACAAAAAAATGTTTTTCTCTTTAACCCACACGACTTCACTCTCTTGAGATTTTACTCTGCAGTTACAAAAACTGCAATGATACATTTGAGGTGGGCAATTATAATATGTATGTATGTATGTATATATATATTTCTTTTATCTAATTATTAAATATCACAAAATTACATAATTAATTATTAATAAAGTCTTTCAACGTGCAACGTGATCAATAAGAGTTTTAATTCCCTTGTTATGGGTAAGGTGCACCTTCATGTGCTCTCAATTGTGGGGAAGTGATCTAATAGAAACTTGAACTTATTGTTAAGCAGTCAGGACATGACTAGCTTCTTTCAACTCACTAATCATGTTAGACATCTCTCTCATTTGTTGTCTCATATCAGTTAGGGCATTTTTTATAAGTGTCGAACTTAGCTGTGAGTTGCCAAACTTTGGTTACAGAATTTCTACCAAATTTTAACTTTGATATATCTCACATGTCCTTAGCAAGATCATAAGAACGAAACTCACACATGACATCATTGTCCATGCTAATCAACAAAGTAATGTGAGCTAGTGAGTTTTTCTTCTTCTATGCATCATAAGCCTTCGATCCCTTCTATGTTGAGTTATATTCCCTTCCTTAGGCTCACTCAACACATGGTTCAAAACTTCTAGAGTTTCTTGCTCTTCTAGGACATATTGTTTTTTCATAGACCATATTTCATAATTATCCATATCAATTCATATGTATTTCACAATTTTCAAATAAATTTTAATATAATTATTTTACTTAACGTTAAGTCGAAATTTCACTAAGTTTCAAAATCTTCGCCAATGTTATGTAAAATAATTATTTACAAATTTATCACCTTGTAAAATAAACAAATATTTTATCCTTGTAAAATAAGAATAATGAGACATTATCATTATTTGAACACTCACACTCAAACTCCCAAAATGGGCACAAGTTTCATTTAACATCTGCAACAACAAAAGAAAATATTTCTAATATTCATGAAAAACATGTCACAAATGCATCATAACAACATGGAATGAAGCTCTAAAGCTTAGATACAGATCATGAGGAATTTTATGATTGAAGACTACCACTCTAGGAATGTTCTAGTTAGGAAGGATCCTATTTCCATAGGTTAGGGAACTGTGCCTCTTTGAAGCTCATAACATGAGCTCATGTACAAAGACAACGGGTCACATGGTCATAAAGTTGATTTCTTCTAAGTTTTGTTCAAGATGTGATCATTTAAGGCTTTCATGAGGTAAGATGATTCTTAATTTACAAAACCTTTGATCACTTTTTAGAAAACTTTCTTTCAAATAATCTTCTGAAAGTGTTCATTTATGAAGGCTATGAGCTTGACTATATGCACTAAAACCAATTCAAAATCAAGTTTCACCCCAACTTCAGATACATCTTCTATCCCTTATTTCTCTGAGCTTTTGTCCTAATTATTTTCGGTGTCTTTATCAACTTTGATATATTTTCTATAACAAGTACAGAGAAAAAATCAATACAAAAGATTATGACAAGAAAAAAAGAAAAAAATAAAGACAAATTTAACCAAGAAATAAGAATAAAAAAATAACTCGATTAATACTAGACTAAACATACAAAAAAGAACTTTCTCAAAAAAAAAAAATACAAAAAAGAACAAACTAAGGTTATGAAAAACTGACCTTTAGTTTTTTTTTTTTTTTTTTTTTTGTATGTTTAGTCCGATTTAAGGCTAGTCATGTTTTTAATTCTTATTTCTTTGCTAAAATTTGTCTTTAATTTTCTTTTGTGTCATCCTCATTTGTTGATTGTTCTTTTTTCTGTATTTATTACAAAAAATATGCTAATGTTGATAAAGACTCCAAAAATAATTAGGGCAAGTCGAAAAGATGATAGAAGTTTTATCTAAAGTTAGGGTGAAACTCAGTTTTGAACTGGATATAGTGCATATAGTTAAACTCATAATCTCCATAAATGAACACTTTCAGAAGATTATTTAAGAAGGAAGTTTTCTGAAAAGTGATTAAAGGTTTTGTAAATTAAGATCTCCCATGCGTCCTGAAAACCTTAAAGACCTTTTAGATCACATCGTGAACAAACCTTGAAGAAATCAACTTAACCATGTGACCCGTGTTTTGTACATGAGCTCATGTTACGAGCTTCAAAGAGGCATAGTTCACTAACCTATGGAAATAGGATCATTCCTAACTGAAACATTTCTAGAGTGGTAGTCTTCAATCATGAACTCCCATATGAATTGTATTTAAGCGCTTTAGAGCTTCATTCTCTATTGTTATGATGCATTTGTGACATGTTTTCATGAATGTTGTAAATATTTTTGTTTTTTTTTTAATAAAAATATTTTTGTTGTTGAAGATGTTATATGAAATTTGTGCCCATTTTGGGGATTTGAATGTGAGTGTTCAATAATAAGTATGCCCCATTATTTTATTTTATTTTACGATGATAAAATATTTGTTTATTTTACAATGTGATAAATTTGTAGACAATTATTTAACATAACATTGATGATAATTTTGAAACTTAGTGAAATTTCGATTCGATGTTAAGTAAAACAATTGTGATCAAATTTATTTAAAAATTGTGAAATACTAGGGGTCGTGTATAATTCATGTACAAATATGTATTGTAGATTTGAAAATATGACATATGCTTTTAAGAATATAATTGTTGAACTGAACAAAGGTGAGAAGCTTAATGGGGATAATTATGAAATATAGTCTATAAAAATACAATATGTCTTGGAAGAGCAAGAGGCTCTAGAAGTTTTTAACCATGTCTCAAAGCATGAGAAAAAGAATATAGCTTTCAACATAGAAGGGATTTTAAGGCTTATGATGCGTGGAAAAAGAAAAACTCACTAGATCGCATTACTTTGCTGAGCAGCGTGGACAATGATTTCATGTGTGAGTTTCATTCTTATGATCTTGTTAAAGACATGTGGGATGCATTAAAGTTAAAATTTGGTGGAATTTCTGTCACAAAAGTTAGACTACTCACTATTAAGTTTGACACTTATAAGAAACGCTTTAATCACAATATGAGATAACAAATGAGGGAGATGCCTAACATGATTAGTGAGCTGAAAGAAACTGGTCATGTTCTAACTGAATAACAATAGGTTTAAATTGCTATTAAATCTCTTCCCCACAATTGGGAGCACATGAAGGTGCACCTTACCGATAATGAGGGATTAAAACTCTTATAATGTTACATGTCAGCTTGAACTAGAAGAAGATCGTGAGGAGGCAGGATGACCTGACAATGCTAATGTATATATGGTTGGACCTAATTCTCATGGCAACAAAAGTCACAAAGTAAACATCAAGTAGATTTAAGGGGAAAGGATATCATAAAAATAAGAAACATAGGCAATGTCAAAATAACAAGGGTAAACGTCCCATGGTTCGTCCTAAAAAGAAGAAAGCAAGTATCAAATGCTATAATTGTCAGCAAAAGGGTTACTATACTCGTGAGTGTACTGAACATAAAAAGGTACAAACTTTCGAAAAATTTAAGACTCATCCTTTCATAGTTGTGTTTCCAGCTTTTTTTTTTTTTTTTGCTGACTCTCATCCTTTGTGGGTTATAGACTCAGGAGCCATAACCATGTAACTAGAGAGCGTGAAGTATATGTGGAACTTCGTTGAATTTAATCAGGAGCAAGATGGCTTTATGTTGAACCAATGCGGGAGTACCTGTGAAGGGCATTGGTTTCTACAAGTTAAGCAGGAATTGACGTACTTTGTTTCTGCATGATGAATATGCACCTGATAAATGATGAAATTTGCTTTCTGTTTTTTTCCTCCTAAGACTTGGTTGTACTTTTGAAATGTTTGGTAATTTATTAACTCTTTCTTTGAACAAAGTACCTTATGGTTATGGTTTTCTAATGAATAGTTTTATTGTTATGGTTATGGTTGTGTGCAAATTCTTCCCTTATAACATCTTTTGTTGATGCAAATGTCGATGTGGCTATGTAGCATCCTAGATTAGGTCATATAAGTCAACATAGAATGACTAAATTAGCTAAAGAAGATTTGTTAGGTCAAATTGACAAAGTTAACTTACTTGTATGTGAAAATTGTTTAGCAGGAGAAATAATAAGAAAACCATTTGGTAAAGGAACTAGGGCTGAAAAATTCCATTGCAATCAATTCATTATGACATTTGTGGACCTATAAGTGTGAATGCAAGACATGGTGGTGAATATTTTATCACTTTCATAGATGATTTCACACGTTATGGTCATGTTTATCTAATTTTCCACAAGTTTGAAGCATTGGAATGTTTTAGAAAAATTATAAATTTGGGGGAAATCAATTAGATAAAAAGGTTAAGGTCTTAAGAACTGCTAGAAGACATGAATATATGTCTAATTAGAAGACAGTTAACTACTCTAAGGGCACCACAACAAAATGTAGCTGAAAAAAAAATAGAAATCTTTTAGAAATTTAGGTCAGTGATGGCACAAATGAAATTGTCTATCACCTTCAAGAGTGTGCCCTATTGACTGCTACTTGTATCCTTAATCACGTGCCTTCAAAATCTGTTATTTCCACACCTTATGAATTATGGACTAGCAGAAAATCATACCTTAGTGGTCTAAGACCTTGGGGATGTATTGCTTATGTGTGTGAGTCATCACATTAATATGGAAAGTCTGGTCCAAGACATAAAAGAATATATTTATAAGATACTCAAAACACTCAAAAGGTATGTGTGAAGTGAACAAGAAAGTGGGAGTGTAACTGAATTTCAATCATGAAATGCTACCTTCTTGGAGAATGATTTCCTTAGGAGAGGTAAGATCAAAGCTGAGATATCTCTATTTGAAAATAATGATAAAAACGATTGGCTTTTTTCAAATCCATCATAGAAAACTCTCAATAATCTACCAATAGTATCTCATCCAAGTGGGAGAAATTTGAACACTGCGTGTTGTTGCTCAATTTCGCAAGTACACGAATCATTACAAGTAATATAGTAGTGTGAGTACTAGTATCGTTCTACATAGAGAATGAATGCTTACTAATTACCAAATTTATTGGCCTCAATTTTATTTGAACACTAATTAATCAAAGAATGATGAAGTTTAAACTTGCTTTGAATTAAACAATCTAAAAGTCTAAAATTAACAAAAGCATTGGGGTAAATTCAATTGCTAGAATTTTTAGAGTAATGATGTCACTGTTATCTCCTCCTACTCTTTATTTATTAATAGTTGAAGCAATTTCTATTTCTAGTTTGTTAGTAATTTCTACCTAGAGATGTCCACGGGGCGGGGCGGGGCCGGGGAATGGATTCCCCGTCCCCGTCCCCGCCCCCCATTTCATTCCCCGTCCCAGCAAAATTCCCCGTTTAATTTCGCGGGGATCGAGGTGGGGATTCCCCGTGGAGAATTCGGGGGGATCGGGTTTCCCGCGGGGAATTTTTTCCCGTTCTTTTTTTTTTATCTTTTTTTAAAAAAAATTTATTCTCAACTATAATAAAAATTATTTCTAAATGAATAATTTTCAATATAATTCTATTTAAAGTAAATGTTATAAAATTTCCTAATAAAAACAATAATATACCATAAGTAAAAATACTATAATGTCGAAACAACTTAATTTCTAAAAATTCAAATTTCAATATTACAACATAGACTTTAATTTTTTTTTTTTATAACGAAATAGTCTTAAACTAATTCCTACTATAGTTTTTTTTTAAAAAAAAAATTATATTTATAGGTAATAATATATATATATATATATTATTAATTGGGGAATCGGGGTGGGGAATCGGGGCGGGGAATATATTCCCCGTCCCCGTTTAGCCAACGGGGAAAAAAACTTCCCCGCTCCCTCCCCCATTCCCCATGTAATCGGGGATTCCCCGCCCCGTTCGGGGCGGGTCCCCGCGGGTTAAATGGACATCCCTATTTCTACCCTATAGACTCGATATTCTCTTTCAAGCAATAGCGATACTTTTTGAAAAATAAATTGTCTATATCTCTATGACAATTCCAACTATTCAAATATGAAGAACATAGAATTTAAAATTGCCAGAAAATCTACAAGGATGTCTATCACATGTATAAATTAGGGAAAACCATTCAACATTATCAATAATTCTTATCTCCCAACTTCAAATTACGACATACAATCAATGCAAAAGAGTGGTTAAATCTATACATGCATTAAGCCTAGAAAAGTTTTCACAACAAAATACAAAATTGAAATATCAACTATTAACTAGAAAGAATAGGATTCAGTGAACGATTACATCAAAGCTCTAGAAAAATGAAATTAGTTCATAATGAAATCCAAAGTAAAAGTCTCAACTAACATCATTGAAGTCATTACAAATAAGAAAATATAGGGAAAAGGGAAAAGAAACAAATCTCAGCGATTCCATAAATCTTTGAGCATCACACCTGATCTGTTTGACACCTCAGGATCCCAAAATGATGTCTCTAGCCTCTGCCATGGAAAAGAAAGAACAAATTTATACTTAAGGGCTTTTTGTTGCAATTCTTAGGCGTTATGCCTCTGTCTTCCACTTCACGTCGTAGTACCTAGGCGCTTTGCCTTTTGGGTTTTTTTTTGCTCCATTTTCACAATTTGTTGCATTCTTGGACTTTGACTTAAAACTTCCATTTTTCTTCAATTTGACTCCTACAATTAAAAGAAACAATAAACAATAAAATTAGACAATAAAATGTCTAAATAAACCGACAAAAAAACTCAGATACTGCCTACTTTACTAAGATTGAAATTAACTCATCGCGTGTGATTTAGGAGAACCACAAACAACTCGTGACTCGATTGAATAGTTGTCACATGGTTTAATGGAATCAACAAGTGAACAACAAGTAAGGGGTAGTAATTGTGGTAGAATACCAAAACGTCATTTTGACATTGAGTTATACATGATTACACTAGAGGATGATGAAGAGTTGGAAAAACATTCAGGAGGCTTTATAAAGTCTAAACAAAGAAAATGGGATCAAAGCAATGGAAGAAAAGAAATGGAGTCGATGAAATCTAATAAAGTTTTGGAGCTAGTTAATCTCCCTAAAGGATGCAAAACAATTGGTAACAAGTGGATTCTTAAAATTAAGTGTAAGGTTGACGACTCTATTGAAAGATATAATGACCATCTAGCCAAAGGATTCACACAATAGGAAGAAATATGTTATGAAGAAACTTTCTCACTTGTTGTGAGGTTTACCTCTATAAGACCCATCCTAGCTATAGTTGTTAGTTTAGATTTGGAATTACATCAAATGGATGTGAAAACAACATTTCTAAAGAATTGGCAAAAAAATTTTACAGGCAACAATCCATTGGTTTCATTACTGAAGGACAAGAAGATAAAGTATGTAAATTAATAAGGTCAATTTATGGTCTTAAATAATCTTTCAGATAGTGGTGGTACAAAAGATTTCATCGAGCAACCCTCTCATATGATTTTCATATATGATCAATGAAGACCCACTGTTGGTATGTCAAAACAAACAAAGAAGTTTGTGATTCTTTCACTATATGTGAATATGACACACTTTTTGTCGGGAAAGATAAGGAGTACGTCTTAACCATTAAGGAATGTCTATCCTCAAATTTTTAAATGAAGAATATGGATGAAGCAACTTATATACTTGGAATCAAGATTGAAAGAAACTGCTCCAAAAGGATTTTAGCTCTATCACAAGGTCAATATATCAAGAAAATCCTTGAAAATTTTTAAATGAAAGTTTGTGAATCTATTGATACTCCCATCGCAAAGGTAAAAGTTTGAGTTAGAGAAATGTGTCCCAAGACTCCTAAAAATAATCGACAAATGAGAAAAGTTCCTTATTCAATTGTTGTTTAGAAGCCTCATGTATGTCATGATGTGTACAAAACCAGACATCTATTGGTTTAGTATGACAACCTGAGAGGGGGGTGAATAGGATTTAATTAAACTATATAAAACTTTTCTTAAAGTGAGCCCAATTAAACAAATTAACACACTTTTGACAAACAATTAATTTATAAGGCTAAATTCAAACAAGTAATTCCACCTCAATAAGAAATTAACAATAAAAATTTCAAACACCCTATTTAATTTTAATAACAAGGTCGATAATAAATATGAAAATGAAATTCTTCCAACCTAAATAATTAAATAGGAGCAATTGATTTCAATACAATGAAATATAATCACATTAATTGCAAAAATAAAATAAGAGAGGGTTAGGAAAAATAACACTGAAAATTTATAGTGGTTCGACCAAGCTCCTCTTAGTTATTTCATTAAAATGACCTTTTTCCACAGCTCAGAGTCGAACCGTTACCATGTTTCTTTTTTGGGATCAAAATAAACTCAATCCTTTCTACGGTTCAAGATCAAATCGTTATAACGATCTTTTATGAGTTCAAGAGCAACCCTTACAAAGAATCGAAAGTTTAAGAACAAGATGGAAAAACTCTCTCAATAAGTGGATATACACAAATCTAAAATCACAACTTTGTAAGAAAAAATTTCTTACAAGTAAAAACCCTAAAATGGCTAAGAAAAATATTAAATTGAAGCTAAAAATTTTCTCTAAAAATTGTTGAAATCCTTTCCAAGGATGAACAAAAATTTCAGAATTTTTTTCCTATTTTTCTCAATTTTTTTCAAGCTTCAAATAGAGGAAGAAAACAAAAACGAGTCATCATGCCACGTGTCACTCCCTGATAGGCTGCAAAACAAAAATATGAACATAATATATAAAGAAAATTATGGCTAGTCAAATGAGCGCCACATGTCACTGATTCAAAGGCTGAATTTTTTTCTTATTGTTCTGACATTTCTTTTTCTTTTATTTTTTTCTTTTAACAAAACATTTTCTTTTTTAAAAAAATATAAATCAACCAATGCCACATGTTGAATTTTTAGAGCCATCAGACATTGTCATGTGTTGACACACGATTGGTCCATCTAGTCAGTAGTATTTTCCATCAATTTTGTTTTGTCCATAACTTCTTTGATTTAGCTTTGATTTGAGTGACTCAAGAGACATTAGAATCATTATTTCAAGCTCTACACTATATATGGACACTTCAAAATACTAAAATTATCAGTAAATAGAATTAGGTTGTCATCATTAAAATATTAATTAATTAATTTGATATTAAAGGCCTAAAAGCCAGCAATCTCTCTCTTTTTTATGATGACAAACTATTATAGAAAAATGAAATTCAAAGTGGTGTGTGATATGAGATATGAACCTGAAACACAATCAACACACATACATAACAATAGTATGCTTTCATTTTTCTTATTACCCCATTTTGGAATTAATCAAAAAGGAATAATAAGAAAAATAATTAGAACCATAACTTTGAAAAAAAAAATTGAATAATTTCTCCATTTTGAAGCAAACTTTACAAATTTCTCTTCCTTTTGAAATCAATTTAACACCCCCTTAGTAAGGGACAAAAAGACATTTAGCACTTAATTCAACTAGAGGGAAGAAATATAAATCAAATTTCTAAGTAACGCTTATTCTAATAAAGCAAGAAAGTGCCAATTATAAGAAATTCTCAAATGAATTTACTCTAAAGACTATGACTCTCTCTAAAAAGACAATCGATATGCATAAGGTAGGTACTCATCGATAGAGCAATATATGGGGAAATCAATTTTATCAAATTCACATATAAAGGGCATAACTCTCCCTAAAAATAAACATTCTAAAAAATATATATCAATAATACCAAGGAGACAAAAAATCATTCAAATAAAATTCATCTAAGAATAATAATTTGCACAAGATAGAAATTAAAGAAAATACCACGGTGTTCAATCTATCTCAAACAAACAATTAAAACTTTCAATAAAATACCCATTCAAGAAAATATAGCATAAGACAAGTAAATTCCAAAATAGCAACTTAATTCTTATGATTATGCACAAAAAAAAAATCCCATAAATACTCACCACCCTACGAAAAGGAATTCAACAACTCTTTTCAAAGCAATATTTTAAAACGAATTCTTTTCAACAAAGAGCCAATAATAAACTCAAATTACCTAACAATATCTATTTCATATAAATCTATTAAAGAAATAATAATCATCAAAACACAAGATTTATCTTCATAAAGGATGCAAAACTCATGCCCAAAAAGCATGTAATAAAGATTTAAAACTAATTCATTAAAAAAAAACAATTAAGAATATTAAGAGATCATAGATAAATCAAATTAAAAAAATAAGCAATAAAAATAAATGCCAAAAATAGATATTCAATCTTTTCTCATGGCATGGACAATCCTATAGTTCAAATAATGAGCAATAAGGATTATGGATAAATTTAAAAAATAATCTCAATTTTCTCAAGAGCATATAATCCAATAATCTATAAAATAATCAATCATAGACATAAATACCGTACTAAAAAAAATAGAAGACAAATGCCAAAAATATCTTCAATTTACTTAATGACATTTAGTCTAATAATCAATAAAAATCAAAAAATCAATTTCAAACATTTCAAATCTATTAAATAGATATAATTTCCAAAAGGTATCAGTAGAGTACTTATCTCAATAATCCAAAAATATACAAATTTGAAGGATTCAAGCAAACCATAAAAGTTACCAAATATGTAAATTTCCTTTGTTGGATTCAAGCAAACCATAATAATTGCTCAATTTGAATTAATTTCTCATTTGAAGGTCCAAGCAACCAATAGCTTCTTGAAATCACACCTACAAAATAAAGCTCAACCAAAAGATCTCAGTACCCATTTCTTGTGTCTTTCATGGTTATTGAGCAAAGATTTTGGAACTCATTTCATATATCCAATATTACTAGCATTCATTCTTGACAAATAACAAGTATTGAATTTATGACCAATTTTGCCACATGAATAACAAGTAACATTAGGCAAGAATTTCTTTTTAACAAATTGATTTTTCATAACATTTTTCTCAAAGAAATATTTCTTGGAAGATCTTTCAATTTGAAACAATTAGATCTAATATGACATTTAACTCCACAATAACGATATGTAGGCACAAATTTTGATTTTACATACACATTTTCATGCTTATGCTTAAATTTCACGTTATGAACCAATTTTGTTCTAGCATGAAATTGTCTAGATACAATTTTCATCCACATAGCCTAATCCCCTTTTATTATTAAAAGGTTTACCCATGTCAATAATCTTATCTATTTTTTGTGCATCTATTGTGAATTTCTTTATGGACTCTTTTGGAATTTCAAACTCTTTATTAGCAAGCAATTTTTTTTCAGCACATGCAAAAGATAATTTTTTCTCATGATTATCACACTCAAGAAATTTAATTTTGTCGATCAAAGCAAATTTATCTTTTTCTAAAGAAATATTACTAGTTTCCAAATCAATAATTTTAGTTTTCAAACTAGCAATTTCATCATTTAATTCCAAATAGAAAATTTTAATTTTTTCATTTCTATTTCTCGAACCATTAAATACAATTTTCAATTCACATGTTAAAGATTTGATCTCATCATTCTCAATTTCAATAAATTTAATTCTATCATTCAAGGCACTTTTTCATCACAAAAACCATCATGCAACAATATATCATTAGTTCTATTATTTAAGCAATCATTCTCATCTATTAAAGATTTATTCTCAATAGACATGACCTTATACTTCTTAGCTAGTTTTACATATTTAGAGCTAAGTTTTTCTAAATCATATTGCATGCTTTCATGAGCATCATAAAGTTCATCATAAGAGGGAGGTTTATGATTTACCTCATTTTCATCACTTTCATCATCGCTCTCATCATCTGAATGAGCCATGAAGCACAAGAAGTATCCATCACATTTTTCTTTTCCTACTTCATGGAAATTTCCTTGGTTTCGAGAATTATAATTCTCCTTCACATCAAATGAATCATTAATAGTACAATGAGAATTTTCAATATTATACACATTATCGAGAAAATTCCAAACATGGTATACATTTGTAAAATGAAAATTTTCAGCACATATTTTTCTATCTAACTAATGCACAACATATAATATTTATGGCTTGGGCATTAAAAGAGAGCAATTTATCATTCAAGTTCAATTCATGTTCACAAACAAACAAAATATTGAAATCTACATTCTATTTCTCCAAACATCATAATTTCTACAATAAAATAATGGGGTCTATCAATACAATGTTCTTTAAAAAAAATCTAAAGTTGACAGAACTCTAGCAATTAAGCTTTTCAAATAATGTATATAAAAAATATTAATATGATACTTTAAGTATCAAAATAATATTTAAAAAATAATTTTATCAAAAGAACAACTTCTTTAATACTAATTGTTGGAGTGAAAAACTCAAATGATTGATATCAAATGAAATAGCTTTTGATAGATATTTTTAAATCAAAACAAGAGCAATCTCGTTCTGATACCAATTGTTGGATCAGTATGACAACTCTAGAGTGAGGTGAATGAGGTTTAATTAAACTTTATAAAACTTTTCCTAACTTGGGTCCAATTAAACAAATTAACACATTTTTTTCAAACAAATAATTTATAAATAAACTAATGCTAAACTCAAACAAGTAATTTCATCTCAATAAGAAATTAACAATAACAATTTCAAACACCCTATTTAATTTGAATATCAAGATTGATAATAAATATGGAAATTAAATTCTACCAACCTAAATAATCAAAATAGGAGCAATTAATTTCAACACAATGAAATATAATAACATATTAATTGAAAAAATAAAATAAGAGAGGGTTAGAGAAAATAACACTGGGAATTTATAGTGGTTCGGCTAAACACGGCCAATTCCACTTGATTGGGTGGAACTTTGGGTCAAAAAGTTAAGAAATACATTTAACCCCAGTGCAAGTGCACACTACCAATACAAGTAGTAAAGAGAATATCCCTAAGTATCGTCTCCTAAGGGAACAGTGTAACAAAAATATTGCAAAGGCAAAATCGTATTCAAAACTGTAACTTGGTAACTAGTTGCAAAATCATAATTGAGTTGGTGTGAAACAACAATGGAAATAAAAGTCCAAATGCAAAAACAGATTGCAAAATCAAAATTACAAGAAATGAAAAATAGCAAGAAACAAAAGGTGCAAGAAAATATGCTCAATGAAAAGAACGGGGCTCAACAATGCCATTGCCCTAAGTTGCAAATTGTCAAATCAAATTTCAAATTAAAACCTACCCTACATGCAATTGTAAATCAAAATTGTTACTCCTATTCACTTTGTAATTAGGTTCTTAGGAGACTAAGTGAGTGACTTATATGTCTATAGTCCCTCTAACTTAGATCAATTGGCCCATATAATTTTACTTGATTTTGGAGTCTTTTGCCCTATGTCTAGGGTAAAGATTGGCTTATGTCTAAGCTCTTGTCTCCATTGCTTATGTGAAATCTGTTGGGATTTATGCCCTAAAGCCTCGTAATTAATAATTTATTTAATAATGAATAATAATTTTGATTATTTTATTTGCAATATAATATTATCCATTATATGAAAAATTCAAGGTTATTAGTGTAATCTTGAACAGTATGTGGTTGACATACGAGAAGATCATGTTCAAGAAATAACCTAAAGGGTCATAGTATATGGATAAGGTTGGGTGCCTTATCTTGGTAACACTATTGATACGACCCACTTTGTAATAGTTACAAATGATTTGATCCAAATCATTCATGTGGAGACATGTGAGCGTGAGTATCTTATACAATGAGTTTGTATAAGACTGGACCACGAAATATTTAATCTCTCTTTATAAATCCGTTAATTGAGAAAATTAATATTTCATCAGGATGATCATATGCGACTCGATCTTAATCCTGAGTGAGTTATGAACTCCTGCCTGTGAGGGCTTGTCCTTTGATTTGCACGGGTGAGAGTGGCTTTTGTAGCCGATTCAATATGCCTACCATTTTAGGGACTTGACCAAATAGGGAGCTGGGAACATAATCTCACAAGATGGAATTCACTCCTTCCCATATAGGGTAAATAGATGAGTAGTTCCCTTAAGTGCTGATTTCGGGACTTGAACAATGGGGCCCCACCCTATCATTAGCCCGAGAGGGACTTAGTTTATAATTAGATTATAAACATATTGTTCATTAGAGGATCAGTGGTACTTAAGGTGCAAGATGAAATTATAGGGGTAAAATGGACTTTTGGCCCAGCTGTAATTACGAACAACTCGTGAAGGATCGACTTGCATGTAATGATTATATCTATAGACACAACTTGTCCTACAGTGCATAAGAGTGCAACTCTAGGTCTATAGTGGAGTGACATATAGTTAATGAATAAAAATTAATTAATTTTGTATCATTGGAGCTTATAATCTGTAGATCCATAAGGTCTCATTGATAGTAGTAACACTAAAAGATCAATTTAGTTGAAAGAAAAATTTGAAATGTTCAAATTAATATTTAATATATTAGATATATTAAATATAAAAGAGGAAAATATATTTATTGTATTTGATACATTAAATATTAAAATTTGAAATGTTCAAATTAATATTTAATTTGAAGTGTTCAAATTAATATTTAATATATTATATATATTAAATAAAAGAGGAAAATATATTTATTGTATTTGATACATTAAATATTAAAATAATGAATGTATATTAGATACATTAAATAAAAGATATTCATTAAATTTGAATTGGATTCAAATTAGGAAATAAATGTCGTAGGGGAATTTTAAACGGTTTGAATAAGATTCAAATTGGTTAGATAAATATATTTTAATATATTAGATGTTAAAATATATTATTTAATTATTTTCCCTAGACCACTATAAATAGGACCCTAGGGGTGAGTCATTGTACATTCTTCACAACACACATCTCCTCAATAGAGAGAATTAGAGAATTCTCTCTAGACCTCTTCCTCTCCAATCTCTTGTGGATTTTCTTTCAAGAGGCTCCCACAAGCCTCGGTCTTGTGTTCGAGTCATAGCCAGGAAGACTTTGTGGAGGAGATAAAGACCCGCCATAATATTCTCCATATTTTGAAGGTATTTATTGCTTAACCTTTATATTTTGTATTTAATTCTAAATAAATCAAAGACAATCCAACGCTTCCGCTTGGGTTTAATTAGATTATTCCCTTCAAAATCCACTTTTCACTAACCTTGTCGGTATTAGTTCCAAGCTTAGTTTGCTACCCTAGTTGATCAATCTAGGATCATAAAAGACGTTTAAGTCAATACAAACAAACAATTGAAATGTAGGCTCGGTTGTGTTGGGATTTATGCCTTAAAGCCTCGTAATTAATAATTTATTTAATAATTAATAATAATTTTGATTATTTCATTTGCAATATAATATTATCTATTATGTGAAAAATCCAAGGTTATTATTGTAATCTTGAACAGTATGTGGTTGACATACGGGAGGATCATGTTCAAGAAATAACCTAAAGGGTCATAGTATATGGATAAGGTTGGGTGCCTTATCCTGGTAACACTATTGATACGACCTACTTTGTAATAGTTACAAATGATTTGATCCAAATCATTCATGTGGAGACATGTGAGTGAGGATATCTTATACAATGAGTTTGTATAAAAATGGACCACGAAATATTTAATCTCTCTTTATAAATCTGTTAATTGAGAAGATTAATATTTCATCAGGATGATCATATGCGACTCGATTTTAAACTTGAGTGAGTTATGAACTCCTGCCTGTGAGGGCCTGTCCTTTGATTTACATGGGTGAGAGTGGCTTTTATAGTCGATTCAATATGCCTACCATTTTGGGGACTTGACCAAATAGGGAGCTGGAAGCATAATCTCACAAGATGGAATTCACTTCTTCCCATATAGGGTAAGTAGATGAGTAGTTCCCTTAAGTGCTGATTTCAGGACTTGAACAATGGGGCCCCACCCTCTCATTGGCCCGAGAGGGACTTAGTTTATAATTAGATTATAAACAGATTGTTCATTAGAGAATCAGTGGTACTTAAGGTGCAATATGTAATTATAGGGGTAAAACAGACTTTTGACCCAACTGTAATTATGAACAATTCGTGAATGATCGACTTGCACGTAATGATTATATCTATGGACACAACTTGTCCTCCAGTGCATAAGAGTGCAATTCTAGGTCTATAGTGGAGTGACCTATAGTTAATGAATGAAAATTAATTAATTAAAGAGTTTAATTAATTAATTTTGTATCATTAAAGCTTATCATCTATAAGTCCATAAGGTCCCCTTGCTAGCTCATAGTAACACTAAAAGATCAATTTAGTTGAAAGAAAATTTTGAAATGTTCAAATTAATATTTAATATATAAGATATATTAAATATAAAAGAGGAAAATATATTTATTGTATTTGATACATTAAATATTAAAATTTTAAATGTTCAAATTTAATATTTAATTTGAAGTGTTCAAATTAATATTTAATATATTATATATATTAAATATAAAAAATGAAAATATATTTATTGTATTTGATACATTAAATATTAAAATAATTAATGTATATTTGATATATTAAATAAAAGATATTTATAGAATTTGAATAAGATTCAAATAAATAAATATCGTAGGAGATTTGAATGAGATTCAAATAAATATAAGATATATTTTAATATATTAGATATTAAAATATAATATTTTAATTATGACAAAGATTTTCCCTTGGTCTCTATAAATAGGATATTTTGGTTAAGCCATTAGACATAACACACATCTCCTCAATAGAAAGAATTAGAGAATTCTCTCTAAACCTTTTCCTCTTTAATCCCTTGTGGATTTTGTTTAAAGAGGCTCCCACAAGCCTTGGTCTTATGTTTGAGTCATAGCTAGGAAGACTTTGTGGAAGAGATAAAGATCTGCCAAAAGAATCTCCATATTTTCAAGTTATGTTATGCTTAACCATAATATTATTATTTAATTCTAAATAAACTCAAACCGATTCCTACGCTTCTGCTTGGGTTTAATTAGATTATTCCCTTCAATTGATATCAACGATATCTTTGAGTTTTATTTAGAATTAGAGTTTTGTGATGGTGTGTATCTTAATTTATCATATATTTGATATATTGTGGTTTGCAAATTGATTGTTTAGGCTATTTGGCATTAGATTTATTGCTTTGATTAGATCATTGTAAAACCCATAAGGGTAAGGATTTCATGTATTTTACTTGAATGACTACGATAGCTGCAAATTTCGATTATATGGGCTGAAGAAGTCGACAGCGAAAAACGTTTGTGAAGAAAAAAAGAGTGAATTGTAGTCAGCTTCTGCAATTGAAAATTTAGGATTTCTAAATCCTAAATTTGGAATGGTCCAAACAAGGAAGATATTGAAGACCAAGAAATATCTTGGATTGAAATTATTGTAATTTAAATTATTTTCAATTTTTTAGGATATGCCAAATATGTCGGTCAATTTTGCTATTTTTAATTTAATTATGCATAAGATGTATGTTTTAAATTGTTTGATTGTTGCATAAAGTAGGTCATTTAAATTTAAAATCCCACAATAAGTTAAGCATGATCATGCATCTTATCTATTTTTTTAATATAATTGTTATATTTAAAAATTTTGATTAGGTTGTTTCCTAATAGAATTAAGATTAATTTTTTAATATAATTGTTATATTGAAAAATTTGATTAGGATGTTTCCTAATAGAATTGAGATATTTTCTTAATATGTTTATATTTTTCATATCTTTGAATATAATTGTTATATTTGGAAAATTAAATTAGGATATTTTCTTTCATAAATGAAATTCATGTTTTCCTCATAGAATTAGGATATATCCTAATGAGATTAAGATTTTCTTAAAATAAAGATATTTCGAATTCATGCTTTAAATAGTTTAAATTTTGAATTTAATATATCTTTATTTGTTAGAATTTAGGATAATCTTTTAATTTAGTTTTAAAGGGTTTAAAATGGTAGAATTTCAAGATTATCCATAGTTTAAAAATTGAATTTAATTCATCTTTATATGTTTCCTAATAAGATTAAATTCTTTTAAAATAAGATTAGATTTTTTAATTTCAAAATAAGATGTGATCTTTTAATTTCCTAATAAGATTAAGTCTTCCATAAATAAAGATAATTTAATTCAAATATAAAATAGTTTAAGTTTTGAATTTAATTTATCTTTTTTTTTTTTTCTAATAGGATTAGAATAAAATATCCATAACTATCTTTTAATTTGTTTTAAAGGGTTTAAAATGATGGATTTTTAAAGACTATCCAACTAAATTATTTTTTAATAGGATTAAAAATATTTATGTTCATTAATCTAATAATTAATAGTTAATTAAAGATTAATGACTTTGAAATAAAAATTGACTATAAGGGAACTCTGTTTATGGAAGGTTCTGTCTAGACTGGGGTATTTAAGCTGACCGAAAGAGAACACCTCTAACTGGGAATCGACTTGAGAGTTGAATTAGTCAAATTTTATTTATTTTCACTAAGCATGCTCATAATGTGATTATTATTTTTTTTTCAAAAAACTTAATAATTCATATTAAAATCAATCTAACAACATAAGGGTTATGAAAGGTAGATTGAAGAACTTAGATAAATGAGATTAGCCTAATTTGTTTAAGTAAGAGAAAACTCTATTTCAAAATAGTAAGTGGGAGAAAGAAATGTGTCAGCATATTCTATGGTCTCCATCTGTAACACCCGAGACGTTTTGGGTAAGTTTAAAATGTTGTTTTGGTAAAGTTTTATTAAGAATTTAATTGCTTTGAGGGTATTTTGGTGATTTTTGGAAAAGGAAAGGGTATTATGGTCATTTATAGAGAAGATATTTGTGATTTTATATTATTATTTTATTATTTTTTTTATTTTTTTTTCTTTCTTTCCCTTCTTCTTCCTCCCGATAGCTTTTCTCTCTCTCTCTCTCTCTCTCTCTCTCTCTCCCCGACCGAACACCCTTCCACCGTTCTTCTTCTTCCCCGCCGAACGCCCACCCACCGCCAGCCCTGTTCCGACCGTCGCAGCGGTGCCGTTCCTTCAAACGCAACCGTCGGAGCTCAAAATCGAAGACCCACGCAATTCCGATCGCCGGATTTGCTTCAGGACCGCCGCACGAGCTCCCAAGTCGCGTTCAACACTTCGCCGGACGCCTCCTCGACGGTTTTGCAGTTCGTGAACTTCACTTGAATCGCCGCAGCTTCGTCGGAGTCCTTGAACGCGCCGGTGTTGCAGCTTCTGCCTCGCCGGAGCTCGTTTATTTCAGGGAATCGCTGGTTCGCGAGTAGATCCGACCGAAAAGGGGTCGAATCTGTCCAGATCCGGGAGCCACGCGCTGATCGGAGTCCTCACTCGCCGGCCACGCGCGCCCACGCGCCGCCGACGCCGTGAAGCCCACGCGCCGTCGCCGGAGTTTCACGCGCGGCCGCTCGCCGGAGTTGGGTAAATTTTGCCATTTGGTCCGTTTCGTCGAGTTATTAATGTTAGAATGCGTTTTAGCGTAATTCGGTTGGTTTAAGACCTGTTAGGACACTTTTTAGGTGATTTGTCGAGGACCTTGGATTTTACTTGGAGTGGGGACTTGAGAAGCTCATTACTAGTGGAGAAAGGGTATTTTAGTAAGTAAAGATTTAAGGTAAGGGATCTCACAACGAAAGAAGTTTTCGAAACCTAGAGCTAGCCCTATATTTACTTTGAAGTTTATGTTTTCGTGTTAAGTATTTAAGAAAGAAAGTGTTTTACATGTATATTCCTTTTACACTAGTTCCATGAGTTCTATTTGAGTTTTCATGTTAAAAAGAATGGAAATGATATGTACGTCTTTGAAATGCGATTGCCTTGACTTATGCATTCATGAGTATGTTCTAAAACGAGCGGGACCTCATGCATGTGTTGTGTGCTCATGAAAAGATTTATGTAAGGCCGTGACGATAATTCTCCCAAAAGTTTTATGTGGGTTATGAGGGAACCCGAGTCTTCGGATTCTCTATGCTCCTGGGGTTCGAGAGTGCTCCACGATGGTAGCCGACGGGCTTGAGTCTTCGGACTCCACGATGGTAGCCTTCGGGCTGAGTCTTCGGACTCCACGATGTATGTTAGCTTTCGAGCTCAACTCTCAGAGTTAGGGGAGGACTCTATTCGATGGAAAATTATGTCTTCGGACTATTTACGAGGCCCTCGGGAGAATTTAATCGTTCACGAGAGCCGCAAGGAAAAGTACATGGTTTATAAAACGAATTTTAGGTCCCCTACTAAAGCGATGGTTTACGATGGTTTTATGATTCAAAAATGACATGTTGCATGCGAGTGAAACTCTTATTTTGAAACTATGAGTTACTTACTGAGTATTATTCGTTAATACTCACCCTTTTCCTTTTAAAATGTTTTCAGGAAAGACTAAGATCGGCCCTAGCGCGTGACCGGAGATCAGCTACTCGAGTCATGGGAGCCGAGCGATCGCTATTCCGCTTCTTTTATGTTTCTGGATGTACATAGAACTCATGTCGAGTTTTTAAATGTTTAGGAGGATGTTTCAAAGTCTTTTAACCTTTCTTTGTAAATCGTGCACGTGTATTTGGCTTTCTATGTTTGAATTCACTTGGTTTCTGCTGTTTGAACCCTAGCATCATATTGAGAAGTTTGTTGGATGCTAGGAGGTTGTTTGAAAATCTTATAAGTGTGTTTTTCTATGTCTTATCAGGTAAGGGTCAAATTTTTGGTTTTCGCGTAGTTACGCCGTTATGCTGCCGAAATTTTCGGTAATATAACGACGTGACTTAGTAATGACTCTTAGGTAGCGTGTTGAGCCTATAGGGTCGTTACAGTTGGTATCAGAGCAATAGGTTATAGGTTCTGTAGACTAGCTTACTTCGTAAGCATCAGGTATCCCATGACTAAGTAGTGATTTCCAGTCATCGCGCAGGTACGCCTCTGAAGTAAACTTTTAATTCGTTTGTTGAAAAGCATGTTATTTTTTTTATGAAATGATTCATATGTGAAATGTATTTTTAAGTTAAGGAAAGTTTAAGAAAAGTTGAAAAGTGTGATCCCTTTTGATGTGAAGGTTAAACTTGTTTGTGTTTGTTTGTTAAGTATGCCGCCTAGAAGGAGAGGCAGAGGACGGGGTAGAGGATGTGGTGCTGGTAGAACACATGACTTACCTCCTGAGATGCCAGTGGAACAGGAGGTGAATTCTGGGGCAAATTCCCCTGTTGCTCAGGATCAACCTGATCCAGTTATGGAGCCTGCAAATCCTACGGTTGCGTCGTTGATGTTAGAGGCGATGCAGAACTTAGTACAAGCGACCGTGACGACCCAGTTAGCGCAGATGGGTCAAGTTTCTACGCCAGCTTCATTACAAGCTCGTCACTTGAAAGACTTTAGAAAGTATGATCCAAGGGCGTTTGACGGATCCTCTGGGGATCCTACAGTGGCGGAGTTATGGTTGTCCTCTATGGAGAACATTTTTCAGTTGATGAGTTGCCCGGATGAATATAAAGTTTCTTGCGCCACATTTATGCTGAGGGATGATGCGTACCTATGGTGGGAATCTGCTCAGAGGACCATAGATACAGGAGGGGGAGTAGTGACGTGGCCGATGTTCAGAGAGGCTTTCTGGAACAAATATTATCCTGCGACTGCACGATACAAGAAACAAGAAGAATTTCTACAACTTAAACAGAATCGACGTCCAGTGGACGTCTACGAGAGGGAATTCACAAGGTTATCTCGTTTTGCTCCCGAGCTGGTAGATACTGAGGCCAAGAAAGCGGAGCGTTTTGTAATGGGTTTGGATCCTCAGGTTAATGGTGTGGTGCAGGCTGTAGCACTTCACGACTATGCTGCTGCGGTAAGGACAGCAGAGTTTATTGTTGCAGGCCAACAGAGTGAGTTTCCTATGGCCCAAAACCCGAGTCAGTCATCCTCTTGTCACAAGAGGAGATGGAGTCAGGCAAACTCGAATCCCCAGCGTTCTCAACAGTCTTCACAGTCGTCCATGAGGTCGCAGGCCGCTTCTAGCCAGAGGCAGCAAGTGAATAGGTCGGGACCTAACACTGGGGAGAAACCTCGTTGTAATGAATGTGGAAGGTTTCATTGGGGTCAGTGCCTGATGCGGTCTGGGTTGTGCTTTCGATGTAAAAAGGAGGGACACAGAGCTGAAAATTGTCCTACCTTCCCAGACATGAGAGGCCAGTCTTCGGGTTCAGGTGGAGTAGGACTTAATAGGCCCACACTTCAGCAAGGGAGAGTTTTTGCTAGTACCAGCAGGGAGGCTGGTAACTCAGATGCTGTAGTTACAGGTACGCTTCCCGTTTTGGGATATCTTGCGTTTGTGTTATTTGATTCAGGTTCTACACATTCCTTTATTTCTGCGTCTTTTGTGAGACAAGCTGAATTAGAACTTGAGCCATTACCCTCTGCTTTGTCTGTTGCTACTCCGATGGGGCTGAGTCTATTAGCTACTGAGGGGATTAAGAATGGTAAGATGATAGTTTCCGACCACGAGCTGGATGTGAATTTGGTAGTCCTCGAGATGGAAGGGTTCGATGTTATTCTAGGCATGGATTGGCTGGCTTTGAACCATGCTAATATTGATTGTTTTCGTAAAGAAGTGGTGTTCACGCCACCAAAACAGGCCAGTTATAAGTTTAAGGGGACTAGAACTGGAGTTAATCCAAGAGTGATATCTGCTCTTAAAGCGAGAAAGCTAGTTTTTAAGGGGTCATGGGGTATCTTAGCTAGCGTTGTGGAAGTGAGACACACCGAGGTTCACGCATCGTCTGTGCCTGTGGTGAATGAATTTCTAGATGTGTTTCCTGAAGATCTTTTAGGGTTGCCTCCCGTGAGAGAAATAGACTTCACCATAGAACTTGAACCAGGAACCGCTCCTATCTCTAAAGCTCCTTATAGAATGGCACCAGCGGAATTGAATGAGCTGAAGTTGCAACTGCAGGACCTATTGGATAAAGGTTTTATTCGACCTAGCGTGTCTCCTTGGGGAGCACCGGTCTTGTTTGTAAAGAAGAAAGATGGAACCATGCGACTGTGCATCGATTACAGGGAGTTGAACAAAGTTACGATTAAGAATAAGTACCCTCTTCCTCGTATCGACGACCTCTTTGATCAGTTACAAAGAGCGTCGGTGTTTTCAAAGATTGATCTGAGGTCAGGGTACCATCAGTTGAGGGTCAGAGAAAGAGACATCCCTAAGACGGCATTTAGATCACGATATGGACATTTTGAATTCACGGTGATGTCTTTTGGTTTGACTAACGCCCCTGCAGTTTTTATGGACTTGATGAATAGAGTATTCAAGGAGTTCCTAGATGCTTTCGTGATTGTATTCATTGATGACGTCCTTGTATACTCTAAAACTGAGAAAGAACATGAAGAGCATTTGAGAAGAGTGTTGACGACTTTGAAGGAGAACCAGTTGTACGCGAAATTCTCCAAGTGCGAGTTTTGGCTTAAAAAGGTGTCTTTCTTAGGACACGTAGTGTCAAGGGCAGGGATTTCCGTAGATCCAGCGAAAGTAGAGGCTGTAACGCTATGGCCTCGTTCGACTACAGTTACTGAAGTACGGAGTTTCCTGGGTTTAGCAGGTTACTATAGACTGTTCATCCAGGATTTCTCTAAGATAGCTACACCTTTGACTCAACTAACTCGCAAAAGCAAGTCATTTGTCTGGACTGACGAGTGTGAAGCAAGTTTCCAGACACTTAAACAGAGATTGGTATTAGCCCCTGTTCTTTCTGCGCCTGAGGGAACAGGTGGATTTGTAGTTTTCACTGATGCATCGAGGAAAGGGCTAGGAGCAGTGTTGATGCAACGTGGAAAGGTTATAGCCTATGCGTCTCGCCAGTTAAAAAGTCACGAGCAAAACTATCCAACCCATGATTTGGAGTTGGCTGCAGTTGTCTTCGCCTTGAAGATCTGGAGGCATTATTTGTATGGTGAGAAGATTCAGATCTTCACGGACCATAAGAGGTTGAAGTACTTGTTTACACAAAAAGAGTTGAACATGCGACAACGTAGATGGTTAGAGCTGGTAAAAGACTACGAACTAGAAATTATTTATCATCCTGGTAAGGCAAATGTTGTCGCAGATGCTCTCAGTAGAAAGACTGTACATACTTCAGCTCAGATCACTAGTCAGGATGAGCTACAGGCAGAGATGGAGAATGCTGAAATTGCAGTTTTGATAGGTGAAGCGACTACACGCTTAGCTCAGTTGACTGTGCAACCAACTTTGAGGCAACGTATTATAGTCTCTCAGCGATTGGATCTTAGTTTAATGGAAAAGCTACGACAAATCGGCACTGAGCAAGCTCAAGAGTTTTCTATGTCTTCAGATGGTGGACTTCTATATCAAGGGCGATTATGTGTACCTAATATTGATGAATTGAAGAGTGAGATTTTGACTGAAGCGCATAGTTCGCCATTTTCGATGCATCCTGGTAGTACCAAGATGTATCAAGACCTAAAACAGATTTTCTGGTGGCACAGTATGAGAAAGGATGTAGCGGAGTTTGTCAGTAAGTGCTTAGTATGTCAACAGGTTAAAGCGCCGAGACAGAGGCCGGCAGGATTGTTGCAACCATTGAATGTGCCTTTGTGGAAATGGGATGAAATCTCTATGGATTTCATTGTTGGGTTACCTAGGACGATGAAAGGTTACACGGTGATTTGGGTCATCGTGGATAGGCTTACCAAATCGGCGCATTTTCTTTCGGGTAAGTCTACCTATTCTACAGAGAAATGGGCGCAAATCTATATGCAGGAAATAGTGCGACTGCACGGAGTTCCTGCTAGAATTGTCTCGGACAGGGATGCCCGTTTTACTTCTAACTTTTGGAGAGGCTTACAGAAAGCTCTGGGTACTCAGCTGGATTTTAGCACTTATTTTCATCCCCAAACGGACGGACAGACCGAGCGATTGAATCAAGTTTTGGAGGATATGTTACGTGCATGTGCGTTGGATTTCCCAGGTAGTTGGGATACTTACTTGCACCTGATGGAGTTTGCCTATAACAATAGTTATCAGGCTACTATGGGGATGGCACCGTTTGAAGCTTTGTATGGTAAGAGATGTAGGACCCCAATATATTGGGATGAGGTCGGTGAACGACAGCTTTTGGGGCCAGAGTTAGTTCAAGTCACGAACAATGCTATTCAGAAAATCAGGGTAAGAATGCAGACTGCACAGAGTAGACAGAAGAGCTACGCTGACACAAGACGAAGGGATCTAGAATTCGAAGTAGGCGACCATGTGTTTCTTAAAGTGGCTCCGATGAAAGGAGTGTTGAGGTTCGGCCGGAAAGGAAAGTTAAGTCCGCGGTTTATAGGGCCGTTCGAGATTCTTGAGCGAATAGGCCCTGTGGCTTATAGATTGGCATTACCGCCATCTCTCTCTGCGGTCCATGATGTATTCCATGTCTCGATGTTAAGAAAGTACGTGCCGGACCCTTCGCATGTGATTGACTACGAGCCATTACAGTTGAATGAAAATATGAGTTATGAAGAACGGCCGACTCGAATTCTAGCAAGAGATCGTAAGACCCTTCGTAACCGAGAGATAAATTTGGTTAAAGTGCTCTGGCAGAACCAACGGATGGAAGAGGCTACTTGGGAGCGTGAAGACGAAATGCAAGCCAAGTATCCTGAACTATTCCAAGACTAGGAACTTTCGGGGACGAAAGTTCTTAAGGGGGGAGAATGTAACACCCGAGACGTTTTGGGTAAGTTTAAAATGTTGTTTTGGTAAAGTTTTATTAAGAATTTAATTGCTTTGAGGGTATTTTGGTGATTTTTGGAAAAGGAAAGGGTATTATGGTCATTTATAGAGAAGATATTTGTGATTTTATATTATTATTTTATTATTATTTTTATTTATTTATTTATTTTTTCTTTCTTTCCCTTCTTCTTCCTCCCGATAGCTTTTCTCTCTCTCTCTCTCTCTCTATCTCTCTCTCTCTCCCCGACCGAACACCTTTCCACCGTTCTTCTTCTTCCCCGCCGAACGCCCACCCACCGCCAGCCCTGTTCCGACCGTCGCAGCGGTGCCGTTCCTTCAAACGCAACCGTCGGAGCTCAAAATCGAAGACCCACGCAATTCTGATCGCCGGATTTGCTTCAGCACAGCCGCACGAGCTCCCAAGTCGCGTTCAACACTTCGCCGGACGCCTCCTCGACGGTTCTGCAGTTCGTGAACTTCACTTGAATAGCCGCAGCTTCGCCGGAGTCCTTGAACGCGCCGGTGTTGCAGCTTCTGCCTCGCCGGAGCTCGTTTATTTCAGGGAATCGCTGGTTAGCGAGTAGATCCGACCGGAAAGGGGTTGAATCTATCCAGATCCGGGAGCCACGCGCTGATCGGAGTCCTCACGCGCCGCCTCCGCCGTGAAGCCCACGCGCAGTCGCCGGAGTTTCACGCGCCGCCGCTCGCCGGAGTTGGGTAAATTTTGCCATTTGGTCCGTTTCGTCGAGTTATTAATGTTAGAATGCGTTTTAGCGTAATTCGGTTGGTTTAAGACATGTTAGGACACTTTTTAGGTGATTTGTCGAGGACCTTGGATTTTACTTGGAGTGGGGACTCGAGAAGCTCGTTACTAGTGGAGAAAGGGTATTTTAGTAAGTAAAGATTTAAGGTAAGGGATCTCACAACGAAAGAAGTTTTCGAAACCTAGAGCTAGCCCTATATTTACTTTGAAGTTTATGTTTTCGTGTTAAGTATTTAAGAAAGAAAGTGTTTTACATGTATATTCCTTTTACACTAGTTCCATGAGTTCTATTTGAGTTTTCATGTTAAAAAGAATGGAAATGATATGTACGTCTTTGAAATGCGATTGCCTTGACTTATGCATTCATGAGTATGTTCTAAAACGAGCGGGACCTCATGCATGTGTTGTGTGCTCATGAAAAGATTTATGTAAGGCCGTGACGATAATTCTCCCAAAAGTTTTATGTGGGTTATGAGGGAACCCGAGTCTTCGGATTCTCTATGCTCCTGGGGTTCGAGAGTGCTCCACGATGGTAGCCGACGGGCTTGAGTCTTCGGACTCCACGATGGTAGCCTTCGGGCTGAGTCTTCGGACTCCACGATGTATGTTAGCTTTCGAGCTCAACTCTCAGAGTTAGGGGAGGACTCTATTCGATGGAAAATTATGTCTTCGGACTATTTACGAGGCCTTCGGGAGAATTTAATCGTTCACGAGAGCCGCAAGGAAAAGTACATGGTTTATAAAACGAATTTTAGGTCCCCTACTAAAGCGATGGTTTACGATGGTTTTATGATTCAAAAATGACATGTTGCATGCGAGTGAAACTCTTATTTTGAAACTATGAGTTACTTACTGAGTATTATTCGTTAATACTCACCCTTTTCCTTTTAAAATGTTTTCAGGAAAGACTAAGATCGGCCCTAGCGCGTGACTGGAGATCAGCTACTCTAGTCATGGGAGCCGAGCGATCGCTATTCCGCTTCTTTTATGTTTCTGGATGTACATAGAACTCATGTCGAGTTTTTAAATGTTTAGGAGGATGTTTCAAAGTCTTTTAACCTTTCTTTGTAAATCGTGCACGTGTATTTGGCTTTCTATGTTTGAATTCACTTGGTTTTCTGCTGTTTGAACCCTAGCATCATATTGAGAAGTTTGTTGGATGCTAGGAGGTTGTTTGAAAATCTTATAAGTGTGTTTTTCTATGTCTTATCAGGTAAGGGTCAAATTTTTGGTTTTCGCGTAGTTACGCCGTTATGCTGCCGAAATTTTCGGTAATATAGCGACGTGACTTAGTAATGACTCTTAGGTAGCGTGTTGAGCCTATAGGGTCGTTACACCATCATTTGTTCACATCGTGAGATTCATGCAGGGCCTCGTGGCTGCTTTTGGACCGTTCCCCTACGGAAGGTGTTTGCATGAGTCAATATCAGGGTGAACTCCTAAGAATGATAGGATTGTAGTTGTGTTTCCAATACTTGACCTACCTTGCGGTGGCACTTGTTGAGATAAAACTACGGGATCTAAAATGATGGGTCACACTTACAAATGGCTTATTAAGGTTGTTAATGATATCCTTGACCAAACTAATGGTAACTAAATATTATAGGAATAAGAGTTATTCTGGTATAATACTTGGTTGAGATTGTGTCAGTTTAGTGAATGAACACTTGACCTACCCTACGGCGGCACTTGTTCTAACTCACTAAAGTACCATATCATTAGAAATAATTTATAGGGTTCATTTTTCAAATTGTTTGATTTCTATGCTAAAATTGAATGGATAATTGTTTGTATGATGTTAAATTATATATTTTATATATTTCAATATTATGTCAGTTTCTCTTATAATTTTTAATTTTATTACTGATAAGTCAAAATTGAGAAATTTTATTACTTGGAAATGGAAAAGTAACATTAACACTATAATGGTAGTGTAAAATTTTGAATGACTTTATTGAGAAATATTCTCAAAATTCGTTGCTAATGCTATTCGAATTGTTCGTGAAGCACATGATTAATGAATCAAAAGTAAACGAGATAGCTTGTACATATTCTCCTAGTTGACATGTTAGATGTTAAATTTAGAAGATAAAGAAAATGACAACAACATATGAGATGTTGAAGTCAACATAAGCTAAATTTAGAAAGTTGTCTAAATGATCTTAAAACTAAGTATTATAAAAATCCAAGTAAAGAAACCAAATGATTAAAGCTATATAAAAGGAATAGTTCCTAAATTAGCTAGGACAGTCATAATAAGAGGAATTTTTGAAATACCTCTAGAAAGAAAAATATAAATGAAAGTAAATTTGATTTACTATATTTTTGGTGGAATATAAATAATGTTACCTAGATAGTCGATATAAGATCTATTATCAAGATTTATTCTTCATTACATTTAATATGTAATTCGTGGAAATACTTAACATGTAGAATAGTTTCTACAAGTTAGCACCAGGAAGCCTATCTCAGTTAGTGTAGTTGGAGACATTAAGATGTCATTAAGTAAAATTGTTACATAATGCTGAATATGGTGTTTTTAGTAACCATAAGAGAAATTCAATTTCTCGAACTTTATTACAAAATGTTCATGTAGTATGAATTACTTTGAAGTATGAAAGTTTACATTTTCAAAATTGTTTGAAAATACATTCAGCTAAAAATAAGAACAATTTGTATATGTTAAAAATGTTGGCATATACTATACTACAAAATACTGAGATATTCAGGATTATAGAATCCAAAATAGAAAGACATTGTTTTCTTCTAAAAGATGATACTTGACTTTGGCTATTAAGGTTGATTAACATCAACTTGAATAGAATGAAAAGACTAGTAAGAGGTAATTCTCTAAAAAGTTAGTTAATTACTTTACCTGTCTGTAGATATTGCCTTTCATGCAAGATAATCATTGGGCCTTTATTAGATAGGGCTAGAACGCCAAAGAATACTTTGGGCTTATACATTCTAACCCAAGTGGTCTAGTGAATGTAAAAGTCAAATAAAGTCATGAATATTTTGTCACTCTAGTTCAAGGTACAAGTATCTTTACCTAATACAACATAAGTCTAAATTTTTGAAATGTTCAAGAAAATTGAGACTAAAGTTTAAAAATCGATTAGGTAATTAAATCTATCAAGATATTATGATCAGATTATAATAGAAAGTACAGGAACCTTACGTACTAAAACTAATTGATAGAAAATGGGTTTTTATCCCAATTATCTTAATACCAAGTGCAATTTTGTGAAATTGTGCTGCAATAGGAGAAATAGGACCTTGTTAGACATGGTCACATCAGTAATGAGTTACACACCATTACCATACTCCGGTTAGAAAATGCAATAGAGATTGCATGGTGAACATGACTCCCTCTAAAAGTGTCTACGAGACAATTTTAAAGATTATAGAAGAGTAGTAAAGTTGGTTTACAACACTTCACCATTTGGGAATGTTAAGTTCACATGCTGAAACAAGCCTAAAAATCTTGTATATGTTCAAAGACAAGCCTAAGAGTAGGCCACCCCTAAGGAGTATAAAGTGGTATTTTATGTAGTCCTAAAACGAATAAGGTATTTGTATGACAAATATCATTTTTATAAGAAATGTCAAATAAAAGACTACATACCTTTAATAAGGTGAGATAGTGTTAATAAATTGGTTCCAAATGAAGCCACTAAATAGTTAACAAAAGTTGTTAACAATTTAATTATATTTGAAAGTCAAATGGATCCTAGTCATGAATTGGATAAGCCTCATCGTAGTGGGAGAGTTATGAGATGACTCAACCTTTACAAGGACTTAATTGAAGCCCAAATTGTCATGTTAGATGACAAAGTTGAAGGCTTATTATCTGCAAAGTGAGACTAATGGCAAAGGGTTAAACCTAATAGGAGAAAGTAGACTGTGAGTAAATTTTATCACTTGTTGCCATATTGAAGTCTGTAAGCATTATTTAATTCATTATTGCATATGTGATATAAAAAAAAATGAATGTTTAGAATTCTTTTATGAAAATAAATCTTAGATAATGCATTTACACAAATCAATCAGATATGTTTATTTTCAAAGATCAAAAGTAAAAGGTTTGCGAAATAGTAAAGGTTCATTTATGAAATGAATTTTACCATTAGATCTGTGAATATAAGGTTTGATAAAAGTATCAAAACCTATGACTTTGGATAAATATTAATGAAGCTTGCATAGACAAGAAAATCATTAATTGCCTAATGGATTTTTCTCATGTTTTATGTTGATGATATTTTACTCATTATGAATTATGTAAAATGTCTATCTAACATAAAAAGTTGACTAAGTAACCAATTCCAAATGAGTTATTTGGAATGACTCGATATATTTTACATGTCCAAAATGGAGATTTTAAGGACAAAACGTTAACTTTGTCTCAAACATCTTATATTGACAAAATTGTTGTCAAATATTTGATATTTATGTCTAAGGAAGTGTATCCTAAAACACCTCAAATGTTGAGAGTATATGATATACATAAATGAGACTGAACATTTAATATACAATTGGTTAACATACATCAGTTAAACGAATGGTATGACCATTGAGTAGAAATTTTTTTTTTAAAAAAAAAAAACTTTCTCAAATTATTTATGGATAATGAGAAATTTTTTGTATACCGAGTTAAGGATTTGATCTTTACAGGATAAAATGGTTCTTACAAAAATTTAGGAAATCTATGTGAAGATAAATTTTACCCTAGGTGGTGGAGTATGATATACAAGTTAAATTGTTTTGCTTGTGAAAAAATAAAAGGACTTGTATGACTCAAATAGTTCTTTGAAGATATGAAAGGTGTTTCAAATATGATTTAGTATATCCTCTTTATTATGATAATAGTGATGCAAAGACTAATATTAAGGAAATTAGAAAATATCAATGTATAGGGAATCATATCGAGAGAGAGAAAGCATCATGGTAGTGATCAATATGGCTTTTAAGGGAAATCATTTGGATCTATATAAAGAGACTCTCAAGACTAAAGTGTTCGAGGGTCACCTAGAATGTCTAGGATTACGAGACATGTCTCATCTTTGCTAGGGCAAGTGGGAAAACATGTTAGGTATAGAGCATGCCCTAAGATACATGTCTCGCCGGCTTTAGTGCAAGTGGGAGATTGTTGGGATTTATGCCATAAAGCCTCGTAATTAATAATTTATTTAATAATTAATAATAATTTTGATTATTTTATTTACAATATAATATTATCCATTATATGAAAAATCCAAGGTTATTATTGTAATCTTGAACAGTATGTGGTTGACATATGGGAGGATCATGTTCAAGAAATAACCTAAAGGGTCATAGTATATGGATAAGGTTGGGAGTCTTATCCTGGTAACACTATTGATACGACCCACTTTGTAATAGTTACAAATTATTTGATCCAAATCATTCATGTGTAGACATGTGAGTGGGGGTATCTTATACAATGAGTTTGTATAAGACTGGACCACGAAATATTTAATCTCTCTTTATAAATCCATTAATTGAGAAGATTAATATTTCATCAAGATGATCATATGCGACTCGATCTTAATCTTGAGTGAGTTATGAACTCCTACCTGTGAGGGCTTGTCCTTTGATTTACATGGGTGGGAGTGGCTTTTATAACCGATTCAATATGTCTACCATTTTGGGGACTTGACCAAATAAGGAGCTGGGAGCATAATCTCACAATATGGAATTCACCTCTTCCCATATAAGGTAAGTAGATGAGTAGTTTCCTTAAGTCCTGATTTCGGGACTTGAACAATGGGGCCCCACCCTCTCATTGGCCCGAGAGGGACTTAGTTTATAATTAGATTATAAACAGATTGTTCATTAGAGGATCAATGGTACTTAAGGTGCAAGATGTAATTATAGGGGTAAAACGGACTTTTGACCTAGCTGTAATTACGAACAACTCGTGAAAGATTGACTTGCATGTAATTATTATATCTATGGACACAACTTCTCATACAGTACATAAGAGTGCAACTCTAGGTCTATAGTGGAGTGACCTATAGTTAATGAATGAAAATTAATTAATTAAAAAGTTTAATTAATTAATTTTGTATCATTTGAGCTTATAATCTGTAGGTCCATAAGGTCCCTTTGCTAGCTCATAGTAACACTAAAAGATCAATTTAGTGGAAAGAAAATTTTGAAATGTTCAAATTAATATTTAATATATTAGATATATTAAATATAAAAGAGGAAAATATATTTATTGTATTTGATACATTAAATATTAAAATAATTAATGTATATTTGATATATTAAATAAAAGATATTTATAGAATTTGAATAAGATTCAAATAAATAAATATCGTAGGAGATTTGAATGAGATTCAAATAAATATAAGATATATTTTAATATATTATATATTAAAATATAATATTTTAATTATGGCAAAGATTTTCCCTTGGTCTCTATAAATAGGACCCTTGGGTTAAGCCATTAGACACAACACACATCTCTTCAATAGAGAGAATTAGAAAATTCTCTCTAGACATCTTCCTCTTTAATCCCTTGTGGATTTTCTTTCAAAAGGCTCCCACAAGCCTTGGTCCTGTGTTTGAGTCATAGCTAGGAAGACTTTGTGGAAGAGATAAAGATCTGCAAGAAGAATCTCCATATTTTCAAGGTATGTTATGCTTAACCATAATATTGTTATTTAATTCTAAATAAACTCAAATCGATTCCTACGCTTCCGCTTGGGTTTAATTAGATTATTCCCTTCAGGTTGTTCTTTGCAATTTTAGCTCAACTTACTCCTTAGGGAATTCACATCCTTGAACCCCCTAAGAAGTTTTAGCTCATAACTAACTCAAGAACTTCTAAGTAAAGTTTGGAAGTAAATTTCATGATAAAAGGAGTAATTACTATACTTAATCTTGAACAAAACTTAAGGGAATGAAAAGTGTTTGTTGTAACATAAGAGAGTAAAAGCTGAAGGCAAAAGTTGAAGAAAGCAATAATTAAAACTTCATTAATTCAAAAATAAACTTGTTGGATAATAAACCCATGACCAAAATTTCCAGAAAATTAAACTTCAATTGTTTTCTTAATCTAAAACTCAACTCCAATGTTTAATACAGAAGGTAAAAGAACAAAAAACATAAAAGAATTACAACCAAACTGAATTTAAAAAATCAAATTCAAACTAAACTAAGAACAAGCTAGAATAAAAAAAATTGAATAAAACCCATTATTTTCCTTTGGATTTCAATAGATTCAACCTCGTTCTTTGTCAAGAATGAACGAATCTTTACAATCCAAACGTTCATTTGGATTGGACGAAGCTAAGGAAGAAAAAAAAGACTTCTCGGATGTAAAACTCACTTGGACAGAATACACCTAGAAGAAAAACCCAGAAAACTCATTTTTTTGCTTAAGGAAAAACGATCCTTTGCCCAGCTTCCTCCCCTTTTTCATGCTCTTCGAATTAGGGTTTTTGATCTCTTCATTTTCGTCTAAACTTCCATGAAAATCGTGTAGAGATTGGGGGAGAATCAGGTGCTTTCCATATTTGCTTCAGCTGAAGATTTTCCTTTTCTGCTGTTGCTCGATTGCTGAATCGAAATTGCAATTTCACTTCCCACAAAATTATTGATATTTTTCAAGAATTTGCTAACTTTGTCATGTAATTCTAAAGAAAATCAAGCATAACTTAATCATTTGAGAGTTAAATAAGCCTCAATACTAAGGCTTATCACCACTCCTCAAGCTCCTCTTGGGTATTTCATTAAAACAACGACTCTTTCCAGACTAAGAGTCTAGCTGTTACAACATTCCTTTTCTGGGAGCAAGAACAAATTTGATCATTTCCACGGTTCAGGATCAAACCATTACAACACTCTTTTTATGGGTTCAAGGGCAACCCTTACAAAGATTTGGAAGTTTAAGAACAAGATGGAACAATTCTCTCAAAGAGTGAATACACAAATCGAAAACCACAACTTTGTAAGAAAGAATTTCTTACAAGTAAAAGCCCTCAAATGATTAAGAAAAATAAGAAATGGAAGGTAACAAATTACTCTAAAATTTTTTGGAAATGCTCTCCAAGAATTATAAAAAAAAATTGAGAATATTGTTCCATTTTTCTCAATTTTTTTTCGAGCTTCAAATAGAGAAGGAAAATAAAAACTAGTCATTATGCCATTTGTCACTTCCTAATAGTTTACAAAACCAAAAAAAATTAATATAATATATAAAGAAAATTATGGTTGGTCAAATGATGGAGGAGGAGAGATAACGCACTAAGTGTCGCAAATTTAGAGGCTGAAGATTTATTTATCGTTCTAACATTCTTTTTCTTTTCTTTTTTTAACTAATCATTTTCCTTTTTCTTTTCTTTCTTTTTTTTTTTCAAATTTCCAGTGGCCTAGACAATTTGATATAGCCACCAAATGCTGCCATGTGTTGACACATGATTGTTCCATTTCGCCATGTAGGATTTTCCATCAATTTTATTTTGCTTATAACTTCTTCATTTTAGCTATGATTTGAGTGATTCAAGAGATATTGGAATCATTGTTCTGAGCTCTACACTATGGACACTTCAAAAATACTAAAATTGTCACACACACAAAAAAAAAGATTTGTTATCATCAAAATATTAATTAATTAATTTGAAATTAAATGCCAAAAAGGCAACAACGTCTATTTTGTCGTTGGTATGGTAAGTAGATATCAGTTAGACCCAAGACAACTCCATTGGAAATTTGTTAAGAGAATACTTTGGTATCTCTAAGGAACTATGCTACCAAGAAAACTACTTACAATTAGAAGGCTACAAAGATGTTGATTGGAGAGGAGATTTAGATGAAAGAAAATGTACTTTAAGATATGTATTCTTACAGAACAAAGAAGCAATTTTATGGAGTAGTAAGAAACAAACTTATATAGCCTTATCAAGAATGGAAGCTGAATCTGTGGCACTTTCAACGACGGTACAAGAAGTAGTATGGCATAAGAGATTCTTAAGTCATTTGGGATTTAAAGAAAGCACACCTAATTTAGTATTAGTAAGCTGCAATATTCAAGATGCCATAATATTTACGAAAGATCCCAAATATCACTCTAAGACAAAGCATATAGACATTAAATACAATTTTTTTAGAGATATGGTTGTGCAAAAGGAAGTGAATATGCAATATATATCAATGAGCAACATGGTTGCAGACCCCTTCACTAAGCCTATACCTAGAGATGTTTTCAATAGTCATATTAAATCTTTAGAGTCATGTAGGCTTGGTCTTTGTACTTCTCAAAAAATTGTATTATGCTTATTTGAATTATGGAATAAAGTTTTGTACTTTATAATTCACATGCACAAATGTTTAGTACATATAATGCAAAGTATGTCATATAGTCGATTGGCTTTAAGCAATATCTATGACTTTTGTGTTGATTAGAAATGAGATAACTTCAAACAATTTTATTATTGTAGTAGTACCATAAAATGAAAGCATATGCTTAAAACAAGATGTCACCTTGATAAATGATCAAAATGAGATCATATTATGTTCGAGTTCGAAGGTGACAAAGTCTCACTATTCATCTTAAACTATCTATGAATGCAAGATGGGAGTCCTATAATCATTGGTTGATAGAATATTAAAGTGGAGTAGTAGATTCAAGTTAGATACTAAATGTATCTGAACTATCATTTGTATAGTATTAATTGAGACGTCATACATTCTGATGCTAAAAAGTAAAATAATGTAACATGTGTTTCATGCCACATGTGTACAATATGACCATATAGGGTAACAGAAGTTAATTGATCTCTATTTCCTTATTGTGTGAGACCCTTGAGATTAAGAAATCTCTAAAAGTACCATATAGGTCGATTGATTATATTTTTGTAATGTTATTGTGAATACATATAAACAGACAAATGTAATATTTCAAAGGAGATCGTGAGTTATAATCAATTGACTAAAGGACTCTAAGGCACTTTATACTAACTCTACTCAATTTTTAGGTTACTTTATGTACTTAACCGTTGTAATTTTCAGCTTTTGAGATAAAAGTATGACGGTCACACAATCTATTTTGTTATACGAAATTTGATGCGAGTAAAAGGGAATGTGTTCCTTATTTTGAGATATGAGAGAATCCCATAAGGAAATGGAATTTTTTTTTCTACCCATAATGAGAGTACATTATGTGTGAGGGGGAGATGAAAGGCTTTATTAATAATTAAGGGGGTGTTTGGATTGAGGAGTTGGAGGGAGTGGAGTTGGGAGGAGTTCCCAACTCTATGTTTGGCCTAAGGATATTTTAACTCCTATTGTGGGCCCCACAAACTTATTAACTCCTCCTCCAACTCCTTAGTGTGGGTCTCACAAACATATTAACTCCTCCTCCAACTCTCCTCAACTTTCTTATCTTCTTTTTTCTTTACCTCACCTCACTCCAACCTCTCTCTCATCTCTCCTTTCCTTTCTCTCTCTATTTTATTTTACATAATTTTTTTTTAATTTCTTAATTTAAAAATTTTTCTTTATTTTTTTATATAAATTTTTCCGTCATTATTACTAATTAATAATTCAATATAAATAATTATTAAAAAAATATTATCCTATAATTTTAATAAATTTTTAACAAAAATATTTTTCTTTTTATTTTATAATTTTATTTTTTAAAATGTTTTAGATATGATACTATTATTTAAATTGAAATTCTTAATGTATATTAGAGTACAACATAACAATTTTTTTAATTGATAAAAATCTCTATATCTCACTTCTCCACATGTCATCTACAATTTTTTTTAAGTTTAAACAAAAATTACTTATAACAAATAACACTCTTATCTTTTTTTAGCTTATTTTTTTATTAATAGCTAAAAAATATATATAATTTTATGATTTGAAGATAAGAAAAACATATTTTGAACTAACTCATATTACAATTTAAGAAATTAGTATTTAAAAAGATTAATGTATTAAAAAATTGATTTTAAAATTAATCATATTCAAACTAAAAAGATAAACGATTTCTCCTTCCAAGCTTAATAAAATAAAATTATTACAATAAATAACATAAATATATAGTAATCTGAACAAAAGTATATATGATATTCATTTTGAATGGTGTTAAAAAATATATATTCATTTTGAACTTAATTATTTTAAAATAGCATAAATATTTGATATTTACTTCAAAGAATATATTATTTTCAAATTAATCAAACTTTAGATAATCCATTAGATCGCTTAGTTATAAAAATAAAAAGGCAAAATGCATTTTTGGTCCCCCAGGTTTGGGTTTGATGTCTATTTGGTCCCTGAAGTTTCAAAAGATACACTTTAGTCCATCAGGTTTGTAAAATCATTCTAAATGGTCCCTGACTTAACATTAACCTAACGGAATGCTCACTGGACCGTTATGTGATGATGTAGATGGGATGACAAGTCTATTATTTGCTGATGTGGATGAAATGACAAGTTTATTTAATTTGATTACTTGGCAAATTAATTAAAAAAAGTAAATTTTAAAATGATTTAAAATATACTAAAATATTCTAAAATCTTTTCTCAAACTAATCGTCACCTCGTCGTCCCCCGTCCCGTCGTCGTCACAGCCCGTCGCCGATCACCATCTGGTTGCATCTCGATCTCGTTGCCGTTCAGCATGCCATTGTAGCTCAAGACCTTAAACTTGTTAAGAAGTTGCCTAAAAAAAAACTTCTTAGGAAGTTGTGGGCTGTGATGAGCAGTGGCTAGAGAACGGTGACAAACTGCAATGGGATGACGAACGCAACGGACTGCAACGGGATGGTAAACGCGATGGGTTGCGACAGGATAAAAAACGACGACGGGCTGCGATGGGATGGTGGTTGGGCGAACGGCTATGGCAGGTCAATTTTTTTATGTGTTGAAGAAGTCTAATTAGGGCTGGAGAAGAGAAAATATTTAGGGGTGTTTTAGTATATTTTAACCCATTTTAATTTTTACTTGATAACTTAATAATTTACTTTTTTTAATTGATTTTTTAATTAATTTTCCAAGTAATCAAATTAAATAAACTTGTCATTTCATCCACGTCAGCAAATAATAGACTTGTCATCCCATCTACATCATCACATAACAGTCCAGTAAGCATTCTGTTAGGTTAAAGTTAAGTCAGGGACCATTTAGAATGATTTTGCAAACCTGAGGGACTAAAGCGTATCTTTTGAAACTTCAGGGACCAAATAGACATCAAATCCAAACTTGGGGGACCAAAAATGTATTTTGCCCAAAATAAAATCTTAAATTATATAAAAAATATATATTTTATTAAGCTTGAAAAACAAATCTTAAATTAAAATTTAAAATTGACGTAAATAAGTCTTTAACAAAATTGTAAAATATTCATAAAATAATATAATTTAAAATCTCAATTTTAGGATTGACGGAAACAAATCTATATTATTTCTAAAATTGAGAGAATAAAAACATAAAAATCTTAAAGTTTATTTGAATCATTTTAAATTAATGGATTGAAATCTTTCTGAATCATATGTAATATTTAAAAAAGTATTGTAAGAATTCCTTTTATTTGAAAACTATCCAAGACAAATGAATAATTAATGTGAGAGATATTGAAAAAAGAATGTGGGGTATTTTGTTCAAAATTCTGTTTTTTTCTTTAAAGAAATTTGTAAAAAACATATAAATTAATAAAAACAAAAATTTTCAATCATAGAATTCATGGGAACAAATTCTTAATAATGAAATTTTGAAAAATTGTAGAAAAAAATTTGTACATAAAAAAGCTAAAATCAACTCAGACTTTTTAACAATCTATACCTCAAACATAGACTTCAGAACTCCTACTCCTTGCAACTTCTTGCCCCAAACACAGACTTCCTAACTCTCCAGACTTACTAACTCCTACTCCCTGCAACTCCTTGCCCTAAATAGCCCCTAAGTAATTTTGGGTTATTTAATTATTAGATAAAAGAAATATATATGTATATATAATAAAAGAGAAGAAAGTTTTTTGTAACTACTAACCTCAAATGTATTACTACACAATACAAAGAAGTAATCCTCTCAAAACTGCAAAGTAGAATCTCAAGAGAGTGAAGACATGTGTTAAAGAAAAAAAACCATTTTATCTCTCTCCACAATACAAAGAAGAAAAATCCTCTCAAAACTCTCTCTCAATCTTGGAATCTCCAATTGAAGAACTTAGGTTGTGAATTGAGGGAATTATCCATTCATGATTATTCTCCATTAATTGTTGTCCTATATTTTTGTTGATTTTGTTGCGCTACAAGAGGTTAGTACTCTTTCTCAAAATCCCAACAAAAATTGATTTGTTAGGGGTTCTTAATCATCTCTTATGCCACGAAGATTTTTACTGTACAAGGTATTTGCCTGAATCGATGCTAAATATACAATATTCTTACCTTTTGTAAAGAAGAAAAGCTTTTGAGAAGTTGGTGGGAGCAAGCACAAAATTTTAAATTTTGAGGAGATTGGACACTCTCATTGCCACATTGTCTATCAATCAAGTACAAGGTGTTTGTGTGATCCAATGTTGTAGGTGGTATTCAATGGGATGGAATAGCAAGCATCTGAGGAGAATTTTTTTCCATGGCTGTTTTGAATACAAGTTATTTGTGTGCTCAATACCTAAAATCTTATTTCTAATTTTCTTGATTTTTAGCATCAATTTTGTAGAAAATGAATATAAAAATGTATGATTTCTAGTTCCAGCACTTGATTTCTAATTATTTGTTTTTAGATTTTGGGCATTTTTAAGTTAAATTTGTTTGTGAGATATTGTTTCTTGGATATGTTATTTAATTTTAATAGTGGATGTCATCTCCTTTCTTATTTGATTTCATAATCCCCTGATTTTATGGTTGATTTAGATTTGATATAAAGATATTTTTGTCCATTTTTAAAATGGCAGATACACTCTCGATCGATTTATCATTTGGTCATTTATACAATAAAAAATTTGTTTAGTTTTTAATCAAATGTCTAATTAAATATATATGGTCATCTATATCATTACTCCTTTTAAAAAAAATAGTATTTTATTAATTAGATTGTATCACGGTTTAGCTTTTTAGCTTAGTTCAATGAGTCTATCTACGTCTATTTAAATATAATCCAAATAAGCCTGTCTATTTCAAAAGAAGTGATTTGTATCTTGATCGAACTGAAACGTGGGGACTTTAAGAAATGATTTTTAGTTTCAAAGCAAAGCTCCAGTTCAGTGCAAGTGCACACTGTCGATGCAAGTTATATAAAACTTGAAGTATTCTAGAGTATCAATCTCACAGGGAACAGATACAACAAAATTCAAATGATAGCAAAAAATGTTTTCAAATTGCAAGTTCTGTTACCGAGGTTATAAAAATATATGAGGTTGGTTTGTTAACAAAAAATGGGTGAGAAATCAATGAGTGAAAATACGGGATTTCAAGTGGTTCAAGCACCTTTTAGAAAAATGCTATAAAAAATGCAATTGCAATCATAGCTAATATGTGAAAACTAAGTAAACCAAATTCGACTCCTATTCAATTTTGATTCAAAATATTTAGGAGGCTAAGTGATTAAACCTATATGTCTATGGCTAATCTAACTTAGATATTTTCGCGCACACAACTCTAGTGGTTTTAGAGTCTCGCCCTATGTCAAGGATCGATGTTTCAGAACTTATTTCTAAGCCTTTTTCTCAATTTCTTTTGTGACATCCGCCATTCCTTAACCCTCTCGGTATTAAGTTCGAGTTTGACAAGCAACACTAGTTGGCCTACTAGGTTTACCCAAATCTAAACTCAACAAAAACAAACTAAGTTCACATGCTAGCTAGATTGGTTATGCTTTAGAGCTTTTACATTTTTCTATAGGGCTTTCACCAACTTGAACCCCTAAAGAGAAAATTAGCTCATTATGGAAGATGTGAAAAATAATAATTTAATTGCTATAAATCTCATATTTAATAATGAAAATACAGAAATTAAATTTCAGAATAATTGATCAAATCAAACTGAATTTTTCTAATAAAAATTTTATATGAACCACAACCAATGACTCAAATTACTCACAAAGGGAATAAAAAACAACGCTTAAATTCAAGGATAAAACTTTCACTAACTTAAAATCAGAATTTCAAAGGCAATACTTACTGAAAAATTCAAAATCTTGTGAAAATGCAATCCCAATTAATCAACAGACCTTGTATAACTAAGAAAAACAAAAATCAAAGGACTCAATGGTTAACAACAACTTACAAATTTGAGATTAAAACAGAACCTAGCTATAGAACTAAAAATGAATAAAAACATAGTAGAAAAACAATGTTGGACAGTTGTTTCCTTGCGTTGATTGAACCATATACACCTTTAAAGGAAATTAGATCTTCACCTCCCCGAGCTTTAGTTGAGGAGGGACCAACTCGAAAATTACAGAGCACAATGAAGAGTAAACTACTGTAAAAATGACAGAAAAAATGTTGAACTACAAACTGTGGGAGAGTAGAAAAACCCAGCCGCATTTTTACTTTGTTCTTCTCGTTCTTATAGGCATTGAGGGCTAGGGTTTCCATCTTTTCTCTTCTACAACCTTGGGTCAAGGTGTAGGCATGAAATCGGGTTGAAGAATCTCCCAAATCTTGCAAAAATCTCCATGAATCTCGTGATTTCTGTCAATTTCACTTTTTCTAGATTTTCCAGAAAATGCAATTGCATTTCTGTTGCATTATTTTTCAGATCTGCCAAAATTTTCTAAAAATGCAATTGCATTTTTTGCTTATTTTCCAGACTTGTTTTTCGATGGAATGAAATTGCATTTTCAAAATGGAATGCAATTGCATTTTTTGTACTTGCTCCAAACCTACACAAAAATAACAAATTAGTGTAATTTTCAATCTCTTTTCAACTTCTTTCATTTTTTTTCCATTACTCCAACGAGCTTTTATGAATATAACTAATAAACACCATTTTTAGTTTGCTCGTCATACAACAAAACACACAAAAATGACAAGAACAACCTGGTTTAGGGTCAAATAATCCTAATAAATAAGAATTATCACAGTCCCAAACTTGAGTTATTGCTTGTCCTCAAGCAATTGCAAAACAAATATAAAGACATAAACACAAGTCATAGTAGATTCTAAGAATAATTCTTTTGAAAAATACGCCTCTCAGGGAAGGTCTCATGCTCATAACACTTTAACTTTACTTGGATGCTTCCATTACGTGCAACTTCCATGCCTCCCTTATCTAAACAAAACACTTTCATCCCACAATCTCACATTGGGTTCATACTACCTATTACCTTTAGTCAAGTTTCACTTAGTTGTTAAACAAACTAACTTTACACGCTTTTCTTAACTAACAATGTCCCCCCCCCCCCCCCCCAAAAAAAAACTTGTTTTTCATTGCTAGGATGCATACTTCTTTTTTTTCTTTTTCTTTCTTTTTTTTTTTTATCAAGATGGGACTTTTTTGTCATTTGTGCCTTTGTTCTAGCTTACTAATGCTTTTGGGTGAAAGTATTTAGCTACGAGCACTTATCACATCAAGGCCATTTTCACATACTCACTTCTTAAGTTAACCTTTCATGCAAAGGAAATCATGAGTGTCATGATTGCCCCTGGTTACTCAATTAACTCTAGAAGGAGGAATATCCTTTTTTTTTTACTCCTAGCAGCTGTTACAACAACATAATATTACAACATCATAGTATTACAACAATAGTATTACAATAGTAGTATTACATATATTACATGAATTACCCCCCCAAACTTAAACAAGTCAATGTCCCCATTGACCTAGGATAGCACAAGGGGTGAAAAGGGGTGATTTGAAAAACACTAAGCTAGACTCTCCTAAGGGGATTCAGTGTACAAATTTAGGTCAGTTTGAGGCTTGGGTGTTTTATAAAGACAAATAATCATGAAATTGTTTGTTCATGAAGCATCTACATAATGTTTATAAGTATTTAATGAACTAAGCATACTCCAAAATTTCATCGTTAAGGGTATTCACAAGAATAAAACTCAAAGAAATCAGACAAGAAATGTGTTTGTCAATTTGAACAAGTCAAAAGCATTCGCAATTTTTTTTTCAGAGCAAATAACCAACACAAAGCATGAAAGAACCTAACTAAATCTTAAACCAAAAGAAACAAAAAATAAAAGCTGGAAAAATAGATTAGAAAGAAACTCCCCTATGCAGAGAAAAATGTGTTGTTGCTGTCATTACTTTCTTCAGGGATCTTGGAGTTTGAAGAAGAATTGTTGGGAAGTCCGAAAAAGTGGCCATTTGCCTTGGGATAGCATGGAAAGTTATTGTTTCATCCTTTTCTTTGACGTACTCCCAAATGTTCTGTTTGGTTGAGTTTCCTAAATTTGCAATTGCAACTTGCTTTCGCAATTGTGATTGCAAGACTTTTTTTTTCACCTAAAACTCAAAAGTAGAGCATCAAAACGTTCACACAATTTCTCCTAAGCCATAGTTAACTTTTTGAAATTTCCAATTTCAAACTTAAAGTTGATTTATTGAACTCCCAAGTGAATTTCCAGGTAGATGTGTTCCTTTAGCGGTCAACTTAAATACCTCAGCCTTGACAAGATTCTCCTTAGATAGAGACTCTTTAGCTTCTTCATTCTGATTGGAATTCCATAAGTTGAAAATTTCTCTCTTTTTTTCTTAAATTTTTTTTTCGTTTTTTCGTTTTTTGTTTTTTTTAAAGAAGAAAATGAATGAAAAAAATAAACTTATCATATTCCAATAGGTAGACTGCAACCGTGTTCCTTCATTTTGCACCTAGGTTTCAATGATGGATGAGATTTCAGTCTTAATTAAGGTGCTTTGATCAGAACGAGCATTGCTTGCTCAAGAGATTTACATGTGCCTTTGAAATTAGAAATTGTGATTGCAACTTGTGTAACATACTGCAAATTTTCATCCTTCATGCTCTCTTTTTTGCATTCTTCTTCATTTAGCATTTTCTACAAGCTGCAATAAGTGAAAGTAGGGCATTCTAGTATCGGGAGCACTTTGGATGTCATTTGCTGTGAAATTGCAACTGCATAGCTCACTACAACTTCCTTAGGTGGTTCATTCTCTTCTTGAGGTGGTTCTTCTTTAATCTATTCTCTCCCTTCTGGCTCCTTACTGTTTTCAAGTGTTAGAGCGCTTTCTGCTTTTACTGGGAGTTTGAGATCCTCATATTCGAATTTACTTGGTGTCACTTCCTCACATTCTTCTTTTTCTTCTTGTTTGAAAGTCTTTGTATTGTTGAGCAAAATTCCTTGGGACCTGTTCTGCAAATCATTTGCAATTTGTTCCATCTGGATCTCCAAATTTTATAAAGATATGGATTGCCTTTGCATCACAACATCGTTCTTTGCCATGTATTCTCTCACGAGTTCTTCAATGCTAGGCTCTTTTGGAATCATATTCTCTTATTGGAAATACTAGTGTTGATGTTGATTTGCAAAACTGGGTAGAAATCCATAACATAAAGAATCAAGATTATAAGGACAATTCTCAAATAAATGACTTCCTTTACAATAAATACAAGAAATAGAAGGGATAGGGTTAGTAGGAGCTATGGAATTTCTCATCATCAAAGTTTCTATCATGTAGCTTAATGATGAAGCTTGTGCACTCAATGTTGCAATGATGTCTACTTCCATCTTGTGGATTTTCTCAAGCAATCCAACCCTAAGTTGTGTCTTTCTCTTATTGCAATTTCTCTCCTTTAAGCTGCAAAACAATGTGAACAAGACTTGGGCTTTCTCTTAGAAAGAAGATAATTGCCATTGCAATCTAATTGCAATATGTGCTAAAAAAAATTGAATTTTGTTAGTAAAGTCGTTCTCCGACAACGGTGCCAAAAACTTGATCGAACTGAAACATGGGGGCATTAAGAAAAGATTTTTAGTTTCAAAACAAAGCTTCAGTTTAGTGCAAGTGCACACTGTTAATGCATGTAATAAAAACTGGAAGTATTCCAGAGTATCGATCCCACAGGGAACGGATACAACAAAATTCAAATGATAGCAAAAATTGTTTTCAAATTGCAAGTTTGGTAACCGAGGTTATAAAAATATATGAGGTTGGTTTGTTAACGAAAAATGGGTGAAAAATCAATGAGTGAAAATACGGGATTTCAAGTGGTTCAAGCACCTTTTAGAAAAATTCTATAAAAAATGCAATTGCAATCGTAGCTAACATGTGAAACCTAAGTAAACCAAATTTGACTCCTATTCAATTTTGATTCAAAATCTTTAGGAGGCTAAGTGATTAAACCTATATGTCTATGGCTAATCTAACATAGATATTTTCGCACACAACTCTAGTGGTTTTGGAGTCTCGCCCTATGTCTAGGGTCGATATTTTAGAACTTATTTCTAAGCCTTTTCCTCAATTGCTTTTGTGACATCTGCCTTTCCTTATCCCTTTCTGTATTAAGTTCGAGTTTGACAAGCAACACTAGTTGGCCGACTAGGTTTACCCAAATCTAAACTCAACAAAAACAAACTAAGTTCACATGCTAGCTAGTAGGGATGTCCATTTAACCCGCGGGGTTGGGGCCCCGCGGGGACCCTCCCCGAACGGGGCGGGGAATCCCCGATTACACGGGGAATGGGGGAGGGAGAGGGGAGGTTTTTTTCCCCATTGGCTAAACGGGGACGGGGAATATATTCCCCGCTCCGCCCGCCCCGATTAATAATATATATATATATATATTATTACCTATAAATAGAATTTTTTTTTTAAAAAAAAAACTATAGTAGGAATTAGTTTAAGACTATTTCGTTATAAAAAAAAAAATTAAAGTCTATGTTGTAATATTGAAATTTGAATTTTTAGAAATTAAGTTGTTTCGACATTATAGTATTTTTACTTATGGTATATTATTGTTTTTATTAGGAAATTTTATAACATTTACTTTAAATAGAATTATATTGAAAATTATTCATTTAGAAATAATTTTTATTATGGTTGAAATTAAATTAAAAAAAAAAAAAAGAACGGAGAAAAATTCCCCGCGGGGAACCCGATCCCCGCGAAATTAAACGGGGAATTTCGTGGGGACGGGGAATGAAATGGGGGGTGGGGACGGGGACGGGGAATTCATTCCCCGGCCCCGCCCCGCCCCGTGAACATCTCTACTAGCTAGATTGGTTATGCTTTAGAGCTTTTACATTTTTCTATAGGGCTTTCACCAACTTGAACCCCTAAAGAGGAAATTAGCTCATTATGGAAGAAATGAAAAATAATAATTTAATTGCTATAAATCTCATATTTAATAACGAAAATACAGAAATTAAATTTCGGAATAATTGATCAAATCAAACTGAATTTTTCTAAGAATAATTTTATATGAACCACAACCAATAACTCAAATTACTCACAAAGGGAATAAAAAACAGCGCTTAAATTCAAGGATAAAACTCTCACTAACTTAAAATCAGAATTTCAAAGGCAGTACTTATTGGAAAATTCAAAATCTTGTGAAAATGCAATCCCAATTAATCAATAGACCTTGTATAACTAAGAAAAACGAAAATCAAAGGATTCAATGGTTAACAACAACTTACAAAATTGAGATTAAAACAAAACCTAGCTATAGTACTAAAAATGAATAAAAACATAGCAGAAAAATAATGTTGGACGGTTGTTTCCTTGCGTTGATCGAACCATATACACCTTTAAAGGAAATTAGATCTTCACCTCCTCGAGCTTTCATTGAGAAGGGACCAACTCGGAAATTACAGAGCACAATGAAGAGCAAACTGCTGTAAAAATGACAGAAAAACGCTAAACTACGAACTGTGGGCGAGTAGAAAAACCCAGCCGCATTTTTGCTTTATTCTTCTCATTTTTATAGGCATCAAGGACTAGGGTTTCCATCTTTGCTCCTCTACAACCTTGGGTCAACGTGTAGGCATGAAATCAGGTTGAAGAATCTCCCAAATCCCGCAAAAATTTCCATGAATCTCGTGATTCCGTCAATCTCGCATTTTCCAGATTTTCCAAAAAATGCAATTGCATTTCAATTGCATTATTTTTCAGATCTGCCAAAATTTTCCAGAAATGCAATTGCATTTTGTGCTTGTTTTCCGAAAGAATGCAATTGCATTTCCAAAATGGAATGCAATTTTATTTTTTGCTTATTCACAAGCTTGTTTTCCCGAAGAAATGCAACTACATTTCCAAAATGGAATGCAATTGCATTTTTTATACTTGCTCCAAACCTACACAAAAATAACAAATTAGTGTAATTTTCAATCTCTTTTCAACTTCTTTCCTTTTTTCCATTACTCCAACGAGTTTTTATGAATATAACTAATAAATACGATTTTTTGCTTGCTCGTCATACAACAAAACACACAAAAATGACAAAAACAACCTAGTTTAGGATCAAATAATCCTCATAAATGAGAATTATCACATCTAATCTAATACGGAATTTGGACTATATGGCTACAATTAGTATTACACCATCATTCTAAAAAATAGCCAAAAAAATTTTTTTGCTGAAATATGGCCACCATGAGATTAGGATTTCCATTTACTTGTTTTTTTTTTCTCTTGTTTACCCTTACAAATTAAATAAATTAGACATTATTTCCTTAATTTATGGAAGCTCTAACCAAAAAGATTTAATTTTAAAATTCAAACCTCAGTTTGTTAAATCTCGTAAAATCATGCATTTGCAGATTCACATATTTGAATTTCATTTTATCTTTTTAGTTTCTCTTTCTTTATCCATTGTTTTCATTTTTTAACCTTCTCTAATTGCATCCATGGCATTTAGAGGTACAAAAAAAAAAAAGAGATAGTTGAAGTTGATAATGAAGGATGCTCGACTATGATGAAAACAGACAAATGGTGGTGGATGATGACCTATGCGACCATTTATTTCACAAGAGTACTTATTTCTCTATCGAGGAAATTCGTTGGCTGCAAGTTAGGCGACCTCCTGTGTTTACTTTCATAAGTTACTATTGATGTGTAGCCGAAAGATGATGATAGGCTGCATTTTCAAATGTTGATTGGAGAGTTCTAATCGACATGGTGAGAAAGAAGAATTTTGGATGTTTGGACTGATTTGGGGTGTTGAAGGATTGATTAATCTTCTTGAAACTAAAGTTAATGGTAGAATTAGTGCAACTATGGATGATTTAATTTGAAAAAAAAATGATTTTAGAGCCAACACGTTTTCAAAGCTCCATGGCATAAACTTCATGAAAGTTTTAATTTGTGATTGAAGCATTCAATATGATACAAAGATTGTTATTCTTTTGGACGACGGTGGAGGTGGAAGCAAGTGTTAAAAGAACGAAAGCCTTCCATAAATGGAAGCGAAAATCCCTAAAGAAGAAATACATATAATGTGTATTTTTACCAAAATACACAGTATTTACTAGAGGTTCTTAATCGTCTCTCGTGCCACTAAGATTTTTTCTTTGTGAGTAAAATATATTTGTGTGGCTTAATGTTGAATACATAGTATTCTTACGTTTCTTGAAGAGAAGAACTTATGAGAAGATGGCAACATAAAAACTTACGTTTCTTTGTGAGTAAAATATATTTGTGCGACTTAATGTTGAATACACAGTATTCTTACATTTCTTGAAGAGAAAAACTTATGAGAAGATGGCAACAGAAAGCACAAATTTTGATGTTTGAGGAGATTGACTGATCGGGGGAATCTGCTATACGCCAAAAGCAAGCGCAAGTGCACGTTGCCAACAATTAATATATAGAAGTATTCCAAGTATCGAATCCAAGGGAACGATTAACAAAGATCTTTTCAGTTAACAACACAATTACTTTCAAGTTTCAACCGAAGGTAACCAAATAAATAAGATGTTTTTTTTTGGTTTTTGTGCAATAAAAAAATAAAGGAAATTAAAGAACAAAATAAGAAACAGTAATGAGAAACAGAGGGTTCAAATCTATTTCAACCATGAGGAAATACACCGACCATGCACCCGCAAACTTGCTTAACTAGGTCTGGCTATTTCAGAGATTCTGCCTCTTGCGCCCACATACTGCCTCTTTTGAGTTATGTGCGATTAAGACAAAATGCTACTGAAATGCGCCCGTAACCTACCTTAACCGACACTTAACACCATGAATCGAGTTTAACACCTATTCAGCCATTTTCTAAGTACTTTTAGGAGACTAAGCAATTAAACACATATGTCTATGACTAATTTTAACTTAGATAAATAAGGAACACAACTCAAAGATTCTAAAGGTTTTTGTCCTATGTCTAGATACAAAAAGCGAAGTTCTATATCTAGACTCTTCTTCTAGATTGCTTTTATGAAAACGCGTGCTCGATTCAATACTGAAATCCAACTCTTTCAATATTGAATCTCACACAAACTATGCTAACTCAAGTAATCAGTTTAAACTAACAATGAAACTTAAACTCAATAAAACTAAACGATGCTAAATGTTAAGCAAAGTTAGTAGAATCACATGGTGGGGCTTATCTCCTTTTTAGCTACTCATCAAAAAGAAAACTAAAGTGCAAAAAATAAAGAAGAAACGAGAATAAGAAATAACATACTTCATTGAAATAATGAAATTGAATACACTTTGAAGTATGAAAACAAAAGAAGAACTAAATGAAATTAAATTAAAAATGAACTACTACTTGAATTCAAATGAAAAACAGAAACTTACAAAGCTGGAAAATAAAGATAAAATAGTAAGTACAACTCCTAAAAACTTACAGAATTGAATAGAAAAACTAAGAACAAAAAGAACCCTAAGATGTTCTTCCTTTCTAACTTGTTCACTTTTTTCAAGAAGAATCAAGTACTTACTCCTCCTTCTTTCAAAATTGGAGTCCGAATGGAATATGAACAGAGGTTAGGGGAGAATCGGAGTGGCGGTTAAATTAAAGAGAAAATGATAGAATTTAGGGATGAAGAGAATTCCCAACTCCGAGCTCTCTTGAAACTGAAGCTTGAGCCGCCTTTTATAGACCTCAAGGCCTAGGGTTTGCTGTCAAGATCAGTGTGGAGAGGCTTGACCGATCACATCCCTTGATCCTCAAAGATTTGATTGAGAATATTTGATTTTATCTACAAATCTCCTGAATCTGGGAGAATCTGCCGAAAAGGTCCAGATGCAGCTGCATAGTGAGCGCAATTGTGCTATTGTCGAAATGACCTAAATGGTCGCATAGTTGGGCGCATTTTAAGTTCTTCTTGCAACATTTGGAATTTGGCTTCTGCTCTCAATTGCTGGCACATCTTAGTCGCATATCTCTTGCATCATCTTTCTTTTGCCTCAGTTGCGGCCAGAATGTGGGCGCATTTGGGTATTTTTTCAGCCTCTACACAAAACCAACAAAAATGACTCTAAATACACCTAAAAACTTATTTTTACCAAATCAAGACTTTAGACACATGCAAAACTTGTTTTTTCTTAAATTTGTCCTAAATTACATGAATTATAACATTAAACACTCAATTTCTAAGCAAATATATTAGTTTTTAGAGCCAAATAACACTCATAAATAAGTGTTATCATTGACACTCTCACTCTGTCTATCAATCGAGTATAAAGTATTTGTTTTTAGATTTTTTAAATTTAATATAATCATTAATATGGCCCATGTACATTGATGGGTGATGAAACGAACGTAGGGTTTGAAATAATGATTTTGAAAAGTGATTCAGCCCTAGAGCAAGTATACGTTGTCCACAAGTAGTATAAAATGGATAAAGTCCAAGTATCGATCCCATACGGTTTGTTGACAAAGATTCTAAGTTATAAAAATGTTTTTTGATGCAATCTTAAGGTAACCAAGATAAGTAGCAAAGATATTAATGGTAATGTGACTTAAAACAGTAATGAAAAGCATGGGAATTCAGATAAGTATCAACACTAGGAGACTTTGCTAAAACATTGCGACTGCATAATCACCTTTTTAGCTTTGTAATACGAATCAGGTTTAACTCTTATTCAGCCTTGATTTCAAGCACTCGTAAAAGGCTAAGTAGTTGCTCCTACATGTCGTGGTCAACTTATCTTAGAAAATTGAAAACACAAACCTCTTGATCCTCTAGGCGTACCTTATGTCTAAGGTTAACAGCAGAATCCTATGTCTAGACTTTCCTCCTACATCCCTTTTATGAAGACCATTTATTGCCCGACCCTTTCAGTATCGGATTCATTGCATGCTAATTTAAATGGCCAATTTAAACCAACATCTAAGACTTAAAATCAATAAAAGAAGAATAGACACAAGTAAGTTGGTGATTATTGGAGGTAATATGTTAGGCTAAGTTAATCCATATGGGTATCCACAAAACCGAATCCCAAATAGAAATTTAGCTAGACATGAAAGAAAGGAAAATAAAATACTTCACTAAGATAGAATTCATAAGTAGAAGAATGTATGGAAATCGTTATAACTTATAACTCTTTCTCAAGAGTTTCATGTTTGTTTTGATACTTCCATCGCATGACATTTTTTTAAAATCTAATGATAAAGATTCCTACACTCAAAATCGAACTCACATTCAATCCAATCCATTAATAGAGACCTTCATAGCCATTTATGGTTGTGTTCTTAATGCAATGTATATAGAAAGTCTACTATTTTCTCTTTTCTTTGTCATATAATTAAGCTTCCTACCCAACTCCTTAGGATTATACTTTCATGAGTCAAAACTTATTTTAAAATCTTTCATAAAAGTTTATTTTTATCATGATTTCTTCCGGGGAACTCCACTTTTGATACCAAATGATGCCTAATATCTAAATCCCAAAATCATTTCAAGAGAAAGTTTAGGGTGAGTTGAGGATGAATGATGAAAAATATTTTTAGTTAATTAAAAGCACTTACATAAAAATTCTATAATATTTGGTTAGATAATCAAAAGTAATTTTTAAAATAATAATAATAAAAGACTTAAAAACAGTTGAATGCTTTCATGAGAAGCACTTAATTAGTGTTTGTTTAAAAAATACTAATAGTTATAGAATAATAGTTGTTTGGAATAGTTTTTGAAAAAGAAAAAAAAACATTTTAAATAAAATTGATTTTTCTATAAGCATATTTGAAAAAAAAAATTAATAATATAAAGTATATTTAATATAGCTTATTGAGTAATTTTAGACGATCAAAAGTGGTTTTTTTTTTTTAAAAAAAATCTTAATAAATAAAAAGTGCTTAAAAAGTTTGACTAATTAATTTTTTTTTTTTTTTTTGAAGAAACACTTGATAAATGGATCATCTAAAAATGACTTTAAAGTGATTAAATGAGAATCTTCCAAATATGTAGTGAAATATATATTAATTAATTAATTGAATATAATACAACTAAAAATTTGTTATTTAAAGCAATTGAAGAAATGTAAGATATAAAAATATTTTTTAAAAAAAATGCTTAAACTAAAAAGTATTTTAAATGGACCCCAAGTGCTATCACTCCAAAATACTTTTTTCTTTCTTACATTTAGATAAAAGTTTTCATGTTTAGAGTATAGCTCTCGTAGCTCAGTTGGTTAGAGCACCCGTTTAGTAAGCGGGAGGTCTTGAGTTCGACTCTCAACGAGAGCAAATCCGTTACTTTTTTTCTACATTTTCATAATTCCAATTCGTGTAGGCCTTACTCCAGCGAGGCCCAAGCCCACTAAACACACCATAAATGGGCCGAACGCAAACCCAATGGACTTCGGATTATAATTAGCCCATAAAAAAAACCAACCAACAAAAACGGCTTTTTGCTAAGAATGGTCAACGAACAACAACGACAAGCCGACAAATTTTTATTTTCCATTATATTTTTTTTTCAAAATGACAGATCAGCATCATGCAATGATGAGAATATCCAAACATTAATAATTGAGTTGAAGGGTAATGCATGGAATTATCACACACATTACAACTAAGAAACCATTGGCTTTCATTTTTATGATTCATGAAGATTCCCCAAATCCCTTCTTGATCTTTGTAACATTGAAAGAGTGCATGGCATGGCAACCCAATCCACTCCAATCATAACTCCTCTTCTCAATTTCCTTCCCTTTTTGCATGGGTGTGCATCCCATGATTACTCCCGACGTTCGAAATGTTATTGTCTTTTTTTACTTTTTAACTGATGGCACAATTTTGGTTGTACCCAGATGGAGAGACTGTCTTTTTGGCTAAGGTAAAGAGATAGAAGTTATTCGTTTTTGTTGTGATGTAGAGCTTGCGTGGTATCTTCCAAAAAAGCATAAGAACATATGCAAAGTCAACTCTTACCCCACTATGAGAGATTTGACAACTCATTGTCGAAATTCATGGACGATCTCACTCTTCTTGTATTAAGGGACAAGGAAATCTCACATAATTCATATGTACTCGGTGTCTAGATCTAGATAAACTTATTTTCTGCTACTCTATCAAAAGAACATGAACCCATTGAAAGATATACTTCAAAGTCCAAATTGACGTTTTCTATTTGGAACTAATGTGATTCAAAACTTTTCTTCCTTGACGAATGAGCTAATGAAAACACGAAAATAAAAAAATAAAAAGGAAAAAGCTAAGGGAGAAATGAGAAGGCCCATAAGCCACAAAGGGTAATAATGAGGAAAAAGAAAAGAGAGAGAGAGAGAGAGAAGAAGAAGAAGAAATTAATGTGCGTTTTAGTTGGTGATTGTTGAGGAATAGCAAGACGTGTTGGTGAGGGAGGAGGCAAAAGGCAATGCATTTTTATTATTATTTTAAGGTAAACCATTTAAAGAAAAACAAGCCTTATTATTATTATTATTATTCTAAAGAAAAAACAAGTTAAGGGCTAAGAAATGTGCAAATTGAGACAAAAAGTGTTTTGAATTTTAGTTTGCTTGCAAGGCTGGCAAATGGGTGTTTTTGTGGAGTTTTGTGAATGGAAATTGTCCATTTTGATGCCCAAGGGCCCCTCTTATTGCCTTTCTTTCTCCACACGTAGTTTCCAATCTCGTTTTCAATTATTCTCCTCCAAAAGAAAAAACTATACTTTTTTTTCTTGTATTTGATAATAATCTCACGTGCTCAATTATGCCTTTGCCTTTTTCCTTTCCTTTTCTTTTTTAACAACCTACTTGCACACACTCTATGGAACCTAGGATGTGGTTGGGTTTTAACCACTATTCAAACTTTCAAATTTGTTTCTTTATATGCTAGAGCGTTCGAGTTTTGTTTCTTTCTTGTGAAATTTTCGTATGAAAGATGGTAGGACTTATGGGTAGGGATGTTTCAAAAGTAAGAAATAATTGAAGTGATATGCATGTTTTAAATAAGTTGTTATTATGAAGATGCCTAGGTAAATTTAGATATCTAGTAGCCTAGTCTAAGGCATGAGATTAAGATTTTATGGAGCTTATGTGTGGCAATTTGATTAACTAAGGCCAAAATTCCATCAACCCATGTGAATTATGGTCCAAGTTCCAACAAGATGGGATCACAATCACCCTAGCTCAAGTGGGTTAAAATCTAATCGTTAAGTAAGACCAAGTGCTCGATGGTCTATGCTACTAAGTGAGGTACCTAGAACACAACTTTGAAGCTTGAAACAAGCACAAGGCCAAAAGAGGTCATATCCAATATGCTAGAATGCGTGACTAGAATCAAAATAGTATGTTGTTACGTTCTATGCCTACTTATCGGCTACAACCTATTGTAAAAGGTTGTTGCAATCAGTACATCACAAGTCATTCACAACACGTTGCTTAAAATGTCCCAATAGGTCACAACTAAGTTATGAGTGATAAATTATCATGCTATTTGTTATTAGTATGGTTGATGTAAATATCAACCTTAATTGTCTCTCTTATATAAAGGATTAAGAAAAGATTGACATATACAATCTAAATAGTATATTCATCATATTAAGACTTTGTCAAATTCAAGAATCAAAATTGACTTAAGCATATCAAATAGTGTTTGATAGACATCACACACTAGGGTGCCCAAACACTTGTTATGCTCATAGGTAAATTCTAATCATGTGTATTCCTTTGATATTATTACACTCCAATATTTTTCTTTCCAACTATATTATATCATGCATGTGATTAGTCCAAACAACTCTCTAACTAAAATCACCCAATACAATAGAAGTACTAAATCATTCATTTTCAAACTATATCTCTAAAGGTAGCATAAATCACACAAATATATAGGTAGTGTTGTGTGATGTCATTTCAATTTATTGTAGGGTTTTTGGCAATATATTAGAATAGTAGTTGTCCCACATCGGAAAGATGCAAGGAAATGATGGGCTCCAAGTACTATAAAAGAAGTCTATGGCTTTGGTTTCAAACCATCCCAATTTGAAATACTTTAAGCATGGTTTACTAACTCTAGTTAAGTGATGGGTATAAAGTTTTGGGAGAGTGTTTCTTTGTAATTAGGGTCGATGAGAGAATTCTGTATGATTGTAATAATTTTTCACATAGTGGAGTATTTCTTTCTGTCCGTGGTTTTTTCTCTGATTTTGGAGTTTTTCACGTTAATTCTTGTGTTTCTTATTTTGTTGCTTTCTTTTAATTGCTCATTTATTTTTCTACTTATTCCTGCAGTAGTAGTAGGAGGTTTTTTTCCCAACAAGTGGTATCAAAGCTTTAGGTTTGTAGTTTTTGAGTATGCTTTGTGGTTGCAGCATTGTTTGAACTTCCACATCATAAATGATTTCTTGAAATGAGCTATAACTGGTATTATGAATAGTGTGAGTTGTTCACTATTTGCAGATTCGCTAGGAATGAAGCAGACATGTCAAGTTTTATGAGTCCAATAAAGATTGACGTGTAGAAATTTGATGGAATGATGAACTTTGGCTTGTGGCAAGTGCAAGTCAAAGATGTGCTGATACAATCTGGGTGACACAAGGCTTTGAAGGAAAGACTGAGAGGTGGTGCTCCTGAAAAGTTAAGCGGTGATGGTGGTCCAATGGAGTCCAGTGGTGGTTCTTGCAAATGTTCTAAGAAGTCCAGCATGAGTGATGAAGAATAAGATGAATTAGATTTGAGAGCTGCAAGTGCAATAGACTAAATTTGGCTAAGAATATTTTTGCAAATGTTTATGAAATTTCAACATCTAAAGAGCTTTGGGAGAAGCTTGAAGCGATGTATCAAACAAAGAGCATCTCAAATCAGTTGTACCTGAAGGAACAGTTTCACACGCTGCGAATGGAGGAATGTACGAAATTTTCATATCATCTGAGTGTTCTCAATGGCATTGTCTCTGAGTTGGAGGTTATCGAAATGAAAATAAGGCTCTTAGGCTCATCTTGTCACTTCCACCTTCTTATGAACACATGAAGCCAATCTTGATGTACAGGAATGAGACTTTACATTTTATAGAGGCTACTAGTAAACTTCTATCACAGGAAAGAAGACTGAAGAGTGACAGACATACTTCACTGGAGGATTTAACACTGGTAGCTAGAAATTGGAAGAAGAAGAAAGACTTCGTGCAAAAGAAAGGTCGTTGGAAATGCGGACAGTCTGGACACATGAAAAAGAATTGTCCTAATAGAGCAAGTTCTTCAAAGGTCTCTGGATCGGATGCTGACGTGGTTTCTCTCGTCAAGGAAGATGGTGATTTCCTCTGAAGAAATACAGAATTCGTCATCATGGTATGCTTGTTTTGCCATGATAGAGGATGTGGTGTTAGCGGTTTCACAGGTTTGCACATGTGCATTAGCTTGGCAGTTATGTTGATAGCTAAAGAACTTACGGGTGAGCCAAGTAGATGAAAGTTACACCATAAATTTCAGTAGGATTTATCAACATGTGACAAAGAAGAAAAGTCATGGAAGGTGACATTCCAAGTGATCTACTTTTATGGTGGAGTAGGTTATAATTCTATGAGCGAAGGACTATGATTGTCGATAAAGACAATGATGCAGCAAGAGTTGTGGATTCTTCAATATCTTGCCAAGGTGGAATTTGTAGGATTTTTGGCAATATATTAGAATAGTAGTTGTCCCACATCGAAAATGTACAAGAAAGTGATGGATTCCAAGTACTATAAAAGGAGTCTATGGCTTTGGTTTCAAATCATCTCAATTCGAGATGCTTTAAGCCTGGTATACTAACTCTAGTTAAGTGAGTGGTATAAAACGTTGAGAGAGTGTTTCTTTGTAATTGGGGTTGGGGAGAGAATTCTGTGTGATTGTAATAATTTTTCACATATTAGAGTTTTTTTTTTCTGTGGTTTTTTCTTCGGTTTTGGAGTTTTCCACGTTAATTCTTGTGTTTCTTATTTTGTTACTTTCTTTTAATTTCTCATGTATTTTTCTGCTTATTCCTATGGTAGTAGTGAAAGGTTTTTCCCAGCATTTATAACCCTATACAACCAAACTTAAATGACTTAACTATTTCACAAATTTACCTCAAAGTGCTCATGATGTATTTCACTTATTCCACTTAATTGGTGTGCCAAGAAGGTATGCCTTAAATCTACATTAATCTACTTTTCAAAAAGAAAATCTACATTAATCTAAATAAACAATAAATCTATATGCATATATGCATTTGAAATTGACCTAAACCATGAAATAAATAAAATGTAGGAAAAGAAAAAGACATTCTAAAATAAACAACATCTAATAGTATTTTCCATAATAGAATACTATTAGATGTTGTAGGTATAGAACATAATACTATTACAATCGTAGCTTAATTTTCTTAAACAATTTACACGAGGATGTGCAAGTGTACACAATAATTACAGCAAGTGATAAGTAAATTATCGTTCTCCACAGGGATTAGTGCAAGGAAATTTACTAAGCTAAACCTAATTTTTAGTGAATTCAACACGATAACCAAATAATTAAAATATGGTTAAAATCTAATCTAGTCATGCTTCAACGAAATAAAAGCAATAGCAAGAGAATAAAACTCAGAAAATGCTCAAACAAAAAGTGTGAGAAAAACTTGTAACAAGATATGTAAAACAGGCTCGGATTAAGAATTGTCTGTATTTTCTAGAAATAAGAATGTTGCAGCAAGAACTTTGCTCCCTCAACCCACACAGCAATAAACGCGGAATCCTCCCAGATTTTCAATAATTTATGGTTTAATTCCCATTAACCCACGTCAAATAAAGTTGCTGTAAATGTGCATTAGGTGGGTTGTTATCCTTAACCTCCCCACTTAGTTAGCTACTAACCCAAACAATGAGCTAATGTGGTTTTGAGTAATCGGCCTCCTTTATTTTTCCCAAAACTCAAGGAGACAATGCCCAAAATGATTGGCCAAACGAAAATGAGCTTAAACAATAAAAACACTCTAAAACCATATTGAAAAGAGCTAAGGAGCCTCAACCCCTTATTTAGATTAATACCACATTCTTAATCCTCACCCAAAGGTAATTTAGTTCATGTTAAAAGCTGAAAATAAAAGAAAACTGCAGTAAAACACCATAATGTAGAATCTAATTATAAGAGAGAAAAACAAAAGTAAAGAAAACAATAGAAGGGAGAAGAAAAGCCCAAAATAGAAGCTATTTATGATGATTTCTCTTTTCTCCAGCTCTTTTTCTGCTTGGGTTTTCTTCCTTCAGCCCCTTTGTCGACTTCTTCCTCTCAACATTCGATTTCTGCCTTTCAAATTAGGTCCCTCCTCTCCTAAAGACGGCTGCTTGCTTTAAATATTGATGCCCATCTTGATTTTAGGGCTACTTAGGTCAAACAAGACACGTGACGACTTCTCATTGGATGGATGACGTCGTTTTGGTTCATTTACGCCAGCTCAACTAATAGATTGCATGATAGCTAACTGTCACGTACTTAATCCTTTAATAGTTTCTAACGATAGAGACTATTTATGAGGTTTTATCAGTGACAAAATTCTAACTTTTAAACCAATGGAGATTAAATTCTAACTTTCTCCAAACCATAGGAACTAAATAACCTTAAATTATTTATAAATACTATTTCCACTTATAAGTTTTTTTGTTTTGTTATCTACTTCCTAAAAATGTCTTAAGCCAAGTTTTGAAAACTAAAAAAATATATAGTTTTAAAAAACCTATTTTTGTTTTTAGAATTTAGCCAAGAATCCAATGTTTCTTTAGGAAAGATGAAAACCATATTAAAGAAATTGTGATAAACAAACACAATTTTTAAAAATTTTAGTCACTAAATCTTTTTTTTTTCTTTCTTTTTAGAGTTTAACATGTGAAAGTGGAGAAATTTAAACTTCCAACCACTTGATTGAGAGTATATGTCTTAATCATTAAAACTATACTTAAATTCACCTTTTAGTCACCGACTCTTCAAAATGAACCATCAACAAAAAGTAAATGTAAAATTTTAAGTTATTAAATTAAAAAGAAAAAAGAAAAAAGAAATGAATAATAACTAATAAGGGAGTGTTTGGATTGATGAGTGGGAGAAGTGGAGTTGGAAGGAGTTAATAACTCCTCTCAACTACTTGTTTGGCCCAAGGATATTTAAATTCTTATTATGGGCCCCACAAACTTATTAGCTCATCATCCAACTCTCCACAAACTTATTAACTCATTCTCCAACTTCCTATTGTAGGTCCTATAACTTTCCTATCTCATTTTTTCTTCACCTCACTTCATTCCTATCTCTCTCTCTTCTGTCATCTCCTTTCTCTCTATTTTTTTACATAATTTTTTAAAAATTCTTAATTTATTTATTTTTTTATATAAATTTTCTCATCATTATTACTAATTAATAATTAAATATTAAAAAATATTAAAAAATATTTTATTTTTATCCTATAATTTTAATAAATTATAACATAAATATTTTTTTTATTCTACAATTTTATTTTTAAATATAAATTATATAAGAATGTTTTAGATACAATACTATTATTTAAATTGAAATTCTTAATGTAAATTAGAGGATACATAACAAATTTTTTTATGGATAAAAATCTCCATACCTCACTTTCTTCACATGTTATCTATAATTTTTTTTTAAGTTTAAACAAAAATTACTTATAACAAATAACAATCTTATCTTTTTTTAGCTTTTTTTTTTATTAATAGCTAAAAATATATATATAATTTATGATTTGAAGATAAGAAAAAGATATTTTAAACTAACCCGTACTACAGTTTAAGAAATTAGTATTTAAAAAGGTTAATGTATTAAAAAAATTGATTTTCAACTTAGTCATATTCAAAGTAAAAAGATAAACGATTTTTTCTTCCAAACTTAATAAAATAAAAGTATTACAATAAATAATATAAATGTATAATAATTTGAACAAAAGTATGCATGATACTCATTTTGAATGGTGTTAAAAAAATATATATTAATTTTGAACTTAATTATTTTAAAATAGCATAAATATTTGATATTTTATTTTTAACTTAGTTATTTTAAAACTTCAAAGAATATATTTTCAAATTAATCAAACTTTAGATAATCCATTACATAGATTAGTTAGAAAAATAAAATCTTAAATTATACAAAAAAAATTATTTTATTAAACTAGAAAAACAAATCTTAAATTGAAATAATGTTAAAACTGACGAAAACAAGTCTTTAACAAAATTGAAAAATATTCATAAAATAATATAATATAATTTAAAATCTCAATTTTAGAATTGACGGAAACAAATCTATATTATTTCTAGAATTGAGTGAATAAAAACATAAAAATCTTGAAGTTTATTTGAATCCCTTTAAATTGATGGATTGAAATATTGCCGAATCACATGTAATATTTAAAAAAGTAGTGTAAGACTTTCTTTTATTTGAAAACTATTCAAGGTAAATGAATAATTAATGTGAGAAATGTTGAAAAATGAATGTGGGGTATTTTGTTCAAAATTCTTTTTTTTTTCTTTAAAGAAATTTGTAAAATATACATAAATTAATCAAAACAAAAAAAAGCTCAATCTTAGAATTCATGAGAACAAATTCTTAATAATGAAAATTTAAAAAATTGTAGAAAAAAACTGTACAAAAAAAGCTAAAATCAACTCATAATTCAAAACTCCAAGTTTAACAAATCTGCAGCTCAAATACAGACTTCAAAACTCTTACTCTTTACAACTCATTGTCTCAGACACAAACTTCCTAAATCCAAATTAAATAACTTTACATCTAAAAGATAGATTTCTTAACTCTCTAGACTTAATAACTCTTACTCCCTATAACTCTTTGTCCCAAACAACCCCTAAGATATATGGATGGAGCTACAAAATTTAAAAGCTCAGAATTCACACAGAGTTCTGTTGTTGACGTGGGCTTGAACGAACTTCCATGATCCCAATCCAAATGGACGGCTGTGATGCCAATAAAAGTACTAAATTGTCATTTTATTTATCCAATCAAATAAATAAATAACCAATTTTCCTTTTTAATTTTATGTTTTTAAATAATATTATTATTTTTGGCCCACCCAGCTGCACCGACTTGGTTTTAACGGATTCAGACTCTAGAGGGCCCTACTGTTACTGTGTTTTTTTTTAAAAAAAAATGTAAAAATGAATAGACACGACCGCGTCGTGGGCGCACGTGCGTTGGAAGTGGGCCTAATTTTGATGTAAGACGGCGGAGCCCAGCCCAAATAGTTCCTCTTTGGCCCACTTTTTTCCGTGTCGTACGTGTGGTCCGTGTTCCCATGTGCCCATCCCTGCCGATTTAAGATTGTCCCACACGCCACCTCGAAAATATAAATAACTAATACCATATAATGCCACTCTTAACTTTCTAGATAAGATATTTTTAGGATAAAAAGTATTTTTGACTCTTAAACTTTGTATGTTGTATTAATTTTAATTCTAAATTTTTAATTTCATCAATTTAAACCTCAAAGTTTATAAATTGTATCAATTTTAACCCTAAACTTTTAATTTTATCAATTTAAACCTAAAATTTGTATAAGTGTGTCAATTTACACCATCGATTAAGTTTCCATTTCAATCTTTATTAGAAAATTTTTCCACACATGTCCAAAGTCACGTGTTTCTCTATAATAAGTATGTTTTTTTTTTTTTTTTTAAATTAAAATTGCTAAAGAAAATTAGAGTAGACTCTCCATAATGTTTTTCAATTTAGAGCATGATTTTTTTTCACTTTTTTTTACTTCTTATCTTATCTGATTCTGCTGTTTTTTTTTTCATTTAATTAATTGAGGGTATTTAAATTGTAAAACATGATTCTACTCAATCCACCGACTTTTAGTAGAAACAAAGCTTATTTGCACCATATTTTTTCTCAATGGAGTACTCTCCTTTTTGAATTGTTTGCCAATATATTTTTTTTAATTTCTCATTGGCCTTTAGCTTGATTTTTCTTTCATCCACTGCAATGGACGTGGGACTTTAATTCAGAATCATCACCCTTGTTAGAATTTTTGTCTTTTTCTCTCCGGCATCGATGTCACTTTAATCCCTTGTAAGATTGTCGACGGGGGCCAACAAGGTCGACTAGACCAGTTCATTGTATTCATGGGCGTCATTTTGTTTGCCATTGCCTTTCTTGTTCTCTCCCGCATTTTAGTTGAGTTCAATCTTCTTTATACTTGTCGTCATTGGTATCGACACCAATGGCGAGGGAGACACACAAGTGTTCATTTTGTGTGAGTCCTACTTTCGAAAGTTGAATTCGTGGTTTTTATGATGGTGGCGATTCGATTTGGAATTGTTTAATTATTCTTTTAGTAAATTTATTTTTTTTTAAAATAACAAATAAGTACCTATCATAGAGCAAAATGTGGCTTTGGACATATGTGGGAAATCTTTCTAATGGTGATGGAAACGAAAAGTTAAACGAATGTGTAAATTGATACACTTGTTCAAGTTTGAAGTTTAAATTGACGAAATCAAAAGTTTAGGGTTAAATTGATACTATTTACAAAGTTTGAGGTTTAAATTGATGAAATTAAAAGTTTAGGGTTAAATTGATACAATTTGCAAAGTTTGAGGTTTAAATTGATGAAATTGAAAGTTTAGGGTTAAAATTGATACAACATGCAAAGTTTAAGGGTCAAAAATGCTTTTTTCCCATATTTTTATTAGGTTAAATTACAAGTTCCTTTAAATTGTTTAAAATTTTCAAATATGTTAAAGAGCTATTACACACGGAATTTAAAGTTCAAAGATCTATTAAATATTTTTTAAATTTATGGACATATTAGACACAAAATTGATATTAAGGACTTATTAGACACTTTTTAAAATTTAGGAACTAACTAGACATAAACTTGAAATTTAGAGATTAAATTTGTAATTTAACCTATTTATCATCATCTCAGTGTTGATTGCTCATTCTTTTTTCTTTGAAATTATTGAACTCAAAAATATATATATGACTTCAGAATAGAAAATCAAAATTTTATCATTGAAATCGATGAGGGGAATCAAATTTTACCTTAAACTTTTGATTTCATCAGATTTGAAATTAGATTTAGATCAATATTTCAATTTTTACCTTCTTTTAGGGTTTAGTTGCGTTTATTTACTAAATTTTGAAAGAAACATTGTCAAAACCTCTAGCAAATCAATGCATATAATTGAGTATTAGCAGAGCAATGCATTGGATTGCTTATATTACTTTTCTTCAAAAAAAAAAAAAAAAGCGGATAGACTTGTGAGGATATTTTCTTTTTAATGATTCTTCAAAATAGTGACTAGAAGGTAGAAATTGTAATATTTATCGAAGTAAAAAATTAAAGTTGATTACCAACTTGAGCGTAATTTAACTGCTTAAAACATTAAAAACCTTTTTCAAAAGTCAAAGGTTTGAATCTCTACCCTATCTCTCTTTGAACCAATAAAAGTTAAAGTTAAAAATTGAGTCATTTTGTCAAGTTTCAAAGGTAAAATGGAATATTCTCTCTTTTTTTTTTACTACTACATGTTTGTGATTTTTTTTATTCGAAAAGCAAGTGTCTAAAAAATTGATAGTTAAATTAAAAATTTTAGTTTTTTTTTTTATTTGGATAGTTTTGTTAAGGTTAAATTACAGGTTTAGTCACTAAACTTTGAGTTTTGTGTCTATTTGGTCTCTGAACTTTCAAAAGTGTCTAACTGGTCCATAAACTTTCAATCTTGTATCTAATAGGTCCTTGAACTTTCAATTTTGTGTCTAATAGGTTCCTAACAAATTCAAAATTAAAAAAAAAAAAAAAAGTTTAGGGATTAAATTTATAATTTTGAAAGTTTAGAGACCAAATAGACACAAACCTCAAAGTTAAAGAACTAAACTTGTAATTTGACCTTTTGTTAATTTAGTTCTCAACTTAAAAAATATCAATTATCCTTGATTTTGAATAGTAGTTTCTTATAGTCCATTCTGTTGACATTGCTACTTAAATAAAAATGTGACATATCGATTCAATAAGTGCTTCACTAAGATATAATGTATAAATGACAAAATAAGGTGGATAACTATAGTAAACAAAATAACATGGCACAAGCAACTTACTTTTCTTTATGCCACATACCAAATCTTTTTTATAGTTACACCCCTCCATTTTACCAAATCATCCATTTTCTTCTATTACTTATTTATCATGTCATGTCAAATTAGCCAACATTTATTTCATATATACTGTCACATCATCATTTAATTAATGATATTTAAAACAAAGGCTACACAAAATAAGAATTCAAAATTCAATAACATAATTAGATCTTTATAAAAGTTTAGATAGTAAATAGATAATAAAAAACAGTATACAACTATACAAAATGAAATGTCAACTTAAATATAGCTCAATTGGTTAAGACATATACCATCGGTTAAAAAGTGAGAGACTCAAATCTCCACTCCCATATACTATGTTGAATTCAAGAAAGAAACTAAAAAAAAAAAATGAAATGATAAATGCGTGCAATATATTCTCTTTTTGAACCAATAATATATCAATCAAATCCTCTGTTTGTCCGGCTAACTACAAAGGCGAAGTCGACTCATAATTGAAAATTTATTAAATTTTTGGCGAAGTCGACTCATAATTGAAAATTTATTGAAATTTTGATAAGTTTAGAGACTAAATAAATAGAGAAAATTAAGAGATGAAGATGAAAGAAGTAGATGGGTGTGATGATAAGGGTAAAGAAGGAGAAAATGCAAAGCAGCTAATGTTTTGATTTGAAGTGAGTGAAAAAGTGGGTTTGGACTTTTCTCAAACTTGCATTAGTTGCCACGTGGCACAGTTGTCCTAGTCACCTGAATCCCACCAAAAGCACTTCTCTGCACGCCACTTCCACTTTCTTTAATACTCCCGCCCGCGCGTGGCCTTCTCTTCTCAAAAGCACAAACTTCCTCCTCTTCCCATTTTTCTATTCTATTCCCCCTTTTAGTTTTAAGCCTAAATTTTTGTTAACTTTCTTTTACTTTTTTTGTATTGTCATTAAAAAACCTTATGGTACTCCAAATTTAAGGGCATAAGAAAAGCTAAACCTGCATAGTCATCGAATTTTAAGGCATTAGGCTTATAACCCATGAAGTTAATTGAAGGTTTTTTTTTTTTTTAAATTTTTTTTTTATTTGATCTATTTTTTCGAGTTGAATGGTAGATTTTTTTTTCTTTTTGAGTTCAACAACATTTGGAGGTAGGGAGATTCGAACCTCTAACCTCTTGATCGAGGATACATGCCAATTACTATTGAGTTATGCTCATTTTAACAATTGAATGGTAGATTTAACCTTTTGAAGGTTGATGTTTGATTTTGTTTGATTTAAATTTTAAGAAGTTTTAAATTATGTCTTTGAACTATGAGTTGTGATTTTGTGTAATTTTTGTTGTGAATATTGTTGACTAAAAGATGATTCGACATGTTTATTGGATGAACTTAGATTGATTTGACATGATATAGAAGATTAGTGATAGAATAAAATTAGGGATGTAAATGGAGTTGGGCTGGAGATGGCTTCCTTTTCCCCTCCAAAAGAATTTTAATCTTCATCCCTGATTTTTAAATAACATATAAAATACACATTTTAAAATTAAAATTTAGAAAAAAATTAGTTTATTAGATATTTAGGGATGAAATGGCATAATATGGTTCTTAGAAAACAACGTATGTCTAGTGTGACAACTTGTATTGTATCATTAACTACGTTCTTATATCGTTTTTTTTTCTTTCACGTTGTACTAAATCAATAATAATTTGCCCAATAGACATGTTACACTATTTGGAGGGTGTCACAATAGAGTCAATCAATCTCATTACACTTTCAATTCTTTTACAAAAAAGTAAATTTGGAGGGGTGTTTTGTTTTTCTTCTTCTCAAGTTTACTTGATTTTGACAGCGAACTTGTGGCATGTACATATTCATCTTAAGAGGGAGCAGAAAAGAAAAAAAGAGGAATATACTTTTGCAGTATACTTAAAAATTAAAAAAAAAAAAAGAAACAAAAGCAAAACAAAAACTTTACCAAAAGCTCACTTCTTTTCTTGCAATTCAACTCCAATACATACATATAAACAAATACCCAGTGGGGATTTCTCCTTTTTCTCTAACTTTGAATTTTTAAACTCCCAAATGAATTAAAAAAAAAAAACTATAAAAAAGAAAACACACACAACACCAGTACAATACATTAGACCCTAGCCAAACAAGCCATTGTGGATAAATAAGTCAATGAGCCACCACATAATAACGGTGGAATGTGAATTCAATAATTTCTATATTCCTTAATAATCAATAGATATGAATTTGAAATACTTCTCTCTCTACATCTAACAGTGAAAAACTATCCAATGTGACGGCTTTATCGAATAATTTCTCTATTGTGTTTCACGAGATGATAATTGCCATGTGTACCCATACGAATGGGTGAAAAGGTAGATGACGTGGCATTAAAAGATTAAAAAAATAAGAAAAAAAGCAGAGGGGCTTCAAAAGCAGTGCATGCGACTGAAAAGGAAAGGATAGAGAGTTGGAATTTTGGTTTTTGTTTTGTTGGTATTATCACTCAAGAATTTTCCCATACCCCAATATATATTATATATTTATCAATTAGTCCCTCTGCAATTTATGGGACACTTTAAAAAAGGGAGAGGGACTTCAAACTTCAACCATTGAAACCCCTACTCTTCCTTTGAAGGAGACAAAACAAACACCCTTTCTTGCAATAATGGCATTTTTGTACTGCTCATCATTTGACTTTTGGGTCAACCCCAAAACCCTAGCTCCCTTTTTCTCTAGTGGGAGGTTTTTGAAAGTCTCCAAAATACTTAAAATGATGAAGTATTGTCTCGTACTATATATGATATACTAGTATATATTGAAGTGAGAATTTTATACGAGTCGTATAGTTATGTGACAAAGTCGACGGTCAAACTTAACTAAAGTTTCTCATAGTATATTATTGTCCTTTGGGGAATGGAGGTGTGTGTTATAAAATAGAGAAATTTTGTTGCAATAAATCTTTTTAGTTTTCTTCTTTTGGTTAATTTCGTTGCGATGGATTGATAAAAAGTCTAAGATAGTGACAACTTTAAATACTTTTGTATGTACACTTTCATTTTTGTGGAAGTAGGGTATTTTCATAAATGAATAGTTATAGTTATGACTTTAATCAATTTTTTTCTTTTCCAAATTTATTGAGATCGAATCACTATCATCTTCAATGACCATTTTTGTCATTGAATATTTGAGTTTATTAGTTGAAAAGAAGTTTAGAGAGAGAGAAAAAAAGAAAGGAGATAAAGAGCATTATTTAGCAACATGTTTGTTAAAATTAATATAAAAATCTTATAGCTAGACATACGATATGTCACTTTTATCATTTATTAATACTCGAATGGAAGCTATTTTCAAATTGGGATGAAACCTATAGAATAAGAAGATTTAAAATACAATACGATAATATAATAAAATGAGATGTGACGTTCCTTTTCACTTAAAAAAAGTTAATTAGTAAAAATAATTTTCAAATTTGGAGTTGGATTCTTGAATTAAAAATCATACTAATTGTGTGTAAGTAGACAATAATTGTGTGTACAGACAGTGAAGATAAAGTAAGAAGATATATCTTATTTCTTTACTTTTTGACGTAATCATAGGAGCTACAATTTTAAAGGATGGCGGGAGAATTTACCTCTCAAAACTACGTGAATTCAGTTTAAAAATCTACACAAATTTGCTCCATTTGTTATAATTTAACTTAATAACTAGATCAAGAAAATTGTGTCTACTTTGAGTGTATTTTGATATTTTCAAGAGATCATATGAATTACTGTTCCTTTATCAATCATGTAGCATATTTTTAGGAACTTGATCTATATTTAATATAAAGCATGCTTTTCAACTTTGCTCTTAAAATAAAGTAACATATACAAGTTTTATATCAAGGGGAAAAGCTTTGAAAATTTATGTGGATATGTAGGATAATATAGACTCTAATTGAAAGGTTTATGGTTCAGCTTGAAATTATGTGGATTTATGTGGATTAAATTGTAATATACAGAGAATTGAAAGGTTATATAAGTATGGTTTTTTTTTTTTTTTTTTTTTTTTTAACAAAGCTTAAAAAGATTAACCTCAAAGATCAATAAGAAGCTTGATCAAAATTTCAAGCTCAAACTTTATGCAAAGATAGGCTTTTAAAGACAATTCTATTGATTTCTTTACGAATATTCTCATAGTCAAGGAGTTTGAGAGTTATGTACAAAAGTTTAGGATAACGAGACATGTCTTATTTTCTTTAGGACAATTAAAAATATGTGATGGGTATAGAATATATGTCCTTAGTTCTTAGTCTTATCAACTTTAGTGCAAGTGGGATATGTTGTTGGAGTTTATACCCTAAAACATTGTAATCTAATTGTAAATACTTGAATATAAACAAAATGGTTGTTCGTTTTAGAATGTGTATCATGCCTTTAATTTATATCTAAATTATTAAAAGTTTTTAAGTTATTCGATGTAATTTTAAATTGGATATATAGTATATGATCTCTAGTTTAAAGAAAATAACTAATTCTACTACTAGTAAATAACTCTTCTTCTTCTTCTTCTTTTTAATGTTTAAAACCGTCTATGAATGTTGACTCTTTTTCAAAACTTTCAAATCGTTTAATTTTTTTAAAAAACCTAACTTTCAATTGCCAGATTGAATTGCATCCTTTTGCAAATGTTAGTAAAGAGAAGTTGGAGATCATTGAAATGGAAATTTTCTGTTTGCATTAGGTCATTTTGCTGAAAGCTAAATTGGGAAATAGTTAATTTGACAAGGTTTCGTATTAAAAAAAAAAAGAGTTAATTTTGAAGTTAGAGAGGAGATAGATTTTGAAAGGAGACTTATAAAGTTATCTCACCCTTAACTTTACTAATTGACCTTAAAGGTGTTTTTTTTTAAATGACGAAAAGAGTGAGATGCTTTCTAAAGTAAAATACTTGTTTTATAGATGATGATTTAAATCTATTTAGGAAATTTTTATAAGCATAATAAATAAGAAAGCTAATCTCTAATAATATGACCCTTTGAGCTATTGAACGGATGTTGATAAAGATCAATTTAATTTAAGTTGATTTTTAATTTGATTCTTAAGAAGAATATTGCCTCCACTTTATCATGAGGAGTTGAGGAGCTTTTAGAAATCTTTACGTAGTAATAAAAGTTTTTAGTAAAATTACACCTTTTTTTTTTTATAACAAGGATTTATCATAACTTTCTAATATAACTAAAAAAAAAAGCTACAAAACATGGAGTGCGTAAGAAAGAAGAGACAAAACCCTCCATGGCCTATGGTGGGGTAAATTTGCAAAGAAAGTTTGGAGGGTAAATGTTGGAAATTTACGAGCTAACCCTAAGGGGCGAAGTGTGGTTGATAGGTTAGGAACTACAAAATAAAATAAACATTATCTTACATGAACTCGGAGATAAAAAGAAATGCACAATTTACTTAATAGACAAGTAATTACGTAATAGAAAAAAAGATCAGGAAGTTAATATCACATAAACAACTATCGATGCATGAATTCAAAATCACAAAGGGCAATATGATGACTTATATGACTATAAAACAAAGAATCTAACCCCTTTTAATGTAGATAGATTCTCTTCAAACTCAAAAAGATCACAAAAACGAGCATGTTGGGAGTTATCTCTATCACACGATGTCAAGTGAAATTAGACAAACACAGACTACAGACCAAAAGAGGAGAGATGAACTCTAATACGTCAAAGATGCTCCTTTTAGGTACCTATCAAAAGTAGAGACTTATCCTAATATCATAGGAAGTTTATTGTTCTAGTTTTGTTGCAATTAGGGGTGTATACGGGTTGGGTTGAAGGATTTTTTGGGACTAATCCGAAAAATCGGGTTGGTAGAGCTAGCTACCCGAATGACCCGATCAAGGGTTGCAACCTAACCCAACTCAACCCTATCTTTTTTGGGTTGGGTTGGGTCGGGGGGTTAATTTTTTATTATATATTTTTTAATAATTTTCTTAATTATTTAAAATAATTTTTGCTTGAATTAATAACTAAAATCATATAAAATTCAAATATCAAACTTCAAAGTTCATAACATTTTAATATTTATTACATTCTTAGATGAAAAATATTAAAAGTTCACAAATAATTCATTTATAAGTATATATATTAAAAAAAACATAAATTTTGGATTGGGTTGGGTCGGGTCAACCCGAGTCTAAAAATGCCAACTCGAGAATTGACCCGAAAATTCGATTTTGCAAAATTCTAACCTAAATCGAAAAAAAACCTAATCCAACTCAATCATTACGATTTGGGTTAGTTCGAGTTACTCAGATTATTTGTATACCTCTAGTTGCAATTTTACTCTCTCTTATTTCTACAAAGAAAATAAAGAGAGAGCAAACAAAAAAAGAAAAGAAAAATACTGTACAAGATTTGAAAGTTGAGATACAGAAATGCACAAGTTTAAGAGTAGATTTGGGTATGTGGGTTAGTTAATCTTAATCCTGTGTGAGCTGGATCCACTCTCTCAGGAGTGACCCACTCTGAATAAAATATTACGATAAACCAATGAACAACGAGCCCCTAAATAACAGAGAAATCGAGCTCCAACCAGGAACAGGGTTCTTCAACCGTTCTGCTCCAATCTCCAAGTGCTGTATATAAAATTTCTCTCTCTCAAACTCCCATTTCCGTATTCTATCTCTGATTTCGGCTAAACCCCAGATGGATTCTCTTAATTTTCCCACTTTTTGAGTCGAAAGTGAAGTATGAAATGCAACTATCTCAATTTTGGGCGTTTCTATTGATTTCCCTGGTTTGAGATTTGGGCTATTGAAGGGTAAATCTGAATCAAGTTGAGGGATCGATGTCTACGGCCAGTTCGAGCTCTGTAAGGAAACCAAGTGAAGCTGTTCCCGACCAGTTTCCGGCCGGCCTTCGTGTTCTGGTTGTTGATGATGATCCGACCTGCCTTATGATCTTGGAGAAGATGCTTCGTATTTGTCGCTATGAAGGTACCCTTTTCGATTCCGTGAGACGTATTTCTTGGTTTTGGTCATGGAATCTCTCGAATCTGTGTTATTCACTTCGTTTTTCAAGTACCAAAATGCTATATTGATGGTTTCTGGGGCGTACGAGTGAAATTACTCACTTCTGTTATCGTTTGTTGTGCTTTTGTTGTACCTTGAGTTTCAATTTGGGATGTGAGAGTCCATTTCTTACTTGGGATTTGGATACAGGGTTTTGTTTTGTTTTTCCCCCTTTTGTAGATTTTCTTGATTTGAGATCGTGAGTTAGTTTGAAAGTTTATGAGTTTGCTCTAATTTTGACTTGTTTTCATTCTTAGTCTCTCTTCTGAGTTGCCTATCTTTGGATTAGGGAACATGTCTGTCATTTGGTTGTTGTCTTTATCAGATACCAGAAGTTCTGTTATCATGTAAATGGTAAGCCATTAAAGGAGAATTTGTCTTGTTTTTGGGTGTTTCAGTAACAAAATGTAGTCGAGCTGAGGATGCACTGTCGCTTCTCAGACGGTACAAAAACGGGTTCGATGTCGTTTTGAGTGACGTACACATGCCAGACATGGATGGATTCAAACTTCTGGAATACATTGGACTGGAAATGGACTTGCCTGTGATCAGTAAGGAATACATTTTGTTGAATTTCAAGTTCATAATACCGAATGATATAGCTTGAGTTGATTTCTAATGAGTGGACTTGTGTAGTGATGTCGGTGGATGATGGGAAAAACGTCGTCATGAAGGGAGTGACTCATGGTGCTTGTGACTATTTGATAAAACCTGTTCGAATTGAAGCGCTGAAGAACATATGGCAGCATGTTGTTCGCAAGCGGAAGAATGAATGGAAGGACTTGGAGCAATCTGGTGTGGAGGATGTAGATCGGCAGCAAAAAACAAATGAAGAAGCAGATTATTCATCATCTGCTAATGAAGGGAGTTGGAGGAACTCAAAGAGGAGGAAAGATGACGTGGAAGATGCCGACGAGAGGGATGACTCATCGACCCTAAAGAAACCAAGGGTTGTTTGGTCCGTTGAGCTCCATCAACAGTTTGTGGCTGCTGTTAATCAACTAGGAATTGACAGTATGGATTTTCTTCTCATCTTTTCTTGCACTTCATTATTTCATATATGTATGAATGTATGCCTGTAGAGAAAATTGTAAAGTTGTGGTGAGTATCTGGTGAGGGCTAGAAAAATGCTACATCAATTTCACTAGAGGGAGTAAGGGAGTATTTCAAACTTAATTCCATTTTGCTTTTGCAACCCTTACTTTGTCTTCTGGGATAAAATATTCAGGAAGATCCATGTCATCATTGACTCCATAAATGAAATTCCATATTTGGCTTTGTGAACTTTTCTTTGAGTTTTCGCATGATTTTAGATTTCTTGAGTTTAAGCATATATTTTAGTAATTTCTTTTAAAATTTTTGGTGTGCCTTACCTTTGTAAAATACAATCTATAATTACAGAGGCTGTTCCCAAGAAGATTCTGGAGTTGATGAATGTTCCTGGACTCACTAGAGAAAACGTTGCCAGCCACCTTCAGGTAAGGACCAACCGAGAATCTCGTTCATTTTCATGAGTGCTTATCTATCTTCTTCTCTCTGCTTGAAATTTTCCTATTGGATTCTAAATATGCTGCACCTTTTAACGCATAGAAATATCGCTTGTACCTGAGAAGACTAAGTGGAATGACACAGCACCAGAGTAATCTGAACAACTCATTCATGAGTGCCCAAGATGCATTTGGCCCGTCACTGAACGGGCTTGATCTTCAAACTCTTGCTGCTGCCGGTCAACTCCAGCCTCAAAGCCTTGCTACGCTCCAAGCAGCTGGATTTGGTAGGTCTACAGCAAAATCGGGCATGCCTATGCCTCTTGTTGATCAAAGGAACCACATTTTTAGCTTTGAAAATCCAAAGTTGAGATTTGGTGATGGACAACAGCCACATTTGAACGGTAGTAAACCAATAAATCTACTTCACGGGATTCCGACAACAATGGAGCCAAAACAACTAGCTAATCTGCAGCATTCTGCACAGTCTCATGGAAACATGACAATGCAAGTTAGCGCCCAAGGAGGCCAAACTAGCTCCCAACTAATGCAGACACCTCAACCACAAGCTAGACCACTAAATGAAAGTACCACAACGAGCGTTACAAGGCTTACACCAACAATACAGCAGTCAATTTTGCCGAATGGAACTACCGGTGCGGTTTTGGCTAGGAATGAATTTGCCAATAACAGCAGAAGTGGAGGGTACAATCTAGTTGCACCAGCCACAACAATGTTAAATTTTCCCATGAACCAACCTGCAGAATTGCCTGGTAACAGTTTTCCTCTTCAAAGTACACCAGGAATGTCGAGTATTGTACCGAAGGGAAGATTCCCAGACGAGGTTAACTCAGACATTAAAGGGTCTGACGGTTTTGTGCCAAGTTATGATATGTTTAGGGATCTGCATCCTCAGAAGCCAGATTGGGACTTGCAACATGTAGGAGTGACCTTCGATGTGTCTCAAGGTAGTCTCGACATTCCACCCTCAGCCTTTGCCCATCAAGGGTATGCCTCTAGCCAACAAAATGGACAAAACAGGAACACATCTACGGCAGGCAAGGCCATGTTCTTGTTGGAAGAAGGAAGTGACAATGGGAATGCACAAAGTATGGGTCAACAACTCAACCCTCTTTTCGTTGACGGTTCGGTGAGAGTTAAAGCGGAAAGAGCATCTGAAACTAGCAGTCAAACGGACCTTTTCTCTGAACACTTTGGTCAGGAGGACCTAATGAGTGCACTTCTTAAGCAGGTTAGATTGTATTTTGCTAATTCCCCTCCCCAGTGTTCGTAAGATGGATCTCGGTAAGTTTACCGTGGTTATTACTAATAAATGTTGTAAATATTTTGTTTCACAGCAACAGGGAAGCATTGCAGCAGCTGAAAGTGAGTTGGAATGGGTATTTCATCATAATACTCCTGTTTAGAATGTTGCTCTATCTTGCAAAGCATGTGAACAAGCATAACATTTCAGCAGACAGACCATTTAGACAGATCATTTTAGCTGTAATATTCTGAAGCACATCTAGCACTAAAGCATACTATGCAAATTGCATATGTGCAGATTCTTTCGACCGCTTCCACAGAGAGACTAACTTGAGTCTGCTTGTGGAATCGGCCAGTACTGTGGTGCCCTTGACGCATGGAATCGAGATTTTTGACGCAATTGCCAGATTGTAGGAACCCATTTATGACTCCAATAACCTACTGAAATAATAGTCTTCCTATGTTCAAAGCAATTGCAGTTCACTTTCATGTACATATTCTGTTAGATGGTTCGAGACACCAGTCTAGAAATACTCGGTTATCCTTTTGTACTCGTAAAATTTTGAGATTGTCATTAATATGTTTTGTTGTTGCCATCGATATTCGTCTTTCAGATTCAGCCATTTTTGCTTTAGTTTTAAGGTATATAAGCTCTAGTTTCATTTAAGATGGTGATTCTCATGTTGAAGAACTTGCTACACAATATGAAAAGTGCATGGGCTGTTTTATCCTCTGGCTTTCTAGTATGAGTATCAAGTTGGTAATAATAATATGATTGAATGACAAGGCATCTTTGTTTTGGATATATTGTAAACGGACAAAATGAAGAAGTTGCAATTATGAGTTGAAGACTTTAAATGCAAAATGGGAAGCCATTGTGTCAAATAAAGCAAGGGAAGAAGTAAGAGATTATATCAAATAAGGTTGGTTTGAATCTTCATGTAGTCCTTAAAAAATCTTATAGTTATTTTGTTTGACTTTTTACCCTTTTGAATATAATACATATACATTAATTTTTTTTATTTAATTACAAGTTGAGTCCATGAACCTTCAAGTTTATGTATAAGTTGATGAACTTTAAAAATGTATTTAACAAGTCTGAATTTTAAAAAAATGTCTAATACCTTGTAAATGATTGGCTTTTGTGTTTATAAGGTTTTAACCTATTTAACGTTATATAAACGTCATGAATTTGTTAGATAAAATTAAAAGTTTAGGGTTGTATTAGATGCAAGGTTCAATTTTATGTTTTATAGATACATTAATTTTGAAAAAATATCGATTATGATATAAACTTGTTAGACACAAAATTAAAAGTTATCTATTAGGCGCTTTTTAAATATCAAGGACCTATAAGACAAACTTGAAAATTCACTAAACTTATAATTTAACCTAAATTTTTCTTAGTATCCACTTTTGTCCCTTATACTTAAATTTTTATATTGTATTTAATAAAAAGAAATCATCATTTGCCAATTTTCAAAATTGATAGTTGGTCCATCTCCATCCATGTAGCGTACTACAAAAATTTTATTAAATGTAATATGAAAATTTTAAAAAAGATAAATATTTGAGTTAAATATACTTTTGGTACTAAAGTTTGGAATAGATGTCTATTTAACCTTAAGTTTTAAAATGGACTAAAGCAAAAAGAAAAATAGAAAAGAAAAGAAAAAGCCACCTAATTTTAAAATAATATAAAATTTGTGACTTCAACCTGTCACATAATTTTTCATTAGTCTACTAACAGTTAACTAAGAAACCATTTATAACCAAAAAGTGTATTTTGCCTTTAGTATTTTATTCAAAAGTAGAGTTTTGAGCACTAAAATAGGATCTTGAGACAATAAATTTCATGAGAAATGAAACTTTACAATCCAATAAATTTCATGAGTTTGAATCTTAAACCTCTCAAATAAACAAGTCCTAATTGATATATAAAGGAAGAAAAGAAGTAGGGGTAACATTTATAATAACAAAAATTACAAAAGTTCAAAATAAAGTTGTTGACTACCAAAAGTCATTCAGAAACAATCACATGAACACACCCCTTTCTCCAGCATATATATATTGTAACAGCTCACAAAATACAAGCCATGAGAACTGGCAGAGCAATGATCCATTTTAGAACACAGATTTCTTGATTTACTTTCATTTCATGTAGCTTCTTCTCGTGTTGAGTGAGAGCATAAAATCTATCATTTCTCAGAGTTTTCATCTCAGTCAGTCTCTGAAAATATTCCATTTCATCTTCAATCCCTCAAAGAATAAAAAAATGAACAGCAGCTACAACACAATGTGATCCTTCTCATTCTTCTCACTCTTTTCAGGCTATTGCTGAATAAACACGAACACGAATAGTAGCATTAGGATGCTCGGAACGAACGAAGCTAAGTTCCTTCGGCTGTCGTTAGCTGGGAATATTTTCGGAAGTAGGCATTCTTCCCCATTGAAGAACACTTTTGTGGGGAACCCATCTCCTGCAGCCATGTTAAGACCTTGTATGTTCTTCTTTGTAAATGAGATCACAGATTGCTGTTTTCCAGGTACCCTTGGATCCTTTGCTGGGTTGGCTCCGTCTGTTTCGCCCACGAGATAGTTTAGTCCAGGCTGGCCCTGCATAAAGATAGTATTATTGGCACCATCCAATTCCAAGGTGGTTGCGTTGAACGAGTACATTGCCTGGAAACCGGTTGCTGCTTTCTTCATCTCAACTGCAGCAAACCAATCTGCAAAATTCACTTCATCCCAGTTGAAGAGAGTGATCCTCGCACTCCATCCATCTCTATAATCGGTATACAAATGCCAATTGATACTGACACCGCAGTTATCCGCACAAGGCATCGGGTTAGGAACTGGGTAATGTTTAAGACCAGCCCAAGCAACAGCCAGGGCTGTCCTATTCTCAAAAGGAACAAGAAGGGCTTCAGGTGGGAGGAGCATTGCAGGGGAGGTTGCATTACATGTACGGGCAGAGTTATGCGAGCATCCACAAGCACACGTTCTGCACGGGACGACAGAATCGTTGTAGTAAGCTGAAAACGAAACACAGCACTTCGGTGTGTCATCCTTGACGTGTGTTATATTACAAACAACCTGCCAGCTAGCCACTGCAGTCGAATTCAAAGGTAAACCACTTGCGTCAGGGAATTCGCTAGGACTTACCCTCACTGGAGCGCCACATTTATATGTGGGGTTGAGAACGCCACTGATCTGCCAATTCTGAGGTGGTGTAATCTGGGATCTATTGAGATCCGGTGGCATTTTAAAAACTTGCATCTGAAACGCAGAAACCGACTTGCTCGGGTCCATATGAGAAGGCAAGATAGTCCCATTTCGACAACAGAAAGGGATCAACCCAAGAGTAGTGTCGTTGGCCTTAGTTGGAGGCAAATCAACAATTGTTGGCCTTCTTTCACAACTTAATACATTGGAAAAGTCTAAATCCCGATAATAAGTGCCTTGTCTACCAAAAATGCAATCAGTAGAATCAACAACAGAAGGATAAGCCCCTTTCATTGAATAGATAAACTCATCCCTCATCCAATCCCAGCTCAATTTCCAATAGTCAAGACGACCAAGCGGATTATGGTTAGAGATTGTGACTTGTGCCCAATAACTTGAATCATAGGTCCTTGTCACATCATACATGATCGTTAGATCGCCATTTTGGCGAGGCAAGAACTCTTCACTGGTTGTGATGTTTGTTTTAACGTGTGAATCAGGTGTGCAACAGACGTGCATCTCACTCTTTCCTGATATTTTGAGAAATGAAATTCAAATTCAAACTCAAACCAAGATCAAGAAATTGCAGAAAGAATCACAGGGAATGAAAGTTCCCAAAAACCCCTAGAAATGAAGATCCACCAAAAACTAATTCAATGTAAAACTAAGCAGAAACCCAGATCGTAAAATTTAGGCCCATTTCATAATCATTTGGTTTTTGGTTTTTGATTTTGAAAATTGTGCTTGTTTTCTCAAATTTCTGTACAATAGTTTTCATTGAATTCTTAGCCAAATTCCAAAAACAAAAACAAGTTTTTAAAAACTACTTTATTTAGTTTTCAAAACTTGCTTGGATTTTGAAAACACTAGTAAGAAGTAGGATAACAAAACAAGAAAACTATTGATGAAAGTAGTGTTTTATAAGCTTAATTTTAAAAAATTAAAAACCATAAACCAAATAGTTATTAAACGGGCATTAGCAACTACTCAGAATCTAATCAGCAACTACAGAAAATTTGGATAAATCACCAGAATCTAAAGCTAATGTAAAAATAATCAGAAACCCAGATGGTAAAATTTGGCAACTACTCAGAATCTGATCAGCAACTACAGAAAATTTGAACAAATCACCAGAACCTAGCCTTGTACAAACAAAGTTGCTATAATGCAAAACAAGCAGAAAGAAACCCAGATTGTAAAACTTTCCACCAACTGAGAAACTGATCAGAAACTACAGAAGATTTGGGATAAATCACTAAATCTAGAAAGGGGGTACCTAGTATAAAAAAAGTTAATGTCAAAACTAGCAGAAACCCAGATTGTAAAATTGTGCCACTACTTAGAAACTGATCAGAAACAGCAGAAATTAGGGACAAATCACCAGAAACTAGAGAGAAGGGGGAGTACCTTGTAGAGTTGGTCTGGGGCAGAGATATCCATCATTAGCAAGAGATATATTCGAAGGCATCGGACTATTCGGTGGGGCAACCCCAAATTGGGTCCCAAGCAATTTGACTTGGACCTGCATCTGAGTGAAGTCTCCGGCAGTTTCAATCGCCGTCTTCAAGTCGGTCATCGGAAACCCAGCAAAGACGGTCCCATTGCCGACCTTTCCGGGAATGCTATTCCCATCGGCGAGGACGGCGCCGGAGGCCGAGACCAAGAACTCATCGTGCTGAAACCCCACAAAAACCCTCCAAGACTTGAGCTCCTGAAGGCCGTTGTTGAGGATCGAAAGAGTGGACTCGAATCGGTACGGCTGACTGGTCAGCTCAGTGAGATTTGGGGGAAGCTTCGTTCCTTGGTTGAAACTGTAGGACAAGAAGATGCCATTGCAAGAATCGGCGGCCGGAGGTGGAGCTTGGTCAGTTGGCTGAGAAATCGAAAAGGGTATGGCCGTGAAGATGAGGAGGAGGATCAGATCGGCGATGGCGATGGCCCTGAAGTTCAAGGCCATGATTTGGGGGTTGTGTGGGTTTGAAATTTGAGAAGGTTTGAAAGGAAATATAGTGGAATTTAGAAAGAGGAAACGCGTGGATTGAGAGAGAGAGAGAGATAAACAGCGAAAGGGAAGCTGTAGGAATGGTGGAAAGAAAATTCAAACCACGATGTATATGAAAATTGTTAGCTTAGAAATGAAAAATTGTATATTAAATGCCTTGAACTTTGAGCTGTTCAAAAGACTTGGGCAAAAGGCATTTGCAAAAGGCCGGAACCAGTGAAGGAGACTATCCGTTGATTCATTTTGATTTTTGAGTTTCTTTTCCTTTTTCTTTTTTCGATTATTATTATTATTTTGTTTTTGTTTTTGGGTGAGACGTGAAAACAAAAAGGCAAGTCTTTTGGCTTCTTTTTCATGGAAACTCGAATGTTCAAAATGAAGCTCCTTTTATTTGAAAGATTTTAGAGCCCTAAATTGGGCTCGAGCATTGGTAAGAATGACGAAAGGTTTTGTAATGATAAAGTTTTTTTTGTTTTTTTTTAATTTTAAATTTTTAAATTTTTTTTTATGCATATTGAAAAGGAAATAGATGAAACACAAGGATAAATTTTGCCATCGGTTTCATAATTATTTTCACTCAATTTTATTTAAAATCAACTTAAAATTACATAAATAATATTATTCTTCTATCAAAATTCTACCAAAGTAGACAGGACAATTATCATGTAATTCTTCCTAAATAAGTATAAAAAAAAAGATGAAAAACTGCTCATATTGATTGTAACGCTCCAGGCCTAGGATTCAGATCAGGTGCCGAATCCTGGGCATGGGGCATTACAAATGGTATATCAGAGCGGAACCTCTCCCAGTACGTGTTGTTCGAAGATGAACTAAGACAGAAGTTGATGGGCATGTAACACTCGAGCTCACTAGGGATACATGAATGAACCTTGACCACATCCAAATGAGAGGGATCCTAAGGATATGAAAGTATGGTTAAGAAAGGCTTAAAAGAATTGATAACTACTACCTATACCAACAATGTACACCTTCTTTTTTGGTGGCTCAATTATAAGAACTCCAAAGTTAAGCGTACTTAGCTTAGAGCAATTCTATGTTGGGTAAACTCTTGTAAATTTTCTTAAGAAGCATGTAAGTGAGGACAAAGTATGCTAAAAGAACCTATGTTGGTATGTGGAGATAGTCTTCACTCTCGCAAGCAGTTCAAGACTAGTATGGTGACGTATGGCTAGGCCATAGGAGAATGTTGGGGCCATCAGATGCCAAATTCGAATTTCGAATCCTGGGCTTGGGGCATTATAATATGGATTTCGAATCCTGAGCTTAGGGCTTTACATTGATGAAAATCACTATTATCCACTTGATTTTTAAAATTGATTCCTATCAGTAGATTTAAATTGAACTTTAAACTTGAATTAGGGGTTAAAACTAACATTCTCAATTTTATTTATTTATTTATTTTTTTAGATTTTTGCCTAGAGAAGAGTATTCTTATTACTGGTTGTTCAAGTCATAATGGAAGCTTTTTAGGTAGGTTTAGTACTTCATTTTATTGTTGAGTTTGATATTTTTTAAATTAAATTTCCTTAGTATAAATATAATATCCCTTCTAAAAAATGTTACAACTTTCTTTTTTAAAAAATATAACATGACTTTTCTTATTATATTTTATATTAATTTTGAATTTGAATTTGGTTGGGAGGTTAAATGAAATTTAAACACAAACCCAACCAAATTTAAATTATGGTCCGTTTGGATTGTCTTTTAATTTAAGTATTTTTCAAAAATGTATTTTTTTTTTTAAAAATGTTTAAAATTAAAACATTCATATGTTTGATTACATTTTCTCAAAAGTGTTTTTATACACAAGTTTGTTTGGTTTGCTCTACACTCAAAATGTTTATACTAGTGTCAAATTACTATAAAGGACGACTATTAAACATTATAAACTAATAAGTTTAAATTTGTATTTAAAACACTATGACTGATCGACTGCTGTCGACCACCAAGGGATCACTAGAGTGGTATCCAACAGTGGTCACCAGAGGTGAGAGGTGACAGTGGCGGTGGTCACCGAAGGTGAGCGGTAGATAGTGGTCGATAGAGTGGTCGTTGGAGGTGGGGCAGTGGTGGTGGTCGTCGGAGGTGGGCGATAGACAGCGGTCGACAGAGCAGTCGTTGGAGGTGGGGCAATGGCGATAGTCGCTAGAGGTGGGCAATAGTCGATGATCGTTGGAGGTGGGCAGTGGCAGCCATGATGGAAGTGAGGGTGAAGTGTGAGGGTATTTTGGTCATTTTTATATATCATAAAAATTTGAGAGAGATTCCAAATTAAACACTTAAAAATCCTTTTTTTCTAAAATTTGGTTTCAAATGCTTCACTCATAATAACTTATTTTTTAAAAAAGTCAAATTTTTATTAAAATGATTTTTTTTTCAAAATTAAACACTTGAAAAGTTAACCCAAACACCTTCATTTTGAAAAATGAAATTCAAATTCAAACTCATACGTACTCAACCAACAAACAAACCTAACGTTTTTTTTTAAATTTTAATTTTGTTTTGGTGGGACGTGGGAAAAAAAAAAAGGAAATCTTTTGGTTTCTTAAAACTCGAATATTCAAAACCAAGCTATTTATTTATTTATTATTTTTTTGGAGCCCTAAATTGGACTCCCACCTTCCTTTAAAAAAAAAATTGGACTCAACCATCCATAAGACCGACGAAATGTTTTGTAATGATCAAAGTTTGTTTTTTTCTTTTCTTTTTTAAAAAACAGGTATGTATATTGTGAAAGAAAGAGACCCATCCAAACAACACACACAATAATAATAATAATAATACTAACAACAACAATAATAACTTTCATACTATAAGTATTTAAGAGAAAATTTACTTTTCATTTGCCATCGAGTCTCTTTTAACTTTAAGACTTTGTCAAAGTGATCATAACTCAAAAGTAATTGATATGTATTTCTTTTTTCGAAGTTAGAGATTCAAATCCTAATACTTCACATTTGTTGTCCTAATTTCTTTTAAGACTTTCTATTTTACGAAATTAAATTCTAAACTTGAATTAGGGATGAAATTAAAATTCTCGATTAATTTCATTTTCTTTCTCCCGTTTTTTTTAAGTTTCTTATTACTAGTTCTTTTTTTTTGGGTCATATTTTAATTGCTTTTTAGCTAGGTGTATTACTTCATTTTATGATTGAGATTGATATTATTTTAAAGAAAAATTTTACAGGATATAGAAAATTTGATAGGTATCCTAAAAAATGTAGCAACTTTTTATTTTTATTTGTTCAAATAGATTATGTGTAACTTTTTTTTTTTAATATTGTTATTACATTTTAATTTGGGATTGATTTGGATTATGTTATTTTTATAAATTTCAAACTTTAGGTTATATTTGAAAAAATATATTTATTTTGTGTTTTTTATGTAAATGCCTCTTTTTTCCTTAAGTTTACTGAAAATTGTGATTAGGCCTAAGTATTTTCATGGTTTTTTTTTAGCATCTTTATAGCTTGATTTTAAGTATTTTGTTGGCTCAAATTTTACCTTAAACGTAAAGTTAAGCTTCATGAAATTGAATTTTTAAACTTAAATAAGCAGTAAAATTAATACATTCTTTTCTTTACTTGCATTTCTAATAGAGTTGTGGCTAGTTGTAAATACTATTGTGTCTGATTGAGATTATTGTTGTGGGTACTAATTCTTCTAATTGTGTTTTTTTTAGCAACTTCTAGTTGTGTTGATGTTTTAGCAAGAAGAGTGGCTTTGATGAGTGTATCCAAATTTCAGAGCTCACCTAGATTCAAGCCCTAACTGCATGTCTTTTTTTCTAAGGGAATTGAACCGTATGGCTAAATAAATGGTGGTGTTTTAAAAAATGTCCAAAAACAAAAAAAAAAAAATGTATGAATTATGGCAAAGTGTGAACAACTCGTGCCAATTAATTTTTTGGATTTCTCAATCTGCCCCTATAGTGTGATCCAATTTATATTATATTTAAAAAACTGTATATAAAATCTCTTGCTAATTCAATTTTGAGGTTGTTATCTTATGTAGATTTAAATTTTGAATCTCTTGATATTTATGGATCTTAACTTTTTTTTTTTTTTTATATATTTGAATTATCTTTTAAAATTTAAAACTAGATATAGATATTTATAATCTTTATATTTGTTTTATTTTCACGTTTTTATCCGATTGATATGATATATGCTCCTACTGATATGATTTATACTGTATTTAAAAAAATGTATATCAAATCTCTTGCTAATTCAATTTGAGGTTGTTACCTTGTGTAGATTTAAATTTTGAATCTCTTGATATTTATGGATCTTAATTATTTTTTTGTATTTGAATTATCTTTCAAAGTTTAAAACGATATTTATAATCTTTATATATATTTTTTTATTTTCACGTTTTTATACGATTGATATGATATTTGGGAAGTTTTTTTTCTCTCCAAATGATCACAACTTGCTATCAAGCTGGTTAAGAGTCATTTGATCATAATTTTTGTTCTGCTTATTTGGGTTTAAAAGTCTTTGATCACATATCATCTCGAATTATAGATATGTAGGTTTTCTGCTAATGTATTTCTTGTTCAATCACTCATGATCCTACTCTGTACATAATATGCTTGATTGACTTTGACTAAAAGCAAGTTTCTAGGGAGGACAAGAAACAAGATATTACGTGACTGTTAAAAGGGTTTCAATTCAGGTAAAAGGTTGGCGATTTTGAAGAAATTGTGGAAAATTTGTTTGGTTCAATAATAGACGTTTGTTCCGATTTCTCAAACCGAATCATTCGTTTGGTTCTATATGTATCATGACGACTATTTTAGCATGATGATGACTGCCTTAGAGTTGAATATTGTTGAAGATGGAAAGACAATTGTTTGATAACACTATTAAACATTTTCAAATACAAGGTATTTGCCTATAATTTTATTTTTCAATAATTATTTCCAAGAGTGTGCTCCTTGAGAAGTTTTTTTTTTGGGTCAAGTTGTAGTTCCTAGAATATCCTATTCCCACCAAAAGAAGATTTAGTTGGTTAGTACAAAGTAGATTTTATTTTCTAGTACATAGTATTTGCAAACTCAATTTGACGAGGCTCAATCCGATGAAGATTTAATTTTCTTTTAGTACATGTGTAGCAAAATCCTACGAAAATTTTAGCTGTTTTTGAGTATAATGTATTTATGGGGTTTAGTCTTAGGGAAACTTCATCTAATAGTTATTTTGAATACAAGGTATTTGTTTATCCAATGCCAACATTTTGAATTATTATAATTAAATATTTTTTTGATTAATGTTAACTTTTTTGGAAATCAACACATAAATTGATGACTTTTCTAGTTTCTATCAATTGATGTGTAATTATGTTTTTTAGATTTTGTAGTTTTTTAAGTTAGCTTTGTTTTTTAGATATTGTTTGTGAGATATTACTTAGATTTTTTTGAGGTTAATTTGATATTTATCAATCTAAGAATATGTATCAAATTATCGTTTTAGTTAGGTTGATATTTATTATTTAGTTAGAATTTTAAAGATGATATATTTTCAATTTTCAAATACATAACTAGTCCTTTATTTAAGGGATTTTGTAGAAGATATGTTTGTTGTAATTTGAGTTCTAGATTTGAAATAATTATAGGATAATTTTAGTATCTTGGATTCAAATTTATGGTAAAGAGTATTTTCGATATTTAATAATTCAATTTAAAAATGAAAAAAAAAATTGATTTGTCATTTTTCAAAGAAAAAAATCTATAGTCTTTTTTCAAAATGTGCATTTATGTTTTTTTTTTTGCTAACATGAGCATGGTTTAACTGGCATAAAGTGTATACTCTTAACCAAGAGGTTAGAGGTTCGAATCCCTACTCCACATGTTGTCAAAAAAAAAAAAAAGATGAGTTAATTTTAATCTTAAAATTTTAGGATCTCTACCTTGAATTTAAATAAGTAGTATAATTAATATTTCAATTAATTGATTATTTTTTTGATTGACTACATGTGAGCAGTGTTTCTGTCGATAAGCCCTATTTTTATAGTTTTGTTTTTAGTACAATAATTGCAGGGAGGAACGAATTATCTTTCTTTAAGATGATAAGTGATGCCTTATCCACCTAACTATGCTTGGATTAATTCCCATTTTTATAGTTGTGTTGGCAAATTTTTGATTGATTTACTGCTTAGTTTTGGATAATCTCTAATTTGGCTTCAAAAATGATGTTTATTCTTTCCATTATTCATGTTTTAGATTAAATTAATGAAATTAAAGTTGACAAATGTGGTGTGATATATACGCCAAATTAAATTGTTTTTTTTTTTTTACCTAATTTAATTGTTGCATCTTGAAAGTTTCTCACATTAGAATTGGCGTATTCAATCTTCTAAAAAGTCAAAGTTTTAGGTAAAGGTGCAACTATAAATGTTTATAAGTTTACTTTTCATATCTAGTATTTGATTAGATCTTATTTCTTAAACTTTTACAAACAAAATTTGAACATGTCTCCCAAGTAAACTTTGTCAAAATGAAAAATGGTCTCAAGTGATTTGAAAGTATATAGAAGATTTTAGTTGATAAATAAAGATAACATTTTCATTGGTCTGAGACCTTTTATTAAAGTTTTAAAAAACAAACCATGTAGGCTAAAGATTTAAAATGGACAATATTTGCTTACAACAAAAATAATATTAATTTGGATGAATGCCTAAGTATAGTTTAACTAGTCAAGGCATTAATAATCCCTCTTACCCTCCATTTGGAATCAAGAAAGCTCAAGAAATAACTTTTTAATTTTATAATTTGAAATCTGAGAAATGATTTTAAATTCTTTATATTGTAGGAATAAGAAAATTTTGAAATGAATGTAAGTAAGGTCTCGTTTAATAACTATTTGGTTTTTTATTTTTGAATTTTTAAAATTAAGCTAATAAATACTACTACCACCTATGAGTTTTTTTTTTGTTTTGTTATCTACTTTCTAAGTAATATTTTCAAAATCTAAACTAAAATTTGAAAACTACAAAAAAAAAAAAAAAGTAGTATTTTTTTTTTTTAAACTTGTTTTTTATTTTAGAATTTGACTAAGAATTCAAATGTTTCTTTATGAAAGATGAAAACCATAGTAAATAAATTGGAAGGAAATTACAACATAAATTTTAAGAACAGAAAATAGAAAATGAAATTGTTATCAAACAAGGCCTAAAGTTTCATGGAGTATTCCAAGTATCGATCTCATAGAGATTGAGTATAATCGGATGTTTTTAGTAAAACGTTTATCAATTTGTAACGAATGGTAACTGAAAAAAATATGGTGATGTTTGTTGTTGAAATGAATAAAAGAGTGCAATAGTAAAAAATGCAAAGATGTCAGTGGTAATAGAGAGATTCAATTATGTTTCTACCCTTAATGAGATATGCTATTGACAAGCCTTAGAATTAAGGCTTATTTAACTCCCAATTGCTTAAAATATTCTTGTTTTTCCTTAAGACCAATTGAAATTAGTTTAAAGATTGTTCAATTTAAGAGAGAAATGAATATGATGACATTTGGAATAGAGTCTAAATAAATTGGTCTTGGTTGCAGGAAATATGGAAAATGCAAATTCGAAATTGCAAAATCAGATTCCGCAATATGTGGACAGCAGGGAAGGGGCAAGAGCTCTCGATAAACTTGGCGCAAGAAAAGAAACCCACTTATGGGAAGCTAAATTACCGCACGAATTGGAGAAATTGGAGCGCGATTTTTGGCTGATTTCAACCCTAGGAAGATCTACAAAAGAGGGAGAAAAGAAGGGCAAAGAAGATCGGAATTTTAGAGAGAAATTGGCTGGTGATTCAGTTTTCGTTTTATGCTCTGTTTTTCAGATTTGCTGAAATTTCTGGGTTGCCGAGAATGTGCAGCTCCTGTTTTCCATTCTTTTTGAGTTTTTCTTGTAATTTCGACAGTATTAGCGGTACCCAGTCGTTGTTAATTTGATTTCTTCGTTTGTGTTATATTTTTGTTTAATTTAAGATCGAAATTTTAGAGAGAATTCGGCTGGTGGTTCCAATTTGGTTTGCACTCTGTTTTTCTGAAATTTTCTGGAAGTTCTATTGTCGAGGGATTCAATTTCTTGTCTTAATTCTTTTCAATTCATTCTTGTATTAAAAATAGTGGCTGATTACAACTTAAGATTTTCTTTCAATTTCTTCTTTTATGTTAAGTTCCTAATTGATTCAATTTTTTTTCATGCATGAATTTCAAAGGATTTCTTCCTCGTTCAATCTTATTACCTCTATAACATGTTGCTTAATTCTGATTTCCAATCCAATTCAAGTAATACTTGGATTGTTAAGATTAATCTTCTCCTGAAATTGGTGAGGATTGAGTCGATTGGAATAAGGGAGGATTCATAGATCAAGTATCATTTTTGCCTCTGTTTTTAGTGAAGTTTGTATTCTGCCTTAGCAAGGTTCATAATTTATTTGCAGACTTCATCGAAATTGAAGGGAGGAGGAAGTGGGACTCACCAATACTTTTGATTCTTGACTTAATTCCCATTGAGAACTTTCCTTAAATTTCCTAGAATTTTATTAATTTTTATAACCATAAGTTGTTCAATTAAGCAATACTAATTAGAATAAAATTTTTGTTAATTGGGCAAATTACGCAAATTCCCAATATGAACTCTTCTACAAAAATTAGTTGTAGTATTTTTATATTTAATATGAGCTAAAACTTCTTAGGGAGTTCAAGAATGTGAATTCCCTAAGAAGTAATTGTAGCCTAAATTTCAATAAAACCAAGCCTACATCTCAATTGTTTGCTTGTGTTGAATAAATTTTCTTTGAGATCCTAGATTGATCAACTAGGGTAGCAACTCAAGCTTAGATCTAATACCGACGGGGTTAGTGATAAGCGGATTTCACAAAAGTAATGGAGAAAAAGAGCTTAGACATAAGCCAACCCTTACCCTAGACATAAGGATTAAGGACTCCAAAACCATAAAATTGTTGAGCCGAATGATCTAAGATAGAGAGACTATAGAAATATAAGTCACTCACTTAGCCTCCTAAAACCCTAAATTTAAGGTGAATAGGAGAAGCAATTTTGGTTTACAATTGAGTGTGGAGTAGGTTGGAATTGCAATTTTGGCTTGCAATTACAACTTAGGGCAATAACATTCTTGAGCCCCATCTTTATCTTAAAATTCTTTTGCAATTTCAATTTCTAAGTCTATCTAGTTTGTTATTCTTATATTGCCATTTCTCGATTCTGCAAATTAGATTCTGCAATTCAATTCCACAATTTTTTCTTATTTCGATTATTGTCATTTCTAGATTCTGCAATTAGATTATGCAATTGTATCTTTTTACCAACACACCAACCCAACCTTATTTTTAATTTTAAGTTTCAAGTTGCAATTTTACTTACACTTTTCTTTACAATATTTTTGTTACTCTGTTCCCTTGGGATTCGATACTTGGTGTTCACATACCATTTTATATTACTCTGATCGCGTGCACTTGCGTGTACACTGATCAACTATCAATATGTACCCGCAAGCCTACCACATTTTACCTTGTATTGTGAATTGGGTGTAACACCTATTTGGCCTTTGTTTCAAAGTACCTTAGGAGTCTAAGTAATTTATGTTATATTTCTATGATCAATTTGTACTTAGTTATTAAACACACATCCTTTTTTTATGCTATAGGGTCAATTAAGATAAATTTCTAGACTCTTCTCCTATATTGATTTTATGACAATTCTTTATCACCCATTCCTTTCAATATTGAGTTCAACTTTGTATGTGAGTCTAAGTGGCCATTTTAGACTAACAATGAGCTTTAAAATCAATAAAACCAAACTACACAAAGGCAACTGGGTAAACAAGAAAGTGTCTATTTCAAGCTAGCTCATCTTTTAGGGCATCCACACAAATGAGTTCCCAAAAGGAATTTTAGCTCATAATTGAAATAGAAATGGATATATATTGTTGAGATTTATGCCCTAAAGCCTCGTAATTAATAATTTATTTAATAATGAATAATAATTTTGATTATTTTATTTGCAATATAATATTATCCATTATATGAAAAATCCAAGGTTATTAGTGTAATCTTGAACAGTATGTGGTTGACATACGAGATGATCATGTTCAATAAATAACCTAAAGGGTCATAGTCTATGGATAAGGTTGGGTGCCTTATTCTGGTAACACTATTGATACGACCCACTTTGTAATAGTTACAAATGATTTGATTCAAATCATTCATGTGGAGACATGTGAGTGGGGGTATCTTATACAATGAGTTTGTATAAGATTGGACCACAAAATATTTAATCTCTCTTTATAAATCCGTTAATTGAGAAGATTAATATTTCATCAGGATGATCATATGTGACTCGATCTTAATCCTGAGTGAGTTATGAACTCCTGCCTGTGAGGGCTTGTCCTTTGATTTGCATGGGTGAGAGTGACTTTTGTAGCCGATTCAATATGCCTACCATTTTGGGGACTTGACCAAATAGGGAGCTGGGAACATAATCTCACAAGATGGAATTCACTCATTCCCATATAGGGTAAGTAGATGAGTAGTTCCCTTAAGTGATGATTTCGGGACTTGAACAATGGGGCCCCACCCTCTCATTGGCCCGAGAGGGACTTAGTTTATAGTTAGATTATAAACATATTGTTCATTAGAGAATCAATGATACTTAAAGTGCAAGATGTAATTATAGGGGTAAAACGGACTTTTGACCCAGCTGTAATTACGAACAACTCGTGAATGATCGACTTGCATGCAATGATTATATCTATGGACACAACTTGTCCTACAGTACATAAGAGTGCAACTCTAGGTCTATAGTGGAGTGACTTATAGTTAATGAATGAAAATTAATTAATTAAAGAGTTTAATTAATTAATTTTGTATCATTGGAACTTATAATCTGTAGGTTCATAAGGTCCCCTTGCTAGCTCATAGTAACACTAAAAGATCAATTTAGTTGACAGAAAAATTTGAAATGTTCAAATTAATATTTAATATATTAGATATATTAAATATAAAAGAGGAAAATATATTTATTGTATTTGATGCATTAAATATTAAAATTTGAAATGTATTAATATTTAATTTGAAGTGTTCAAATTAATATTTAATATATTAGATATATTAAATAAAAGAGGAAAATATATTTATTGTATTTGATACATTAAATATTAAAATAATGAATGTATATTAGATACATTAAATAAAAGATATTTATTAAATTTGAATTGGATTCAAATTAGGAAATAAATGTCGTAGGAGAATTTTAAACGGTTTGAATAAGATTCAAATTGATTAGATAAATATATTTTAATATATTATATACTAAAATATATTATTTAATTATTTTCCTTAGACCACTATAAATAGGACCCTAGGGGTGAGACATTGTGCATTTTTCACAACACACATCTCTTCAATAGAGAGAATTAGAGAATTCTCTCTAGACCTCTTCCTCTCCAATCCCTTGGGGATTTTCTTTCAAGAGGCTCCCACAAGTCTTGGTCCTGTGTTCGAGTCATAGCCAGGAAGGCTTTGTGGAAGAGATAAATATCCGCCAGAATATTCTCCATAATATTATTTTCAAGGTATTTATTGCTTAACCCTTGTATTTTAGTTTAATTCTAAATAAATCAAAGACGATTCCTATGCTTCCACTGTGGGTTTAATTCGATTATTCCCTTCATATACTTCATTGAAATCAAAATAACAGTCATTATGATTTAAAAAATTGAAACAATATCAAAACCTAAAGCTAAAGCTAAGAACGATCATGTAAAGAAAAGGGGAAACAAAAGAGAATTGCCACTCGATGGGCTCAATTCTTGGAGAGCAAAGTTGGCAGTTCACGATTTTGACTAAATTGGAGAGCAAGGAGAGCATTAGAGAGCTGAGAAGAAAGGGATTTTCAAGACTTGGGATCGTGGAGATTAAGATGAGAACAGAAAATCAACACAATGACATTTATTTCTATTATAATACTTTTGATCTACTAATCATAGGTTAATTGATTTTAGACTTAAAATAGTATGCTCCAGAGAGGTGGTTTAAAGTCTAAACTAAGTTGCATAATTGAAGAAGTTTTCAGATTGAGAAATTTAGAATTCCTTTAGAAGTCGTTAAAATACTAGTTCATTAATGTCTGTGCACATGTCTTTGAAACTAGATAGAGATATTGGCTACATTTCTTAATTAATTAGCAAAGAGTTTCAACTTTCACTCGGGAGAGGTAGTTGGTAGTTTGAGTTCTTGACCTATAGAATGGATGACTTATTCAGTCTTGAGTAATTGGTTAATTAATTCATAAATTTAGTTGGTGAAATTAATTCCCTAGCACCTTTCTTCCATAGATTTTCTCATTAGCTTTATTTGTTATTTTTCTTGATTGATTCTCCCCTTATTAATTCAATTATCTAAATAAAATTAAGCGATTGTATTTGTGGTACTCATGTGAACTAGATACCCAATTCAAAGAATGACATCTATACTCACATATCTCTATATAAAATCTTGACTTGTAGATTTGTGATAAGCAAGTTTTGCTATAATATAGATTAGTTCATTTAAAAAACAATCGTACATACAAGGGACCCTTTAGAAATAACATTCAAAGTTTAGAGATCTATAAGACATTTTTAAAGTTCAAGGACTTATTAGACTCAAAATTGAAAGTTTAGAGACCTATTAGATACTTTTTAAAGTTCGAGGACATTTTAGACACAAATTTGAAAGTTTAGAAACTAAACTTATTAACCTATTTAATATAATATATGTGTTAATTAATTAAATTAATATAAACACTAAATTATTAAATTTAATTAAAAATTTTAATTAATTGAATATTAATATCATATAATTAATTAAGATTAATTTTGACATAAATTATAAGGGCACTTGCAAAAGCAGCAAAAATTTAATAGGCATTTGCAAAAGTAGCAACCACTTTTCAATTTTGCAAAAATAGCAAAATTTGGAGACCAACCTACACAGAAGAAAGCAAAAGTCCAATACACCCTTATTGTGAACACGAAGCCTAAACAATGACTTACTTGATATATCAATGATATACCTGATTTGATAACTAGTGATATACCATTGATATATATACTTGATTTGATATACCATTGATATACCTGATTTGATATATGATTGATATATCTAATTTTGAGTGTTGATGTACCAACAATACCTGATATGGATACTGATATGCTAATGATATATCTGATATATTACTTCTCTCTTTACTTTTCTTTATTGTGTTTAATGATATACCTTATATGGATGCTGATATACCACTAATACACTAATGATATACTTGAAATAATGCATTTTGAATGAGTATTGCTATACTATTGAAACACCAATGTTATACTTTAAATGAATTTTGAATGAGTGCTGATAAACTATTTGATACACCTGTTATACTTGAAATTGCATTTTGAATGAGTGTTGATATATAACTCATTTTTTAATGAGTAAATGATATATTATTGATACATTAATGTTATACTTGAAATGAATTTTCAATGAGTGTTGAGATATACTACTGATAATCCAATGTTATAATTGAAATTGCATTTAGAATGGGTGTGATGAGAATGAACTATTTACCCCACAACAGAAGACTATGATTTCTAAACAATTTAGAAACTGAGTTAGGATTGACTTTGGGACCTCTTGGAGGTGAGTTAGACATGTTTAGTTTACTTTAAACACGTTTTGGTTACTTAAGCACTAAAAATATATTTTAGTCACGTTCGAACTTTGTCGATTCCCCAACTATGAAGGTATTCTTTGTTTTTTAGGCCTTCCAACTTGACGTTTATTAATTGGAGGTATTACATTATCATCAACCTTTATAATACTCTAGTCATAATGGTTACCAACTTAATGAATTGAACCATTATAAGTTAATGACAATGTACTAGCAAAATAATACTTCAAAATAAATGAATAAGGATTCAAATTAAGTGCATGAGCACACACGTTGATTGATAAATTTGGTATATATCAATGGTATAATTTGGTATATAAGTTGGCCGATATACGAAACATAAATTATATCATGAAGGGAATAATTGAATTATACCCACAGTGGAAGCATATGAATCGTTTTTTATTTATTTAGAATTAAACTAAAATACAAGTGTTAAGCAATAAATACCTTGAAAATAATATTATGGAGAATATTCTGGCGGATCTTTATCTCTTCCACAAAGTCTTCCAGGCTATGACTTGAACACAGAACCAAGGCTTGTGGGAGTCTTTTGAAAGAAAATCCCCAAGGGATTGGAGAGGAAAAGGTCTAGAGAGAATTCTCTAATTCTCTCTATTGAGGAGATGTGTGTTGTGAAAAATGCACAAAGACTCGCCCCTAGGGTCCTATTTATAGTGGTCTAGGGAAAATAATTAAATAATATATTTTAATAACTAATATATTAAAATATATTTATCTAACCAATTTGAATCTTATTCAAACCGTTTAAAATTCTTCTACGACATCTATTTCCTAATTTGAATCCAATTCAAATTTAATAAATATCTTTTATTTAATGTATCTAATATACATTAATTATTTTAATATTTAATGTATCAAATACAACAAATATATTTTTCTCTTTTATATTTAATATATCTAATATATTAAATATTAATTTGAACATTTCAAATTAAATATTAAATTTGAACATTTCAAATTTTAATATTTAATGTATCAAATACAATAAATATATTTTTCCTCTTTTATATTTCATATATCTAATATATTAAATATTAATTTGAACACTTCAAATTAAATATTAAATTTGAACATTTCAAAATTTTCTTTCAACTAAATTGATCTTTTAGTGTTACTATGAGCTAGCAAGGGGACCTTATGAACCTACAGATTATAAGCTCCAATGATACAAAATTAATTAATTAAACTCTTTAATTAATTAATTTTCATTCATTAACTATAGGTCACTCCACTATAGACCTAAAGTTGCACTCTTATGCACAGTAGGAAAAGTTGTGTCCATAGATATAATCATTACATGCAAGTCGATCATTAACGAGTTGTTCGTAATTACAGTTGGGTCAAAAGTCCGTTTTACCCCTATAATTACATCTTGCACCTTAAGTACCACTGATCCTCTAATGAATAATCTATTTATAATCTAATTATAAACTAAGTCCCTCTCCGGCCAATGAGAGGGTGGGGCCCCATTGTTCAAGTCCCGAAATCAGCACTTAAGGGAACTACTCATCTACTTACCCTATATGGGAAGGAGTGAATTCCATCATGTGAGATTATGTTTCCAGCTCCCTATTTGGTCAAGTCCCCAAAATGGTAGGCATATTGAATCGGCTACAAAAGCCACTCTCACCCATGCAAATCAAAGGACAAGCCCTCACAGGCAAGAGTTCATAACTCACTCAGGATTAAGATCGAGTTGCATATGATCATCCTGATGAAATATTAATTTTCTCAATTAACGGATTTATAAAAAGAGATTAAACATTTCGTGGTCCAGTCTTATACAAACTCATTGTATAAGATACCCCCACTCACATGTCTTCACATGAATGATTTAGATCAAATCATTTGTAACTATTACAAAGTGGGCCGTATCAATAGTGTTACTAGGATAAGGCACCCAACCTTAACCATATACTATGACTCTTTAGGTTAGTTCTTGAACACGATCCTCCTATATGTCAACCACATACTGTTCAAGATTACACTCATAACCTTAAAATTTTCATATAATGGATTATATTGCAAATAAAATAATCAAAATTATTATTAATTATTAAATAATTAATTAATTACTAGGCTTTAGGGCATAAATCCCAACATATCAGATATATTATTAATATACCTACTGATACACCAATGAATGTAAAATTGGAATAATAAAAAATTAGAAATCAGATATAATTTTTTTGCTAATATATTTGCTAAAAACCATTGCTAGATTTATAAATATCCTAATGTTTTTTTTGTACCCATTACAATTCTCCTTTATTATAATTAGTAATTGGAATTAATTACTTATTATATATTTTTCTACTCTCTACTATTCATCTCTAAATCGGATAATCAACCAACAAGAACACAAGATCAACACAAAGCTAAAAGAAAAATAGAAAACCATAAAAATAAAAGAAAGACTAAGAGATAGAAAGCTTGGGTTTCCTCCCAAGAAGCACTTGTTTAACGTTTCTAGCTAGACGGGACTCGTGTGGGCTTTCAAGGTACGTAAAAATTCTTCCATTTCTTCGGGCCCCTCTTCCTAGAGTCAACAAAGCATACCAGGACTAGTAGAAACACTAGCTTCTCATGGGATCCTGAAACAAAAATATTTTTTGTATTTTTAATTAATGTAATAAAAGAAGGAAAATCAAAAGAAGGAAAACTAGACTCGTGAGTATAAGAAAAAGAAAGATCATGATTAAGAGAAGTTTCTAGAGATAAAATAAGGGTAGGCTTTTCAGCCTCATACTCTATCACTTGGATTTCCTCTTGTAATGTGGTTCGCTACCTTTTTCAACCTCACAAACCTGTTCTTGGTGTGCATGAAGCTGCTCCAACTCATCCCCACTATCATCTATATATATCATCTTAGAATGTCGTTCCTCAGTGGTATTAAATTTTTTTTGCTCATGTAGGGCCTTAAGTAATTCAACTATCTGACAAAGTTGTTGAGTTATACGATTTAGTGCAGCCCCATTTTCTTCCACCTTTACTTCTATCCTATTTAACCTCTCTGCTTCAGCCTAACAAAAACTTCGAACCCTTGATTCCAAAATGTATTCTTGCAATAGGTCTTCAAGAGAAGAGTTTTCCTTAATTTGGTTAGAATAGACAAAGTTTTGGGTCCAAGTTCCCATATCATTACCATAAAAGGAATTTCCATAACTCATAGATTTAAAACGGTAATGATTGGGCACTTGATATCCATGGAAACCATAATTAACATTCACAGGGTCATAAGGGGGATGGTCTACTGGGTAAGAATTGAAATAGGGTGTTTCTCCTTGGGTGGTCAGAAACTTCCCATAAGGCCACTCAAAATTGTAAAAAGCCATGGTCTAAATCAAAGAAGACTAAATTCAGGCTTTCACATACATGCATACAACACCAAATCAATGCAACCAAGAATAAGAGACAAAGACTAAAAACAAAAACAAAGTAACAAAAATAAAACCAAACGAATAAAAACCCCTAAATTAAAGCAAGCAATTTCTTCACAATATTAAATGAATTAAAGTACGCCAATCCCCGACAACGGCGCCAATTTGATGAAGAGCTTGTCGAAGGCTCTATCAAATATATTTATAAACCTAAACCTCTAAAATTTGTAATAATAGTGGTCAGGGTCGATCACAGGGATTAGATTTCTTAGTTCATTTAAGTACCGTAATTACTCTCACTTAACTTTATTTAGGGAAGAAATCAGATGCAAACAAGCTAAATTAAAGAGTTAACCTATGAAGCAAAAGATAAATAGAGACACAATAGGAAAGAAATATCCTAGGGAATCAATTTCACCAATTAGACTTATAGCGAAAACTACCAAGATTTGTCATGCAAATATTCCATAAGCTAAGAAGTGAGGGTGTTAACTGACTCTTTCAAGCAAAATTAACTCTCATGCAATGTTATAAACCTAATATCTCTATCTAGGTTTTAATAAGGCTTTAAGCAACTTCTTTTAAGGGCTTCTAAGAGAATTCTCCACTTTCATGCAATAATTTACAAATAGTCATGCAATTAAGTTCTAACCTAAACCATACTTTTTCAAGTACAAATTCAGACCAATAAAGCAAATAATTTTGATCAAGAGATTATAAGCATTAAATACATAAAAGCATGAATGAAACAAAAAGCATTCAATCAAGGTATTTAATCAAATAAAAAAATCAAGTTTAATGGCTACATCAAAACTCCAAGTATTAGGGACAAAGATACTAATAATATTCATACAATTAAACCTCTAAGTTCCTAATTTACAGCCACAAAACATAAACTAAAACTAAAGAAAAAGGAAGAAATTAGCAAATAATGGTCGATCCCGTGTTCCCATCGTGATCTCCACGTCCCTCGAGCTTTGGATCTTCAAAAATGCTCCACAAACGCTCCCAATTGCTCCCTAAACCTTCAATTTTCGCTTGGAATCGAGATTAGCTCAAACTTTCGGATTGGCCTCCTAAAACGGCACAAAAAATGATGTTTTTATAGAAAATCTCGAGGCAGCGTCTCAACGCTATAAGAAAAATGATTTTCGGGCGTTTCTGGGCGAAAAACAGCGTTTTTTGAGTTTTCGTAGCATCACGACGCTATAGACAACGTCTCGACGCTACCCTACAGACAACAGGGGCCATTTTTTCTATATCTCTTCACTTGGGTGTCTGAATGACCTTCGGTTCGATGTGTTGGAACCGTGATTCAATGTAGAATCTCCCGGGATGTGCCTTATGCTCAAATAACATCTTTAATCTTCTTGAATTTTCAATTAAGCTTCAAAAGGCTCCAATATCTGCCAAAATATTCTCAAATACTTGGTTTTGCACCTCAAGCTCGGTTTTTACAAAATTAAGAGAAATAGGCATAAAAGCTCACAAAATAATCACAAAACTAGCATAAATAATAGGAAGTAAGATAGCATAAATACATGCTATCAATTCTTTAAATACCCAAACATTCTGTTTTTTTTGTCCCTTTCTTTTTTCATATTTAAACGGGGAAAAAATCGTGACAAGCAAATAAAAAAAAAAGTTAAATAGATTTTATTACCAAAAACTATTGATAAATGTATCAGAAATATGAGGACTGGCACCTTGATAGGCTCCACCAGCTTCAACGTAACCCAAGCGACAGCCTAAGGGACATGCTTTTGAATTTCATCCTCAAGTGGCTTAAATGTGTTTGATACTTGAGAAAGATATGTTGGATTCACGAATCTATAAGTCAATTTGGGGTCATCACCTACAAACAAAAAACACTTTTCTCAATACTTACACAAGAATATATATATATATATATATATATATATATATATATATATATATATATAATGCATAATGAAAATGGTAGCTAGAATAACAGTCAAACCTGCACCCATGTTATATACATGATGAGTAAGAACATTGACAACTCCTGATCCATTTCTCATCAAAGAATGCACCAGGTGCTACAATTAAAGGTTTTTGTTGGGAGTTATTGTACAAACGATCTATGATTTCTCAAAGCTTGATAAGGTCTTTTGCATATTGTGCAGTAGTAATACTTGCACCAATACTATTAAGTTCAGCCAATTCATTGCCTGTGTAGTACCATATTCCTCAGTGAGAATGAATTAAAAGTCGTTAACTCAATCAAGAGAATTGACTTCTAGGATTATTTAAATAACTTACCAAACTCCCATGAATTTATTTGATAATTCTTTTCCACTGTGTATTTAATAAGACCCTCAATATTACTGTAGTTCCAATTACCTTCCCACTAAATTCCTTGTCTTTTGTTTACCCCAGAGAGCATTTAAGCCAAAAGTCACAATTGCCCTGTTATATTAAAAAGAAAAAACTTTGTATTGGAGAGGAAAAAGAAAGCAACAAAAAACACATAAAAGAAAGATAACATACCCTGTATTGTTGAAAAAGTTGTTCAAATCATCCCACATTTTCATGTATAATAACCCTCCGAGAAGTCAAATAATAAACCTTTGCTTGCTTGAAATGGGCTACAGTGACTCTCAAAGCCGACCCCAACATTATAAATCAATCTGTCTTGCAAAGTACCTCCAACTCTAATCCTTAAGGGGGTGTTTGGATTGAGGAGTTAGGGGAGTAAAGTTGGGAGGAGTTAATAACTCCCCCCAACTCCTTGTTTGGCCCAAGGATAATTTTACTCCTATTGTGGACCCCACAGATTTATTAACTCCTTCTCCAACTTCCCATTGTGGGTCCCACAAACTTATTAACTCATTCTTCAACTCCTCATTGTGGGCCCCACAACTTTCCTATCTCATTTTTTCTTCACCTCACCTCACTCATACCTCTCTCTCTTCTCCCCTCTCCTTTCTCTCTCTATTTTTTTTACATTATTTTTTTTAATTTCTTAATTTGAAAAATTTTCTTTATTTTTTATATAAATTTTCTCATCATTGTTACTAATTACTAATTAAATATAAATAATTATTTTTTATTCTATAAATTTAATCAATTTTTTAACAAAAATATTTTTCTTTTTATTCTATAATTTTATTTTTTAAATATAAATTATATAAGAATATTTTAGACATGATACTATTATTTAAATTGAAATCTTAATATAAATTAGAGTACTACATAGCAATTTTTTTAATTGATAAAAATATTCCTATTTCACTTCCTCCATTTGTCATCTACAATTTTTTTTTTTAACTTTCAACTAAAATTACTTATAACAAATAACAATCTCATCTTTTTTAAGCTTATTTTTTTTTATTAATAGCTCAAAAATATATATAATTTTATGATTTGAAGATAAGAAAAACATATTTTGAACTAACCCGTATTACATTTTAGAAAATTAGTATTAAAAAAGATTAACGTATTAAAAATTTTGATTTTCAAACTAATCATATTCAAAGTAAAAAGATAAACAATTTCTCATTCTAAACTTAATAAAATAAAATTATTACAATAAATAACATAAATATATAGTATTTTGAACAAAAGTATGTATGATATTCATTTTGAATGATGTTAAAAAATATATATATTCATTTTGAACTTAATTATTTTAAAATAGCATAAATATTTGATATTTTATTTTTAACTTAGTTATTTTAAAACTTCAAAGAATATATTATTTTCAAATTAATCAAACTTTAGATAATTCATTACATTGGTTAGTTAGAAAAATAAAATCTTAAATTATGTAAAAAAAATATATTTTATTAAGCTTGAAAAAGAAATCTTAAATTAAAAATTTAAAATTGACGAAAACAAGTCTCTAATAAAATTGTAAAATATTCATAAAATAATATAATTTAAGATCTCAATTTTAGGATTGACGGAAAAAAATCTATATTATTTCTAAAATTGAAAGAATAAAAATGTAAAAATCTTGAAGTTTATTTGAATCCCTTTAAATTAATGGATTGAAATATTTCCAAATCACATGTAATATTTTCAAAAGTATTGTAAGACTCTTTTATTTGAAAACTATCCAAGATAAATGAATAATTAATGTGAGATATATTGAAAAAAAGAATGTGGGGTATTTTGTTCAAAATTATTTTTTTTACTTTAAAGAAATTTGTAAAATATACATAAATTAATAAAAACAAAAAATCTCAATCTTAGAATTCATGGGAACAAATTCTTAATAATGAAATTTTGAGAAATTGTAGAAAAAAACTATATAAAATCAACTTAGACTTCAGAACTCCAGGTTTAACAAATCTGCACCCCAAACACAGACTTCAGAATTCCTACTTCCTGCAACTCCTTGCCCCAAACATAGACTTCCTAACTTCAGACTAAACAACTCTGCACCTCAAACACATACTTTCTAACTCCCCAGACTTCCTAACTCCCCAGACATATTAACTACTCCCTACAACTCCTTGTCCCAAACAACCCCTAAAGATTTGAAAGCTAATACAAAACAAATTAAATTATATTTTTACAATAAGAATTTAAACAAGGAACACTATGCTAAAAAAAAAGTAGTTAAATTGCACAGAGTATTTGTGTTGCATAGAGCCAAACCTTGGACTGCTTTGTTAAGGATAGGAAAAGATAAATCCTAGAATAAAGAAAGAAGAGAGAATTGATTAATAAAATATTACGAGTTACGTTCTTTTTTTTCTTCTTCTTTTGATCTCTTAGATTCTCACCAAATTGAGCATAGATGCATGACCATCCTAAACACAAAGTTTGGGCCTACGGCCCAACGACACTCATCATGAGGCCAAATGTCCATAGTCAAGCAAATGAAATTCTCATTAGTTTCTGCTATTGTTGTAGTTCTGTTGGGTTTATTTTTCACTTTAGGTGGAAATTAAAAGCCCACAATTTAAGGCCCATGTGAGCCTAGGTTTGTTTTTGATAAAAATGAGAAGCCGCCGGTCAATATGAGATGCACGCGAGAGAGATTGGAAACGGCAGAGGAGAGAGAAAGAAAATAGAAAAGAAACGTCAGAATCGTTTTTCAGCCTTTTGGAGGTCGATTCGTGGTCCGATCAAGTTGAAATTTTGATGACACGAGAGTCTTCAATTTGAATGGTGGAAATTTCTTTTGGAGCTGCCTACAATCAATTTGCAGTGGGTAGTTGGGTTCTACTTTAAGTGAGATCTTTTTTATTTATTCTTTTAGAATATTGTCGTTTGTTACCAAGATTTATTATCTTGAGATATCTATCATTGTATGCCTCTAGTTGGAACTAGGGAGGTCCGTCACACCTTCAAAATCAAGATTATTAGAAAGAAAAGGAAAGAGTGGTGAAAACAAATTTGGAGGAGAAGAATTTATATATGCTTGAGATTCTGCAGTTTTCATTATAACTTTTCTTCTTTAAGGCAACTACTAAAATTGAAACAAGGAATTTATGTAACGACCCAACTTTTCCTATTAGACTTTCTTACTTCATATATGCTGATGGAAATTTAATTATATATATATATATATATATATATATATATATATATATATATTTAAAAAACAATCTTTAATAATAGCCAAAAAGAATTAGACTTTTTTTTTTAAACAATCAAAATCCTTTGGTTCGGGATCCATTTAAATGCGTTTCAAAACATGAAAATAAAGTGAAACATTTAACAATCCAAACAACTCCAAAACACGTATACCAACAAGACATCTAAAGTGCTAAGTGCAAAAAAAAATGCATAAATAAAGTTCTATAAATTACCCATGGCCCATCTCAGCAAACTGTCCTATCAATCGCCTTGGATACCTTTGCCTTTACCTAAATTTTTTTTTTTTGGAAAGGGTGAGTATTTAAATTACTTAGTAAGTGACCCCACTACCGGGTTGGGAAATGCAACACAAGAAACTTATGCAATCACATGCAATATATATATATATATATATATATATATATATATATATTAAACGAACTTCCATCTGGTGCGACCTAAAACCTTTTCATTTTTGGAAAACATTTTACTTTAACCTTTCTCTCTTCGTCTTAATGTGGATAATTAACCCATCCTAACATTCCCTTTTTCATATAACATTTTTAGGTTCATTTCGATTTAACATTTTCAAGTTCCTTTTCATTTAACCTTTTTCAGTTTCATTTTCATTCAGATGTACATCTATAAATTTTAGGATGGTAATTGCCACAGCCTTTGTAAGCATTTTTTGTCATGAAAACACACATGTATGCATGAGGCCCCAAAACATTTTAAATTTCCATCCAATGATGCAACATAAAGCAACATCTCACATAATTCAATCATAAGTCATATCTCATGCATCACAACACCAAGGAAGAGCGTTCATGAAAACTTTGCCAAAAACAAAAAAACACAATTTTTTTTCTTTATTTGGTTCTCAACTTGCATTCAAGCAATCGACGTAGATTCCCTTACCTTGGTTAAGCTCAAGAATCAAAATCACACAAACGCTCACCAAAACTCCACTGCCTTGAACCTCAATCAAACGATTTGGAGCCTAAACAAAGACATCCTTAAGGTTAGAAACAATTCCTAAAAATCCATAATTGAACCCAAAATTCCTTCCACCAAACTAAATTTAGTTCACCTAAATTCACTATGACACTTAGAGAAGAGGCCAAACAATCCCATGATAAATGGCAACTCAAAACTCCACTATTCCAGCCAAAACTATACATAACGAAATTCCAAAAATTAGAATCAAGTCTCTAGCGTTTAACTTAGTCTCAAACTAGTGGGTAAATCTGAATTTAAGTCACAAGATTCATGGGTTAATCGTACATTCGAATTTAATCTACTATGAAACCCAAAACTCAAAGAACCTTTGAGACTTACCGAAAAATTTCACTCCAACAGTCCCAATTACCCATTAGACAGGGACTCAAGGGCGCAACGCTCATGATTTTGATGCCGGAACGGAGTGGGTATCCTTGAAACACGTCAAGATCCATGAATCAGTCTTACCCATAACCAAGAACATCAAAAAAAACGTGTAAAACTAACGCTTACCCACAAATGGAAGTTCGATGGACTAGAAGAGGGCTGATCGGACCCTGTTTGCAAAACTGAAAGGACGGTGGCGACGTGCGCAAATCGAAGCACAGCAATTTAGCTTGCAGCTCGCGTGTGGCGATGGTTCGTGGGAAAGGCTTGCCTGTGGTGTGCGGTTGAGTGATGGCCCAAGGTTCGCGGATCTGCAGCAGCGGCGGCGCTCGCGTATCGGCAGAGAAGGCGGCGTTTGCGTATCGGGAGCGAATATGCACGGTGGTTTGATGATGTGGGGGTGGGCGGCGGACAGCGGTCTGAGGTGGGTGGTTGAGAGGCGCTGCTAAAGTAATCAATTATTTATTTATTTATTATTTTTTTTCTACTTCAAGGAGATGGCTGTCGAACACAAGGGAGAAGAAGAAAGTGATGAAGGAGATGATGGCTTGGCTTTGAGGGTTGGCTTGGAGGCTTGACTCAATCCTAGAGCTGTGTGCAGTTTAAATAGAAGAGAGGGAAAATAGGGCTTGGCTTAAACTCACATAAATAACAAAAATGCCCTAAATACACATTAAACCTCTTTTTTCCATCTTTCTCCCTAATTTACCCTGTATGGACCAACACAACAATGCTTTTAAGTCTCAAGAATACAATATTAAGGAGAGAGAAAATAATAATAATAATAACACCAATAAAAATAAATACCTAGCCGGGGGTTACAATTTATGAAGTGCATTAAAATTTAAAACACAAGCCTGGAGTTTTGTTTTGCCCTGTTATGTGTTGATTTTCATAGCGTTAATAATTAATTGTATTTCTTGATTGTGTTATTAATTCCTTTTTTAGAAGTTTGGTTAGTTAATAATTCATTAACGAAATTGAATATGAAGATTAAGTTTATATGTAATTATTATTTTTCAATAAAATATTTGGTTTTACTATATTTGTAGAAATGTTATTTCTTAATGGTATTTATAGATGTCAAAATAATCTGTCCTTTGAGTCTGACAACCTAGAATAGAGAAAAGGAGGTTGAGCATTCAACTTACCAATGTCATTTACTATATGATCATATTAGGAAACTATGATGGAAAATCAACGGATAATTTAATAGAGTTTTGGAAAAGGAATAAGGATTGTAAACCTAATGCATCTATGAGAATTATATTTAGGTTTAAATACTCCTTTATTCTCTGTATTTTTAGTTTTGGTTGGTTTTGGTTCATCTTAGTCCTTGTAGTTTTAAAATGTTCATTTTGGTCTTTTACTTTCGACTTTTGTTTATTTTTAGTTTATGTACTTTAAAAAAGTCTGTTTTGGTCTCTACACTTATATAAAGTGGCTATTTTAATCCCTAGTTGCAATGCTTTTATACAAATTTTATATATAATAGGAATGTGCTTGATTTCCAAGGGCAACGGGAGTTGCCATTGGAATAACATAATCAAACTCCAAGTACATTTTTTTTTCCGATAACCATCTTGAAAGATGTCATCACTCGAAGCATTAACGATGTCCTCAAGAGATTCCATCTTCCATTTACCATGTTTATTTATGAAACACACGAATCAACTTATTAGCGAGAACCTTGGCGACCATACAAATCTTGAAATTAATAATCTTTCAAGGTTGGATCCACTTTAGTGAACATTGTAACCTCCTCTTCACAAGATGTTAGGGCGTGTTTGGGAATGATTTTTATAATAGATGACGGCTTTTAACTGTCACTAAAAGTTACTTTTTTTTAAATATGAAATAATAATCATTTTAAAAACAAAATCACCCACTATCACTTGACAAAAATCACTTGGGAATCACCCCTCAAGTGATTGACCGGGAATCACTTGAAGTGATTTTGGATACTACCAAAATCACTTATTCACAATTGCCAAACATCACAATTTTAAAAGAAAAGTGATTTTGGACATGTTAAAAGTGATTTTTTCCATTCCAAAATCACTCCTAAACATGTCCTTAGTTTCATATTTGTCTATTTCTTTGTGACTTCACAAGTCACAAAAATCCACATTCCCCCCCCCCCCCCCATATTGTAAACTTGAGGATAAGGGAACAAGAGAGAACAAACAAGTAAACAAGCCACACTGAAGAGTGTTTTCAGCCATAGATCACTTGAGTTTTCCTCTCAATACAGAAACAATCCACACTATAAAATAAATTTGGACAAAATACATTTTATTTTTGAAGCTTAGTGTTGATGTCTTTTTCGTCTATGAAGTTTCAAAATAGACAACTTTTAGTCCTTGAAGTTTGAAAAATGGTTATAAATGGTCACTAAGCTCTTTTTTACAGTCAGTTAACTAATGGTAAGATGATTTGACAATTAAATTCTTCACTATCCTAGTTGTTTTGACAAAAATATACTAACTTAATAATATTTTTCTTGTGACTGGACATGTAAGTTTGTAATTTTCTGTCTCTCTTTTTATTTTCCTCTTTCTCCAATGAACTTCATTAGCAGTAGCGGTGTTGCTTAGGAGTGAACATCAAAAACCTAAACATCGACCCTACCGGCCAAAGCCGACATCAGTGGTTCGGTCAAAGTAAGTTTTTAGTTATTAAAAACTGATCGTCGGTCAGTCGGTCTAGTTGGCAAACAAATAACTGACTGGCTGACTAACCTTTAACTTAAAAAAAATACACATTACGTGTGTGATGACATTAATTTAGTGCTATATTTATACCTTTATTTAGCTAGATTTACGGTTTAAATGTGAGTTTTCACGTTGATTATTTACTTATTTCAGGAAACCGAGCAATTCCAAAAGAAATGGATGGAATTTGAACAAGATGTTGAAGATGGTGCTAAATCAGAGCCATTTGAGGAGTTTAGGAGTGGAAGAGATGAAGTGCTAGCTGTTGGGGCTGTGAGGATGGCATTGCAATGCTTGAAATGGTGTTGCAACACCTCAATTTAGAAGGCAAACCCGAGAGCTAGCATTGCAACGCTACCCTGTGATGTTGCAATGCTAGAATCATGCGAGGAGGAGGCATTACATCTGTAGCGTTGCAACGCTCCCTTCATGCGCACAGTGAATACGACATCGTTTTGGACAGGAAAGCGTTGCAACGCTATCACGATAGCAGTTTTAAGTATTTTGCTTCTTTGCTTGATTTGGGAGAGGACACTTAGGGTTTTAGACCCCTTTTACAAAAACAGACCAAATTGGGATAGCTAAGGAGCTTTTGGACTCTGCTCGATGAAGGTTCAAGGCTCGAGATCATGAAAATCGAGGTAAAAGTCAAGGATCTACGTGGTTTTAGCTTTCTTCCCTTCTTTTTCTATTTGAGTTGCTGTAATTGGGTTGTAATGACTGATTTTAAGACTGTTTTGAATATGTTTGTTGGCTAATTACATTAGTTTGAGGAACTAATGTAGCCAATGGAACTTTGTAGTTAATTAATGAAGATAATAATCGAATTAAACCCACAATGGAAGCATTGGAATCGACTTTGATTTTATTTAGAATTAAACAATAAAAGTTAAGGTTAAGCAAAATATACTTTGAAAATAATATGGAGAATATTCTGGCGGATCTTTTTCTCCTTGTGCTTCAACTCCAATGAGGTAGAATTCCAAGACTTCCACAAAGTCCTCCTTGCTATGACTCGAACAAAGGACCAAAGAGGTTTGTGAAAACCTTCTAAAAAATAGAATGAGAGAATGAAGGGAGAATTCTCTAGAGTTTTTTTTCTCTTATTTGGAATGCACACAAATGACTCAACCCTAGGACCCTATTTATAGTGCCTTAGGGAACATAATTAAATAATATATTTTAATATCTAATATATTAAAATATATTTATCTAATCAATTTGAATCATATTCAAACATTTTCAAATATATTAAAATATATTTATCTAATCAATTTGAATCATATTCAAACCTTTTCAAATTCTCCTACGACATATATTTCCATATTTGAATCTAATTCAAAGTTAATAAATATTTTTTTTAATGTATCTTAATACATTAATAATTTTTTTTTAATATTTAATGCATCATATACAATAAATATGTTTTTCCTCATTTAATAATATATGAAATATATTAAATTTTAATTCGAACATTTCAAAATTTCTCTTAACTAAATTGATTCCTATTTGTTTATATGAGCTAGCAAGAGGACATTGTGGACCTACAAATTATAAGCTCCAATGATATAAAATCAATTAATTAAACTCTTTAATTAATTAATTTTCATTCATTAATTATAGGTCACTCAACTATAGACCTAGAGTTGCATTCTTATGCACTGTAGGACAAATTGTATCCATGGATACAATCACTACTTGCAAGTCGATCCTTCATGAGTTGTTCGTAATTATAGTTGGGTCAAAAGTCCGTTTTACTCCTGTAATTACATCTTGCACCTTAAGTACCACTGATCCTCTAATGAACAATTTGTTTATGATCTAACTATAAACTAAGTCCCTTTCGGGCCACTGAGAGGGTGGGGCCCCATTGTTCAAGTCCCAAAATCAGCACTTAAGAAAACTACTCATCTACTTATCCTATAAGAGAAAGAGTGAATTCCATCTTGTGAGATTATGTTCCCAGCTTCTTATTTGGTCAAGTCCCCAAAATGGTAGCCCCATTGCAACTCTAGCTCTCAAGTTTGCCTTACAAAGTGAAGCGTTGCAACACCAATTCAAGTGTTGCAACGCTGTCCTCACGGCTCCAACAACTAGCACTTCATCTCTTCCACTCTTTAGCTCCTCAAATGGCTCTAATTTAGTACAATCTTCAACATCTTACTCCAACTTCATCCATTTCTCTTGGAGTTGCTCGGTTTCCTGAAATAAGCAAATAATGAACGTGAAAGCTCACATTTAAACCACAAAGCTAGCTAAATAAAGGTATAAATATAGCACTAAATTAGTGCTATCAAATACCCCCAAACTTTATATTTTGCTAGTCCCGAGCAAAGCAACACATCAACCAATAAAATGAATCAATGGTTGCATAACAATGACTCAAATCTCAGTGATCTCAATAATGAATTTAAGAACATATAAACATAAAATAAGCACGCATATCTAATTCACGAGAAATTTATATTAAACTTTGAACTCTTTGTGTGTGTGTGTTGACGTAGCCTAATAGATAATATCTTTACTAGCTCGAAATTGGTTTATGAAGTCCTCCATCCGTCTTCCCCCTATACTGGATCTAAGACTCAATTCATCTCTCTCACATTCAAAAAGGTACTAACTAGTTAGGTGCCTGAACTACTACAGGATATCGTTTCTCCTAAACTTGTTTTTTTAAGTTGAATCGAGGGCACTAGCTTTCACACATCTATCGTAGGGACCCTTATCCAGAGCACTCGCAAAATGGATGATCTAACTGATCATGATAGAGGTAGCTCTTTTTACCTCTGTACACTCAAGCTCATGCAAGGTATTTTATTCTTTTTTTTTTTCACTATTTATACTCAATTTTTTTTTCTTTGCAAGCATATAACAATCTTATGACTAATTAGTTACATATTAATGACTTTAAATTTGAGTAAACCAATACTGATAAGATTCCCTGCCAATAAAGAATAGGTGAAAAACCATAAAACTGAAACAGGAAAATTTTTTAAATTTTTTTTTATTTAAAGCAAATTTAACATAGAGAAACTAATAATCGTTCCCTGGCAACAACGCCAAATTTGATGCGAACTTGTCGAGGGCTCGTCAAATTACAATTTATAAACCGATCCTAAGCTACTTGTAGCATTGAGTGGATCGGGTCGATCTCAGGGAATCGAATATTAATTTCTCAAGTTAAATTTTCCAAGGAGAAAACAAATAAAAAGGGGGGTTTTGTATTTTTTTATTAATAAAATAAAACATAAGCAAATAAAATAAAGATAAATCAAATCTTACCAAATTCCAATCCAAAGGTGTGGTTCTACTCAATTGCAAAAATTGCACTCAAAATATTTAAACTTAACAATGCAACACTTGGTCAACTTATTAGGAAACCCCAAAAAGTAGCAAATTCCCTAAGGTCATTAACTCTAACAAACGTCAAGTTAATGCTAATTACCTAAATAATTTTGACAAAACCACTCCAAATTATTTAGATAAAGGCATTAAGTTCTTTGGAAGGACCAAGACAACCAATTAGGTGAAATAACTTTAATCTAATTAAGATGCTCATTTAATTTCTAGAATTAAACATGCAAGCCATGTAATATGGAGACCCACAAAACATACACATGTAATAATCCTTACTCTACCGGTTCAATCAACATGACAATTACGGATCATGTATCATGATTAGTGATAATTCTCAGTTATGAGGATTATTTAACTCTAAAACTAAGTTGTTCTTGCCATTTTTGCATATTTTGTCGACTAACGAGCAAGCTAAAAATGACACTTTTAAATAAATTCATGCAAGCTTGTTAGAGTAGGATAAAAAAAAGAATTAAGTTGAAAAGATGCAAGAAAGTTGGCTTAAATTGAGTTTTTGTGCAGATTTGAAGAAGTGAAGAAAATGCAAATGAAATGCAATTGCATTTCCTTGGGAAGGCAAGGTGATGAACAAAGAGGGAAAATGTAATTGCAATGCAATTGCATTTTCTGGACTTATAAATCAATTACGGAATTCTCGAAAATTCACCAAAATTCATGTGATTCGCTCGATTTATGGGAGAAATTCTAGCCTGAATCTCACGCCCAAAGTCTACCCAAGAATTAAGGAGCCCAAGATGGAAAGAAAAGGCCTCGTAATATCTTTAAAGGGAGAGGAAGATCGAAGAAAAAAAGGGAGAGACGTTTTTTTGGGGAGAACTCTGTTTTCTGGGTTTATTTTTCTGTTTTATTCGAACAGTACCTAGCAAGTTGACTATTTCTATTGTTTTCAGTATGTCATTCTTGTAGTTTCGCTCAATTAAGTTCTGAGTTTGATCCATCTTCAACAAGGAATTCGATTTTCTGCACTTTATTTTTGGTGGGTTTCTCTATTTTCTTAGTCTCAAACAGCAGTAGTTTCAATTTCATTATCTGTTTTTCTTTTATTAGTTAATGATTCGGTTTGCTCCTAAAATCATGAATTAGATCTCTCCTCAACGAAGGTTTGAAGAGGTTAAGATTCAAGTGTTTGAAAAAGAATTCTGAATCGATCACAGTAAGGGGTTTCGGTAGCTTTGTTCTGTTGTTGGGTTAAATGCCATTCTGTTTTGATGTTACAAGTTTTGATTAATTTATGGATTTTTATTTGGTCTAGGTTAAATTCTATTTCCTGTAGGTGGCGAGATGGAAATGAAAAGTTGAATTCCATATTCAAAATTCTTCATCTCCATATATAAAGCTTATTCATTCATGGGTTTCTTTTTGTTTACAAAAATTGAAAATTCCAGTATCATGCTTTATGACATTCTGATTTAAATTTAGTAACTTCAGCATTGTTATTTCTTAGTGGGCATTCTTAATTGGTAATTCAAATAGGTTTGCCTTAAGATTAATTACCTTTTTCTTTTGTTAATTATGAAATTTTTAAAAAGTAAATTTTGGTTTTCCATTTCTTCCATAATGAGCTAAATTTTCTTTAGGGGTTCAAGTTGGTGAAAGCCCTAAGGAAAAATGCAAAAGCTCTAAAGTATAATCAATCTAGCTAGCATGTGAACTTTGTTTGCTTTTGTTAAAATTAGATTTGGGTAAACCTAGTCGGCCAACTAGTGTTTGCTTGTCATGCTTGAACTTAATATCGAAAGAGTTAAGGGCTAGCCGATGTCACAAAAGCAATGGAGGAAAAGGCTTATAAATAAGTTATGAACATCGGCCATAGACATAGGGCGAGACTCCAAAACCACTAGAGTTGTGTGCGAAAGTATCTAAGTTAGATTAGTCATAGACATATAGGTTTAATCACTTAGTCTCCTAATTATTTTGAATCAAAATTGAATAGGAGTTGAACTCGGTTTACTTAGTTTTCACATGTTTAGTCAAGATTGCAATTGCATTTGAATAGCATTTTTCCAAGGGTGCTTGAATAACTTGAATCCCTATTTTAACTCATTGATTTTTCACTCACTCTTGTTAACAAACCAATTCCTTATATTTTTACATCTTTGGTTACCACAATTGCATTTTGTGAACAATTTGTGCCATCTTGGTAAGTTTTGTTAAAATCCGTTCCCTTGGGTACGATACTCTGGAATACTCCAGTTTGTATTACTTCGATCACGTGCACTTGCATGTAGCAAAAGCCAACGATCAATTAGCAATCAAACATGTAAAGCGATCGAGGCGTCAATTCAATAAAAAATACATGCTTATAAAATTAACACAGAAATCAAAGAATACTTGCCATTGAAAGAAAACTACATTAAGGTTCAAGCCTCACAACATTGCAATTGATTATGAACGACCTCTGAATCGGAAACGCGGAGTTTAGCCAAGCATTGTGATAGTATATCTCCCGTTAAACATGGTTTGATTTGCTACAATAAAAGTATAAAAGTAGAAGGAGAACAGCTATCAAAAGCTATTTCTCAAAGTCTAAGCAAAGGAGGCAAAAGTCTCAACCCTAAAGTGAAAAAGTGCTATAAATAGGACTGGGGCAACATTGAGACATCGTGGGTGGCGTTGAGACGTTGCTCTAGCAAACAAGGAAAGAATAATTTCTCGTCCATGTGGCATTGAGCGGCGTCGAGCCTGGCGTTGAGACGCTACCAGCGTTGAACAAAAACATTAGCTTAGCGTTGAGCAGCGTCAAGTATGGCGTCAAGACGCTGCTGGAGTTGAGCGGCGTTGAGACGCTGCTCCCTGGACAGATTTGGTAATTTTTCTCTAACTTTTCGCTCAGGTGTCCAAATGACCTTCCGTTTGGCTGTGAATCGTTATTCGACATAGAATCTCCAAATACGCCTTTGCTCGAATCCCTACAAAATAAATATGAAAACACATAAAAACTATCCAACTAACAAGAGTTAAGTGCGATTAAATAAAACTTTATATGTCCTATCACAAGCATATAACAAACTTTTACTCACTCCTAAGCTCAACATTACCAGCTATCATGCAAGAATACTTATAAACTAAGCCCACAGCCTATCAGAGTGACAACAAACTTTTAGACAAAATAAAACCACTCTAAACATTCAAAATATCAAAAGAAGGCTTTGTGCTCATCCTGTACAAGGAATTCAAGGAAAAACTTTCAAATTTTATCGAATTCATACATATTTTAAATTTCATAAAAATCATGCAAAAATAAACTCATTAGAGATCAAATCATTGGTTGTCCTAACCACAACGTATGCAACTCAAATCATTAAATTATTCAAATCATTAACTCATAAAAAAATTTTCAATTCCGCTCAAGCAAAGCAAGCATTCCCCCCAAACTTAAACTATACATTGTCCTCAATGTATGATATCATTTACCCTTCCTAAACAAGATAAGGACAATTGAAAAGATTAAAGGGAAACAACACTGCCCTGTTAAATGAGAAAACACCATGAGCCTTAAAACTCCATCAAATAATGGAAATTTGGAAGCATGTTTGGATCACGAGCTCCTAGAAATACAAATCACAAGCAAAAGAAAAGATCACTAAACTACAAACTCAAAACCAACTAACACAACAACAAACAACTTGGGTTGCCTCCCAAGAAGCGCTTGTTTAGTGTCCTTAGCTTGACGTGATCCTAAAATGTTTCAAGGCGGCTCAAAAATAAAGAACCCACCATCCTTCCTATTCCTTGCATCGTCAAAAGTAGAATTAATCCCTTCTATATGATTTAAATTAGAAAAATTCAAACATGAGGGAGAAATAAAATTGGATTCAATAACAGGATGCAGAGGAATTTTCTTAAATTCATTTTTTTCAATCTCAATCTCCTTAGGCATATGCATGCTAATATGCAATTTGTCCATTAAGTCTCCATTAACTCTGAAAGTCATCCATACAATGCGCTAAACTCAGCTTCGTACCAACAGTACTCTCTAAAAGCACGATCCATCATCACAGGCACTCTATTATGCATATTTTCAATAGACAACCCCTCCAACAAAGAAGCATCTTTATAATGCCCAAATCCCAACATCCTAAAACCCTCACATACAATATTAACATTACACATATTATAATTAATAGCATATTCCATAAGCATAACATCAGGGTGTTCAAAAGCAGACTCATTCCAATCAACTCTAGAAACAAATTCATCAGAATCAATAATCATCCCATCAACAAAATCAGAATCAATAAAAACCGAATAAATAGCAGGACCTCTCAACAGTAAATCCATGTGATCATCCATATTAAACTCAGCAGACTCAGGCTCATAAACCACAGGTAAACTACTACCAACAAAGTCAAAAGGCACATTACTTACCAATCCTATCCTATAGAAATTCTCTATTTCAGGCACAGGCATAGGACGAAAAACTTGGAATATTACCTTTTCATCATTTACCTCAAAAGTCGGTTTACCTGTATGCACACTAAACTCAACCTTACCAGCCACCAAAAAGGGTCGTCCAAGGATAACAGGGATCCTAGAGTCATCATCCTCTTTGTCCAATGCTACGAAATTTGTGGGAAAGATAAATTTGTCAACTTTAACTAAAATATTCTCAACTATACCTCTAGGATATGTGATTGATCCATTTGCAAGCTCAAGAGATATCGTGGATAATTGTACTTCCCCAAGATTCAACTTCCTGTAAATAGAGTAAGGCATTAGATTTACACTAGACCCTAAATCACATAAAGCATTCTTAATATGAATATCACCTACCGTGTAAGGGATTGTGAAACTACCTGGATCCTTCATTTTAATGGGAAATTTATCTTGATTTAAAAAGCTTGTGTTACCCATCATGAAGACCTGTTCGTAGTCTTTGAACTTCATCTTTTTTGCGAGAATCTCCTTCATAAACTTCACATAACTGGGCATGCTCTTTAAAGCCTCTGCAAAAGCTATGTTAATGTGAAGTGTCTTAAACATCTCTAAATTTTTTTTGAATTGTTCATTAAGTTTTTTCTGTTTAAAAGCTAAGGGATAGGGAACACATGTAGAAATAAAAGAAAAGGAAGGGTAAGAAAGCTTCTCTTGTGTGGTTTTTTCTACCACATCCCCTTTACTCTCAGTTCTCATCTCATCCATCATCGTTTTCTTCATCTACTCATCCAATTGAGTCTCGCTCCTTAGTGTAATCGCCTTACACTGCTCCCTTGGGTTCACTATAGTGTTGCTCGAAAATTTACCTTTCTGTAGGGCATTAACAACATTGGCCACCTGTCCCATCTATACCCCCAAATTCTTCAATGCAATGTCATGACTACTTATAACATTCTCCAAATTGGTCATTGACATATGTAATGTTTCATACTCTCCCTGTTGTTCCTTGGTGAACGCCATTAACATCTCCTCCAAATTCATTTTCTTCTCAGATTGAACTGATGATGATGTAAATCCTGGAGGTGGCTGCAAAACATTTTTAGTGTTAGAATAAGAAAAATTTTCATGGTTTCGCAACCTGGGTGATAATAATTGGGAAGATTCTGATTCTCTTGAAAACTATATACACAATTCTGATTCTAAATGTACTAGCATTGCTCGATTGACAAATCTTCTGTGCTCTTTGAATTCAACGCTGCAAGTGAGGCGATAGATGTTGTGGCTCATGTAGTAGACAGTTTATTCAATGTATTAGTAAGTGAAGCCACTTGTGCTTTTAAAGCACTTACCTCATCTATTTCATAAATTCCAGCAGTGGATTTCAGAGTAGAACCGTCTGATGACCATTGATAACTTGTCACGGCCATTTCTTCAAGCAATGCACGGGCCTCCTCAACTGTTTTAGCCATTAAGCTCCCTTCAGCATTGGTATCCAAAATAGTCTTAGTAGGAATTGTAAGAACATTATAAAAAAGTTGTACTTGTAACCAGTCGGGATATCTGTGTTAAGGGCACTTTCTCAACATTTCTTTAAATCTCTACAAGCTCTCGTAGAGCTGCTCTCCATCCACTTGTTTGAAGGTCCTAATCGCTGTTTGCGATTTTTTTTGTTTTGGATGGTTGAAAGAACTTTGTCAAGAAAGCTTGAGCAAGCTCATCCCAAGTAGTTACACTCCTTGGTTTCATTGACTCGAGCAAATCCTTAGCTTTATCCTGCAAAGAGAACGAAAATAATCGTAAGCGAATAGCATTTGGAACAACACCATTCATCTTTACCATGCCATAAATCTCTAAGAAAAAGTGTAGGTGCGAATGAGGATCCTCAGATGGATGTCCTCTGAACGAACAATCGCAAACCATCTGAATCAGCCCAGTCTTAAATTAAAAATTAGTTGCCTGGATAGGAGTATACACTATCTCTAAATGATCAGTGGGAAAGATCGGCTGGAAATAATCACTAATAGCCCTTGGCTCTTCTCTTTGCTCGTCCATGATCTCAAGTTGGGTTTGAAGGAATGAACGTTTCACTTTGCAGTGAAAGCATTTGATCGTCTTTGATTTTATTTAAAATTTAACTAAAAAATAAGATTAAACAAACTTACTTGGAGTAAATATGGAGATATTTCTGACGATTCTTTATCTCCTCCACAAAATCTTCCTGGCTATGACTCGAACACAGGACCATGTGGGAGCTTCTTGAAAGAAAATCTACAAGGGATTGGAGAGGAAGAGGTTTAGAGAGAATGCCTTAATTCTCTACTGAAGAAATGTGTGTTATGTCTAATGGTTTAACCCAATGGTCCTATTTACAGAGACAAAGGGAAAATCTTTGCCATAATTAAAACATTATATTTTAATATCTAATATATTAAAATTTGTCTTATACTTATTTAAATCTCATTCAAATCTCCAACGATATTTATTTATTTGAATCTTATTCAAATTTTATAAATATATTTTATTTAATGTATCTAATATACATTAATTATTTTCATATTTAATCTATCAAATACAATAAATATATTTTTCTCTTTTATATTTAATATATCTAATATTTTAAATATTAATTTGAACACTTCAAATTAAATATTAATTTGAACATTTCAAATATTTCATTCGACTAAATTGATCTGTTAGTGTTACTATGAGCTAGCAACGAGACCTTATGGACCTACAAATTATAAGTTCTAATGATACAAAATTAATTAATTAAACTATTTAATTAATTAATTTTTATTCATTAATTATAGGTCATTCCACTATAGACCTGGAGTTGCACTCTTATGTACTGTAAGACAAGTTGTGTCCATGGATATAACCATTACATGCAAGTCGATCATTCACGAGTTGTTCGTAATTACAATTGGGTCAAAAGTCCGTTTTACCCATGTAATTACATCTTGCACCTTAAGTACTACTGATCCTCTAATGAACAATTTGTTTATGATCCAATCATAAACTAAGTCCCTCTCGAGCTAGTGAGAGGGTGGGGCCCTATTGTTCAAGTCCCGAAATCAGCACTTAAGGAAACTACTCATCTACTTACCCTATATGGGAAGGGGTGAATTCCATCTTGTGAGATTATGTTCCCAGCTCCCTATTTGGTCAAGTCTCCAAAATGGTAGGCATATTGAATCAACTACAAAAGCCACTCTCACCTATGCAAATTGATAAGCCTTGGAATGAAGGCTTATTTAACTCCAAATTACTTAAGATATTCTTGTTTTGTCTTAAAATCATTGAAAAATAGTTGAAAGAATCTTAAAAATAAGGAAGCAAGAAGAATGAAGGCAATTAGGGTGAGAATCTTAAAAACTAAACTTGTGTACAGGAATTGTGGAAATTGCAGAACCAAAATTGCAGGATGAAGTTGCAATTGCAAAGAACTGTGGAAATTACAAAATTGAAATTGCAAGATGAAGTTGGGAGATTTGGGAGATTTTGGTAGTAGAAAAATTCAAAAAATGAAAAAAATCTACATTTAACCCATATCCAAAAATCCTCATGTGCGGCATGATTTGGGAGATTTTGAGCATGAATTTTGGGCATTATTGAACCCTAATGATAGGCCTACAAAAGGAGAGAAGATGAGTGAATAAGTGAGGGGAATTTCAGTAGAATTTTCGTGGGTTTTCTTCCAAAATTTTTCTCTATTTTTTTTCCAGTTTTTCTTCCTCTATTTTTTCCAGTTTTTCTTCTATGTTTACTGTAAGGCTACTGCTATATTTGGTTCTATTTTCCTTCAAATTTTTCAATCCGATTCAAGTGAAAACTTGGGTTGTCAAGGCTCAATCCCTTCCTAGAAATAGTTGAGAGATTGAATCGATTGGAGACTAAGTGAAGAATTATCTAATGTAGTTGGAATTACTCTATTTCAACTTAGTTTCTGTTTTAATTTAGTTAAGTTGTGTTCTTTTCAAACTTTGTTTAATGTACTTGATATTCTTATTGGATTCAATTTATATTGCAGGAATTCAATTTACTTTGCTGGAAGTTCATCATTCATGGGTTTTTTCTTTTTAGTTTTGTTCCAGACTTTCATTGAAGAATCATCATCACTGGAATTTGTTTATTTGTGGGTTGTTCAGGAACAAGGGATGCCTTCTCTATAGGGTTGTTCAATTTTTCAATTCAAATTTGATGGCAAGCTATCTTTAACTCAATTAAATTTTGGTTGCAATTAGGTTTGTAAGTACGCTCATTAGCATGGATTTTAATTCTAAAATTTGTTGTAGGATTTTTACTCTTAATATGAGCTAAACTTATTAGGGGGTTCAAGGATGTGAATTCCCTAAGAAGTAATTGTAGCCAAAATTCCAATAAAAACCTAGCCTACATCTCAATTGTTTGCTTGTGTTGAATAAATTTCTATTGAGATCCTAGCTTGATCAACTAGGGTAGCAACTCAAGCTTAGACTTAATACCAACAGGGTTAGTGATAAGTGGATTACGCACAAGTGATGGAGAAAAGAGCTTAGACATAAGCCAATTCTTTACCTTAGATATAGGGATTAAAAACTCTGAAACTCATAAAATTGTTAAGCAAAATTATCTAAGATAGAGGAACTATAGACATAGAAGTCACTCACTTAGTCTAATAAAACCTAACTTCAAGGTAAATAGGAGTAGCAATTTTTGTTTACAATTGAATGTAAAATAGGTTGGACTTTTAATTTTGGTTTGCAATTACAACTTAGGGCAATGTCATTCTTGAGCCACTCCTTTCCCTAAGAAAATTCTTTTGCAATTTTCATTCCTTTTATCGAGTCCATTTAGTTTGCTACTCAATCTTGCAATTTTCGATTCTGAAATTCAGTTTTGCAATCTTTGTCTGTTTATTTTGCAATTAGATTCTACAATTATTTTGTTTTAAACAAAGATACCAAACCCAACCTTGTTTTTGCAATTTTTAGTTTCCAAGTTGCATTTCTCCATACATTTTGCTTTACATAATTTTTGTTACACCGTTCCCTGTGGGATCGATACTCAGGAATACTCATGTTTTAATACTTGCATCGGTAGTGTGTACTTGCACTAGGGTTGAACTTATTTACTTACTTTTCTTCACCCAAAGTTCACCCGATCACAAATCAAAGGGTAAACCCTCACAGGCAGAAGTTTATAACTCACTTTGGATTAAGATCGAGTCGCATATGATCATCCTGATGAAATATTAATCTTCTCAATTAACGGATTTATAAAGAGAAATTAAATATTTCGTGGTCTAACCTTATACAAACTCATTGTATAAGATACCCCACTCACATGTCTCCACATGAACGATTGGATCAAATCATTTGTAACTATTACAAAGTGGGCTGTATCAATAGTGTTACCAAGATATGGCACCCAACCTTATCCATATACTATGACCTCTTAAGTTATTTCTTGAACATGATCCTCCCGTATGTCAACCACATATTGTTCAAGATTACACTAATAACCTTAGATTTTTCATATAATGTATAATAGTATATTGTAAATAAAATAATAAAAAAATATTATTAATTATCAAATAAATTATTAATTACGAGGCTTTAGGGCATAAATCCCAACATGGTTTTCTTCTCCTTATGAATACATCTACACGTCCTGTCGATTTCTAAATCCAAAGGTAGAAAATTAACCACCTTATCACTTCGCATGCACCAATGGCCTCCTCAAAAATAAAAAATAAGTAAACTAAAACAACACCAAAATTAAACAAACAAACAAAAAAATAAAAGCCTCTAAATCAAATTCAATTGTTTTCTTCTCAATATCAACCAAACCGTTGCCAATTCTCTGGCAACAACGTGAAAAACTTGATGCTAGCACAACTATACGTTACCGTAAGAGCAAGGGCCCAAGTAATAAAGTGGTATGAGTATACCAGATATCGTATCCACGGAGAATTATTATGGTTGGTTGAATACCAAAAATAACTAAAAACATGCAAAGTAAGCTAACGATTGAGAACAATAGGGTTAAAGATGTTTAGGGAATTAATTTCACTAATTGGATATTGCAATTAATTAACTACGCTATTAATATTGTTATCTCATGTAATTATTAGGCCTAGAAGTCTAATTCCCAAGAATCCTTTGTCGAGCTCCTTCTATTCTAGGGTTAAATCTTGCGTCTGTCTCATTAATTAATCCTCACCCGGCATTAACGAACCTTCATTTTAAACCTCAATTAATTTTCGTTATTCCTATGTCACTTTGGCGGAATTTAATTGTCATGCATTATTTTTCTAAGTTTAATCTACTCTGTCGAACTCAATTAAACTAACGATTATTTAGCCCCTATTCCTTGCTCTGTTAAAGCCATTAAGAGCCCAATGCACAAAGCTATTAAGAAGATATACAATATCAATAAATGCCAATTAATTAACTACAAAGATCCATTAACTACATTAATTTCTCAAACTAATGTAATTAGCCACTAAACATATTCAAAGTAGTCATAAAACCAGTCGTTACAACCCAATTACCACAACTCAATAGGAAAAAGAAGGGAAGAAAGCTAAAACCACGTCGATCCATGCTTTTGCCTCAATCTCCGTGATTTCAAGCCTCAATCCATCACCGAACAGCCTCCAAGGACTCCCTAGCTATACAAATTTGCTCTATTTCCGTACAAGGGGTAAAAAACCCTAAGTGTTCTCCCCCCAATTGAGCAAAGTAGCGAAATACTTAAGGCTACTGTCGCGACAATGTTGCAACGCCATGGACAGCGTTGCAACGCTATTCAAACAATGTCATTTTCCTTGCGCACATGAAGGCAGCATTGCAATGCTATGAGTAGCGTTACAACGCTACGAACGGAACAATTCATCCTCACGTGATTCTATCGTTGCAACGACATAGGGTAGCGTTGCAACGCTAGCTCTCAGATTTTCCTTCCAAAATGAAGCATTGCAACGCCAATTCAAGCGTTTCAACGCTGTCCTCACGGCCCCAACAGCTAGCATTTCATCTCTTCCTCTCCTTAGCTCCTCAAATGGCTCTAATTTAGCACCACCTTCAACATCTTGCTCCAACTTCATCCATTTCTCTTGGAATTGCTCAGTTTCCTAAAATAAACAAATAATTAATGTTAAAGCTCATATTTAAACCACAAAGCTAGTTAAATAAGGGTACAAATATAACACTAAATTAGTGCTATCAAGGAGGCCAACACATTGTGGCTCTCCGTTAATAAATTGATACATGGTTGGTTAATCATTTAGTTTACCAACCATGTTGACACTAGTTTTTTTTTTTTTTTTTGTTATTATTTGCCCACTCTCTCCTCTTTTCTTATTGCTTTTTTTTTCCTTTCTATTTTAGATTTTGATATTGAATTCCCATATATTTTTTCAATTCTGGTTTAGAAGATTTACCATTTTTCTCTCCTCTCACATAGAAAAAATGTAGACATCTCTTATGTTTTGTCTACCAATAAAATATTTAATAAATTATTTAGTTGATGTATGTAACAAAAATCAAGCATTACAATTAGCTAGAATGATATTTTAAATTATAATTAGAGTAAGAACACTATCTTCAACAATAACTTACCATTATAGTAGCACTCATAAAAGCCAACAAAATACAACAAAATTTTGTGATCTAACATGGTAAAAATACGAGGAATAAAAATGAGAAAAATAATATAATGGTTAGCATGTTTCAATTTGAAAAAGAAAAAAATTTCTTTGGGAAACTAACCAACGTTACAGTAAATTAAAAAAAAAATAATAATGTATTAAATTCAAAGTTAATTAAATTCTTCATGCCAATATTTAATGTAAAAAGAATGAAAAATTATATATGAATATACCGTAAAAATAGAACTAAAGATTCATATCTTCAAAATGTCAATGTTCATTATTATTTTCAAGATTACATAAACAGGTAGAATTTAATTCCTACATAATAAAAAAAAAATAGTTGAAATTAATACATAAAATATTAATTATATCAAATAAAATATTTTTGCATACATGATTTACATGAGAAACTTACATTTGCATAGTTTCATCTCAAAGTACTTCCATCAAAATTATTATATGACGAGTATGAATTATTACAATGGTACGTTATTGTTGTAGATAGTGTTCTTGCTCTAACTATAATTTTAAATGTCATTCTAGCCAATTGTAATGCTTGATTTTTGTTAAATACATCAAGTAAATAATTTATTAAATGTTTTTTTCGTAGACATATCATTTTATTTGTTAAATTTTGACTTGATCAATGAATTTAAAAATAAACTTGTCGTCACGTACCTGTGATGCAGAGCAGCCAACGTCCACGAGAAGGGAGATTTTGAAATGAGTCACCACCAATCTTTTTTATGGTGCGATTGAGCACAAAAATAGAATAAAACAACTTAAAAAAAAAAAAGAATAAAAACAGTGTACGAAAACCAGATTTGAGCTCGAGAGTTTTTTCTGTATGGGAGAGGTGTACCCCACAACACTCGTGAAAAATGGTGGCTAAATTTTATCTTGAATTGAAAAGAATTTTAGAAGAAATAGCTTATTTAGGAAAAAGAGATTGTTTAAAACCATGTCTTACCCCCATTCATCCAATATTTTGAGTCATGATTCCATAAAATAAGTGAAAAAATCTATCAACTTGGCTATGGTGAAATTATTTCCAAGACTTTAGGAAATATTTTTTCACCTCAAGAATATGAGAAAATTTACAATTTCTCAACTCTGTCATAGAATAGTCTTTTATAAAAGAAAGTTTTTTTTTAAATAAATTTTTTGTTTTAATTAAATCCATTTTTTCTTGGGATCAAAATCTTGGACTCCCAAAGGTAATGATCCCTCATCACCTTTAGAAATCTAGAAAATTGGACCCCTAAATATTTCTAGATTCCATCGTAGGAATTTTAAAGAAAAACGGCCTTGAAAACAACTTTTTAAGAAAGATATTACAAAAGGCTTTGGAAATAACACTTTGGTTATACAACTTTTATAGACTCAACAAGAGCAATTTTAAAGATTTGGAAATAATTTTATAAAAAGAGAATAGAGTTAAAAAGAGATTGGAAAACATTAAGGGCATGTTTACATGGTCGCAATCGCAATGAATCAATCGCAATCCTCAAAATCTATTGTGTTTGGTGGTATTTACGTTTGTTCGCAATCATAATGGCAAGGTGGGACCCACCGGCCCATTCGCATTCAAAACCCACAATCCCATAGCAGCCAGAGGAGTCCGTAATAGGATTGCAAATAAAAAATACATGGGACCCACGTGGGGTACATGAAGTCGGGGCTCATGAAATTCCACCAGCTGCCCTTCATCCCATTTCCACGTAATGTCTATAACGTTATCGATTGTGGCAAAGAATACCGATCATGCATCCATATCAACTTCCCCAAACTAAAAAAAATCATTGATATTGTTCAATGGGAAAGGACATGAAAAAAAAAAAAAGCAAGAAACAAAAGAAACATATACAACAGAAAAAGAAAGAAAAAGGGATATAAGAGCAGATTTTTTGTTAACATTCAAAAGTCTGGGGAGAAGGTGGGGATCGACGCATGCATGCATGTGATAAGTTTAGTTTATATATATTTATTCTATCTTGTTTAGGTTATTTTTAGTTAATTTTCATATAGTTTTTTATTTTTAATTCTCGCATCTCTTTTATTTTTATAGGTGATCAAAGATTTTATTTTGAAGGTCAAAGTTTGAAGATTTTCAGGCTGAATTCTAAAAAAATAAAAAATAAAAAATAACAGCGCCTAGGCGCCACAACCATTACAAAAAGATCGATTGCTGGCGCTTAGACGCTTCAGAAATGCTTTAACGCTTTTGTTTTATAGCGCCTAGGCACTGTCCATGGCACCAAGGTGTTTCGTCGACTTCCTTAAGTTTAAATGGGCATCTTTTATCATTTGAGGGGGTAAAAAATTAGGGATTTGGAGGGGCGGAAAATAGAGCACAGAGGGAGAAAACCAGTGGGGAAAGGGAATACACCACCTTGGAGGATCGAGCAACCAAAAGGAGCGAGTGCTAAGCTTGGTTGTTCGTTTAATCACTTGGATTTGTCTCTCTTTTCACTTTTTCTTTCTCTTTTGCTGTTTATAATGACCAAAATGACATTGTTAACTAGTTTTGTTAAGTTTTACATTATGAAATAAGTCTTTCTTTCTAGAGCTTTGATGTAATCAAATGCTCAAATCCTACTCTTTCTTAGTTAATAGATGATGTTTCTATTTCATTTGTGGTTGTGAGAATGCTTCTACACTTAAAATATGTTTAGATTTGACCATTCTTTACATTGTTTCTATGTCATGATTTGAGGTTGAGAGACAAGAATCATTGATGAACTGAAGTGTTTTCCCTAATTTACACTTGATATAGAGATATCCTTGTGGGTTTTGTTGCAATTTTAGGTTCTACGAGCATAATAATTGAATTGTTTGAATGTCATAAAGATATAGGCAATGTACATTTCAATGAATATCGTTATTGCTTGAGAAAGAATATCGAGTCTATAGGGTAGAGCTTGTCAACAACCTAGAAATAGAAGAAAACATTGGTTATTAATGAACAAAGAGTAGGATGAGGTATTTGATGAAGTCATTGCTCTAGAGTGTTTACAAATTAAGTTTTATCCTCTGTTTTGCATTGTCAATTTTAGAGCTTAATCACATTTATTCTTCATGCAAGTTTAATTCTTTTTCATTCATCTTTGATAATTCGGTGCTTAGATAAAATTGAGGCTAGAGAATTTGGTAATTGGTAGCTTTCAGTCCCTATGGAGAACGAACTTTATATTTAATCACTGTATTACTTGTAACAACTCGTGCACTTGTGAAATTGACCAATAGCATGCAAGCCAACCAGCTAAGCAACGAAGAAGAAAGAGGGGTTAAGCCCTACTCAAACTCACTTGTGGAGTCAATTATCACCAGCGGAGGACTCCTCATTCTCTTCTTATCCGATTGACTGTGCTTTCACTGACTCCCTTCCAACGAGTGAACGTTGGGTACGTCCTCTTCTTCTTCTCTTTCACCGTCTCTTCCATTATCTCCTTCCCCTTTCGACTATCTGAAGGTGCTTGTTGAAGGCACAATCAAATACATTTATAAATCAGACCACAAATAATTAGCAGTATAAGTGGCCAGGGTCGATCATAGGGAACTGAATTAATTGATTTAAATTCTAGGTTTCTTATTTGACACGAACTGGGGGGAAGTTAAACATAAAACATAAGATAGATAGAAGGACTAAAAAGAAATAAAGATAGACATCTTACCTCGCGCACCGAATCGGGGGTAAACATGTAGTTATGCAATTCATTTATCATTGAAACTAACCTAACATGCAATTTTCCAATGTCTTAAGACCAACCGAACTCCTTGGAATATCGTAGGAGCCTCCCCTAATTAAATCAATTTACAAACGCTTAATTGGTTCTAATTTAATTAATTAATTTGGCACGATCATGCCAAAAGAATTAATTAAACGCATTACACTCAAGGGATAAGCCGAAACGAGTTAATTAATTAAGACTGGTCAATCTAAATTAACTAAGCTCGCGCTAACAATTCTAAGGCCTACCATGTGCTTGTAATTAAGCAATTCTACTTAATTTAACCGACTTGGCAACCGGCCTATTTACTATTCAAATTAAGCTAGAGACCAAGGACACCTACAAGTATATCTAGTATAGCTAAGCAAAACTCTAAATTAATACGAGTTGCTAGTTCCATTAAAGAAGAGCAAGCTAGAATTAATCACAAGAATTGCAAGCCATAAAACATGCTGGAAAATAAAATTAATAACAAAATCTCACAACAAAATGCATAATTACCAAGTTTACATCTCGAATCGGCGTTGAAAGCCTAGAAAATCATCAAACTGATGTTGCCTGACACCGAGATTTGATCTAAACTACCTAATCTATCCTAAACTACTGAAAAATAGAGAGGAATAAACTTAAAAAGGTCTCATGACGGCTGCAAATTGAAGACAAATGACCTAAAGGATGAAAAACAATTTATTTATAGGAATCGACAGAGCGTCTAGATGCTTTGGACAGTGTTTAGACGCTTCCCAGCATCACAGGGGCTCATCGCAGCTATGATGGAGGCTTCAGGAGACTGTCGATAGCATCTAGACGCTCTGGACAGCGTCTAGATGTTACCTAGTGCGCAACACTGGTCATTTTTACTCTAACTCTTCGCTTGGGTGTCCGAATGACCTCCAATTGATGTGTTAGAACCGTAATTCGACGTAGAATCTCCCAAAATGTTCCTTATGCTTAAATCCCTACAAAATGATGAATTAATTACATTAAAACTACCAAACTAACACGATTTAGGCATAAAAATATAGGACCATGTTGGTCTTATCACTGTCCCTTTGTATCACTGGTGTATTCATGTAGGTCAACCAAACATGAGCACGTGGAGGATAGGAAGGAGGAGGAGATGGTTGGTTGAAGCTAGGTTTGGACGTGTAGTTTTCATACTCGAGCGTCGGTGGGGGTGGAGTTCGTGTTTGGACTGAGGTCATGTGGACGTCGTCCCAGGGTTGTTCAATAGAAGAGGAACGGGATGGTATATCAATGATATTTAGAAGCAATCTTTCCCAGGAGTCGTCCGATGACATTGCAGTTGATTTTTTAAATGGGTTGGTTAATGAGCTATACAACTTCAATTTTTATTTAGGATCTTCCCGACCTCTCGTCTACCCCCATTAATATGTATTAATACCACTGATTGACGCTTAACAGTTTTTCCAATGCATCATCATTTTCGAAGATACATGATATGAATTCGGTCAATTATTATCCAGAAAAATGACGTATTGTAATGAGCTCGATATCACTACCGATACATTATCGTTATCCCAACTGGCTATTGGTATCAGTATTGAGATATCATTCAAATCTAATGATCAAGTAACTATTCAAGCTCTCTTTACCCATGTGAAAAATTCTAGTACTATCGTAGTTAGTATTAAGACATAGTGTGAACAAAGGGAGTATGATATTCCCGTAGTACTAGAAATTTTCTCCCTTACCCACAAGCCACCCCATCTTTTAAGGGTGTCACCTCATCCTTTAAGGTTGTCACCTCGTAATGAACTCGATATCACTATCGATACATTATCGTGATCTCGACTGACTGATGGTATTGGTATCGAGCTATCATTCAACTCCAATGTTCAAGTAACTATTCAAGCTCTCCTTACCCATGGAAAAATTATAGTACTACCGTAGTTAGTATTAAGACATAGTGTGAACTAAGAGAGTATTGTACTCCTATAGTACTAGAAATTTTCCCCAAGTCACCCCATCTTTTAAGGGTGCCACCTCATCCTTTAAGGTTGCCACCTCCTTCCTCAATTTTTTACAACACACACCACCTCTTAGTTACACGTTACCCATCCATTATGTAACTTGTTTTCCAACTAATTATCATCCTTTAAGTTTGCCACCTCCCCTCTTAATTTTTTTTTCTTACTTCATTATTTTTACTGCCAACGGGTCAAATGTCTGTTGGAATTGGCATGTACTGCGACCCCTTGGTTGTCGGTTCGAATCCCCTCGACTCAAAATGTTGTTTTTAAAAAGAATGATGGACATAACCTTCGATATTTATTAAGGCTCTTTTTTTTTTTTTTTTTTGGTGCCAACTCATTATCATTGTTGAATACACATGATATGGATTCAAGTAGCTAATCTTCAATATGACAAAGTATGTTAATGAGCTCAATATCACTACTGATACATTATCGTGATCTTGATATAAGATCGGTAGTGATATCGACATCGAAAAGACATTGCTATAAAAGGTTCTTAAGGTTTGCGATCTCTTGTCAATAGTATCCTTTGCACTTTTGGATGGTGATCAAGTATGGACCACATGATACCTTCGTATTTTCCATATTGACGACATGCACGCTGAGATATAATGCTTGTTGGGTATAGAGTATGCCCTAGGATACATGTCTCGCCGGCTTTAGTGCAAGTGGGAGATTGTTGGGATTTATGCCCTACAGCCTCGTAATTAATAATTTATTTAATAATTAATAATAATTTTGATTATTTTATTTGTAATATAATATTATCCATTATATGAAAAATCCAAGGTTATTAGTGTAATCTTGAACAGTATGTGGTTGACATACGAGAGGATCATGTTCAAGAAATAACCTAATGGGTCATAGTATATGGATAAGGTTGGGTGCCTTATCCTGGTAACACTATTGATACGGCCCACTTTGTAATAGTTACAAATGATTTCATCCAAATCATTCATGTGGAGACATGTGAGTGGGGGTATCTTATACAATGAGTTTGTATAAGACTGGACCACGAAATATTTAATCTCTCTTTATAAATCCATTAATTGAGAAGATTAATATTTCATCAGGATGGTCATATGTGACTCGATCTTAATCTTGAGTGAGTTATGAACTCCTGCATGTGAGGGCTTGTCCTTTGATTTGAATGGGTGAGAGTGGCTTTTGTAGCCGATTCAATATTCCGACCATTTTGGGGACTTGACCAAATAGGGAGCTGGGAACATAATCTCACAAGATGGAATTCACTCCTTCCCATATAGGGTAAGTAGATGAGTAGTTCCCTTAAATGTTGATTTCGAGACTTGAACAATGGGGCCCCACCCTCTCATTGGCCCGAGAGGGACTTAGTTTATAATTAGATTATAAACAGATTGTTCATTAGAGAATCAGTGGTACTTAAGGTGCAAGATGTAATTATAAGGGTAAAACGGACTTTTGACCCAGCTGTAATTACGAACAACTCGTGAAGGATCGACATGCATGTAGTGATTATATCAATGGACACGACTTGTCCTACAGTGCATAAGAGTGCAACTTTAGGTCTATAGTGGAGTGACCCTAGAGTTAATGAATGAAAATTGATTAATTAAAGAGTTTAATTAATTAATTTTGTATCATTGGAGCTTATAATCTATAGGTCCATAAGGTCCCATTGCTAGCTCATAGTAACACTAAAAGATCAATTTAGTTGAAAGAAAATTTTGAAATGTTCAAATTAATATTAATTTGAAGTGTTCAAATTAATATTTAATATAAAAGAGGAAAATATATTTATTGTATTTGATACATTAAATATTAAAAGTTGAAATGTTCAAATTTAATATTTAATTTGAAGTGTTCAAATTAATATTTAATATATTCGATATATTAAAAATATAAAAGAGGAAAATATATTTATTGTATTTGATACATTAAATATTAAAATAATTAATGTATATTTGATATATTAAATAAAATATATTTATAGAATTTGAATAAAATTCAAATAAATAAATATCGTAGGAGATTTGAATGAGATTCAAATAAATACAAGATATATTTTAATATATTAGATATTAAAATATAATATTTTAATTATGGCAAAGATTTTTCCTTGGTCACTATAAATAGCACCCTTGAGTTGAGTCATTCTAGACAACACACATTTCCTCAATAGAGAGAATTAGAGAATTCTCTCTAGACCTCTTCCTCTCCTATCCCTTGGGGATTTTCTTTCAAGAGGCTCCCACAAACCTTGGTTCTGTGTTCGAGTCATAGCCAGGAAGACTTTGTGGAAAAGATAAAGATTCGCCAGAATATTCTCCATAATATTATTTTCAAGGTATTTATTGCTTAACTTTTATATTTTAGTTTAATTCTAAATAAATCAAAGACGATTCCTATGCTTCCGTTGTGGGTTTAATTCGTTTATTCCCCTTCAATGCTAACCCAACCTTCCCTTGTCTTATCCAGGTTAACTACATCATCATCTCTGTTGTCCGAAGATTGTGTTCGAATCTTGAGGTATGTTTCTCCGCCTCTTCGAATATATGTGTGTAGGGATTTAGTAATAGTTTGCTCACATGTTTCACTCGTCTATGTATGTTATTTACCATGCATTAACAATGTCGTGAACTAACATCCTTTAGCCTTACGAAGAAGAGAAAAATATGCATCTTGTAAAGATTGTGGTTATAATCCTATGAAAAATGCTTGCAATGTGTACATTCGTATGTGCATATCACTATATTTGTATGCTGAGGATGCCAATAGAGGACAATTTTAATAAGGCGTTGTACCAAATTTGTCATCTACGAAGTTTGGTTCATGTGAATAATGTTAGTTGCGTAGATTAGATTAGGATGGATAGGCATACTTTTAACAAGTTATGTACCATATTGAGTGTAAAAGGAGAGTTGAGGGGTCAAGGAATGTGAGGGTAGAAGTATTGGTAGACATGTTTTTACATATTTTAGCACACCATACCAAGAATCGAGTTATGGGGTTTAGATTTAGAAGGTCGGGATGTAATGTTAGCAAATGTTTCCATAGCTGTCTGAAGGGTATGTTTAGAAGCCAACGATGCTTTTGGAAGCTATTGGAGCCAATCTCGAAGATTTCAACTAATGAAAGGTGGAAGTGGTTTAAGGTACGTATCAGTCAGTGTGAATTTCTTTATATAGCATTGTGTGGGTATACTGATTATATACACTATTTCTTTGTTGTTTAGGGGTATTTGGGTGCCCTCAACGGGACTCACATCAAGGTACACATCCCGAAGTGTGATAAATCGAGGTATAGGACACGTAAGAACAAAATTACAACCAACGTCTTGGGTGTTTTCTCACCTAACATAAGGTTCATATATGTCTTCCCCTGGTTGGGAGGGTTCGGTGCATGATGGTCGGGTATTGTGGGATGCAATAAGTAGAGGAATGGTCTGCAACTTCCTCAAGGTATCATCTCTCAGTATAGGGTACTAATGTGCTTCATTACCCATTAACAAATGCAATAACACACTTGTCATTAATCCATATATAGGTGACTACTACTTGGTCGATGCCGGCTACACCAATAGAGAAAGTTTTCTTGCACCATTTAGAGGGCAATGGTATCATTTGAGTGACTGGCACGATGGTCAGCGACCCCAAACAGCAGAAGAGTACTTTTGTAACGCCCCCAAAATTTAACCTAACCTATGGACATTACTAAGCTTACAACCATTATGCCCTGAAAATTTCGGCAGCATAACGGCGTAACTACAAGATAACTAAAATTTTACGAGTACCTGTTTAAATAAAAACACACTTCTAAAAACCCAACAACGAGATAACCAATCCAAACTCCAAGTCACTAGTCATTTAAAGATTGAGATTCGCTCGACAAACAAAACAAAACTTTTGTATAACTTCAAACAAGTTAACCTTTGAAACGTAACACAAACTCACATTCTGATTTCAAACTTTAATTCAAAACTAACCAACCAATTTATAAGTCTAACCTAAAGAGGTAAAGAACGTCAGTACCAAAACTATAAGCCAAAGTTAACTACAAAGATATTTAAATAACACTAAACTCAGCAAAAAATATTTATAGATACAGAACTATCCAACTATGGTCTGTCTCTTCTCATGCCTCCTACTCAGAATCACCAAGGTTATAGTTCTCATCATCACCTGCAAAACCTGGTGGTGGGTCAGTGATAATTCTCAGTTATGAGAATTATTTAACTCTAAAACTAAGTTGTTCTTGCCAGTTTTGCTGATTTTGTTGAATAACAAGCAAGCTAAAAATAAAATTTTAAAATAAATTCATGCAAGCTTGTTGAAATATGATAAAAAAATGAATTAAGTTGAAAAGATGCAAGAAAGTTGGCTTAAGTTGAGTTTTTGTGCAGATTTGAAGAAGTGAAGAAAATGCAAATGAAATGCAATTGCATTTCCTTGGGAAGGCAAGGTGATGAACAAAGAGGAAAAATGCAATTGCAATGCAATTGCATTTTCTGGACTTATAAATCAATTACGGAATTCTCGGAGATTCACCAAAATTCACGTGATTCGCTCGATTTATGGGAGAAACTCCAGCATGAATCTCACGCCCAAAGTCTACCCAAGAATTAAGGAGCCGAAGATGGAACCTCGGAATATCTTTAAAAGGAGAGGAAGGTCGAAGAAAAAGACAAGCGTTTTTGGGAGAGAACTCTGTTTTCTGGGTTTAATTTTCTGTCTTATTACTTCGGATAGCACCCATCAAATTGACGATTTCATTTCTATTATTTTTCAGCATTTCATACTTGTAGTTTCGCTCAATTAAATTCTGAGTTTGATCTATCTTCAACAATTTTTCAGTTTCTGTATTTTGTTTCGCGATTTTCTCTGTTTTGTCTTCAAACAGCAGCGGTTTCAATTTCATCATCTGCTTTTCTTTTCATTAGTTTATGTTCGGTTCGCTCTTGAAATCCTGAATTAGATCTCTCCTCAATGAAGGTTTGAAGAGGTTAAGATTCAAGAGTTTGAAAAAGAATTCTGAATCGATCACTGTGAGGGGGTTTCGGTAGCTTTGTTGTGGGGTTAAATGCCATTATGTTTTTTATGTTACAAGTTTTGAGTAATTTTTGGATTTTGAATTGGTCTAGGTTAAATTCTATTTCTTGTATGTGCAAGATTGAAATGAAAAGTTGAATTCTATACTCAAAATTCTTTATCTCCATATATAAAGTTTATTCATTTATGGGTTTCTTTTGTTTACAAAAAGTGAAAATTCTAGTATCATGCTTATTGACTTTCTGATTTAAATTTAGTAATTTCAGCATTGTTATCTCTTAGTGGGCATTCTTAATTGATAATTTAAATAGGTTTGCCTTAAGAGTAATTACCTTTTTCTTTTGTTAATTATGAAATTTTTAAAAAGTAAATTTTGGTTTTTCATTTCTTCCATAATGAGCTAAATTTTCTTTAGGGGTTCAAGCTAGCTAGCATGTGAACTTTGTTTGCTTTTGTTGAATTTAGATTTGGGTAAACCTAGTCGGCCAACTAGTGTTTGCTTGTCATGCTTGAACTTAATATCGAAAGAGTTAAGGGCTAGCCGATGTCACAAAAGCAATGGAGGAAAAGGCTTAGAAATAAGTTCTGAACATCGATCCTAGACATAGGACGAGACTCCAAAACCACTAGAGTTGTGTGCGAAAGTATCTAAGTTAGATTAACCATAGACATATAGGTTTAATCACTTAGTCTCCTAAAGATTTTGAATCAAAGTTGAATAGGAGTTGAACTCGGTTTACTTAGTCTTCACGTGTTTAGTCAAGATTGCAATTGCAATTGAATAGCATTTTTCAAAAGGTGCTTGAATAACTTGAATCCCTATTTTAACTCATTGATTTTTCACTCATTCTTTGTTAACAAACCAACTCCTTATATTTTTACATCTTCGGTTACCCAATTGCTTTTTGTAAGCAAAATTTGTGTCGTTTCATAAGATTTTGTTAAAATCCGTTCCCTTGGGTACGATACTCCGGAGTACTTCTAGTTTCTTTATTACTTCGATCACGTGCACTTGCGTGTTGTAGCAAAAGCAGCGATCAATCAGTACATAACGTGTACTGGTAAGTAGCTCACACCTGAGGAGCTATCAATCAACATACAAGGCAAACAACATGCTATTCACAACAACAAGCATACTCCTTAAGCATGAAACAAGTTAAACATTTAACCTGTGAATCAAACATCATGCTATGCATTCCCGAACTACACATGAAATAAAACATCATGTTATGCATACTCGAACTATACTCAAGCTTCACGAACTCACTAGATTTCACTGAACCACTCAACGTTCAATAATATAGCTATCACAAAGCTCTCCAAGACTGACCCTTCGAGATGCACCAACCTCTATCCATAGTTACCAGGACCTCAACACATCTCTATGGAGCTCGGCGTACGATTCCTTGTCAATAGTTACCAAGGTCTCGAACTATGCATCGACCCATTCCCATAGTTACCAAGGCTTCAATGACTAAGCAACGTATTGACCCTTGCCCATAGTTACCAAGGTTTCAATATTTGCCTCCAAACTCATCACATCGGCCCTTATCCTTAGTTACCAAGGTCTCGATATTTTTATCGATCCTTGCCAATAGTTACCAAGGCATCGACAACCTAGCAACGTATTGTCCCTTGTCCATAGTTACCAAGGTTCAACCACTTGCCTCAAGATTCATTACACCGACCCTTGTCCATAGTTACCAAGGTCTTGATGCTACTCGTAATCCAATAGTGATATATTAGCCATCGACCATTTTTTCTGAGGCACACTAATATTCACCTAGCCTTCTTTTATCTCATCCAAGGTCTTCTAACCTCACCTAAGCTCACTAGAATGCATAAATCCTACAAATCATGCTCCTAGACCATGCTTATGCCCAAAGTTACATAAAACACCCATGACATGCTTTTACCATCGTCGCCACCCACTTATTAAGCATAACATCATAATATCAAACTAATTTCAACGAGGCAACATGCTTATCACAAGAAAATAACACAACATGCTTATCATCTCAAAACAATTCAAGCAACAACTCAGCACAATGAGCAACTCAAAATATATAGAGATCCAAGAGAAATAATCATACATAGCATAATGTAACAAAATTAAGCATACAACATGCTGGCACACAAGAAACTACTTACCTAAGGCGTTCCTAGAAGTAATCCAAAAGGCTCGTAAACAAAGAGACAAGCTTTTAGGGGCTAAGGTTAGTTCGAAAACCTTTGAGCAAACTATAATAAGATCAAACAGAGTATGCTTACTTAGATTTTAGCCTTAAATGGTAAAGCGAATGCTCCAGAACCCAACCGAACTACAAACAGAAACTTCAAGATTTAACAACTGCCTTACAGCACCTCAACTTAAGTTCCAAAGGATTTAAAAGGCATTAAAGCTTACCAAACTACACCAATTCAGCTCAAAAACTTGTTGGTCATTGTTCAAAAGTGATCGAATGAGCCCGAAACTACAAGCCAAGGTTACCCAACGGTTAGAAACTAAACCAACACACTTTACAAAACTTTATTTGATTTGTGAAAGGTCTTAAACACATTAAAACTTACCAAAAGAGCCTTTATGCTTGCTATTTGCTATTCGAAGGTATTTGAATCGATCCCAAACTACAAACTAAAGGTTCCTACATGTTAGAATTAATGCTACGATACTTAAAAGGATTTGCGAAAAGTCCAAAATATGGCGAAACTTACCGAACAGTGCCAACAGACCGAAACTTTGCTGGAAATCCCATTTTTTGTCGTGAACGACCTCGAATGTGGGCTGTTTGGAGTCCAAACAAGCTAAAATTACAAACCAAAGGTGTTTAAGGCATGGGTAATCCAAAACTAAAGTAGATTAGGCATGGGTAAGTGACAAACCTCATCAAACAAGAAGGAATTCGCATTGGTCTGTTGGAAATCCCGTTTTTTGCAGTAAACGGCTACGAATGGGGGTCGTTCAGAGTCAAAACAAGCTAAAATTACAAATCAAAGGTGTTAGGGTATGGGTAATCCAAAACCAAGGTTGATTTGGCATGGGTATGAGACATACCTCGTCGAAACGAAGGAGAACTGTGGGTCAAGTGAACTGCTGTCACGTGGGTCTTTGCGTGGCTACTATAGGCCTGCTCATGGGTTGAATGGAGAAGAAAGATGAAGAAGAGGAGGAAGAAGATGAAGGAGAACATGGGTGGGGCGATTTGTGGTGTGAAGAAGAAAAAAGTGAAAGAGATGAGGAGGATGGTTAATTACGTGGGAACAAGAGAGAGGGAGAGATGAGGAGAAGAAGAAGAAGAAAGATTATTTGGTTTTTATTTATTTATTTATTTAGTAAATCGTATCTAATTAAACATAAAAAAAATGACTATTTTTTCCACATTTCAAATTTTAAAACTCCAAATAAGTATCCTAAAAGATTTGGGCTAAAATCTACTTAATAGAAGATTTGGGTTCCTTTTGAACTTGAGAATAAGATAAAAATTAGGTTCTCAAACTTTGGATTTAAATTTAATTAAAAATCTTATTTTCCAAAATTATAGAAATTTAATTTACCAAACTTAATGGGCTAAACTTAAAAATCTAATTTTTTTTTTTCTCCAAATTAGAACTGTGACGAATAACTGAGCCTAATTACTCCAAAATAGGCTTATTATATAACAAAGGGTGCTAGAACTTCAATATGAAACACTCTGCAGCCCGAAATGTGATTGAGCGATGTTTTCAGTTGTTGAAGATGCGTTGGGCGATTTTGAGGAGTCCATCATTTTATGACATCGTAACTCAATGAAGCGAGCTTGTCGAGGACTCGTCAAATTAAAATTTATAAACCGATCCTAAGCTACTTGTAGCATTGAGTGGACCGGGTCGATCTCAGGGAACTGAATATTTATTTCTCAAGTTAAATTTGCAAAGGAGAAAGCAATTAAAAAGGGGGTTTTGTGTTTTTATAAATAAAATAAAACATAAACAATAAAGATAGAGATAGATCAAATCTTACCAAAATTCAATTCACAGGTATGGTTTTATCCAATTGCAAACATTTATCATAGGCATTCAAAATATTTAAACTTGACAATACAAGTACTTGGTCAACTTATTAGGAAACCCCAAAAAGTGCAAATTCCCTAAAGTCATTAACTCTAACGAACGTCAAGTTAACGCTAATTACCTAAACAATTTTTTACGAAACCGCTTCAAATTATTTAGATAAAGGCATTACGAACTTTGGAACGACCAAGACAACCAATCAGGTAAACAACTTTCACCTAATTAAGAAGCTTCTTTAATTCCTAGAATTAAACATGCAAGCCATGTAATATGGAAACCGACAAAACATACACATGTGATAATCCTAATGCTACAGGTTCATTCAACATGACAATTACGGATCACGATCATGATTAGCAATAAAACATGTAGAGTGATTAAGGCGTCAATTCAATCAAAATACATACTTATAAATTAACACGGGAATCAAAGAATACTTGCAATTGTGAGAAAACTACATTAAAATACAAGTCTCATAAGATTGCAATTGGCTAAACCAACCTATGAATTGAAACACTTACCTTAGCCGCTCATCGTGATGATGTAGCCCGACACCGAGGTTTGATGAAAAAAAAACTCCTAATCTATCCTAAACTACTGAAAAACAGAGAGGAGAAGCCTAAATTGGTCTTTTAACGGCTGAAAATCGAAGACAAATGACATAGAGGACGAAAAAATCTATATATAGGAATCGACGGAGCGTCTAGACGCTCTGGACAGCGTCTAGACGCTCTGGACAGCGTCTAGACGCTCCCAACGTCATAGGGGCTCTCCGCAACGTCAAGGGAGGTTTCAGGGAACTGCCGATAGCGTCTAGACGCTACCCAGCGAGCAGCACTGCTTATTTTTGCTCTAACTTTTCGCTCAGGTGTTCGAATGACCTCCGGTTTGATGTGTTGGAATCATGATTCAACGTAGAATCTCTTGGAACGTGAATTATGCTCAAATCCATACAAAATGATCAATTAATTACATTAAAACCTCCAAACTAACATGATTTGAGTATGAAAATATAGAAATATGTTGGTCCTATCACCCAATGATGTATAATATCGATTTGTTGCATGCTTCATAATTTCATTAGAATCGAGATTGTTGTTGATCCTATGGAGGTCAAACCCAGACGGATGGTGACAGACAATTTGATGAAAATGATAATAATAACTACATCAGTTCTATAGAGACGTCCAATGCATGGACTACATTCATACAGGAGTTAGCCGACATGATGTTCAGTGATAGCCAGTTGGGGCTGTAACAAATAGTTCTCGACAAATTAATTGGAATAACGCACAAGAGTCCTTTAGGGGGGTTTGGGGGGTTGGGAGTCACATGGCTTTAGGATTCTGACTGTTTGTTTCATCATAAGTCTGTTTCACATTGAATAAAAAGTTCTTTGATTAAACATTATATACACTTCCACATACATTTTATATGGCATGGGCAATTCCGTTACAATGTGACCTTATGTTTGTTATAATGTGTAGGGTGGTGTGACTTGAACTAACCTTATGTGTATGGATAATTAACTATTCCAATAAACGCTATCGACACGGAGGTTAGTAGCCCTGTGTCATAACATGGATGGAGAATGAATGAGCACTTTTGGACGCTAGCGCAAGACGATCTTCTAGTGCTCGCATTGTAGGAAGTATGTTCAAACACATACTATTGAGCGGAGAATGGTTTTTGAAATGGTTATCTGTAGGAGGTTGCCCGATTGATGGAGTTGAAATAGCATGGAGTCAGGGTGACGACTACAAACATTGATTCTCGGGTGCAATGGATGAAGACGAAATGTAATGCCATTTCAGAACTACTCACCAAGAGTGGATTCGACTGGAATGACGAAACTAGTACGTTACAATGTGAGAAGGCCACGTACATGGAATAGGTCGAGGTGTGTGTTCATTCGCAACCTTTGTCTGTACTTTATCTATCTTTGTGCACTAATGAAAGTGTTGAATATATTCCACCATATAGGATTACAAGGATGCGAAGGGCTTGTACGGTAAGCCATTTCCATACTACCATGCGTTGACTGAGATGTTAGGTCAGGATAGGACAAACGATAGGGACGCTGCTAGTGCTAAAGATGATGATAAGAGCATTTGGCTCGAAGATGTTTGTAGTGCACATAGTGACTTTGAAATTAGACTGAGGATGAGGTGGCATACTCCAATAGTGTGCCAGAGACGAGTACTCCATCGGACTTGACAGTAAGGGTCCATAGTTTGAGACGTAAACGAAAAAATAGCCGGAGGGAGTCTTCTAATGACTCCATATAGTTGATGGCAGATGCAATAACCGAAGTTACTCCCCAGTTAAACAGTCTTATAGATGTTCTCTCCACCGATCGCAAGATTGCTAGGATGCAAGATAGTCTAACCACAAAGCTGAAGAAGATTGACGGTCTATTTGCAATAAATCTGGAAGGTTGCAATGTGCTTGTGAAGTCTCAAAAATAGTTGAGACTACTTTTCACGATAGGCCTACAAAAAGGCGTCCTATGATTATGATTTATTGGCAAACTATGGTTGAGAACGATATATCGACTTCCTTATCCCCTCCCATGCTTCAGATGTATTTTTTTTTGTCAGTATGTATGGAATGTATTGGTAGTCTACCCACATATTTTGTCATCATCATGTACTCGATTGCACATACTTCATGTATAATTTTGAATTTAGTTATTATTAACATAATTCATATATGATGTTTAATCCAGTTATGATTAATATAATTCATGTATGGTTCTGAATCCACGTATTATTACTACATTTTAGGTGTTGGCATTAATTATCGTCACAAATACACGAGTTCCTCTCGAATTTAGAATTTATGTGTAAATTAAACCTCATATCAATATTGATCTCATATAATCAAAATCGATATCGGGCTGAAGCAAAACAATGCAAACACTAGATAAGACTTGATAACGATATGGATCACGAATGAATGATACGTAATCGAGATCAATTGACGTAAATCGTCCCCTGTATTGAATTTCAGGGTACAACGAATGTGTTACATGATAGAGCTACGCTATGTGTGCATGATGGTATCGACTTAAGAGACGTATCGGTATCAGGCTCAAGTAACGGAACACATATAAGTATGACAAAAGCCCAACACCAATATGGATCATGAAGGATACGTAATCGAGATCGATCGTTCGATAGAAGTAAATTTTCTCCTATATTGAATCTCAGGTTACTACAAGTACATGTTACACGATAGAGACGCTTTTCATATACATGTGAATCAAATAATTTGTGTATTAAACAATTGTACAATGTGTTCATAATTGGGGTATACCCTACCACAGTTCGGCTGCATACTGCTTTCTAATGCGTTTGATCCTAGTTGTTGTGAGGGTGTTCAAATCAACACCCACTATGAAGTATTCTAGATATTTACAACAAAAATACAACAATCCAACATTCCTTCCTTTTGTCGTTGCTCAATTTCTAGATGCATGTGGGCCACAATGCAGGGGGAAGATGATCTGTAACGTGACGAAATTTGAGAAGAGATCGTAATGTATACATGAACGGCTGCAGACATTCATGTATATCCTCAATTGTCTTGTAAGTTAGGATAGAATCCCAAACTGCGATCGCCCCCTACTCTAGGTCAATTTGATGCAACATTTAGCGTTCACTTAGGTTAAATGGAACATACACTTACTTCACGTTTGACCAGCCCGACCCACACCCTCCGTCGATGCCTAATACGACGTCCATCGAGCTTTGGGCCTCCAACCATACCTTCGCCACTTCATCTGGTGTCTTCTCAAATATTTGTTCATATATGCCATGGGGGTTAATAAAGCATACCTGGTATAAACACAAAAACCATAAATCAGTTGCATATTAGGTTGAGCAACGTATTTTAGAGAATGAATACTTACGAATTAGGCAACAAAGAGGACAACAAATAAATGTTGACAATACTGCAAATTAGCTTCCATCTTCTGAAAGAAGTGGGTGATCATGTCTATGGTCTGTAATCAAGGGGAAGTTAGTTGGGACAGGTTCGGGACATTATTACAACAAAGTAAGTTGAATAACTACTTACATCATCAGGCACCTAAGAATTATCGCGCATTAGATCAACGAAAAACTTCTTATTCAACCGTCGAAGCATCCACTCGGAAGACCAGACTTATTTGTTTGTTTTCCTATCTGCCATCCATTCGTTAAACACATCTAACGTCTTCCGGTGGATGTGGAAAAGTGGGTTGTATACCCCTTGTGTCAATTCTGTGGTGGGGTTAGGCAAGGTTTCGATTGACTTCAATTGAGTCTAGTCGGTGACTAATGGACCCGCTAAGCCCTTGTTGATGCCCCCAACCTTTTTCTTCTTATCTGGAATGGTCGGGGGTGTGAATACATTTGGAGTGACGCACTTACGCACCTAATGCTGAGGTAATTATCTGTGTCCGTTCATAAATAATAGAAGTAAGTAACGGTGCATTTATATACTACAATACTCCGTGTACACTGCAATATGTAAGTTGGAGACCAACCTTTTCGAGTTCTGGTGGCAACTGAACGTCGTCTGCATTGTCGTGGGCGGTTTCGTTTCATGGGTCGACCCATGTTGGATGTCACGAGAGGGGGATTTTGTCGGTGGGGGTGATTGGGATGGGGATTGAGGTTAGACCTTAACGGGAGGGTGAGGGCCACCATCAAGCTCCATACCAGTTGGTGTGGGATTTTATGAGTTGGCAGACAGCATCAGCGCAAGCTCAGAGGTGGGAACATCAACCTCACCCCTAGATGGTGACGCTAAAATACACAAGGTCGACAACCCAATATCATCACGTGTGACAACCTCCTCAACAGTGGCATGCACATCTTCGCAACCTGTGCTCACCTGTGGAGGAAAGAAGAAAGAGGATAATGTAAGTTCCACCTAACAAAAATGACAAAACACTAAGTAATAACAAACAACGCATACCGTGCAATTCATCTTGATGTACAAGAAAATTGAGTTCAATTCCAATCGCAAATCGTGGAACCTGTCATTCATTTCTGAGCGAATGGCTCGATTCTCATCCCTCACTTTGCAGAGCTGATCTTCGACCCCACGGACATGGTTCTCCATCCTTTGAGATTTGGGGGGCCATTTGAGTCATCACTAGAATCAATCGCAAAGCGTGGAACCTGTCATTCATTTTTTAGCGGATGGCTCGAATCTCATCCCTCACTTTGCAGAGCCGATCTTCGACCCCACGGATATGGTCCTCCATCCTTTGAGATTTGGGGGGCCATTTGAGTCAGGTCTCTTATTGCCAAGCTGGATGTATGCAATGCAAGTGCATTATATAGAAGATCCTCGATGTGGAATTCATCAGCTACACCGACCCCATCTCAAGGACAAACGCATGTTCGACCTCGAGGGCATCATCTGCTACTAGTCTTGAGGAAGATGCATGTGATCCTCTTTCTTTCGCACTGCCAGACCGACGAGTGTCATGAACCGATCTATCGACGATTAACATGTCCATGTACTCTTGTTCGACAAGAGTCATCTGGAGGTCAACATTGACCACCGTCTGCAAAACAAAATATATATTTTAGGTATTATTAAAGTAGTTTGTAGTACATATTTATCATAGGGTTGTAATAAATAGTATATCTTACCGATGTGAAGTCAAAGATGATTTGCAATAGTGTGTCACTAGGGACTTATTTGAATTGAGACCATCGTAGCAACCATGGAATTGCAAATTGGTTTGTAATAGTGGCTGCCAATCCGTATAGTGTGGACAATGTCTCGTATGTCCACACCTAGCAATGATAAAACTGTAGTTATTATGTGTATGTATATATTAGATTGTTAGTTGTGGTGGACGTACCTGTAACACAATCACGAACCCCGGTAGACTATACTTGACCTTTAATGGTGGTGCAGCTATCCTTGTATGAAGTGGATCGATTTAATAGAGCCCGTTGGAGGCTGGCCAAAGTTCTCAACCATACTTGTCTCACCAGGCCAAGACTGTTGAAGTAGTCTAAGTCCTTAACAATGTTGAATAATGTCCAGCTGATGTAGGTGTGTTTGTACTTCCCCATGAACACCATCTCAACAAAAAAAAAATACTACCGACAGTTTATCGACATCGTCGTCTGAGTAGAACTAACATGCCTGACACATTTTCTCCAGCTCGGCCAAGGAGATGTCATCGATTGGAAAGTACCTATCTACCAACTGCGAACGTTCACCCTCTTGTGGGCTCACAACAAAGGCTGATGAGGGCTATAGACCAATGATCAAATGAAATCATCTTCAGTGAATGTGATGGACGTCCCCCTAATCAGGAATGTCATAAGGCCCCATTTATCGAATTCCACCTCCCGCAGCAAGATCAAATAGACCAACGAGCTGTGGAATGACACGTACAAGTCAATTAGGTGCCTGAAACTCGTGCTGCACCTGAACATATTGAGTTGCTCTATGCTTAGCTTTTGCTTAATGATCGAATTCGCCTGCTTCATGTGTGAGAGGGTGGTGATTTGGGTAGGGAACCAGTCGGCTGGAGCAATCTTGTATACCATCTCGGTTACTCGAAGTTTGTATACCATGTCATGCAAATGAATCAAGGTCAATAATGAATTAGGGTCTATGCATTAAGTCACACAACAAAACCATGCAAGGAGAATGGTAGTGGAAAATTAACACGTTAAGCTCGATATCGATTTTGACTCACATCAGTATCGATAGAGAAAAGTTCTCCCATCGAAATTGGAACCACCGAGTCATTTTCATAGCAACCTGAACATGCAAGGATTCGTCGGAGACACCATTTCCCTTACACACCCCTCAGTAATCAGACTATTTTAATGATCCCTATAAACCCTAAGGCGAGAAAAACACAGACCCAACGCAAGACAACTACAAACAAAAAACAAATGAGGTGCAACTTTGATGTTCACCAGTTATGAGTAATGACAACATACGAAAGAGGTAATAATAACGTGCACCAAAGTTCAGTACAATTTTCGTAGCATGAAGAAATCAATTGCAACTTTGTTCATAAGCGACAAATATAAACTTATGCTTACAAACCGATTCTTACCTTACGTCATTTATCATGGCCTTAGCAAGATTTACAACACCCCTTACTCAACTAGGCGCTCTGATATTTGTTTTTCGATACACTACATTTATGGTTAGCTTGCACACTATTTTGGTACACATTTTAAACTCACCACAACACCGAAGGGTCCTTGGATGGTTGATTATTCTGGAGAAGGTGGCGCCAAGTATTTTAACTATCTTGAAGCTTATAGATTAATTCACCAAGGTACATCTATAATGTGGCATGTAAGTCTTCCACCCAGAAATAAAGCAGAAATCCTACACGACAATAAAGGCTTATCATTCTCCTCATCTTCCTACTTTATGAGACTTCGATCATGATATTTGTCTTCTCGCCATGGGAGATTGATGACCATTGACTCTTACAGCCCTAATCGATGTAGCCGACAATTTGGCTTTTACCAGGATATTCTGAATGACTTGCATAATGATTCCCTTATGTTAGCTTGGACAACGTTTATCAGTGCTGGAGACTTTGTATCGAAACTTTGACTTCATCACATGTATACTTCATGACCTGCGAGTTGGATCTCAACAATCACACTACTCATTCCTACAGAAGTTGGTGGTCACGGAAACATGGAGATTATCTCGAGACAGGCATACAACTTTTGATATATAGTTTTACCTCTCCACCAACTAAGCATAAGCCTCATTAAGACTCGAATTCTAATGAGGTTGGTAAAAGTGCTTGCATAATGGTGAATGAGGCTCCAACCCCTTTTACGAACACCCCAGATGATGATGACGGAGCTACAACAACAATGACGATCACCACTGGAAAAGGCCTAAGAAAATGAGGAAGTCAATGAATTTCGATGACTACGCTTTTGATGACACCTCATAGGCTTTAAAGCATTCTAAGTCCTCTAGATCTTTGGTTAGTGACTTTTTTTTATCTTATTTAATATGTTTAGAGTTTTGTCCATTGACTACTACACTCCTTTCTCTTTTGCGGGCATCTTCGAAAAATCACTCGTTGACAAGTCTTAAAGTTTTTGTCTCCATTCTTGAGCGATCTGGAGAGTTCAAAGCCTTAGGTAAAAAAATGACGAGTCACTCGCATCCTACTGCCATCAATGCAAAGCCTCAACGAGTGCAAGAGGGCAAAAATTGATACTCCTGGAGTTTCAACTTTTAATGATGAGTTGTAATCTCGACCCTACAACATCAGACTGCCTTAGTCATGTGGAAGGTCGCTCACAGAAACTTGCCCGCACTCCCTTTGAGTACATTTCTTCTCTTGAGCAAGAGGTGGATAAGATATTTCATGCCATTGCAACAATTGACAAACTTAATAAGCCTTTTGTAAGTGTGACCAATCATTTTAGATCCCATAGTTCTATTCCAACAAGTGCCGTCGTAGGGAAGGTCAAGTATTGGAAACAAAACTACAATCTTATCCTTCTCAGGAGTTCACCCTAATATTGACCCATGCAAGCACATTCTGTAGGGGAACGACCCAAAAGCCGCTGTAAGGCCCCACATGGATCTCACGTTGTGAACTAATGATGAAGACCATAAGATATGTTGACACATTTCCTTCTCCCACTTACTATTTTGAAATAGGGTTCTTTGTTACTTAGACAAATTAGGCCAATCTCATTTATCTAAATTCCTCAATCTGCCCTTCACAACCCTTATGTTGGTTAGATTGATTTTAATGTAATTACCAAGTTTTTAAACTATTTTTTTTAAAAAAAATTAATCACATTATGAGCATGCTTAGAGAAATTAAATAAAATTTGACTAATTCAACTCCCAGGTCGATTTCTAGTTAGAGGTATTCCCTTTCGGTCAGCTTAAATACCCCAATCTAGATAGAACCTTCCATAGACAAAGTTCCCTCATAGTCAATTTTTATTTCAAATTCATTAATCTTTAATTAACTATTAATTACTAGATTAATGAACCTAAGTGAATTTAAGTAATGTTTTTAGTCCTATTTTTAAAAAAAATCACTTATTGGATAATCTTAAAATTCTATCATTTTAAACCCTTTAAAAAATAAAATAATAATAAAATAATGCTTTTATTAGTAAAAAATAATAAAATAAAATAATCCTTTTATTTATTTTTTAAAAATTTTGAAACAATAAACAAACAAAAAAAATCAGCAATTAGAATTTGTTAATTTCCAAATTTTACATAAAACTTATGGAATATGTTTCTTAAAAATAAAAAACGTAATATTTTTTTTTAGTTCAACAACTGTAGGGGTGGGGTCAAACTATCGACCTTTGACATGGTAATAAGTGTTTTGATCAATTGAACTATACTCATGTTGGCAAGAAACAAGAAGGTGAAATTACAATTTTAGTCCCTTAGCTTTCAAGATTGTGTCTAATAAGTTTCGAACTTTCAATTTTGTGTCTAATAAATCTCTAATCTAGTTTTTTTTTTTAAATTCACAAACCAAACAAGAAACAACACCTATTAGACATTTTTTTTAAATTCATGAAAACCCTAAAAGAGTTTAATCTTAAACTTATAATTTAACTTAAACAAGAAATAAAAATAGTTACCAAACAACCACTAAATATTATATTTAATCAACTTTTCGTATAGCTAATAGATAAATTAGACTGAAACATTTAAACTATTCTAGAAATCCAAAAGTTATATATCCCTAGAATTAATACATGAGATCCAAGTATATATGAAAACGCAGTAACAGATAAATATCTTTTTTAATAGTTTCTAAAAATAACATAAAACAATTTTAAAAGATGAGTCTATCAAATAATTTTAGGTATAAATGCTACGTTTTGTTTATAATACTTTGATCCATGTTTCAATCTTTGAACATTGCAGAAAAAAATCATTTTAGTTTTTGTCATTGAATATTTATAAATTATTTACCAAAAACCTAACACAAACATATACTTCCTTAATTTATCTAATAAAAAGATGGTTATATAGATAAGCATTTAAAGTCAAAGTAATGAAATGTGAATAAGAAAGATTAAAATAGTTTAATATACAAAGTTGAAAAAAACTAAAATATGTTGAGAGTTTTTTTCTTTTTGAGTTCTACAATAGTGTGGGATGAGAGAATTCGAACTTCTAACCTTTTAATCGAAGTTATAACATATCTTAAACAATTGAGATAAGATCAAGTTAGTGAGAGTCGAAAGTTGAAAACATAAGATCAAAAATCGATAAATGATCAAAACAAAATAGATATGAAATCTATAGTATTTCAAACTCTTTTCTTTTAAATATTCAACATGGTGGGCATTCTACCCAAAGCAATTTGAAAAGGATTTGAACTCTACCTTTAAAGCATGTGAAGGGTAGATAAGATAAGGAGAAAGATACCCCCATAAAAATGTCAAATGGGAATCAATTGCAGGGCTGCCAACCAAGTCCAAATATGAAGGGTCCCATTTAATTTGTTGTTTGGAAGTGGTGAGCCCCATCCCATCGATCATATGCAAATCCAGTCGAGATATTAAGTATATGTTTTGGCTCACGAAGTAGATTTCTTTTTTCTTTCTTCTGTCTTTCTTTCCTAAGTTCAATGATGTGTGGAGCGGAGAAGTGGAACTTTTAACTTTTGGTCGAGGATATATGTCTTAACTAATTGAGATATTGACATTCATGCAGTAGATTTTTGTAATTCGAAGTTTGGCAGTTGAGTCTATATTTAGTATACATATTTACTCGTTTTAGGCTATGGTTGTAGTAGTTTTATTTGTGGTATAATAATTATTTTTTTTATATTATGTACATTGAATTATAAGTTTAGTCCTTGAATTTTCATGTTTGTACCTAATATGTACCTGAACTTTAAGAAATATCTAATAGGTCTTTGAACTTTCAACTTTTGTATCTAGTAAGTCTTTGAGTTTTAAAAAATATTAAATAGATTCTTAGACTTTTAATTTTGTATCTAATAGGTCATTGACATATTCAACATTTTTTAAAATTAATGAATTTATTAGACATTGTTGTTGCCAAAATATGAACAGGAAAAACGCACATGACCTTCACGTGACATTAATGATAAATTTGTTTGAAGGGGGGACGAACGTGGCCTGCAAAAGAAGAAAAAACTGCACACGGTGTGGTCCTTGCCACACCAACTCCGATGTTTAAGTTAGCTTGGAGAATTTGAGTGTAACAAAGTTTTTAGTATGAGGCAGACTTTACTTTCTCTAGGTTGAAGTTAGGTATTTATACGATACATTTAGGGTTTTTTTATGTTCCTTTTTGCGAATTAGGTTAATGATGAACCAAATCGGACCAAGCACGAACACCATCAGTCGGGGGCATGCATGGCACGTTCCCCCTTGAGAGGCTGACCATAGGGAACCGAGGCTGAGGGGGTTAAATTAGGCTTTAGCCCACTTTCTTCTTTTCTCCTTTGCTCTATGGATCGGTCCTTCTATGTTGGTACAAATTTATCCCGTCTTGGGCTCTTTTCTATTAACTTGGTTTATGAATTCCCTTCTATTTTAAGTTTACTCTTTTGGTCCAAATTTACCCGTAACATACATAACATTAAATTTTTGTCTAATAAGATATTAAACTTTCAATTTTGTGAATTTTTAAAAATATCAAATTGGTGATAGGTCAATGACCTATTAGACACAATATTAAAAGTTCAGAGACTTGTTAGATACAAAATCGAAAATTTAGAAATATATTAGACAAATTTTAAAGTTGAGAGACTTATTAAATACATAATGAGAAGTTCAAAGACCTATTTGACACTTTTTAAAGTTTGTGAACTAAATATGTAATTTAATTTATTATATTGTTAAAAATTATAAGTTATAAACTTATAAATAAAATTTACATGAGATATAAAACATTTTTGGTTTGTCCCACTGGCCCGTCACTCCATGTGGCTTCCAATTTTCATCCACTTTTCCCTTGATTTACTGCCAAATTGTCCTTTTAAAAACGTACATATCAAGTTGGTGACTTGGGACCTAACGTGTCTTTTTTTGCCATCTCTTTATCCCATCAAATATTTCCTTTTAAGTTGTGTTGGAGAAATTTATTACGACCAAAAAAATAATGAAATGGCTTTAAAAACTAACATTTTATTTGGCAATGATTTTTTTTCTTCTTATTTTTAATAATTAATTTTGTTTGTTAAACCTTTTTTTTAAGTGCTTTTATAATTTTAGTCGATTTTTAATAACAAATAGTTGAAAACTATTTTTTTTTTTTTTAAATTAATCAAGGGCAACAAGCAAGCTTTTTAAAAATAGAATACTATGAACAAAATTATTATCAAGGAGAGGTCAATTGGGACGAGAGGTAAAAGAGAAGACCTTGGTGAACAGAATAAGAAGATGAGATTGGAGAAGATGGAAACAAATGATTGAAGATGACATCACGCTTCAAATTCTTCTTCTTCTCTTCATATTTAGTTTTCTTCTTGTTTTCAAACCATGTTGAATTGATCTCCTCTTATAGAGGGTTATGGATCCTATTTGAATTTGTAACTAGTTAATTTTGAGTGATAATTAATTATTGTTTCATGATTGTTTGAATTATTGTGTTTTTAATGTTTAATACTAGTCATATTGAAGTTGATTTTTAAGCTTAGAATCTAGCATTCAAGAGACGAAAATTTAGGCCAAAGTCTTGATAATTCAACATAAAGGTTTTGTTAAGTTGGGAGACCAACAAAACTCTATGAAGCACATAAAGAATTTTGTTTTAATCAATTTCTAATTTTTAATTCTAGATAAAGATATTGGAATTGAATTAGAGATTATGCTTAACTTTGCTCGAGAGATAGTTAGATAAATTAGAACTTTTTCCTACCAATCATGAGGGAGAATAATTGAGAAATTGGCACGATTTTATAGATCAATTAGGTGATTTTTTAAAAAATATTTTTAGTTTAAATTTCTATATCTTTTAAATTGATTTATCTAAATAAAGTTAAGGTGAATCAAATACAATATAATTAGAAAGATTTCTACCACAATTCTAGAGGATGACAACTTTATATTGCAATTTTTTTAACAAGCAAAAGATAGCAAAACAAAATATTTAAAATAATTATCGGATAGGGTCTAATAATTACCAGAGGTGCGTATATCTTATTTTCATGACGATATTTAGGATTCTTAAGTGTGAATGAATTTGACTTTCCAAAAAAGAAAATAAGTGTGAATGAATTTCTTTATTAATATAAATCCATAGAACCATTCTTTTGGACATATTCTTTATGCAACAACTCATGGCTTTAAACACCTACCTATACCAAAGTAATAAATATTCAAATAAATCAACATACATTTTTGGATTTTTTTTATTAATATTGTAGTTTTTAAAACTTATTATAAAAATATTGTAGTTTTCAAACAATTTATATCAATATTGCAGTTTTAATTCATTGGCAGATGGTCGTCTCTTGAACAGACGACCATGCATGTACACGCATTTGAGATGGTCTCAAGACGACGACTAAGGGTACGCGGCAAATGGTCGTCTCTTGAAGAGACGACCATCTTTTGCATTTTTGCCACGTTGTGCAAACTCAGACATGAAGATGCGTTTGAATTTTTTTTTTAAATAATAATAAGTTGATGGTCGTCTCTTGAAAAGACGACCATCACCAAACTTTTAATAATTATACCAATTGGCATATTGGTCAGATGATCACTCTAAAACATAAGAGGCCTAGGTTTGAGCATTGTGGAACGCAGTTTTCAACTTTTTATTTCTTTTTTTCCTCCGCTTTCTCTCTTTCTTTTTTTCCTTCCTTTTTTTTTCTTTTTTCGTCCTTTTTTTTCTTTCTTTATTTGTTTTATTTAAATCAAATAAGATATCTTTCGTTTTTTTAATATTTGAAGTAAATTAAATATTCTATTGTAATTTATTCTTTTTTTCTAAGAAATTGAAATTTATTTAAGTATTAATTATGTAAATATTATATTGCAATCGACTTTGGGAGAAGAACAACTTCGTTTACGTCATTTTGAGTTAATTTTTATTTAAATCAAATAAGATATCTTCTGTTTTTTAATATTTGAAGTAAATTGAATTTTCTATTGTAATTTATTCTTTTTTTCTAAGAAATTAAAATTTATTTAAATATTAATTATTTAAATATTATATTGCAATCGCCTTTGGGAGAAGAACAACTTCGTTTACATCATTTTGAGTTGATTTTAAATAAAATGATCACGTTATTCAAAATTATCATGTAACTCTTTCTAAATAAATAAAAAAATACAGAAATACGAGAGAATGAAAAATCACTCATATTAAAAAATAAAATAATAAAAAAATAAATACTTAAATAAATTTCAATTTCTTAGAAAAAAAAAAGAATAAATTACAATAGAATATTCAATTTACTTCAAATATTAAAAAAACGGAAGATATCGTATTTGATTTAAATAAAAAAATATAAAAGAAAGAAAAAATAAAGAGAACGAAAGAAAAAAAAATAGAAGGAAAAAAATAAAGAGAGAAAGCGGAGGAAAAAAAGAAATAAAAAGTTGAAAACTGCGTTCCACAATGCTTGGACCTAGAGATTTTAGAGTGATCAACCGACCAATATGCCAACTGGTATAATTATTAAAAGTTTGGTGATGGTTGTCTCTGTCTCTTGAAGAGACAACCATCCACCTATTTTTTTTTTAAAAAAAAACCCAAATGTGTCTTCATGTCTGAGTCCGCGGAACGTGGCAAGAGACGACCATCTAGCTGTTTTTTTTTTTAAACGCGAGGCATGGTCGTTTCTTGAAGAGACGACCATCCGTACACTTGGTCGTCTCTTGAAGAGACGACCATCTCAAACACGTGTACATGGTCGTCTCTTGAAGAGACGACCATTTGCCAACGAATTAAAACTACAATATTGATATAAATAGTTTGAAAACTACAATATTGATATAAATAGTTTGAAAACTACAATATTTTTATAATAAGTTTTAAAAACTACAATATTAATAAATAAAAAAAAACCTACATTTTTTCTGTCCATTTTCTTTGAAAAACAAAGTACACAAATTTTAACTACTATTTTAAAAAAATGATACAACCATGAGGATCATGTCTAGCTTTAGTAATTTTGAGAGCTATTTGCCTATAATTTGGCCTCGTTTGATGAACATTTAGGCAGTATTTGAAGCACCATTTCGAAATCAGATGGAATTAGAATCCTAGGGGGTTTGTTCTGGGGGTTTGAAAGCCTGGTAATCAGAAACTGTGTTTGGAGTACAGTGTTCTGAAGCTTGGGGATCAAAAAATAGTATTTGGAGTGCGTTGTTCTGAAGCGTGGGGCTGTGTTTCAAATCCATTGGGTTCTGAACACAGTGGCCCCAACAACGTCTTGGGTTTGAATTCCAAAACCATCCAAACCCAACATGGTGCTCCAAACACCCCCTTAGTTTTTAGTTCTTTATTTTTTAAAATTAAACTTGTAAACACTACTTTCACCTATGGGTTCCTTTGTTTTGATTATCTACTTTTTAGGTATGTTTTCAAAATCTAAGCTAAGTAGTGAAAACTAAGGCCCTATTTGATAACCATTTAGGCTCCCGTTTGATAACCATTTGATTTTTGGTTTTTTGTTTTTGAAAATTAAACTTTTTTTCTCCTAATTTCTCTACAATAGTTTTCATCTCTCTTAATTAAGGAAACATTTGAATTCTTAGTCAAATTCCAAAAACAAAAACAAGTTTTTAAAAACTACTTTTTATAGTTTTCAAAAACTTGTTTTTGTTTTTGGAATTTGACTAAGAATTCAAATGTTTCCTTAAGAGAGATGAAAACCATTGTAGAGTAAATTGGGAGAAAACAAGCTTAATTTTCAAAAACCAAAAATAAAAAACGAAATGGTTATCAAACGGGGCCTTAGTTTTTTGTTTTTGAAAATTGTGCTTGTTTTCTCACAATTTCTCTACAATGGTTTTCATTTCTCTACAATGGTTTCTATCTTTCTTAAGGTAAGGAAACATTTGAGTTTCTAGCCAAATTTCAAAAACAAAAACAAATTTTTGAAAACTACTTTTTTTAGTTTACAAAATGTGGGTTGGTTTTTGAAAACATATGTAAAAAGTAATAAGAAAATATGGAAACCCATAGGTGGGAGTAGTATTTATGGGCTTAATTTTCAAAAACGAAAAACCAAAAACCCAATGGTTATCAAATGGGGCCTTAGGTTTTTTGTTTTTGATTTTTGAAAACCTTGTTTGTTTTCTCATCATTTCTGTATAATAGATTTCATCTTTCTTAAGAAAATATTTGAATTTTCAGCTAAATTCCAAAAACAAAAATAAGTTTTTGAAAACTACATTTTTTTTAGTTTTTAAAACTTGGCTTGGTTTTTTAAGTAGTATTTATAGGCTTACTAAATAATTATCACGGGACCCAAATTGTTATCAAACGGCACCTTAGTGAATTAGTTTTCAATTTTCATTATTGCTTTTGGAATATTTTAGAGTACAATTTTGTTCCTACCTTGAAACTATTTACTATTTTTAAACATAAGGATTAAATTCCTCAACTATATTATTAACCCTTACCTATTTTCATAAAATGGTGATAATTAATCAAATAGTCTTTGGTTAAAATACCCTTTTGGTCCCTGTACTTTTAGTTTTGTTCCATTTTGTCCTTGTACTTTCAAATGTCCAATTTTAGTCATTGTAATTTCAATAAAACTTAAAATTGATCCCTATGATAAATTTGAAGTTAATTTTTTTTAATAAAAATTGGTTAAATAATAATAATAATTTTAACACAAGAAAAAGATACAATGCGAACATACTTCCAAAATTTATAGAGGAAATGCTAATAGAAACTAATTTTTTTAAGAAAAATTAACAATAAACTAATAGTAGGGACCAATTTTAAGCGTTATTAAAAGTACAGGGACTAAAATTTGACATTTGAAAGTACATTGACCAAAGTGGAACAAAGTTCAAAGTACAATGACCAAAATGGAATAAAGTTCAAAGTACAATGACCAAAATGGTATTTTAACCTAACTTTAACTTGAATTTATAGAATGTTGCTCAGTGTGTTTTGTTTTTGCTAGATGAGAGATTTCTCATGGTGATAAATATTTATTGGAGCAACGAGATAAATGGCTAATTTCTAATAGGTCAACATAAAAATAGCTAAGCATAATTGATTTTGTAAAAATGTCTAAACTATTTTTTTTATTATAATATTGAAATTAGATTTGGACGAAAATGCTCTACATTTTCCATTTTTAAAGCAGCTAAAAGATGGCCTAAAATAATGCAGCATTATAAGGGATGAGGCAAGTTGCATCCACAAACCTAACGACCAAGAGTAAAAATCTAAACCTTAAATCATTATTTAAAAAAAAAAAATCCTTAAACCTAACATTGTTTCCATTTTTTTTCTTCCAAATTTCTAGTTATTAATGGGCAGATTGAAACACTAAAATTGCGAAGATAGATGCAACATTGATTAAAACGAAATCAACATCTAAATTATACTAATTGCCTTAAGAAGAAACATGAAGCATATTTGGCATGTTAATTTCATAACAAAATGCTAATAAGGTTGAAATCCTAGAGAAGCCTCAACATGAGTAAATATGTGTAATTTCATCTTTCTCAAAAAAATTCAGAAAAATCAAATCACTTAATGAAATACAATCGATTTTATAGTGTATGCAGTTTTTAGTAATATGTATATAAAAAACTGTTATTATCACAAAATATATCATTACCTCAGTGTTCATGCAACCCAATTGATTTGAATTCCTCTTCCAATTGCGAGCAAAACAATTCATTCCTTCAACTTCTTTATTCTTATTTAACCTAGTCAATTTGAACCCTACATGTTAGATTAGTTTTAGCTGATTTAAAAACAAAATCTAACATATTTAAATTTGTGGTTCCATCCTTTTTTTAGAGATTTTGTTGAATAACGTTTAACTTTTTAAAAATATTGTAGCTTGTAGGACAGATGTATTTAAGTTTTTTTCTTTTTTTAAGTTTTATACAATTTATTTGTTATGAATAAAACAATGCATTTTATTAACCTATCATAAATCAACTACTTCTCTACATGTTTAGACAGTTTAATTTTAAACTTTAACGCGATATTTTGTTGTACCATTTTATCGTTCTTTAAGATTTTAGTGTATAGTTAATATAATTAAAGTCGATAATAGTAAATACAATGTAACATATTCTATATTTCTGTGTTACTATGTTATGAGATGATCGATAACTAAGTGAGTGTATATATAGTTGAATTGTAACAGAGTATATACACATGTAATGTAGATGAAATTGTTACACATCATGTCTTGTATCTACTCATATTTAAATGTGAGCTAGATTCTTCAATATAATTAATCATTCTCTTCTAAAGAAGTAAAGGCATGAAATTGTCTGTTGTTTAATTTTAAACTATAATACTATTTTTTGTGGTATCATTTTGTTGTGTCCTTCTAGATTTAGTCTATAGTTTGATATAATTAAAGTTAATAATAACAATGTATATATTCTATATTACTATGCTTCTAAGGTATGAGGTGAGAGATTAGCTAAGGTAAATATGTATCTAGCTATATATATATTAATTAGACCATAACAAAGTATATACACAGATTAAATATGAGTATATACAAAGACCATAACAAAGTATATACACAGGCAACGTAGACGAAATCACTACACATCTCATCTTGTATAGACTAGTATTTACAATGTGAGCTAGATTTTTCATTGTACTTAATACTACTTCGCCTTTGTGTATATCGATATTTATACTATCAAGTGTAAAATTAGAGTTAATAAGGACGTTTGTTGAGTAATGATTTGAATATAAATAACACAAGATAATGATGGTTAATATCTTGAATTAGGCAAAAGTAGAAGATTTGAAGATGTGAAATCAAATCTAGCAAACTTGAAAATTGATAAATTAAAAAATTAAGGGAGAATTCAATTGATTTAAAAATCTATAAATATAGAAAAATGTGAGTCAAATTTGGTTTGAGATAGTTGAGAACTTAAAAAAAAATTACTTATTTATGGTTGGAGCTGACTGAAAATCTAGGTTACTTAGAGTATAAATGGAACAAAATAATTATTCTTTCTCCTCTCTAAAAAATGCTAGTCATAACTCTTAATATTATAGATTTTTAGCCATTTTTCATTATAGCTTTTTTTTTCTAGCCATTAGTTACAATTTCCTGTGTTTATTTATCTTGACCCCTAAATTTTCATTTTAAAAAAAAACAATTTTACTATCTCATTTTTGTATTACACTTGGCAAAAATCTGTAACTACTTGTTCCTAAATTCTATACCCGTGACGTAAAATAAATATGCGATCTTGTAACGCCCGGCTTATTCACGGGCTTTAATTTCAAATTTTTGGAATTAAGTTGGAATAATTCTCATTAAGTAGTTTGATTTTTGGGGTTAATTTGGAATTTATAATGATGGAAGGGGCATATTTGGAAATGAAGAAGTTGGTTGAGGTCATTTATGGTTTTTGGTTTATTTGAATACAAAAAAAAAGACTCCTCCCTTATCTTCTTCTTTTTCTTCTTCTTCCTTATCCTATCCCTTTCCTTCCCAAAAATCTCTCCCTCACCGAAGCCCATCCATTTTTTTTCTCTCTCTCTTTCGCTGCAAACAGTGAGTTTCGCCATCCCTACCATGCAGCTTTGCCGCCGATCGGATCCGCACTGCAGTAGCTTCGCACCAGACCCTGTCGTCGTCTGCCTTACCATCAACCATCGCTCGCCTATGCACTGCGAGCTCTTTCGTTCGCTAGAACGCCGTCGATCTCCGCACCTCCTCTCTTCTTCTCAATTTTGTTAAGACAGTAGTATAAGGAGTTTTGGGATCATTTTTCCGACATCATTTTGATTGGGTAAGTTTTCCCACTGTTTAAGGTGAATTTATGGATTATTATGGACTGATTTATGGACAAATGGTCGTTTATAGTGACCATAAACTAGCGGATTAATTTAAAGGACACCCATTGTAATTAAAGGCTGTTTTGGATGATATTGAGACAAATTAAGAAGTTGTCCAGCACTTGTGAACACTGTTTTGGGTAAGGAATCGTGGGTAACACTCCTATCATCGTGGGTAAGTGTCTCGAAAGTTATTCGAAGTGATTTATGGGTGGTAAAACTGAATTAAAGGGCAGATTCGGTGATTCGAAACTAACTCATTGATTTTAGTATTCAATTACAAGACACTCATTGCATTTAAAGCCAATTTTGGGCGAGTTCGGACTAATTCGACATCAATTCAACAAGTAAAGGTGCTATTTGGGACTTCATTGAGCGAAATTGGACCCTTTAAGCTGCTTTCCAATGGGCGTTGATCTCAGTTTTAGGGACTTTGTTTGGTGATTCAAGCTCAAGCATTCGAGTTTGGGCTGCCTTAAATCTTGGAGTTATTTGGATAAGTAGTCATTTGGATTTAAGCCTTTTTAAGTTCCTATTTGATTTGGATGTATGTTTGATAATTTGTGAATTGTGAAAGCATGCTTGAAAACTATGTTTATGAAGTATGTAATGGTTATGGATCTGTTCGGAAGTAGTCTTGAGCTAAAATGGCCTAAGTTGTGGCTATAATGGAAATATGGACTTAAAGTTTCGAGTTTATTATAGGTAGCATCTTTAAGAGTTTGCCTAAAGTTGTGATTGATTGAGTTTGGTGTATGTGCTAAGCGATCGTGGATGTAATTCTTTTAAGAGTAACATAAGCGTGTAGCCATGTTGGTCGCTCGATAAGTGTAGACCTTGGATCCAGTTGGTATCATAGCATGTTAGCTTCTAGGGTGGGGTTGCTGCTTGATCAAGGGTTCTCCAATTGTGACCTTGCGAAGGTGGACACTCAAAGCAATTGTTTTTATCGTGACAAGTCCTCGTTGGAGGTTGTCCTGTGTAGAGAGTGTCGGATGTAAAACATGTTACTGAGAGATCACTGGATGAGTGTAGACCTAGGAACTTGTCGATCTAGTTGGGTGATTTTGCAATAGTTGTGATTGCCAGTATGGTATTCAAGGGGTCTTGGTCATATGTATGTTTTCTTGAATTAACATGTTGGAGATTGGTTATTGAGAGGAGGCTTGGAATGCATGTGTGACTCTATTGTAGTTTCTCAATAAGCGTGAATGTAAAGAAAAGTTGACTTAAACTGAATGGTTAAACTATTTGTGTTGTGTGGTTTTCAGTGGATCCCAGAGCGGCTGTGGAACTCTGAACGCTTAAATATGAACGAGACGTAGGTGAAGTGGGATTCATTGAACCTATACTTAAGCCATGTCCACATAATATTGTTGATGTTGAATTCATAACTATGGTTGTGTTGGTGAACTCTAGTTCAGGAAGTGGGTGTGGTTTCGACACAATAAGTGGTAATGGGAGCTTGTCACCCATTTAGGGGCTTTAAAGTGGTTGGATTTCGAATCAATTCCTCAATTAGGGGCTTTGGAGTGACTCACCAACCTGGCCATTCTAGTAGGGAGTTGGACCTTGGGCTCTAGGCAAAGGCCCAAAGTTCATTGCTTCTCAAGTAGTTTTGGCATGGTGAGTTACCACAGGGGTTTTCAGAAGTGTTGCTAATGAGCAAAAGCCTGGTAGACTAGAGCCACCTCCTCTTTCCTTTTTACCTTTTCTCCCGTGCGAGCATGTATTTCTTAGGATGCTATGTGATATGATGAGCATGAGGGATGCTTTCCTTCATCGTGTGTGCTAGCGAGGACGATTCCCCCATTGTGATAAGAGTGAGGGTTGCTTTCCTTCACCATGTGTGCTAGCTTAGGGGGCGATTCACCTATTGTGATGAGCGTGAGGGTTTCTTTCCTTCACCGAGTATGCTAGCTTAGGGGAAGATTCCTGAAGGGAATAATCTAATTAACCCCAAGGGGAAGCGTTGGAATTGGTTTGAGTTTATTTAGAATTAAATAATAATTCTATGGTTAAGCATAACATACCTTGAAAATATGGAAAATCTTCTGGCGAATCTTTATCTCTTCCACAAAGTCTTCCTAGCTATGACTCGAACACAGGACCAAGACTTGTGGGAGCCTCTTGAAAGAAAATCCACAAGGGATTAAAGAAGAAGAGGTCTAGAGAGAATTCTCTAATTCTCTCTATTGAGGAGATGTGTGTTGTGTCTAATGGCTCAACCCAAAGGTTCTATTTATAGAGACCAAGGGAAAATCTTTACCATAATTAAAATATTATATTTTAATATCTAATATATTAAAATATATCTTTTATTTATTTGAATCTCATTCAAATCTCCTACGATATTTATTTATTTGAATCTTATTCAAATTCTATAAATATCATTTATTTAATATATCAAATATACATTAATTATTTTATTATTTAATGTATCAAATACAATAAATATATTTTCTTCTTTTATATTTAATATATCTAATATATTAAATATTAATTTGAACACTTCAAATTAAATATTAAATTTGAACATTTCAAATTTTAATATTTAATGTATCAAATACAATAAATATATTTTCCTCTTTTATATTTAATATATCTAATATATTAAATATTAATTTGAACACTTCAAATTAATATTAATTTGAATATTTCAAAATTTTCTTTCAACTAAATTGATCTTTTAGTGTTACTATGAGCTAGCAAGGGGACCTTATGGACCTACAGATTATAAACTCCAATGATGCAAAATTAATTAATTAAACTCTTTAATTAATTAATTTTCATTCATTAACTATAGGTCACTCCACTATAGACTTAGAGTTGCACTCTTATGCACTGTAGGACAAGCTGTGTCCATAGATATAATCATTACATGCAAGTCGATCCTTCATGAGTTGTTTGTAATTACAGTTGAGTCAAAAGTCCGTTTTACCCCTATAATTACATCTTGCACCTTAAGCACCATTGATTCTCTAATGAGCAATATGTTATAATCTAATTATAAACTAAGTCCCTCTCGGGCCAATGAGAGGGTGGGGCCCCATTGTTCAAGTCCCGAAATCAGCACTTAAGGGAACTACTCATCTACTTACCCTATATGGGAAGGAGTGAATTCCATCTTATGAGATTATGTTCCCAGCTCCCTATTTGATAAAGTCCCCAAAATGGTAGGCATATTGAAGCGGCTATAAAAGCCACTCTCACTCATGCAAATCAAAGGACAATCCCTCACAGGCAAGAGTTCATAACTCACTCAGGATTAAGATCGAGTCGCATATGATCATCCTGATGAAATATTAATCTTCTCAATTAACGGATTTATAAAGAGAGATTAAATATTTCGTGGTCCAGTCTTATACAAACTCATTGTATAAGATACCCCCACTCACATGTCTCCATATGAATGATTTGGATCAAATCATTTGTAACTATTACAAAGTGGGTCGTATTAATAGTGCTACTAGGATAAGGCACCCAACATTATCCATATACTATGACTATTTAGGTTATTTCTTGAACACGATCCTCCTGTATGTCAACCACATACTGTTCAAGATTACACTAATAACCTTGGATTTTTCATATAATGGATAATATTATATTCCAAATAAATTAATCAAATTTATTATTAATTATTAATTAATTACGAGGCTTTAGGGCATAAATCCCAACAATTCTCCCATTGTGATTGAGCGTGAGGGTTGCTTTCCTTCACCGTGTGTGTTAGTTTAGGGGGCGATTCCCCCATTGTGATGAGTGTGAGGGTTGTTTTCCTTCACTATGTTGGACTTAGGATGTTGGGATTTATGCCCTAAAGCCTCGTAATTAATAATTTATTTACTAATTAATAATAATTTTGATTAATGTGGTTGACATACACGAGGATCATGTTTAAGAAATAATCTAAATGGTCATAGTATATGGATAAGGTTGGGTGTCTTATCTTGGTAACACTATTGATATGGCCCACTTTGTAATAGTTACAAATGATTTGATCCAAATCGTTCATGTAGAGATATGTGAAAAGGGATATCTTATACAATGAGTTTGTGTAAGACTGGACCACGAAATATTTATTTTCTCTTTATAAATCCGTTAATTGAGAAGATTAATATTTCATCAGGATGATCATATGCGACTCGGTTGTAATCCTGAGTGAGTTATGAACTCCTGTCTGTGAAGGCTTGTCCTTTGATTTGCATGGGTGAGAGTGACTAGGGGTGTGCAAAAACCGAGCCGAACCGCCGAAACGATCCAAACCGACTGGTTTGGTTCGATTTTTTAAAAATATTTTGATTTCTCTATTCATATCTTCAAAAAATTGAATATTTCGGTTTGGTTCTCGGTTCAAGACCTTAAAAACTAAAAAAAAATCGAACCGAACCGAATTATAATTATAATTATATATATATTATATGTTTTTAAATAGGTTTAATATGCCCAGCCCAAAAAAATACCTATGAGGCCCACTTTATACTTTATTATGCCAGCCCATTTCTTTTCATCATAATCTTTTGATAATTCTCATTCATGAGGATTATTTGGCCTTTAAACTTAGTTATATTTGTGATTTTTATTCATATTATTTGATGAAAAATAAAAAAATGCTTGAATTTAATCACATGATTGATGGAAGACTTTTAAATCAAGTAAGTTGAGAAAAGAAAACAAAAGAAGAAAAAAATTCACACTTACTTAATGCTTTGATACATGATTTTCGCGGAATGCAACTATAGTGCAATTGCTAGGCAATTCCAATCTGGACAGATCTGGAATTTAAGTAAAAAACGAGAATTTCGAGATTTTGAAGGAAAATTGACCCACGAATTCAGCAATATGATTAGCCATGATTGTCCATAAACCAAGAGGAAAACCCTAGCATGAGATCCCTATAAATATTGAACAAAGAAGCCGAACAAAGGGAGCTCAATTGGAGAAGATTTTCGTTCATGTTTTTTTTGGGTTTTCTTACTTTCTGCAATTTTCATTTGTAGTTTTTTTTAGTTGCTGCTTGTATTCATTTCTTCTTCATCTTAGTCCGAATCTCTTCCTCAATCCTATCTCAACGAAGTTGATGTTGGTAAAGAGCAAATACTTATTCGATTGAGCATGATTTTGGAGGAGGAAAATTCTGTTTCGTTTTTGGGTTTTTATCCACGGCAGTCGCTTCAATTTTCAGAGTTGTTATGTTGTTCTTCTTCCAAAAATTCAGAATCTCTGTCTCAATCCCATCGCCATAAGATTTGGATGTGGTTATGAACAACCTTTTGTTCGATTGAGCCGAAGAAAGATGGGTTTTTAGGATGGTTGAGTTTCTTCAATTTCTGCACTTTTGTTCTTGAATTTCTGTTACTTGTGTTAAAATAGCTACTGGGTTGTCTTTCAATTTCAGCACATTTAATTTCTGTTATTTGAATTGTGGAAAGCTACTGTATTTTGAAATTTGCATACATATATACAAGTTTCTTTAAGTTAATTTGTATCTTGAAATTTTGACATTGTTTCCTTCAGCTACTAAATTGCTTTGTATTTGCAATTTGATTGCATTGTTTACCTTAATTGTACCAATGAATTTTACTAATTTACATTTATTGTTTTCAATTTATTCCATCATGAAGAGCTAAATTTCCTTTGGGATCCAAGTTTGTGAATGCCCTAGAGGAAAGATGTAAAGCTCGAGAGTAAAAACAATCTAGCTAATTCTTGAACTCTAGTTTGCTTTTGATGAGTTAAATGTTGGGTAAACCTAGTTGGCCATCTAGTGTGCTTGCCAAGCTATAACTTAATACCGAAGGCGTTAAGGGAAGCGGATGTCGCAAAAGCAATGGAGGAAAAGGCTTAGACATAAGTCTGAAACATCGACCCTAGACATAGGGCGAGACTCCAAAACCACTAGAATTGTGCGCAAAAATATCTAAGTTAGATTAGCCATACAAATATAGGTTTAATCACTTAGTCTCCTAAAGATACTTCATAGAAGGTCGAATAGGAGTTGAATTCGGTTTACTTAGTTCTTGAGTTAGCTACGATTGCAATTGCTTTCTTGTTGCATTTTCTTTTCAAAGGGGCATTAGCATCTTGAATCCCTTTTTCATTTCCATTGATATTTTCAACAATTTTTCTTTTAGTCAAAACACCTCACAAATAATTTTCACCCACGGTTACTTTAAATTGCAATTTGTCAACGATTTGTGCCAACTAAAATTCATTTTATTAAACCCCGTTCCCTTGGGTACGATACTCTGGAGTACTTCCAGTTTCTTTATTACTTCGATCACGTGCACTTGCGTGTTGTAGCAAAAAGCATTCGATCATCTTTATATATATATATTTACCAAACACAAAAAACCCTAACCAAAAGCACCACCAGCCCTTCTTCTTTCGTTCCTTCTTCCTCCGCATCAAGTTCTTCTTCTGTTTCTTCTTTCGCCGGTTCAACTTCTTCCGTTCCTTCTTCCCTCTCAACTCAGTCTATTTCTTTCATCATCACCGGCCGTAACATGCCAATCATTGTTAACTCGCCAACCATTCTTCTTCTGTTCTTTCTTCCCTCTCACTTTCACACCATTCCAGCATTGGTCGATCGACGTCGACGCCATCCATGACCATTTTCTTTCCTCTCTTTTACTTTTATGAATTTCTAATATTAAGGTTAGTTCTTAGTTAATCATTTTTTAGTTGTAAATCAGTAGATTAATTTCATTTTTAGGTTAATAATCTTTATTTTTCCTTTGTAAAATTTATTAACTTAATATTTCGGTCTAACACCATTGAAAATAATTTGGTGGTTTGGTCTTGGTTTCTCAAGATGTCTTTGCTCACATCACAGAACCCTTATTTTCTAAAAGGAAAAAACTCAGTTATAACCGAACCGAATCGACTTGAACCGAATCAGGGCGGTTCAGTCCCAAAACGAAAACCAAAGATTTTCGATTTTGGTCAGTTTGAAATCCCTCAAAACTGACATGTTCGGTTCGGTCCATGGTTCTGTCCAAAATCAGACGGAACCGAACCGTGAACACCTCTAAGAGTGACTTTTGTAGCCGATTCAATATGTCTACCATTTTGGGGACTTGACCAAATAGGGAGCTGGGAACATAATCTCACAAGATAGAATTCACTCCTTTCCATATAGAGTAAGTAGGTGAGTAGTTCCCTTAAGTGTTGATTTCGGGACTTAAAAAATGGGGTCCCACCCTCTCACTGGCCCGAGAGGGACTTAGTTTATAATTAAATTATAAACAAATTGTTCATTAGATGATCAATGGTATTTGATCGAACTGAAACGTGGGGCTTAAAGAAAATATTTGTAAATTAAAACAAAGCTCCAATTCAGTGCAAGTGCACACTGTCGATGCAAGTAATATAAAACTGGAAGTATTCCAGAGTATCGATCCCACAGGGAACGGATACAACAAAATTTAAGAGAATAAGCAAAGATGTTTTCAAATTGCAATTGTGGGTAACCAATGTAAAACAATAAGTAGGATGGTTTTTTGTTGTTTTTGAAAAGAAGAAATAAAAATTATAAAAGATGGATTCAAACGTGTTTTTGCTCCATTGAAAGAAATTGCGGCCTAATTGCAATTACAATCCTTTGACTCAACACTTAAACTTTGTAAATCGAATTCAACACCTATTCGACCTTCTATGAAGTATCTTTAGGAGGCTAAGAGATTAAACCGATATTTCTATGGCTAATACGAACTTAGTTAATTTTGGAACACAATTCTTTTGGTTTTAAAGGTTTTGCTCTATGTCTAGGGTCAAAAACTAATTCCTATGTCTAGGCTATTTTCCTTTATTACTTTTATGAAAACCAAAGTTTTATCTAACATTTTCAGAATTAGACTCAATTTTTGTATACTAATCTAGGTGATCAATTTAGACTAATAATAAGTATTAAAATCAATAAAAGCAAACAAGCTATAGAGGAAGCAAGGTTGCTCTCACAATTAGGTCTTTATTCCTATCTTTAGGGCATTCACATGCTTGAATCCCAAAGAAGGAATTAGCTCCTTATGATGAGAATGAAAAATAGTAAATTAAAATGTACAAAATATATAACAAGCTTAGATAAAAATTGAGAGATCAACTAAATTAAATGGGAATGAGAAACAACACTTGAATGGATACAAAACTCATAATTAAATAACCAAAATGAGAAAAATAAAAACCCAAAATAAAATAGCAATCCAAACTGAAAATTTATTAAGAGTCACTAATAAAATCAATCCAACAAATTCAAAAACACTCACAAAAATAGCAGTAGCAACACTTAATAGAAAATTCAGAAACTTGTAAGGAAACGTGGGGGAACAGAAATAAAAGGCTAAAAACTGAAAACCAAATAAACTAAAATCAGTAAAGAAGCTAACTCAAATAAAACTAAAATCAAAGGACTTAAAGCTAACTCAACCTACAAATTTAAACTTAAACAGAAGCTGTAGAAATAAAATGAAAGAAAATACAACAGAAAAATAACTCTGGACAATAACACAACTTAAAATCAGTCGCTTCCTTGCTTTGATCGAACCAAATACCCCTTCAATGGTAATTGGATCTTCACCTCCTCAACTTTCGTTGAGGAGTGATCAACCTCATAAATTACAGGGCAAGATGAAGACGAACTACTAAAGAAAATGACAGAAAAATCGAGAACTTTGAATTGTAGGTGAGCAGAACAAACCCAGCAACGTTTTGCTTCATTTTCCCCATTTTTATAGGCATTGAGGGCTAGGATTTCCATCTTTGTACTCCTTCAATCATGGGTCAATGTTTGGGTATGAGATTAGGCTGAAAATTCTCTAGAAATCGAGCAAATCCCGTAGATCTTGATATATTTTCGTGATTTCTGTAATGAATAATAAGTCCAGAAATTGCAATTGTATTTTCCCTCTTGTTCACCACCTTGTTTTTTTTCAAGGAAATGCAATTACATTTCATTTGCATTTTCTTCATTGCTTCAAATCTGCACAAAAACAACAATTTAGCCAACTTTCCATTATCTTTTCAACTTATTTCTTCTTTTTCCATACTCCGACAAGCTTACATGAATTTATCTTATAAATGCTATTTCTAGCTTGCTTGTTCTTCAACAAAACATACAAAAATGACAAGAACAACTTAGTTTAGGATTAAATAATCCTCATAAATGAGAATTATCACACCCCCAAACTTGAGTTATTGCTTGTCCTCAAGCAATTATCAAAACAACGGAAAAGCCACAAAATTTCTCAATCAAGACACCTCAAGCTTATAACACATGTTTATCACAACCAACTTTAATCCCACCTTAATCTTGACCTTAGCACTTTTCACCCATATTTCTCTAAAAATTGTATCCCTACTCTTCTAGTTTCATCTTGCTTGCTTCCTACATAAGTCATCTTTTGAGAAACAACTTGACTAACAAAAGAAAAACTCCCCCAAACTTATTTCTTTTCACTGCCAAGCTATTCAAACTTGAATTTTTCTTTAGAGGAGGTTTTTTAGTCAATTGTACCTTCGTTCAAACTTACTGACACTTTGTAGTGAAAGTAGTTAACTACGAGCACACATCACTATATGAAACTGTTTTTAACCTACTCATTTCCTGAATCAACCTTTCATGCAGAAGCAATCATGGGTGTCATGACTTTCCCTGGTTACTCAGTTAAGTCTTAGAAAGAGGAGTATCCCTCTATTTTATTTTTCTTTTGGGCGCCATCTTTTTTCTTTTTTTTTCAACTTGGCAACCTTCATACAACAACTCACAACATGTTTACATTTCATGAATTGCAAAAAATGAATATACAACAATGTGGAGTCAACAAAAGTAATGTAAGGTGTCTACCCCCCCCCCCCCCCAAACTTATGATGCGGCAATGTCCCCATTAACTAGTTTGCTCTTGAGTGGTTGAGATGGCCATATATATTAACAAGCTTAATAACCCTAGAATTATAGAAATGCTAAGGTGAATGGGTGGTGGGGTGCTAAGGAAAGCAAAGAAGTCATAAAGTTGGGTGGATGATAGCATGTATTTATGCTATCTTATTCCCTATTATTTATGCTAGTTTTGTGATTATTTTGTGAGCTTTTATGCCTATTTCTCTTAATTTTGTAGAAACCGAGCTTGATGAGCAAAACCAGGTATTTGAGAATATTTTAGTGGATATTGGAGCCTTTTGAAGCTTAATTGGAAATTCAAGAAGATTAAAGATGTTATTTGAACATAAGGCACATTCCGGGAGATTCTACATTGAATCACGATTCCAACGCATCAAACCAGAGGTCATTCGGACACCCGAGCGAAGAGATATAGAAAAAATTGATCCATGATGTCTACAGGGTAGCATTAAGACGCTGTCTATAGCGTCGCGACGCTACGAAAACGCAAAAAAATGCTGTTTTTCTCCTAGAAATGAGCGGAAATCATTTTTCTTGCAGCCTTGAGACGCCGTAAGCAGCATCTCGACGCTGCCTCGAGATTTTCTATAAAAACATCATTTTTTGCGCCGTTTTGGGAGGCCAATCCGAGAGTTGGAGCCCTAATCTCGATTCCAAGCGAAAATTGAAGGTTTAGAGAGCAATTGGGAGCGTTTGTGGAGCATTTTTGAAGATCCAAAGCTCGAGGGACGTGGAGATCACGACGGGAACGTGGAATCGACCATTGTTTGCTAATTTCTTCCTTTTTATTTAGTTTTAGTTTCTGTTTTGTGGCTGTAAATTAGGAACTTAGAGGTGTAATTGAATAAATTTAAGTATCTTTGTTCCTAATATTTGAGATTTTGATGTAGCCATTAGACTTGAGATTTTAATTGATTAAGTACCTTGATTGAATGTTTTTGTTTTATTCATGCTTTTATGTATTTAATGCTTATAATCTCTTGATCACAGATTATTTGTTTTATTGGTCTGAATTTGTGCTTGAAAAAGTCTTGTTTAGGCTAGAACTTAATTGCATGACTATTTGTAAATTCTTGCATGAAAGTGGAGAATTCTCTTAGAAGCCCTTAAAAGAAGTTGCTTAATGCCTTGCATAATATTAAAATCTAGATAGAGATATTAGATTTATAACATTGCATGAGAGTTAATTGTGCTTGAAAGAGTCTGTTAATTCCCTTGCTTCTTGGCTTATAGAATATTTGCATGACAAATCTTGGTAGCTTTGGCTGTAAGTCTAATTGGTGAAATTGATTCCCTAGGATATTTCTCGCATATTGTGTCTCCATTTATCTTTTGCTTTCTAGGTTAGCTCTTTAGTTTAGCTTGTTTGCATTTGATTTCTTTCTCTAAATAAAGTTAAGTGAGAGTAATTACGGTACTTAAATGAACTAAGAAATCCAATCCCTGTGATTGACCCTGGCCACTATTATTGCAAAATTTAGAGGTTTAGGTTTATAAATATATTTGATAGAGCCTTCAACAAACTCTTTATCAGTGGATAATTGAGAAGTATTTAATGAGCCGAGCTTATTCCAAATATCATCATCAAGGATTTTTAAACTTTGAGACATATTTGGGAGACATACAAATATAAGAGATCAAACACAACTGACACTGAACTTCAAACAACTTGGACGTTAATCAAAACAACATGACAAAATTCAAGGAACAAAGATAAGCAACAACAGTCTAAGACAACAACATCACAATCTAAACTATTACGACTTAAGAAGTAGAGTTTAAGGTGCAAAGAACAACTCTCCTAATCATTGGAGGCTGAATCATCATCTTCTTGGCATGTTGGATGTTTTGCTTTGTTTTGCAATTGGATTCCATTTGCATTCTTGTCCCTCGGCTTTGCTTCATTTTTTGCGAATGCAATTGCATTGCAATTGCAATTCCTTGTGATTGGCATTTGATTTTCCCTTCTCCTTTTCATCTGAACTCAAAAGCGAATTGTTAAAAAATTCACACAGGCTTGAAAAGAGTTCATGCCTTAAAATAATTTTATTTCTTTTTTTTAATTTCTTTTTGAATTTTTGAGTCTCTTAAACAATTTCCCAGATAGATCCCCAGGTAGAGGTGTTCCCTAAACAATTTTCCAGGTCTGTAAATTCTAAATATTCTTTAGTCTCCGTGTATTTAGTTAGAGTTTCTTAGATTCATGTGCCTGATGGTTGAGCTCAGCATATCTTGTCGTAGCTTGTTGGATGCTTAGTGTTTTATCTGAGATATAGAAGTGTTTTTATTCTTATCAAATCGTTGTAAATTTTGGTATTCTCAGAGTTACGCCATCATGTTGTCGAAATTTCAGGCATGAGCGAGGTAACTCAGTCGTGTTTCCGCATTTTGTAGTGGGTAACAAATGAAAAGATTATATATAAGACTATTTAATTTGATATATTATTAGCCAGTGGTAATTAGTCAGACGTTCAAATCCTCCGCCGGTTATTTTGTTGAACTAAAAAAAAAGTGATTTTTAATTAAAGCTGACCTAAATTTAGCTTAATTGGTTAAAACAATCCTCCCACCCACATGTTGATTGGAAAAAAAAAAAACATACTTCTCATTAAAGTTGTTGCCAACTAAATAGATATAAGGTTATGATCTCCAATGTATCAAGCATTTCATTAGTTTCTTGTTGCACATTTAAGGTGTAAGATCCTTAATTGAAAAACAAATAATAATTCTCTAAATCTTATCATTGCTAACTCAAAAATTTTAGATCTTATCTTTTAGACCCGTCGATAACTATGGATTTTCTTGTTTTGTCATCTACTTTGATGAATTTCCTTATTTTGTTATCTATTTTTTACAAATATTTTTAAAATCGAAGTCAAGTTTTGAAATTTTTTTTTTTAAAAAAAAGTAGTTTTTAAAATTTTAATTTTTTTAATTCAATTTTGGTTTTCTAGCATAGAAATATCTCAGCAAATGTTGTAAGTTCATGGTCATAATTTTGTATTGTTTATCTAAAATATGACATGTAATTAATTAGATGTTTGTAAAATCACTTTTGAAATTAAATAATAAAGATGAAAATAAATTTACATATAAAAATAAAATATATTGATGAGTGAAATTTTGTTTTAAGGATTAAGATGTATGGAAAAAAAAAGCTTGAGTTCTTAAAAATATTATATTAACCTATAAAGAAAGACAAAATGATTTGAACTATATTTTAAGTTGGTAAAAACAACTTGAGTTACAATTAAAAAACTAATGATGGTAATGAGAAAAGGAAGTTAAAGAAGTGGAGAAACACTGACATTCCTTTTTCAAAACACAAGGCAAATAATAGAATGAGTAAAGCTAAAGTTTCTTACTTTTCTCACCTTACTTCTTTCTTGAAGTACTCCAATAATGCGCCTTTTTAGGAGAATTTATTGTGTGAGGTTGTCACAATATGACTGATAGTTTTTTATCATTGAATGAAGAGAGAAAAGTATCTCGAATTTATATTCAGTAGTTATTAGGAGTATAAATATTATTGAATCCACATTCAACGGTGTGGCGGCCTCATTGAATAATTTGTCCAACCTCTTCAATTTCATCTATTGAAAAAAACTTAAAGCAAAAAAAAAAAAAAAAAAAAAAAAAAAAAAAAAAAAAAAAAAAGTGACCAACTTTTAGTAGTTAGGGAATGACTTTTTGACCCTTTTCATTCTAAATTATATTCACGGATACTCCTTTTACACTAAAAGATTGTTATTGTACTAAAAAGAAAAAAGATTGTTCGGTTAAGATCCTCTTCATTGTTTTGTTAGATGGTCTACAAATTGATATAGCATAGCCTTTTCTTTTCTTTTCGCATAAAAAGTTAAATTTTTGAATGATCTACATCATTCTAAATCATTTAAAAGATTAAAGTATATGTTATCAAAAAATTGAGAAATATTATTAGTAATTTAATACTTATATGTGTATTTGACAAGGATGTAAATATTTATTGAATCTATATTAATTCCTTTGTGTTGATAATGACAATAAAATTAACCATGTAGTTAATGCACGTCATCTTTCGTCACCGCCAATTATTTAGCTTCAACTCAATTTACATCATGTTCTATCAAAGTCGGTTATTCATACTTTGAACAATACAAAAATAATGATAGCTCAAATATTAAATAAGCACAACTTACTTTATTGCTAGGTAGTATATTTCGAGATGATTTCATGTCTTTGAGTTATTTTTGGTCCAATGATAGATCTGTTTGGAATACTTTCTAGTTTAAATATTTTTGAAAAAAATATTTACAATAAAAATGGTATTATATCTTACATTTTTTTTAAAAGTATTTTAAATAATAAATTTATTTGGTTGCACTATAGTCAAAAGTGATTCTATTAATTATAAATTTGTTTTTATTTTACTACGTATTTTGATGATTTTTGGCTAATCACTTTAAAGTCATTTTTGGATTATTCATCTGTCAAGTGTTTCTTAAAAAAAAGTTTTAGATTAATTCATTTTTAGGCACTTTTTGTTTAATAAAGATTTTTTTAAAAAAATCAATTTTATTAATTTAAAATCACTCAATAAATTATTAATTTTTCTAAATGTGCTTATAGAAATATCAATTTTGTTCCAAAAGTATTTTTTTCACAAGTTATTCTAAACTAAAGATAAAAATATCGATATTGATGTCAATATCAGGACTTCAATTTTGCAGATATATCGATAGATATTTTTATAAATCAAGAAATTTTAAAAAAATATATTTAAATTAATAATTAAGTTGTTTTTACCTCCAAACTAAGTTATAAATTTTGTTATCACTATTTATATTTATATTGAGATTAATAGATGATATCTTTTTATGTTTTATGAGTATTTATAAAAAATATTAGAGATGTCGAATAATCCTCAAATATCCATGTCGAACCCTCCTGTAATTACGAGAGATATTTTCATCCTTAATCTAAACAAACTTGGAGATAAAAGAAGAAAACAGAAGGGAAAAAAAATGGCACCCTTCCAACATGGAGGCTCACTTGTTGAAGAAGTACGGTAGACACACCTAAAATCTTGCATTACTGTGTTGTGGTTCAGCTTTTCTTTTTATTATTATTATTATTATTATTTAGTTTAAAGTGTTTTAAATTTTCAAAATCATTTTTTATTAGAGGTAGTGATTAAAGTTCTGTTAGTTTTTATCCAAAACTATGTGAAAACAACTTATTAGTTCAAGGAAATGCAAAAATCGATTTCAAAATCTACCCCCAAACTAACTACAACTCAACCGAATTGATCAAAGTGACAAAATTGATTCAGGTTGAGCAAACGGATTAGTAGTTTTCAATTGTTTATTTTAGAAACCAAGCCAACTAAAAAATATAGTTCAAATCAAACCTATGACATTTAAGATTTGAACTCTTTCTTTCTTCATTTTTTTTTAATTTCGACCTCGCCCTTACTTTTGACTATGTTTTACAATCTTCAAATTATCTTTTCACCATATATAAGAAAAAAAAAAGTATGAAAATTTTAAAGAATGCTTTTTATAGATTAAAAACACTTTTCAAATAAAAAGCACATTTTAAGTGAAAGGCTCTTAAAAATTGCATTTTAGAAGCATTTTGAGAATATTGAATTATGTTAAAGCTACCCTAGGGAGGGTGTGAACCAATTGGTTGCTACATTTAAAACCTCCATTATTTATGAAACAAACATTAAGGACATTAATAATTATTAGGTTAAAATATAATTTTGGTCAATATATTTTCAATAAAATTTAAAATTAGTTTCCACTGTTAGTTTATTGTTAAATTTTTTATTAAAAAAAAAAAGTCTCTATTAGCCTTCACTCTATAAATTTTATAAATATGTTTACATTATATCTTTTCTTGTATAGAAATTATTATTATTATTTAATTAATTTTGATAAAAATTAATTTTAAACTAACAATAGAGAATATTGTAAGATTTATTAAAAAATACAGAGACTAAAATAAAATGAAACTTAAAGTACAACCATCAAAATAGTATTTTAACCTAACCACGGTTACTATTTTCACTAACATGAATTCATTAGTAGTTGTCATAAAAAAAAAGGCATTAGTAAAAAAAAAAATTGACAAAGGAGAATTGAAAACCACGTGGAAGTTGCGTGTTTCTTACGTTTAGTCTCGTAGGGTGAAATAATAATAAATACCAAATGAAGCCAATTCAGCCACCCAACCACTTGTTTCATTCAGCCCATCTTCCTTGACTCCACTCCCCCTCATTCTCACTGTTTCCACTTCTTTATTTTCTTTTTTTACTTTCACACGCTTTCCCATTATCATATTATTTATCCCACGTGTAAAATTCTCTACTCTTTCATTCATTTTTTATGTCATATGTCAAAATGAGTCTATACGAGCATAGTTTAATTGATCAAGATAAATTAACATGAACATAGTTAAATTGATTAAAGTATATAGTTTCGACTAAGAAATTAGATATTTGACTCTTCACCATTACTTGTTGAACTAAAAAAAAGTCAAAATATCATCTATCTTTCTTAAGGTCGAAGATATTCAAATATATCTGTCCTAGTTGAATATTGAAAATAAATTCAACAAAAATAAATCTAATGAACATATCATGTCGACATTCTATTAATGGTACCAACAATCTAAAGTTTTCAAATGTAATTAAATTTTTAAAAACATGTAGAGACTATAAAATTAATACATAAAGTTTAGAGACTGAATTTATAATTTTTTTAAATTATATATTTGATACTTCAAATTTCATTTTTCTAACTTTCAAATGTTTGATTTTAGTTTCAAAACATGTTAGTTTTTTACTAGTTTTTTTTTCAATCGTTTTATAAAAAATTTAATTAATTTTTAAAATTATTTGTGATTACTTTAGTCTACTACATATAGCTTTAAAGAATTGCTTATATATACACACACAAATATATATCTAATTGATCATAGCTCTATTCATAAGGTTATGAATTCTTTTATATACATATATATACACATGTGCCAAATTAAATATATCTTTATTTCTGACGTTGAAAGTTCTATCTCTATCTTACCGTTATTGAGCAATATAACTACTAATTAAATAAATGAAGTTCAATTTTATGTACAATATGAAAATTTAAAAAATTAACTAAATTCACCCGATTGAGTTGGTTCCATTAGTCTTGTGTATTGTCAAACTGAGCTTAGCTCAATGGTAATTAGTATGTACACTTGGTCAAGAGGTGTTCGAATCTCATATCCCTAAATGTTGTTGAACTAAAAAAAATTAGCCATGTGTATTATAATTTGATTGGTTGGATTTTATGGAATTTAATAATAAAAATATTTTAGTAAGTTCAATTATTTATTGTCATTGTCAGCTTCAAATATGATTTCATGACAGAAAAATCGATCTCCTATTTACGAATTAAAATCATGTGTTTTACTAAAAAAAAAAATTAAAATCATGTGACACAGTGACAGAGCATGAAATCAATAACATATTATATTTCTAGCCTTCCTTTTAAAAAAAAAATCGTAATAAAATAATTGGTAAAGTATAAACCTCCATTATTCACTGTTCTTGTGTGCCCAATCATATATGGCTGATTAAACATTCAAATAAAAGAGTAAAATGATATAATTGAGGTTAAAACATAGTTTTTAATCACTATACTTTCACCCTTTATAACATTTTTGTCATTATATACCTATTTTTCTTAATGATTAAGTCTCCATGTCAACAGTGAGTCCCTAACATAAAAATCTTACTTTAATTTTCTTTTAAAAAAGAACCTACCATTCATATATGAGGATCGAGTTGGAGATTTAAAGCTATGATTTTTATATTTAGTCACTAATTTTATGACCAATTCAATTATGTCTAAATTGATAAAATTTGACATACATGAGTCATATGAATAAATAAACAATTGAGACATGTAAGGGTGGAAATTCAAATCTCTATCTTTTTGACTGAAGGGTATAATGTCTTAACCAGTTGAACTATATTAAATAACGATAAATTATTATATACACATATGTAACACAATCAAACTTTTTATGCAAAATTTAATTCTAATAATTAATGTATGGTCTTAAAAGTATATAACACTAAATTATTACAAATACAAATATATAAATCAAAATAAGTAGAAGAGTAATAGTACATTTTAAATTTTAGGCTAAATACACCAAGTCATTTCTATTTTTGTAGCTAATTTTTAATTTGATTTTTAAACTTTTAAAATTATCAATTTATAAATTAAAAATTCTTAATTACGCCATTCCAATTTTTTTTTAATTTATTTAAAAAATGGATGTATCATTAAATTATTAGTTTTATTAACATTTTTGAACACGTGGGAATAACCCTTGAACATAAAGAAATTTGTTTTATTGATGGATGAGCTCGATTTCGATAATGGACAGGTTGGATTTCTCTATTTTTTTTTTTTAAATAAATGGACAGGTTGGATTTCAAGAGTTAAATAGCATTTGAATAACATACGACCCTTACATATGAATAAATGAGGTATTTGTAGAAGTACACCAAATAGCACACGTATTTACAATTTTATAATACCCCCTAATAATATTACATAATTGTACCAATTAGTTGAAGCTTTAAAGCAATATGGTGATATTACGAATTTGCCCTCGTGTACAACGGGCAAAACAAAAAAGAAGGCGCAAATGATATTTTAAAATCACACCCTCTTTTTTTTTTTTTTTTTGTTTGAGTTCAACAATAGTTGAGGGTGAAGAGATTCGAACTTCTAGTACATGTCAATTATCGCAAAGTTATGCTCACTTTGGCTTCAAATTATGCATTTGGAAATGAAAAAAAAAACACAAATATAAAGTAACATGACACAAAACAAGATTTAAACTAAAAAAAAAAAAAAGAGAAATCAATTTATACACCTAAACTTTGGAGTTGTACCAATTAAAAAATCAAACTAATAATTGTATCAATAAAAACCCTACACTTAAATCAATTTATACCCTTTATTAATCTCTACTAACATAGTATTAAAGAGAAATGTTGAAATCAAACGGATGATAGCAACATTCATTAATATGGGTGTTTTTTTTTTCTTTTATCTTCTCTTCTTTCTTTATTTTTCTCTACTTATTTTGGAAGAATTATGTGATAACTTCTCTTGCTACTTCAGTAGGATTTAGAAGAATAATAAATTTATTTGGGTGATCATAAGTCAACTTTAAATGGAATTAAGTAAAAATAACTATAAACCACTAATAGAGGGTCTAACTCAATTCACTTATGAAATTTTAAAGTTTAAATTAAAACATTATTAGTTTTAGGTTTTAATTGATACAACGTCTAAAGTTTAGGTGTATAGAATGATTTTTTTTCTAAAAAATGACAAACAAAAAAAGATAATTGAAAAACAAATAATGAATAGAAAATGAGCGAAAAGAATCTTTACTCATGATTGAAACAAATATGAAAAGGCAATGAAATGAGACAAACAATTTAAGAAAATAGATGAGATAGATAATTGACACACTAATAATATCAAATCAAATAAGACGAACAATTGAAAACACTAATCATATCAAATCAGTTGATTTATTTAAGATAACTCAAACATAGTTTAACTAATTAAGATACATGCTTTTAACTAAGAGGTCAGTTGTTAGTATTCTCCCACCTCAACATATTATTAAACAAAAAAAAATTTGTTTCAATCGTAATAGGTTTGACTTAAGAAAACTAATGGATTAATTTTTTTTGTTAAAAAAAAACCATGCATATCAATTGATTTACAAATAAATATTTATACATATACGTAGGAGGTAGGACAAATTCTATTAATAAATCAATAATATAATAAGATTCTGAGAGCAAAAAAAGAATAGATTTGCCTAGGAAGATTCCCTTCACCTTCACTTCAATCTTCCACTTCACCTTCTTAAACCAAATACGGCTATTAAAACGTGTCGGCATCAAACCCCAATTTGGCCCTTTTACTTTCACTTCTATCAAATTCAACCCCTCATTTTCCTCTTAATTCACAAACAAACCCATAAAAAATAAAATGTTAAAATATCATTTAGTCCCTATACTTTAAATTTTATTTTATTTTAGTCTTTATATTTTTAAATGTCTAATTTTAATTCATATACTTTTAATAAAACTTAAAAGTGATCCATACTCTTAGTTTATTGTTAACTCTTTTGGAAAAAAAAATAGTCTCTGTTAACTTGTTCATCTCTAAATTTTATAAATATGTCTACATTGTGTCTTTTTTTGTATTATAATTATTATTATTATTTAACTAATTTTGATAAAAAAAAATAACTTTAGGACAAATTTTAAGTTTTATTGAAATTACAAAGAGTAAAATTAGATATTTGATTTTAGAAAATTCAGGGATCAACATGAAACAAAACCGATAATATAGGGACCACAATGGTATTTTGACAAAAATTAAAAATAAAAAACCAATCCCACTGTTCCCAAAACCCACTCAACTTCACTTCAGTTCACTTCTTTAATTTCCCATTAAAAAAAAAAAACTAACTCCATTTCCAATTCTCTCTCTCCCCCACAATGGAAACTGCCATTTCTCTGAAATTTTTCATCTCTCTCACGGCGGTTCTCCTCATTTTTCCGGCCGGATTTGGGTTTCTTCCGGTGGCCGACCGCCGCATCTCCGCCGGCGCCAAGTACCAAATCGAATGCACAATGTGCTCTGCTTGTGACAATCCCTGCGGCCAGTATCTCTCTCCGCCGCCGCCTCCGCCGTCGCCTCCTCAGCCCGTCAACTTCCCACCGCCGCCTTCTCCGCCCAGCTCCGGCAACTACTACTATTACTCTCCGCCGCCGCCGTCCCAACCCACTTACACATACTCCTCGCCGCCGCCGCCGCGTGGTATCATTGGCGGTTACTACCAGCCGCCTCCGTACAGTAATTACCCGGCGCCGCCGCCGCCGAACCCGATTGTGCCGTATTTCCCATTTTATTTCCACACTCCGCCGCCGGGCTCCTCCGCCGCCGCCGGCCGTTTAACGAGCTCCTTGGCTGGCTCTGTTCCTACTGTTGCTCTGTTTACCTTTTTACTTGCTTTGTTTTAAATGCAAATAACAGCGGACAGAAATTTGGCAATAATGGCGGATTTTGCAGATCTGGGAAATTGATGGAGCAAAATTGAGAGAGAAATTGAAAAAGGGGGTTTCGATCTTCGAAGAAGACTATGAGGATTCACTTTTTGGGGTAAAGAAATTTTTTCTAATCCCAAATTTCCCCTAAATTTCTTTCTGTTTTATGACTCCATTGTTATTAGATTGATTTGTAATCTGCTGACTATATATAAATTACATGTGTTTTTTTTTTACTTGTATTTTTAATTCAATTTGTTAAAAAACAAAAACAAAATTGTATGTATCGAGTCTCTTGTTGTTTGTGCTTTTTCCCATTTCAATTAGTTTTGAAGAACTGAATAGTAGTGTTGGAGCAGATTGATTTTTTGATGTTCTTGATTTGTTCATCAATGGCGGATGTGGGTCGAATCATTTTCGTCTGTTACTGTTGAAATTCTTGAAAATTGAAAGAAATTGAATCAGTGGTTTGAAACTGGTTTTCATTTTTCCTAGTTTTGCTATTTTTAGAACATTATTGTTCAACAATGTTATGTTTTCTAATACAAAATTGTACGTTTCTAATCTGTTTATCGCTATTTTTATATTTGAGCAAAGCCTTGAATCATGGGTCTAAAATTGGGGTCTTAATCTAACAAGTTGTTTTTATAAATTTTTTTTTGAGTTTAATTTTCTAGAATAAAAATTCAAACATGTTTGACTAGTTTGGAAAAGTGATTGTAGTCTTTGTATTTGTTTAATTTGTTTACATGGAACATTCTAGATAACTAATTACATGATAACTTTAACATTAATAAATTAATCCATTAATTAAAAAAAAATATAGTTTCTTAACAATGTTCTTGATAGGAAGTGGTAAAATAATACTTAAAAATAGTTTGTTTGTTTTTAAGAGTATATATAAAAACCGACTTATATATGACGACCACTAATTTATTAAACGTTTAAAAGGATTGAAATTACTTCTATTCTTTTCTTTTTTTTAGATGAACGATATGAAAGTGAGATTGATTTGAACTTCTAATCCTTTGATCTAGGATATATATACTTTAATTTGTTTTTGAGAATAATAAAAAGATATTAAATTATAAACTTTGGCATCTAGGATTGTGTCTACTTTTTTTTTTCTGAACAAAATTCTAGATTGTGTCTTAAGACAAGATTTTTGCTTTGATGTAGTACGTGGCAATTGAGTTTTTTTTTTTTTTTTTTTATCAACAAAGAAGCATCGTAGTCCAAAAAAAAAAAGACAAAAAGAAAAAGAAAAGTTCCAATCATGTCATTTTACGTTTTGATCAACTTTATATTATTAACAACATTAACGAAATACAGACATGACATATTCACTCAATAAATTTTTACTAAATTGGTATAGTATGGCAAGTAATTAGACAAACTTGTCATGTCAGCATTCCATTCATTGAGTTATCAAAAATTACTTGATGGAAACATAGTCAAACATTCAAGAATGAAAATTGAAAATTTTGAAAGTTTAAGGAGAAAATCCACAATATGTTCAAAATTAAAAAAAAAAAAAGTTACAAATTATAAAAGAAAATGAAATTGAGATTCGATTTGAGTAATTGTTTAACTTCATAAAGGTTTCTATTCTTCAAAAAATATGAAAATTTTCATTAAAAAAAATTGAACCAAATCAAACCGACGGGAATCTTGAGAGATCAATCTTTTAGATCAAAAGCATATCAACAATCTTTCTTTTTCCAATTAATTAAGAAATTAGAGCATTGTTTCAACCTTATTTTAGCAAAAACAAACAAACAAATAAATAAATCCTTTTTAAGGGCATTACACACACTGAGCTGTCACTAACAAAAATAAAAAATGGCACTGTTTTTTCATCATAATTCATAATCGCATGTGCAAGTCCAACCAAAAAGCCAAAGGGCTTCTTTTTTGGTATCAAAAAGGGGGAAGTGTGAAAGAAAGTTGCACTTTTTTTGTCGTGGACCAAACTGAATCTAAACCGTCCGATTCATCTCCACATTTTAAATTAAAAAGAAACATACATTTATTTTTAGTAAAATGCTCTTTTGGTTTCTCAAATTTGAACTTAGTTTCTATTTACTCTCTAGGATTAAAAACTAACACTTTTAGATCTCATTTGACAATCATTTTTTATTTTTGTTTTTTAAAAATTAAATTTATAAATACTACTTTCACCTATAGAATTCCTTGTTTTGTTATCTACTTTTTACATATGCTTTCATAAACCAAGCCAAGTTCTGAAAACTAATTTTCTTTTTTCAAAAGCTTGTTTTTGTTTTAGAATTTGGCTACGAATTTAAATGTTTTGTTAAGAAAGAGAAAATTCATTGCAAAGAAATGATGAGAAAAGAAGTACAATTTTTTAAAATCAAATTAGTTATCAAATGGGGCCTTAGTCATTGAGATTTGAATTTAGTTTGTATTTAATTCTTGATATTTCGAAAGTGTCATATTTAAGTTTTCAAGTTTGAATTTGATTTCTAATTGGTCCATGGAGTCTTAAATTTATTTTTTATTGGTCCATGAGTATAAAAAATATAAAATATAAAAAAAAAATTCCAACCCATTAAAAAGTACATATCAATAAAATCTAGTCAGTATATGTTAACTAAGAAAAATTTCCAGTACCATACTCCATTCTATTTATTGTTTGTCATGTTAGCATTCTTTTAAAAATGATGTGGGGTCCATCAATATTAAAAACATTTATAAAGGTAAAACTATAGTGTGAACAAAGGGAGTATGGTGTAGTATTAAAAAATTTTCAATATTAACTACCACGTCATCATTCTGTTAGGTTAACGAACATTCACTTACTCAAACTATTTAGAAACCAATTTCAAACTTTAAGAACTAATTAGTAATCAAATTCACACTTTGAGTATCCAATATATCACTTTTGAAACTTCAATGATTAAATAGTTAAATTCAAAATTGAAGAACCAAAGTGTTAGTTTTGAAAATTTATAGACTAAATACAAACTTTATTCAAATTCGAGAGACAAAAATATATTTTAACCAACAAAAAAAAAAAAGAAGGGCATTTAATGTAATTGTAAATATGGAAGGGACAAGGACAAGGGGTGGGGACAAGATTAGCTGGATCGCACGCATTGTAATGTGTGGTGGACCTTTTTTAAATGGGCATCCTATGAATTTTCTTATCGTTTTAATTTATTAATTAATAATACTGATTTTTTTAAAAAAAAAAATAGAAAGGTTAGTTTTGGTATTTTGAACTATTAATTTCATGCAAACGTCAGCATCATCGGAGTAACAGCCTGGCAAACGGCTCTGGAGCGTTTTCCACGACCATTTGTCCGCCTGATCTCTTCTTTTTCTCAACCATCCTTTATAAATATAAATTTTAATATCTATTTTTTAAAAGTTGTGGTTAATTATATTTAAAAGTTTTAATTTGATTATTTACTTCATTTGTTTAGTACAACAAACGTTCGATATAAAAATTTGAACTTTATAAAAAATACATGTCAGTTATTATTAAATTATGTTCACTTTTAACTATTATTAACTTTGTTAAGTTCTATTTTAAAGTTTTATTTTAAAGCAGAGGATTTAAAATATAGGCAAATGAGATGGTTGGCCTAAGACCTCGAATTTAAAAAGGTCATATTTTCTAATTTCCGATAGTATGCATTTTCACTATTGCTTGTTAATATAAATATATTTTAAGATACAAAACGATAGTCAACTAAATATAAGAACAAGTTATAATATTTTACTCGAGCAATAGAAATGCTTTTCAACTAAAAATATAAAAACATATTGAGTTTAATTTTCAATTGCAAAAGTAAATGAATACTTTTTATTTATCATATGTGAAAAGAAAAACCAATACTTAATAAAATCATATGCTTATTAGCTATTTTGAACATAATCTAATAGATAAGGTATCAATTACAATTTCAAAAAGTCGATAATTAGATCTTCCATCCCGTAATTTGTTTGAACACTCATTAAATTTCATTTCAACAAACACTTGAAATTATTATTTAATCCCAAGATTTCAAATCTCACAAGTTTAGCTCCGAAGATTTTGACAACGACCCCTAAAATTAATTTTTCATTGGTAAACAACATACGTTTAGATGATAAAATAATAAAAATATACTTCAAATAAAGTACTTGATTTAAATTTAATCTAAAAAATTAAAAGGCCTCAAGAATATGTGTTTGCCTAGGGCCTCTTATGCTCTTGAACTGCTATTATATTATTATTATTATTATTATTGATAAGATAAAGGTCTTGAACTGCTATTATACTAAAAGTTACAATTAATGAAAAATTACATTTTTAGTAAATTGGGGTTTGATTTACCTATCATTTTGGTATCTAAGTTTCATAAACTTGACAACTTTATTTTAGAGATTTAGAAAATATAGATACTTTTGTTCTATTGATGTCAATTGTAGCATGAAGAATATCGTTATCAAACGTCTCTTTAGTTTCTCCTAAAACTTATTAAGAAAGTGACATGTGATATTAAGATACATTTATTAACTAAGTTTATCTTATCTCTCCTACTATAATTCAATGAATTGGACACTTCTCTTAAAATAAAAAACACTCACTTCACACATTTATTAACTAAGTTGCATGTCCCATACTGTTCTTATACCAAGAGGAGAGGGTAAGCTGAAAATATCTTTGGTGGCACACAATAATAAATAGGGACATGTATAATAAGTCAACAAGTGATTTGAATCCTAACATGCCATTCAAGACTAAATAAAAGCTTCAAAATAAAGTTGAATTAAATGTAGTCAAGCTTCATTTATGACGAACTCAAGATGCATTTAATGAACTCAAATGCAACTCATGCTTCATCAAAGACAAGTTATGCTTCATTTATGCATCAAGGGTTTGAAGCCCCTCATTTATACATGGAAGGTTACAAACCTTATGTGGGTTGATTAAAAGATCAATTCTCGAATTTATGGAGTTTTCAATGTAATTTTCAGTTTTAAAGTTTTGTTTTCAATGTTTTAAGTTACAATTTAGCTAGTGGACATTATGGTATTGATGGGCATGAAAGTTACAACTCTTCAATGGACCATAGGTTATTCTAGGGTTGATTTTGAGGCTATATAAAGCCATGTAAGTTGTACTTAAAGAGGAGGGAGACTTGGAAAATGTAGTAAAAAGAGCATTTGTGCTTTCTTTGCGCCTAGAGCTAAGTTTCTTTGCAATTCTATGTAGTTTAGGTTGCATGCTTAGAATCATTCAAGCTTGACTTGATCAATCTTGCTTGTGGAGTGATTCGAATCTCAAACAAGTTTTCTTGCCTTAAGATATTTGATCAACAAAGTAAATCCGTTTCTATCTTCTTCCTTGGGATGAAATCATCTTGATTTTGGGGTTTTTGGGTTTTAGATCTAAAGGTCTTATTTATTAGCAAGGTTGTCAGATCAATTCCTAGGAGTTACTTATCAACAAGTGTATCGTGGCATAGTCTTTTCTTCTTTAAAGCATCTAGACAAAACGAATAGGAGATCAAAAGAGTGATGGCAACTTATGAAAGGGCTTCTGACCAAACTATAAATTTTGAGAAATCAATGTTCATGGTTAGTCCGAATACGTCAGATGAACATATGGTTGAAGTTAAAGAGGTGCTTAATGTCAATCATACAGAGTCTCTTGGCCAATACCTTGGTCTTCCATCGCAGAACTCGCGTAATAAGAAATAAATTTTCAATTCAATAAAGGATCGAGTTTGGAAGACACTGCATGGATGGATGGACAAGTTCTTCTTTGCTGGCGGAAAGGGAGATTCTAATCAAAGTTGTGGCTCAAGCTATCCCTATTTATATGATGAGTTTTTTTCATTTTCCTATTTCTTTTTGGGACGAATTGGAGAAATGAGGATATTTTCATAACTTATTACAAAAATGAGTTCAAACTCAAACTATTTACAAAAAACATGTAGTTTTTTTGTCCTTATTAGAATGCGTCTCTTGAAGAGACACATTTCTTGTTGTGAATAATAGCAGTCAACTCGTACTTTGACCAACTTTGACCAAACGATTTCGTTTATAATTTCAAACGGAAACATATTTTTTTCCACTAAAATAATACCATCAAATCCTTTCAATTAATATTTAACTACCCATCAAATCAACTAATCATTTATTTAATTTTTTCTTTAACATAAATATTTAATAAATTATTCATCATCACACAAATCATTCACCGTTCAAGTTTTTTTTTTTTTGTTATTTTGATAAACACATTCACCAATCAAGTTTTTTATTATTATTTTGATAAACACATTCACCAATCATTTTCTCAATTATTCTAAAAAAAATATTTTTTTAAATACATTTATCTATCAATTTTTATAAAAATTATCTTAATTATGATCTCATATAAAAAAATTATAAAAAAAAAATTATCTTAATTATGATCTTAAAAAAAAAAATACATTTACCAATCAATTTTTATTATGTTTTTTTAAAAATATTTATTTCTCCTTTTTTTTTAAAAAAAAAAATTTAGTTATTATTTTTTTAAATACATTAATCAAACATTTCATGTTTATAGGTTTCTTTTTTTTTTGTTTCTTTGATTATTTTTTTGAATTTTTATTTTAAAAAATATTTCTAAACACTTCACTTTTATATGATATAAATTAGACATGCTTATAAACTACAATTGTGAAGTGAATTTTTTTTTTTTAAATCTTTAATTGAAAATGAAGACAATATTAGTTAATTATTTTCAATTAAAGATTTTAAAAAAATGATTAGTGAATGATTGTGTAATGATGAATAATTTATTAAATATTTATTTTAAAGAAAAAATTAAATAAATGATTAGTTGATTTGATGGATAGTTAAATATTAATTGAAAGGATTTGATGATATTATTTTAGTGGAAAAAAATATGTTTCCGTTTGAAATTATAAACGAAATCATTTGGTCAAAGTTGGTCAAAGTACGAGTTGCTTGCTACTATTCACAACAAGGAATGTGTCTCTTTAGAGACGCATTCTAATAAAGACAAAAACACTGCATGTTTTTTGTAAATAGTTTGGGTTTGAACTCATTTTTTTTTTTAAATAAGTTATGAAAAGATCCCCATTTCTCCAATTCGTCATTCTTTTTGTAATGATCTTAATGCGCTTTGTGCCAGATTTTGGTGGGGGTTCAAAAAATGGTGACAAGAAGATTCTTTGGAAGAGTTTGAAGAAATGTGTATTAGTAAAGAGAGGGGTGGATTAGGTTCTAAAGATCTAAGAGTGTTTAATCAAGCCATGTGAGCAAACCAGAGCTGGTGTTTAATACAATTCCCAAACAGTTTAATGGCTAGAATATTACGAGGAAGATATTACAGCCATGGTAATTATTTAAAAGCAGCGTTGGATAGCAATCCCTCCTATACTTGGCGGAGTATTCTTTGGGGGTAAAGATTGTGTTAGGACAACGACCCTTGACAGATCTCCACATTGGTATGATATTGTCCACTTTGGGCGTAAGCCCTTATGGCTTTGTTTTTGGTTTCACCCAAAATGCCTCATACTAATAGAGATAGTGTCCCTCACTTATAAACTCATGATCTTCCCCTTATCTAGTCGATGTGGGACTAATTTGGTCGCACTCCCAACAATCCTCCCCTCAAACAAAGTACCAACCGAGTCTCCTTTCAAATATAATCATCTATCCGTCTAGCTCTTATCCTAGCCAACTCCTTTACCAGAACACACCGCCTATTCGACAGAGCTCTCTAGCACAGATCTCCACCATGACTACACCATCGAGGCTTGCCTCCTTTGTTCAACACCCAAGGATTCTACCGACCATGGCTTAGGGGCATGGTTTTGATACCACTTGTTAGAGACAACGGGCCTCCACAAGTTATCTAGTCGATGTGGGACTTTGGTCGCACTCCCAACAGATTGTTTAAACAGGGTATGAGATGGAAAACGACAATGGGTCAATGGTTGATGTGACTTCGGATCCTTGGATCCCTCGCATTGGTAATCCTAGGCCTACTGTTGTTGATGAATGCATTAGCCAATAGTCATAGTGGCCTAACTAATCTACAACAACGCAATGTGGAATGAGGAGCCTATTCATGATTGCTTTATTCCCTCAGATGCTAATGATATTCTGAGTATTCCTTTCAGTCCTACTAACTCAGAGGGTGTCACTCTTTGGGACCTAAACAAAAGAGGTCGGTTCATGGTAAAAAGTGTGTATCATCTGGGTTCCTCTTTGGTAGCCTCTACGGAGGCTTCCTCCTCGAACTTAGATTATCTTTGCAGTTCCTTCCAAAATTAAAATTTGCGGATGGCGAATTTTTCACGATATTCTTCCTCATTGAGCCAATTTATATCAAAAGGTAGTAAACTCTGCATTATCTTGTCTGTTTTGTATGAAAAAATACGAAACCACAAGGAATGTAAATTCTCTCGAGAGGTGTGGGGTCAGTATTGTTCCTTTGCTAATGATATTTTTTGTGGCAAGCTGTTAACGCTGGACAGGGATGGCAAAAAGGAGATCTGTTTAATAGTGCTATGGTAGCTATGCGAGTATTAGAATCAACTGCTACATCAAGGTGACAAACCTGAAATCTTACGTATTTTAGGCTCAATCCGACACTACACTGAAGAGATCTTGTCGGAACCAAAGAGAAAACTACCCAAGAATCCCAGACTAAATTCTATGCAGGGAAGTTTGGTTGATCAAACAAAGTGGTGGAAACCACCGACTTTGTGGGAATGGGAGCTGAACTGCGACGCTACGTGGAACAAGATGTTTCAGAGAGGAGGAATCAGCTGGGCTCTGCGAGACTCAAATGGCCATCTAAAATATGCAGGCTGCGGCCTAATTCATCACCAATAGAGGGTGGATTGGCTAGAAACCGTTGCGATTTGTGAAGGCTTGCAACAACATAAGTAGTGGATCTCAACAACGAATCAATATGAAGAGCGATGCCAGTTCGGTAATCTGACTTTTAAGGGAGGAAAAAGTCGATTTCACAGAACTTTCCACTCTGACAAGCATAACAAAAGATCTGGCAGAAACTCGGAATATTATTATGTTCAATTACGCCTCTCGAGCTTGTAATATAGTAGCTCATCAGTTGGCTTTTTTTGGGTTTTGGGTGTCAGTCTAATACTTCTTAGGTAGAATCCTTCCTAAGGTGGCTGGATGATCTAAATTTGTAAGACATTTCTCATATGAGTAACATTAATGGGAGATCCTGTCCTGTCCCATTGGTGGTGCCAAATTTGGCATTCATGTGTTCTTACTCTCTGAAAAATGTTTTTGAGGTATTTTTCAAAAAAAAGAAACAAGTGTATCGTGGCTAAATGATATAGATGACTCGTCAAAATTTACTAATTGTCTCGAAGCCAAGAAATAAATCTTGAGGATTCTCTTAATCTTCCAATATCTTACTTAATGATTTTATATTTATTAGTGTGTTTATTACTCTCATTGTTGTGTCTAGTACTGTCAATACTGTGGGAGTTCTTTTTCAATTCAGACGTTACATGAAAACTCATATTTCAGCCAATCTTTTAGATAAGATGTCAAGTGTTACTCACCTTGTTAAGTTCATATATTCAATGGAACTTAAGTCAATCAAGACAAGATGTGCCAAAATACTAATTAATCTAACGTATTCAAATTTGAAATCCTCACACTTTGGTGCTATAGTAGTATACCTTTGTCTCCCAATAAGTCGATCAATTTGGCTGATCAAAGGATCTTTTCCATCATTCAACGATTCTAGTGTCCATGAATATTCAAGATGAGATCCACATTCATGCTTTATTGTGATTTATTCAAACTTAGTTTCCATGAGTATGAATATAATTTTGATTGATGCCCTAGGTTTACATTCCTAATTCTTATTCCAAAACTCTATTAAAGTATCCCTTGATTTTCCAACGTAGTTTTTTTACAAGACATTGTTTCCTAATTTGATTGCAAGAAATCACATTGGCAAATACTATGACGTAAGTTTAGAATGCTCAACCATTTTTTTTCTCTATTAAAATATATTAATATTAATACATAAAATTAATCTTAATATTTAATATTTAATGAATTATTAACTATTAAAAATTTCTAAAAGGAATTAAAATTAATGAATAATCACACAATCAAAAAATACAATTAATTATTAACGCTATGAAAATCAACATATGAAAACTAATAAGGGGTGGCTCGAGATGATATGAATATTTTCATCATATACTTGAAATTCAATCTTTAACCCACCTCGTGTATACCCCTACTTCAAACGGCCGTTTTTTTTAATAAAAAATTTAGGGTATTATTTGGGGTTGAGTCTTCTAATGACCGATTTTTTTACGGGGTTTTTGTACGGATGACCCGTTTTCCAGTGCTTTAATGACTGATGACCTGCGTTCTGAAAATAATGAAATATGACTCATTCTGACATGGCATAACACACAAAATTACACATGAGGGTAGTATGAGGCAGTCTTGCTTGTTCACGTTATCATAGGTAGAAACGAGAGCGAGAGAGAGAATGAGCTAGAGCGAGAGCAATAACGAGCTAGAACGAGAGCGAGAACAAGCTAGAGCAAGAGAGAAAATGAGCTAGAGCGAGAGCGAGAACGAGCTAGAACGAGAGCGAGAACAAGCTAGAGCGAGAACAAACTAGAGCAAGAGAGAAAACAAGCTAGAGCGAGAGCGAGAACGAGATCGAGAACGAGATCGAGAACTAGAGTTAGAACAAGAATGAGAGTACGATGCCCTCACGGTAATTTGGACAGGATGCAAAGTACAGAAATGGTCATATGTCATTAATTTCATAATACGGGTCAAATGGCATCGATGCGCGTGAAAATGAGACTTCTGTGCAAATTTTCCTTTTTTTTACAGAGGTGCTTTTAGTGTATTATTTTCTGTTTATATATTGCCTTAATCTAGAATTATATCATCTCAAGCGATTCCTGCATACTTCATTTTATATCATCATCTACTATATTTATTTTATCTTTTGATTTATCTATACCTATCATTTCTTCTATTATTTCATCATTTTTATTACTTTTACTTCCAATAACAAATTTATTGAGAGCACCTTATTTATATTCAATTAGTTTTTCTATTCTTCTTTCCTTCTTAAGCTTTTCATATCCAAATTCATATTTTCTTGTAGATCAGGCATATTAATATTTTATATTGACAAATTAAACAAATTTAAACAAATCTCATATATATTAATGTATCGAACAATATGGAATAATTTTTTTTTAAAAAAAAGTAAAAGAAATGGAACAAAAAAACTTGGAACTTTGAAGTTGCTGATTTATTTGAGCAAATAACAAGCCTCGAGCTTTGATTTCTACTCTAGAAATGGATAATCACACTTAGAGTTAGGAGGCCACAAAAAGATGAGAAGTTGAGAGAGAGGGAGTTAAGTTAAAATTAGTCTAACCTGCCCAATATATTTATGGTAGAGTTTTTTTTTTTTTTTTTTTTTTTTTTAAGAGAATTTGAAAAGTTTTAATTGTGAAAAAAAAAAAAAAGAAACAAAAGGAGAAAGAATATGGAAGGTCTCCAACGTAAATTTGAGAGAGTTTTAAGATGGCTATACTAGTGGTTGAGTTTTTTTTCGGGAAGTTGAAAGATTTTAATTGTGAAGGAAAAGATAAAAGTAAACAGATTTGAAAGGTAGCCCATTAAAATTGAGAGAAGTTTATAAGGCTCGTTGGATTTTCCAAAAACATTTGCATTTACTTGAAGTTTTTTTTAGCAAGAGAATTATATATAATATTAGTTTGTATTTTCAATACGATAAGAAAAAATTATGGAAAAATGTATTATTTTATATTCTAAATTACATTTATAATTAAAAACTAAAATAAATAGATAACAACGTTATAATACTTCTATTATATTTTATATGAAAAATATGAAATCTTCTAGAATTGAAAGACTTAGGCGATCGCCTCACTAATATCTTTACCATATTCCAATCTTCTCCCTCCCCCCCCCAAAAAAAATCATTATATTACATAAACCAATAGAAACGACCTATCAAAATTTGATGAAGATCCTTCCAAATATATATCTAAAATAGTCTCATTTAATTTGTCTCATTTGATCAATTGTGGGCAGGACTTTGATTTAATTATGGAATATCAATTCCTAATTTTGATTTTCCTTCTTACTTTCATTCCAACCATTCTGGCTCGTAATGCTACGATTGGTAAAATTATAGTTGATGGAACCACAACAATACCAGAAACTGATGAGAAATTTATATGCTTCACTATGGACATTTGGCCTCATGATGAGTGTCGTTGGCCTATGCTCAATATGGTGAGAATTTAGGAGATCAAAAGAAGAAGAAAAAAAGAATGCAACTCGCAGTTATTATATTACATGGGGTTCCATCTCAAAATCAATTAGCTATGAGATGAGTAGCTCATGTATCTTATTAAGAATGTGAGGTCTTCCTATCTTTCCAATGTGGGGTCCTCAATATGCCCCCTCAAGATGGTGCCTCTTTGGGTTCACCATTCTTGGATCGGATTCCAATTTTAATTTTTGGACCGAATACCTGTTTGGATTTAATGGGCTCTGATACCATATTAAATCACCAATCAACCCAAGAGCTTAAGCTAATAGGTTGTGGTAAATTTAATTATATCAACACTCTAACAGCAGTATTTTATTAATTAATTCTCTCTTCTTCTTTTTTATTCTAGGATTTATCTGTTCCTATCCTTAACAAAGTAGTCCAAGGTTTGCCTCTTTGCAATACATAACTAATCTTCTATCCGATTTAACTGCTTTTTGCAGCATAATGTTCCTTGTTTAATTTGCTACAATAAAAATATCTAATTTAATTTACTATGTATCATTAGCTTTCAAGACTTTAAGGATTAGAGTAGGAGGTACTTTGCAAGACAGATTGATTTATAACGTTGGAGTCGGCTTCAAGGGCCACTACCGCCCATTTCAAGCAAACAAGAGTTTGCTATTTGACTTCTCGGAGGGATGTTTGTACATGGAAAAGTGGGATGATTTTAACAACTTTTTCAACCATACAGGGTATGTTATCTTTCTTTTATGCGTGATAGGACCTATAAAGTCCTATTTAATCACTCTTATTTTTTGTTAGTAAGGATTTTATGTGTTTTTTTTATATTATTTTTAAGAGATTCAAACAATTCACGTGTTTTGGAGAGTTTGCAATATTTTAGAGTTAATTCGGACCAAATCGGAGGTGATTCTAGCAATTAAATGTCTATACCAACTTTGACTGATCATATCATGACTTTTTGAGATGAAAATATATTTAAATTTGGTGTCAAATTGAAGTTTATTGAATTATCTTTCCAACAATATAAGTTTCATTACATTCCACTAAGTATTATGAAAGTTATGACATTTTGAGTAATCACTGCTCCTGCTAGAAAACTAATTTTTGTTCCCATTATCTTGTTTATCATGTTTGGGAATATAGCCAAATTAGATACCATTTTAAAGCTCTTTGAAAGAGATTTCTATCTATATAAAGATCACGTCGATCCAAGTCTTGGAGAATAAGTTATTGGCAGAATACTTAATACTGTGCAATCCATAAACTTTCCTTATTTGCAACTTTCTATGTTTCTTTTGAGAATTTAGGAAAGGATTTTTTATTTTTGGATGTATTTTCCAGCAATTTTGCAAGATAGGAAATTATTTACTTTACTTTATTTTATTTTGAATATTATTTCCTAATTGTTTTGGAAAAATATATTTCTAGAATTTAGGGTTTCTTACTTGTGCAAGTTGTCTACTTCAAGGCCATTTAATTAAGTCTTCTTTTAGACAGCTGCAAAAGGGGGCTTCTTAGTATAATCTTTCTAGACAATAGTTTTTAGAGTTTTTCTCCCATTTACTTTACTTTTCTTTTGGCACTATGTCGAACCCATGATGAACCTTGGCTATATCATCACAATGAGCGGCTAAGGTAAGTGTTCCAATTCATAGGTCAGTGTAGTTCAGTTGCAATGTTGTGAGACTTTGAGTTGTATTGAATTTTATTCTCTTAATCTACGTATTCTTATTCCCTGTTTTAATCATTATATGTATGCATTTATCGAATTGACAACGCGATTGCATGTCTTTATTTACAAGTTTCCTAGGCATGAAAATTACAATCCATAATTGTTGTGATTGATTGCTTAATTAAAGTAGCAATAGGATTGACTCATGTGTGTGTATATAAGGCTTTTCCTAAAGTACATAGCTTGCACAATAGATCCTAGGAAACAAGAAAAATTGATTAATTGGTTTGTGCGATCTAAATTGGTTAATCAATTTTAGTCCTCCCATCATTCTTAATGCTATTGCTTGATTTGTATGGAACGTTATCGTACATAGTAAATTAAGCAATAAGCTTAATTGCAATGCTTTGTTGGAATTAATAGACTTAGGGGAATAAAATCTAATTTGGCTTTTCCAATTAGGTTGCCTAAGTACGTACATTAAAAGGATTAATTTATTTGTGTAAGTCTATGTTCGATATTGCAATTGAATGAACCACACCTATGGATTGGATATTGGTAAGATTTGATCTATCGTTGTTTTTATCTGTGTATGTTTTATTTTATTTACAAAAAACACAAAACTCCATTTTTATTTTATTTTGTAAATTTAATTTGAGAAATTGATATTTTGTTTCCTGAGATCGACTCGATCCATTCAATGCTAAAAGTAGCTTAGGATCGGTTTATAAATTGTAATTTAATGAGTCCTCGACAAGCTCGCGTCAAAATTGACGTTGTTGCCGGGGAGGCAACTTTTAGTCATTTTCTTTCTTTTTTAGGATTTTTAATCCCCTCCCTTTTGTTTTTCATTTTCATTTGATTTTCAGGAGCATAAAGCACAAGGAGAGTGAAGGTGAGCTGAGAATAAAAATCTTTTCATAACCTCGGCGGAGCTTAAACAAAGGAAATCATGGCCAAGCGCACTTTAAAAGAATTTGCCACTCTAGATCTCAATCAACAACCCCTCAGCATAGTTTACCCAGATATCTTAGATGCCTTCGAACTTAGATCTGGTTTGATTTATTTATTGTCGGTATTTTGTAGCAATGTAGGTGACGATCCTTACAAGCACCTGAAGGAGGTCCATGTGGTTTGCTCGGCACTGAAGCCTACAAATGTAACTGAGAAGAAAATTAGTTTAAGAGGGTTCCCTTTCATACAGAAAGATCAAGCAAAAGATTGGTTGCATTACTTACCGCTAGGTTCCATTATGACTTGGAACGAGATGAAGAAAGTATTCCTTGAGAAATACTTTCCAGCCCAAAAAGCAACAAGGATCAGAAAGGAGATTTATGGGATAACGCAAGGAGACGTAGAGAATCTACATGCTTACTGAGAGCGATACGAGTGCTTATGTGTGAGTTTCCCTCACCACCAGCTCGTCCAGTACTTCTACGAAGGCATTCTCTCAGCTAATAGAAGCTTGATTGCCATGACCAGTGGAAGTGGAAGATCTCTGCTCAACAAGTCAGTCACTGAGGCAATGAAAATCATCTCCACCATGGAAAAGAAAACTCGCTAATTCATAGGCACAACAAGAGTTGAGAAAGAGTTAAGGGAATTAAAACCTCAAATATCTAACCTTACTTCTCTTGTGTAAAAATTGGTTGAAGAGAAAGCTGCTAGTGTTAGCCCTCAAACCTACAAGATCAAGCAAGGAATGCAGTATGAGGATGCATAGGACTGTTGAATTCAGATTCAGGTACGTTCATTTATGATGTTATGAATACCTTAGCTACTAATGTCGTTTAGCTGCAACAGAGCACTACCCAATCCAACCAAGCCATGTTTGCAAGGCTCAAGGATGTGGAGGACACAGTGTTATAGATGGGTCCTATACTAAAGACCTTGGTCGAAGAGACGAAAGCTAAGGCGAGCCCATGCGAAAGTGTTAGTGTGATTACCTTGTGGAGTGGCAAGGAAATCCCTTCTAGAACCCTACTTATAAAGACTCCTCCTGAAGAAGAGAGGCCAACTCTTGTAGTTCCAGAAGAAGTTAGGAGATCTCCACCAAGCCAAAAAGGAGTAATTTTTTATCCTTCGTTAAATCTAAATTCATATGTCCCTGAACCTCCTTTCCCGAGCAGGCTCACATGTGGAGTTTATGATGATTCCAAAGATAGAGAAGAGCGAGCCGCTCAGTGTGTTGCTACTAAAGCCACTGCAAGGGCAAAGTGAGAAGAATAAAAAAATCAATCTTTGAGAGAAAGAGAAAAAGAAATGAGAATTGAAGAACCAAAACAAGAGAAGAAAGAAGATCTTCCCACCCCTCTACCAGATAACGAGACCAGGTTTGACCATCCATCTGATTTACATTTTGATATTTGTAAAGCTCATTTTTCAAGCAGATTAGAGAAACCCAAGAAAATCACTAGAGATGAAAGGGAGAATGAGATACTAGAGGTGTTTTAAGAAGATTGAAGTGAACATCCCCTTGTTGGATGCCGTGAGACAAGTCTCGAAGTTTTCCATATTTTTGAAAAGCTGGTGTACGAAGAAGGAAAAATTGAAGACTTTTAAAAAAGAATCAATGAACGTTTCAACTATGTCTCAACAACCAAAGCCGAAAAAGTGTAGGGATCCTGGTATGTTTACTTTACCTTGCACTATAAGGCACCTGAAAATAGAAAATGCCATGTTAGATCTAGGAGCTTCAGTGAATTTGATGCCTCTCTCTGTTTTCAAGGAATTAAAATTGAATGACTTGCATGAGGCTCATGTTATTATCCAGTTAGCTGATCTTTCTTTTGTGCACCCTAAGTGAATAATAGAAAATGTGCTTGTTAAGGTAAAGAATTTGATATTCCTAGTTGATTTCTTTGACTTGATATGGAAAATAGGCCTAGGCATTCATCTGCATCTATATTATAAGGTAGGCCTTTTATGAAAACTACTACAATGAAGGTTGATGTTGATGGATGTGTTCTTTTTGTTGAATTTGAGGATGAAAAGTTTGAGTTTCCTGTCTTTAAAGATTTTGGGGATGTAACCTGGTGCTTTCCTTATCCGAGATACAAGCTTTTATTCTGCAGGATGTGCGTAGGAAGAGAAAATCCAAGAGGAGAGTAACAATTATGAGAAAATGGGACTTAGGAGGATGAGAGAAAATACTTCGTTGAGCAATCGACGTTAAAAATTTGCGCTTTTTGGAGGCAGCCAGACTTCAAAGTTTTACTTTCTTTTTTTCTTTTCAATTTTAGTTGTTGAGTTGGCTGATTGAATTTTGCAGATTGAGAGTCGATCTTTGATGCAGAAGAGTATATCATTTTGGATTGGAAGTTTCCAGCGCCTGCCACCCACTCTACGAGCTTTGAAATGCAAGGGGAGTACTCATTTTTCCCTTTTATTTGTCTCTGTGCATATGTTTTAGATACATTGAGGACAATGTAGAATTTAGATTGGGTGGAGATTTATGACTTGAGCTTAATGTTGAGTCCTGAGCAACTGAGTTCAAACTATCTAGCTTTTGAGCAAAATTTTTAAATTTTTAGTATATATAGAATGTTTGGCATGATTAGTTGAGTCCTTGAGCATCTGAGCTCGAACCTTTCTTTTGGTTTGTAGTTGTGCTTTAATGTTGTCCTTGAGCACCTGAACTTGGACTTTTGATCTATTGTGTTAAGCATGATTCTTGGGTGAAATTTTTCAAAATTTTTTGAGAATTCTGAGCTTGAATATTGATCATGTGCTTGCTTTGTGCCTGTTGAGGACAAATGATGACATGCTTAGGGATGTTGTTTTAACTGCAATAGTTGAATCATTTATATGCAATCTTGTGTTGAGCCTTTTTGTGCCAAATTTTTCAAAATTCTATGGACTTTCCTGCACGATCTGAGCACGTTAGCCGTACCTTTAGTAGTCTTAAAGGTTTAGGGTTGGGTTATAGGACTTAAATGTCTATTGCCACCCCGATAAATGTAGAGCTAATTATTGAGTGGAAAGATTTGATGGCTTGTAATATGTTGCTTAGGAGGAAAATATGTGATCATTCGCCCAGAAAGAAAGAAATTGTGCTTTGAAAGAAGATCATTCTTGAAAAAAAGGAGAAAGTGGAAGAAAGAGAAGAAAGAAAAAATAAGCTTGTAATGTGTTTACTGAATCAAAGGGTAAAAAGAGTTGCCCTTGTCGTGATCAGTTAGGCCATCCATTGAGCGAGTGCTCTGGATATAGGTCCCTTCGATAGATGTGCAAAAGTTAGTTCCTTTTGGTTTCAAAGTGATAAAAATTTAGTCGCATGATATTTGTTTTGGGCACCTAGTAACCTATTACTTGTTTGATGGTTTGGAAGCTTAGTAGCTAGCCCTAGTGCCAGTGTAAGGGGAAGATGGGTTGAGAGCTTTATAAACTTTTTCTGGGCTTATAGAGACTACTTTAGGAGGCCACATACAAACGTAGGAAAGAATAGAAAGAATTTTTAAAAAGTGTCTCAAAACATGGATATGTTTGCTTCTCTTTTGTGGTTATTGCGATATTCCTAAGTATTGAAATTAGAGTCTCGTGTATGCAATCATTGATTCATATCTTTATTGTTTAGTTTGTATCTTGTTCGAGGACTAGCAAGATTTAGGTTGGGAGTATTTGATGAGACCTAAAAAGTTTCGATTATTTCATGCCTAAATCGTGCTTGTTCCATTGATTTTGTGGGTATATTACGTATTTTATAGGTAAATTGAGTGCAAGATATATTTTTTAGATAATACATTGACTTGGATTTTATATGTGGTTAATTGATTATTTTGTAGGAATTTGAGTATAAGGAATGTTTCGAGAGATTCTACGTCGAATCGCGGTTTCAACGAGCCAAACCAGAGGTCATTCGGACACTCGAGCAAGCAAAAATGACTAGTAATGTCGAAGGAGTAGCGTCGCAACGCTGTCGCAAGTCCCAAATGTGCGCCTTGCTTGACATTGGCAACTTCGCAACGCTGCTGCCTGACTATAAAAGTGTTTTTTTTCGCAATTTTAGGTCAATCTTCCACCTCCACAGCCTCCAAACTCAATTTCTCTCTATATTTCACCTTTTTTTTTTTTTTTTTACAGTTCTTTACACTAGATTTCATTTAGGGGTCGTTTGTTTGGTAGTAATCCAAGATTCCCACCTTATGGCCATCTAGATTACCTTGTTTGCAATGTGGTAATCCTAAAATAGTCAGGCATCCAAAGATACCAGGTATTTTAAAATCCCCCATTTTAAGTTATCTTGAATACCGTTGAAAAAGATGGATTTTTAAAATTCCCTTCTTTCAGGCATCTACCAAATTACATTATTTACCCTTAACCCAAACTATTTGCCACTAATCGCTTTCTTTCTCTCCAAGTCGTCTCATCAATCGTCACTTTCCATTAGGATTTTTTTCTTCTTTGCTCTGCTCTACTCTACTCCTCTAGGTATTTTTCATGTTTCCTTTCTTACTTTCTTCCTCATTTTTTTTTCCTTTTGCTACCTTTCACATTTTTTTTCATTATGTTGTATATTCAATTTTGATCACCTTTTTTTCATATGAGATGTATGTCGAGACATTGAGCTTAAAATTGGAAGTCACAATGTCTCTTCATTCTATAGATCATCTAATAATTGGTTTTTTATTTCCATTTTTGTTTTCTACATTTTTTACATTTCAAAATTTATCCATTTTTATTTTCTTCAATTTCAATATCTTCTACATTTTCATTTTCTGCATTTTCTGCATATTCATTTTCTGCATTTTCTGCATGTTCATTTTCTTCATTTTTACATTCTTTTTTATTTTCTGCAAATTAGTTTTATGTATTATAATTTTATGCAAATGATTTTTCTGTATTTTCTTCAAACTAAATTAGTTTTCTTCATTTTCTGTTAATTAGATTTTTGAATTCTCAACATTTTAATTTTTAACAAATTAAGTTTTTTTTTTTTAAAAAAAAAATATGAATTCTCAACATTTTCTAGAGTTCTATTTCTGTATTTTTCTGAAAAATATATTTTTTTATTTTGCGTTTTTATTTTCTGCATTTTTAGTATTTTTATTTTTTGCTATTTTATTTTCTTCATTTTGTTCGGAAACTAAGTTTATGCATTTTCTACAATTTTATTTTGCAAAATAATATTTTGAAATTTTCTAGATTTTTTTTTTTTGCATTTTCTGCAAATTAATTTTCTATGTTCTCAATATTTTATGCAAATTAATTTTTTGGGATTTTTTGCATTTTAATTTAACAAATTTTATGTCTTTTCAATATTTTATTATTGAAAGGTTGCCAATAAGAAAGTTTTTAAATTATTTGTTATTATCTTTGAGACATTTACTTGGTAAATTTAGTATTCATATTGATAATGTTATGTTATATAAATTCAAATTGTATAATAGAAATTAAATTGAAAATAAAATTTAAATTTAATAAATAAAATTATGTTATATAAATTCAAATTGTATTAAATTAATGTATAAATTACATGAATTGTCGTGAGGGCATTCTTGGAACATTATGTAAATTTAAGAGATTCTCAAGTACAAATCTTGCGAAACAAACACAGGTATCCAAATATTATTTCCAGACATCTTTAAAAACTTTCCTACAAAACAAACATGGCTATCTAAAGATATCGAACATCTATCATTCTGATTATCTATAATTCCAAGCATCTGAAGATTCCAGATATCTAAATTCCCAAAAAACAAACGGCCCCTTAGAGGCTTGTATTATGGCCTTAGGAGTAGATTTAGCATTGTTCGGCTAGACGATTATGCCATTTTGGGAGTGATTCGAGACTCCACGATGTAATTCGTTCAGGTTTTGTTATTAATTTCATATCGCACACTGTTTTAACATAATTGTCTTCTTACTTTCATTATAGAATTTTTTTAGCATGTGGATCTAACAAATCATGTATCCTTTTATCGATTCATCTCTAGCTTGAGATTTTTTATGATTAGTTTAGGTCTCTTGCACATTTTAGTAGCATCTAGGCCATTAAATGGCATAAAAGCTGGTTTATACTCATGTGTGAGTTAATTGTGCCTTAGAATACTGGGGGGCTACGCAAAAACAAGGTGAAGGAGAGGGAGAAGGGTAGTGGAGGCTAGGGCTTTTATTTGCTTGGTTTAATTTCTTATTTTTCTCAATTTCCAAACACAAATGCCAAATAAGTAAAAAGGGAAAAGACCCTAGGGCTATTTTAATTCCAAGATTAAAACTCCAATTAAAGGCCTAAATTCTCTACAAGATTTAGGGCAAATCTTTGGGCAATTTGAGTTTCCAAAGTTAAGAAATTTGGTCTAACTTGAAATCCTTCAACTACAATTCTAATTTCCCAAATTAAGACCCCAAGAACGATGGAGTCCAATTATTTAAAAAAATAATAATTGACTTGGAGACTTCAAGCCATAACTTAAATTCTAAGTTAGCCTAGTTTATAATGTGGAGTGTTACAATTTCTTAATTTATTTTCAACGGTTTGATTTTTTATCGGCCAAAAAACTTTATATGATACCTTTTATTTATAAACAAATAAAAACACGAGCTTTCATATATAAATAGAAATAGAAATCCATTGGAGACTACAAAAAGAGTTAGACTTACCAAATGTTATACTTATCTATCATCAGAGTAACTCTTTTGTACATATTGCTACTTGGTTCATTGCTTTCATTGTCATCCTTGACTTTATAGCTCCAGCCTGCAAGTGATTTGGATGAAACTTATTTCATGTAAACATGAGAAACAATAGGAGGAAGAAAGGGAAAGAAATATGGAAGAAGATATGCTATGCATATGCTCATGGACCTATTTCATTGGAAAACTAAACCCGTTTTCATAACTAAGCTACCTTACACAAAGCTTTCAATGACTCGTCTATTTTATAGGGTTTGAGATGAGTTTTGCCATAATATATCAAGTTCGAGTGTGTTTTCAGAGATGCTGACTTTTTAAATCGAAGGTAACTATTATTATCCAAAAACCAAGCTTTTTTTTTTTTTTTTGGAGTTTCCAACCATGAGATTTAATATTAATTATCCATTGTAGAGATGAATAGTAGAGAGGAGCAAAATATATATTAATTAATTAACTCCAATTATTACTTATAATTTATGTCAAAATTAATCTTAATTATTTATATTTATTAATTTTATCTGATATTAATATTCAATTAATTAAAAATTGTAATTAAATATAATAATTTAGTATTTTTATTAATTTAATTAATTAATTAATACATATATTATATTAAATTGGTTAAATTACAAGTTTAGTCCCTAAACTTTCAATTTCGTGTCTAAAAGGTCCCTAAAGTTTTAAAAATGTGTGTCTAATAGATCATTAATCTTTCAATTTTATATCTAATAGGTCTTTAAACTTTAAAAATGTCTAATAAGTTCTTGAACTTTCAATATTGTTTCTAGTAGATCTCAGGCATTTTTGAATCTTTTTAAAAAAATGTACTAATCTATTATACAAAAAATTAAATTTTGTGTCTAATAGGATCCTAAACGTTCAATTTCGCATCTAGTAGATCTATAAACTTAAAAAAAAATGTTGAATAAGTCAAAGATTCGTTAAACGCAAATTGAAAATTCAAGGGCCTACTTGACACAAATTCAATATAACGATTTTTTTTACAACGTCATAAAGATCAAGACTATTAGAAGGAATTAGAGTTGAATGGAACTCCACCAACATTAAGGGGGCGTTTGGCCCACCATTTCAGAATCAAAACCCTTGAATTCAGAACTCTGGGAGGTTTATTCTGAGGGGTTTGTTCTGGAAAGTTTGAAAGCCTGGGAATTAGAAAACAGTGTTTGGGGTGCAGTGTTTGAAAGCTTGAGAATCAAAAATCTGTGTTTGGAGTGCAATGTTTCGAACTCGGGGTTGTGCAATTTTTGTTTTTTCTTTTTTCTCTTTGCTACTTTGTTCTCCTTTTGTTTTCCTTTCCTTATTTTCTAGTGGATCTCTTGTTAGTTGTAGGACCCCATGTGTAAGTTGGGTCATTTTTTTTAAGGACTTTTGAATGGACCTTTTAATTAGTATAAGAATGAGAAAAAAGAAATTGATTTGATTTGAGTCCTTCGTTGCTTGCACCTTTGAGCATTGTACAGTCTTGTACCTTTCATTATGATTCATTGATTCTTTTCGAATTTGGGAATCAAAGTGATAATTCTCTTCTAAATCAATATGATGGCTTTGTTATAATTTGTGAGATAGCAAAATTCTAGCAATGGAATTGGAGTTGGGTTTTTGCTCAGGACCTCATAAACGAATCACTGCTTCATCTTAGGCAATTACAGCTTCCCAAGCGAATTGGAGGTTTCGAGCAAGATTCTTCCAAATCCATCTGTATTTCCAATATTATGTATGTTTTTTTAAATAATTTTTTATATTATTCACAACAAATCTCTTTATTAATCTATTCATCTCAAGTTATTCTCAGCATCTTCGATACTTCCTTATTTTTTATCTAGTGTTTATTTTTCTTTGTGTTTATGTATTATAAGTTTCTATGAATTCATTTAGAACTTTGTAGGGTGAAATTTCGTATTTAAATAATTTAGTATTTACGAAATATAAGAATATTTATCAAATTATCCTTCAATTAAATAGAATTTTAATTGTTATGTTTTTTTTTTGTTGGCATTTCTTGTTTTAAGGTACTTGGGAGAATTTGATTTGTTTTTATTTGATTTTTAGATTGGATATAATGTATTTTGATTAGATATTTTGTTAGCAGTATTTTATAAAATCTTTTAAGGTAATTGTTATGTGATTTTCAACTTAGATAGATATTTAATTATTATGTTTGTGGAGAATTTATTTTGTTTTGATTTGAATTTTAGATTGGATATAATGTATTTTGGTTAGATATTTTATTATGGGCATTTTTTTAATCTTTTGAGGTAATGTAATAATGTGATTTTCAATTTAGATTGATTTTTAAGTATTATGTAATTTTGATTTTTTGTTGACCAACAATTTCTTGATTTAAGGATTTGTGAAGAATCGATTTGTTTTGATTTAAATTTTAGATTGAATGCAATTATAGGATAATTTTAAGTATTTAGGATACAAATTTTGTTAAGGATTATTTGTGTCATTTAAAAATTCGAAAAAATTGCATGGCCATTTTTTCAAAAAAAATATTCTATGGCCTTTTTTGAAAACATGCATTTAAATATGGTCATTTTTGTCATTACCCATGAGAAAATGGAGCAAAACTGCATATTGGAAGAGAAAACTATCTGGTTGCACTGTTCAAAACTGGGTTGTATTGTTCAAAACCATCGAGTTGTGTTTCAAAAATCATGGATTTTGAACACAGTGGTCCAAACACCGTTTTGGATTTGGATTCTAAAACGAGCCAAATTTAAAACCGTTGGCCAACCACCCTTAATGGGTTTCAATTTTCTTCTTCTGAAGAGAAAATCTACAAAACCAGACCTCGAAACTGTAAATTTGTGAAGCATATCAAAACATAAAGCCTTGAGTTGCCATGTTTCATAAAACGAAAGCTCTAAGCATGGTTAGTTCCATGAGATGATTTTCATTATTATTAATTAGTTTTATTTCTTATTTGTGATTCTTGATGAATTCTAATTCTTGTTTAGAATTTTTATTGGTTATTATCTTCATTTATAAAATTTAATATTTAGATTGAACAACAAAATTACATGAAATGACTTCATGATATCATTGTCTATGGAGGACTTCCTATCTAATTTGTCCTTAAAATTTTCAATATATACTCCTTTCACTCCCAATTAAATTAAAATAATTTTAGTTTAGATTTCATTTTTGTTTATGAACTTTTAAGTTTATTAATTTGTTTTTGTACATAAACTATCAAAATGTCTATTTCACCTTTTTTAGTATGCCCATTTTATTTTATTATTTTTTTTTGTTCAACAATATGTAGAGTGTGGATTCCAACTTTTTAACTTTCGGTTAAAGATATTATATTTGCTTATTTGACTTTCTAAACTTTAAAAAAATAATCATTTTTATTATTCTATCGTTAATTGTTTAATGGATAGATGAAGTGTTGTAGATATGTGTTTTAACATGTTAACATGACTATATACTGAAGCCTTATAGGCTGATTGCGCTCTACATTTAGGTGGGATGGATACTTTCTCATCTATTACAAAAATGATAGATTATGCAACATTTACAAGTACCATTATCAAATAGCATCTTTTGTTGAACTTAGCTCAACAGTAATTGACATATACTTATTCTTTTGAAGTCGAAAGTTAGCCCATATTTGTTGTACTCCAAAAAAAAAATATCATCTTTTGCAAGTGTAGTAAAGTTGAATATGCTTTTGTGTCCTCTGTGACACCATAGCAAAAACCAAGGTTTATGTTTTGATAGACTTCATAATTAAATTTATAGTTTTGAAGTTTAAAGAAGAAAACTGAAACCCATTAATGTCTGTGGAGTTGCCTTGATCAATTCTAGTTGTTGCCTTAAAAGAAGAAAAAAGTTAATAAAATATGGCAACGGCACAACAATCTCAAGCACATATACATTGTAGGGAATGTCAATACCTTTTTTTAAATATTTTTTTTGACAAAATACATTTTTTTCCTTTGAAATTTAGGTTTAGTATCTATATGATCCATGAAGTTTCAAAAGAAACACTTTTAGTCCCTAAGGTTTGAGAAATAGTACTAAAAAAGTTCTTGAGCTTATTTGACCGTTAATCGATGCGACAGGTAAGTTGTTGACTGTATTTTTTTGATTAAGCAAAATATTAATTTAATATCTTTTTCTTTTTGTGATTGGACTTCCTTGTTATGAGTGCAAACAAATGTCCCACATTGACTAGGAAAGGGAGTGATCATGGGTATATATGTGAGAACAATTATCTCCATTGGTATGAGGCCTTTTGGGAGAACCAAAAGCAAAGCTATGAGGGCTTATGCCCAAAGTGGACAATATCATACCATTGTGGAGATATGTGGAGGGCCGTTGTCCTTATCACCTTTGTCCCCTCTCTCCTTACCCTTCTCCTTTCTCCTCTCCTTTACCGTTGTTCATCATCATTGTCGTCATCGTTATTTTCATCCTTGGCCGGCGTTGTAGTCGCCCTTGTGGGAAAAGTACAAGATGAGAGGATTTTAGTGGGAAGGAAATTAGAACTATAATAATGTCGAGACACTTATGTTAATATAGTTGAGAAGAATTATCAAATCAATCTATGAGAACTTCGTAATTTAGCGTAATTCAATGAGTCACTATGGCATAACACCACTGGCAATGAATTGGTCTGATTTTATAGTATTGGTGCAAGTATTTTCATCACGGAATATTTGAAAGACTTGATCAAGTTTGGAGAAATTATTAATCATCTGTTCAATAACTCTCAAAAAAAACCTTTGATTGTAAATAAGAAAATGTCTAACTGATGTACATTTATTATCTTATTGTAATCTAGTATAACATTGTTTATCATCGATAGGAGAAATACAACCAACTTCATAATCAAGATTAAAAGTCACATCAACATAAGTTTACATAAAAGCAATCCTATTGATGCGCAAAAATTCACCTACCACAAGTCATGTACATGTCAAGTTTTAATATAGTGTAAATAAATTATAGAATTGTTATCTGGATTGAGTTTCTAGTTCTTTTAAGTACCATTGATACTAACGTTTGATTTTATTTAGAAAAAGATGTTAGGAGTGCTAATAAAGTTCCACATTGGCTAGGAAATGAAGAGATCCATGGTATATAAGTGAGGACAATTTATCTCCATTGGTATGAGATCTTTTGGAAAAAATCAAAAGCAAAACCATGAAGATTTTGAGAGTCGTTGTCTTTATCAAAAGAAACATGATGAGACTGAATATTAAAACTAAAGTAAGTTGCAAAAGATAAAAAAGCATTAAGTAAGTTGTAATTGCATGAATGGAAAACAAGCATTAATAAAACATTCAATTAATTAAATTATAAATATCCAATTGGCTACGTACATCAATCCCTAAGAATATGAAATTTAGCAACTCATAACCAAGTCTAAGCAACAAAGTTTGATAGTACCATAAAAAGTTGTAGAAGTCAAGGGAAAAAGAGAAGAAATAAATGTCGTTGTGTCGATTTTCTGCTCCCCACTCAATCTCCACAATTTCGAGCCTTAAAAATCTATTTTCAAAGCTCTCTAATGGTCTACTTGCCCTCCAAATTGGTTAAAAAAAAAAAAGAAAAAAACCATGAACTGCCAACTTTTCTCCCTCCAATTCCTCCTTTGTGGTGCAAACAAACCCTACTTTATATAAAATAAAATAAAATAATCGTGCGGCAGCATTGAGACGCTATGACAAAATGCAAGGACACTTTTTTGTGTGTTTGTTTCAAGCGTTGTGACACTATAAATAGTGTCTCAACACTATTCCCTCAGGCTTGACACTTGATTTTCTTCTTTTCCTGACTTGATTTATTATATTTATATCCACTTGCTCTCATTTTTTCGATAGTTTCTTTAAATTCTCCATTTTTCTCCAAATGCTCTATTTCTACAAAATAAAATAAATATGTGCATGAAAATAGTCAATTAAACATCAAAACTAACAATAGATTAGTTCTAGAAATAGCTCACAATGTGCAGCATCACCTATAAGAAATTATTCTTATTTAAAGCACGTTCCAAAAAGAAAGAGTCTGATCAAAAGATGAAAGGAAAAACATTAGAGATCACAAAGGGGGACGAATTACCACATCTTAAGCCTACTTATCATCAGAGAACAACTCTTCTATATATATTGTTACTCCATTTTTTTATTATTATTATTATTTTTTGTATGGAAAGTAACTCAATTAATATCGATAAAAAAATCGATATCGAGATTTCAATTTTACTGATATATCGATAAAATATCGAAATCGACGGATATTTCTGTAAATCAAAAAAATTTAAAAATTATTTAAATTAATAATTGAGTTTGTTTTTACTTTCAAACTAAGTTATAGATCTTGTTATTACTATTACTATTTATATTGGTGTTAATAGATGATATCTTTTTATGTTTTATGGGTATTTATAAAAGATATTAAAGATATTGATTAATCCACAATATCCATGTCGAACTTTCCAATTTATAGATATATCAACATATCGATGGATATTTTCATCCATGCTCTTTCCAGTGCTATGCTCTTTCCATTGCTATTTTTACCTGTGGCCTGACCCCTGCCAATTTGATCATTTTAAGCCCATGAATAATTTGGCCCAATCAATTTTAATGTGATCTTTTCTGGCCCCTTTCAGGCTCTAGAGAAATGAGCCAGAGTTTGGGAAAATTTTGTTGGGTATCCTCATTTTTCAAAATATTTGTACAATTAATATGTATTTTTCTATAAGATAATCGAAGATATAGTTCTTTTTTAAAACTTTTTGAATAATTGAACTTTTTTTTTTCAAAATAGTAATGATTGCTTTACATAAGTATTGATTGAATTAAATATTGACTATAATAAGATGTGTCCTACTTTTTGTATATTTGTAAAATATTTTTAGACCTAAAACTTTTTTTCATGTGCTTAGTTTCTGTTCCATTTAACCTTTTTTTTTTCCTTTTAATTTGTTTGAAAAAAAAACGTTTTTGAAATCTTAACCAAATTTAAAAGATATTAACTTTCAAGTTTTATTTTATTTTATTTATTATTTATTTTCATATTTTATTAAGATTTTAAAAACATTTGAGCATAGTTCTATTAGATAGAGCATTATAACTCCAACCAAAAAGTTGGACGTTTGAATCTCCCACTCCATATATTGTTGAAATAAAAAATATATATTAATTTTTTTTAAAAAAAAGGTCAAAACTAAATAAAGAAAATAAAAGTGGTTTTTTCTAAGCTAAATTTTTAGAAACAAATATTTGAAAAGAAAAGTTGTATGAGAAGGAGGTCTAAATTATCAGAGTTAAGTATTAATAGCACCCTTTGATAAAGAAAATAAATCCATGTCATTTATTAATCATTTTCACTTTTTATAATTTATTTTAAAATAAAGCTTTTATTTCTTGTCCACATAAAAAAAATAAAGAATAAAATTTAAAAAAAAAAAAAAAAAAAAAGAGGAATAAAGAAATTAACCATATGCTAAATACTTTGATTGCTATTAAGCAATAATTTCTATATTAATAACATAGAAAGAATTATTTTATCATAATCTAAATCGAGAGCTTGAATTTATAGTACTTGTTTCTTCAATCACCCAATACTCATCTCTCTCTTTTCATTGATCAAAGCTCTTCTTCCATTTCTCTCTTTTACTCGACCATCAATCTCTCTCAAATCTCATTGTACTCTCTTTGATCTCTTTTCAATTTTTATTCAAATTCGTTTTCTTCAAGTAATTAACAAATAAAAGTATAAAAATTTTGGATTAAGTGGGCAAATAATACATGAGTCTGAGTTATTCATTTACTATTCATTATAGGTAGATTTTGAGTTATTGCATGGATTTTTTTTATTAACGTCCATAAAACTAATGCAGTCACATCATACTTCAACCAACGTATTTTAATAGTTTATATATATATATATATATATATATATATATATATATATAATTTATCTAACACAGATCTAACAAATAGATGCATTTTTTTTAATCTAATCATTAGAGGGTTGTGACAAATAAGTTTTAAAGCCATAAGCATGTGATATATTAAGTGTCGATCAAATTTTAAAATATTCACATTCGTTTTATGCGTAATGAAAAGTTAATGACCAATACTAAAAATAACTTTTTATGTAAAACTAAGTAGAGTGTTTAAAAGTTGAAGGGAAAAAAAGAGGAGAGTTTAGAAAATAAACTAAAATAAGATTTAAACATTCTTATTAATATTTTACTTATACAACCTTTTGAACATAGATAAACTATGAATGTGAATAACTCAAGTTTAAATCTTAATTTGTTCCCTAAACTTTCATAATTATTAATGATAAAGGGCTTGTCGAATGCCCTATCAAGATTAAATTTATAAAAATTGGACCTCTAAATATATATTTTGTAATAGTAGTGGCCAGGGTCATCCACAGATATTGGAGTTCTTAGATTAATTAAGTACCATAGTTAATTATGTCCAATTTTATTTAGAGAAACAAAATTTTTGAATTAAGAGGAAAATAAAATCTAAATTAATATTTACATGCTTTGGAGTCCAATTTTGAGAAACATGCATGGTTGATTACCTTAAGCCCAACTTGAATTGATTAATAACTTGATTTTATATATTAACAATCTTAAACCAAGAATTACGAAGTTATCAATATCATCTCTCAAGGTCAATTGAACTCATGCCTAGCAATAAATCAACATCTCGATCTATTTCTATTACTAAACAGGGCATTAGGCAATTCTCTTAAGGCTTCTAGAATTAATCTACTCACTCTCATGCAATAGATTAAACCTAGTCATGCATCTAGTGTTCTATAACTAAACTTACTCTCTCAATCTAAATTTAGTTAAACATGCAAAACCATGGTCAAAGGTTAAAACAGTATACAGATATGCATAAAAGACGTCAATATATAAATTAAACTAAAAATCAACTAAATGTTCAACAACTACAACCAAGCAAGGGTCTAAACACATAGTTACAACATAAGTACAACTCTCAAAAACTCCTAAATTCAAGAGAAAAGGAAAAGAAATCGAGAAGAAACTTTTCTCCGACGTGATGTCCACGATCTCGAGCTTTGAGTCTCCTCCCTGGCTCTCCAAAGGTCTCCTCTATGTCTTTAGGCAGTGCTTGAATCGAGTTTAGGGTTTTTGGTCTCTCAAAACGGCTCCCCTTTTCAAATAGCAAAACTTCCTTTTTATAGAGTCGAGACAGCGTTGTAACGCTAGGGTAGCATTGCAACATTGTCCCTTCGAATTTTATAAAAATGAAAAAATCTATTTGAATAGCGTTGCAATGCTATGTCTGCGGTTTTTCAAGGTTGAAAAACTTCTCAAATGACGTTGCAACGCTATGCCCTCGGGTCCAAATGCCTTGTTGTTGTTCCTCAACACTTGAATCCTCAAATATAGCTTGCTCAAAATTTTCCTAATATCTCTCCATTCTCCAGTTTTGCTCTAAATGCTCGGTTTCTAAGAAATATACATAAAAACACATGAAAGCACACACGATTATAGCAAAACTAGCGTAAAATCAAGCCTATAAATAGCACACTTATGCATGCTATCAATTAATCCTCAAAATTTTCAACATTCTATTTTAATCCTATGAACTTTGTATAAAAAAATCATTTTATTTAGTCATTGTCATTAATTTTTAATAAAACATTTAATTTGGCATAGATACATCTTTTATTCATTTGCCGATTAATTGATATCTATATACATCATTACTATTCAAGTATCAGGTTTCAAATGTATTTAAGTTCTTATTCTAAGAAAAAAAAAGTTCTAGTTAAATTATTCCTGAGTAATTTACAGAAATAATCAAAATAATTTTTTTTTAAAGTTTAAGAACTACAACATATAATTAATAATTAAAAGTTGAAATACTAAGACCTCAATTTGATAATCATTTAGTTTTTAATTTTTGAAAACTAAAAAAAAAATTTAAAAACTTGTTTTTTTTTTTTAAAAAAAAGAACTTTTCCATTCAAACAACCACAAGTATGATTTTAAACCAATCCAATGAACTTATTATCAACAAGCGAATCAAATAATTCATTGTGGTTAGTGAAAGTTACCTCTTTTTTCTTTTATATTTAATATAGAAAATATAGAAATGATGAAAAGGACAGTTATCCTAATGATAACTTTTTTTGAGCAAAATGATTGGATGCAAAAAATCCATTCCCTTCTTCTCCACCCCATGCATCCCTGCCACAAAAGTTATGGATAACAATTATTTTATTTATTCACAATTTTCTTTTTGTCAAAATGTATATTTATTTTATAAATTTCCTATTTTCCATATCTTGAGCTAACTTTATTTAATAATGATTAGTTTGTTCCTGGTTGTTTTGTTTTTAAATCTTATGATTTTTTTATTTTGTTTTTTCAACTTATAAAACAAAACTTTTGAAAATTTGGTCAAATGTTAAAAATATTGTGTTTTGAAATTTGGATTAAAAAAATAGAATGTTTCTAATGGTATATTTTAGAACAAAAATATTATTTATAAAGAAATGCTTTTTATCCATAAAAGACAAAAACAAAATGGTTTTCACTTGAGCTCTTTTATCTCTTTTTAGTTTTTAATTTTTTAAGTGTTCCACTCTACTTTGCATGAGAAAAATATATATTTTATTTATTAAACAATACTTTTTTTTATTAATTATTTAACAAAAAAATGTGAAAAATTTTGAGATTGAAAACTAGCCTACTACATATCACTTTAAACACTTGTGCAAGTCAACATTTATTGATCAAATAAATGAATTAAAGATGTGCCCATGATAAATTTCTTTTAACTAATTGTACCCAAAAAAAATAATGACAATGATTAAAATGGTGTTCTATGCTAAGTTTATATACTAAATCAAAAAATTTGAAAGTTTAGAGATTAAAACAAACAAGCAATTAAGTGTCATGACCAAAATAAGATTTATACATATTTATTATTTAACAATACTTGAAATAATTATAAATTTCTAAATTGGAATATATAATCCCAATTTTTATCCTAATTCAATTTCCTTATTGAGAAACATTTGATTTTCTCAGTCTATTATGGATTCTTAAAATCTAATTGTGATGAAGAATCCTAGTATGAAAAATGAACTTTGACTTGAAAAGATGCTCTTCCCTTTTCTTAAAATATGGAAATCCCAAATATCACATTTCTCAATTGTGTGAAATGAAAAATGTCCATTCTATGAATGGACAAGCTTCCCTCTCAATTGTGTATTAATTTGTCAATTTTTTAAACTCCCCAACTTTCCTATGTTAGGCTTAAACCTTTTGTGACATTTGACCAACCAACTAAAAAAATAATAAATTCCATTGTGAATTTCTTTAACAAAATAAAACATAAAATCCAACAAAATTTATGCTTCAAAATCACCAAACATAACTAGAATGACAGAACATTAATATCCCTTTACATAATTTACAAGTTAACCTTTCACTTCATTATTTCAACCGTTTAATAACACCATCACACCAAAAAGCAATAAATAAATGAGAAAATTTAGATTAAATTACAAGTTTAATCCCTAAACTTTGAAGTTTGTGTTTATTTGATTTCTAAACTTTCAAAAATATCTAATAAGTCTCTAAACTTTCAATTTTATGTCTAATAGATTTCTAACATAATCTTAATTTTTAAAAATTAATATCTATGAGATATAAATTTAAATTTTAGGTATAGTGGAACTATAAAATTTCAATTTCAAAGACTAAATTTTTTTATTTAACCGAAAATTTATCTACTCTTTGAGTTTACCCAAAAAAAAAAAAAAAATCTATACTGAGTTTACCTAAAAAAAATTGTTTCATGCTCCTCCACTTTACATTATTGCTAAACGATGTTGACGTAATTGACAATTAATAGTAGTACCTTTGTTACCGCAGTATACAAAATTTTACCATAAATGAGCACAAAATCATAGAAATTACAACACAAATCTCTAATTAACACCAAGTTCAAACAAGGGTAGATTGAGGATGGGTTCTTCTTAATTATCATTATTGAGATCAAGAGACAAGAATCAGCAACGACAATGTTCAACAAAATTCATTATCCAAACTCTTCAACACAACTACATTACTCATTACTCTCCAACATCCAAAAACAATGGTTAGTTAATACAACAAAAAGGGGAGAGATCAAGAGAGATCTATGGGGAGGAGGAATAATAAAGAACTAAGAGAATTTCACTCAATATTTGGGGAAAGATTTAACACAATGGATGAAGAAGTAGAAGAAACACTTCTAGGTCAGATTTTGCTTGCTTCTGCTGACTTCTTTCTGTTTAAGAAACACTTTTTTTTCTCTTATTGCTCTTTCTGATCTTCATCAATGGCTGCCTTTAAGCATAAACAGAGCCATATGAGAGAGCCATCAATAGAACAGCAGCTTGTTCTTCTTCTCCTAACTTCTTCCTTTGTCTCTCAACAGTAGATCTCTGCATCAAAACCTCTCTTCCCAAAGCCAAAAGCCTCTGTTTCAAACTATCTCTCAACTTACTATTATTGCTAATATTACTGCTGCTTCTTTTGCTCTTCTTATTATCCTCAACAACTCCTTTGCTCAACCCCAAAATCGCCCTCCTCTTCTTCCTACTTCTGATCCCACACGCATTGCAAAGAGACTGTTCAAAATCAGACAGAAACAAACACAAATCAGAGATTTGGATCGACAAAAAAAGCTTAAAAACTCCATTAGAGTTCAGATCAATCAACCAATCAAATCAAATCACCTTTGGACCAGCCGGGCCGCCTCTCCATAAAGGGGTTTTCGAAGTGCCACAGTCAGCACAGGTCTTCTTGTTCTGCTCGTTCACTTGGCTCTCCTCCGACGAAACCCCGCCGGAGTTCTTGCCGGACATGTCCTCCGATTCCGATCCCTGCAACATCAACAACCACCGATCAGAAACTAGAGTGAAAAAAGAAAGCAAAAAATCACAAAAGCAGATCGAAAACAGAGGCGAATACTCACTCTGTCACTCGGATCCATCATCATACGCCTGCTATTTGAGAGATCTAAGAGAAACCCAGATTTCAAAAACACAAAACTGGAAGTAGGGAGTGAGTGAAACGATCGGAAACCAGAGAATCAAATGATGGGTGTCTCACAAAACCGCGGATCAGAGACAGAAGAAAACAGGGGAAGAGAGATCAAAGAAGAGAAAGGGGATCTGAGAAGAAGGAAAGAGATGAAACCCAGAAAGAGGAATCGGTGGCGGAAAGGAAAGGAGAGAAAGAGATAAGGATAGAGAGAAAGAGGCTATGGAGTGAAGAGGTTCAGAGTTCAGAATACCGAGGGAAAACGAAAGATTGAAACGAAAATGCAGAGGGAAAGAAGGAGGGAAAGAATTTGAGAGTGGAGTACAGAGAGAGAGAGGATCAAATAGGAATCGAACCGACACAAATGCAGTGGCCGCAAGCGGGATCTGAAAATCCCATCTTAAATATATACAACCAAAAGAGAGAACGCGGGGGCGGAAGAAACCCTAGCTTCTCTCTCTCTGCTGTTTTTTTTCCAAAAGGACGAAAATGCCCTTGCCTGAAAAAAAAGCTTCTCCCCGCCAAAAAGTGCCCCCAAAATGAACAAAAATGGCGCCACTCCCTTTGGTCGTTTTGTTGGACTTTTTAGCATTTGGATTATTGAGTAATTGAAAATTATAAGTTGTTTTAGCTTCTCACCATTTCCAATGTTAAAATGTTTCGATTTGCTTACTTGTGATTTTAGTGCTTTTTTACTACCATTTTCATGTTGTTGAATGTAAAAACGATATGATGGTTAACTTATATCACTACTTGACACTTAGTGAACTGGTAAGAATTTAGAAAAGTTGGGTCATTGAAAGAAAAAATGTCAAAATTTTTACAAATTTCTAAGGTGTCATTTGATAACAACTATTTTTAGTTTTCTTATTTTGAAAATTGTGATTGTTTCTTTGTAATTTTTTAACTGTGATTTTCACCTCTCAAAGAAAAACAAAAACTAGATCTTAAAAAAAAAAAAAAATATATATATATATATATATATATATATATATATATATATATATTTTAATTTTCCAAACTTGGTTTGATTTTGAAAATATTTTTAAAGAATAGATAACAAAACAAAAGAACTCATAGGTGAAAAGTAATATTTATAAGCTTAATTTTCAAAAACTAAATGATTATCAAACGAGCTTGAAAATTTTGGATAAGTAATTAGAAACTTTCATTTCTTATGTAGCTTAGTTTCTTCTCTAAATTTTTGTTGACTAACTAAGCATCAATTTACGTAACTTTTATCATCAACCAATTTGAACATTGACCTAGAGTATCATTGAAAAATGTTAAAAATGTAAGAAGCTAAACTGAAGGAAAAAAAAAAGTAATCAAATGTTAGTAACTAAAACATGTACTTTAATTAATTAAACAAAGTTAAAAGATTAATTTATTAATCTTGACTTAGAGTTAATCGTTACTTTACATCTGCACCCCCTCATTTCCGGTTGGTCAACGTGGGCCCACCTCCTGGTGTTTGAATTTGGCGGCAACTTTAAATTTCACCTTTAAAATAAAAATAAATAAATTAATAAATAAATTTTTAAGAAAAATGTGTGTTTTTTGGGTTCTCACAGTCCAAATCCAAACAAGGTCTTTAGGAAAAGATGTGATTGAAAGAACACCACTCAATTTTTCGTTTTTGTGTAATAACTAATAAGTGGTAATGTTATAACCAAGTTGCTTACTTAACACCACAACTTCAAGAAGAATAGATTATGTTATCTCTTTTTGATATCTAATTAATCAGAATCAATCAACTACGATCCATTAATCTTGCAACTAGAGCACAAAAGGTGGATAAAGTTATCTCTTTTGCATGCTTCGTCATTGTATGTGATAGAAGATTGAATGTCGATATCACTTTTGAATGTCAAACTTTTGGATTTTTTAAAAACGTTCAAGTATCAATAGCCATGTATTTTTTTTTAAGGAAAATGATAGGAAATCATATATACATAGACACATAAAAAGTTAAGACTTTAGCTTTCTAAATGAGTTGCCAACTTGAGCTTAGCTCGATGGGCAAGATAGCTCATTTAAAAAGCTATATGCTTGAATCTTCACTTGTATTTGTGATAATAAAAGAACTTTTTTTAATGATTATATTGTCCTTGCCACACCACGTTCTCTCCGTCCATGCCTAAATACTTATAATTTTATTTTTTAATTATAACTTAAGTTTTACCCTTTTCTCAACTCATCTCACTCACCCTCTTTAAATGGAGATGCCCCTAAACTTTAAAAATTTTCATTTTAACCCTTGAGCTTTAAAATTTTTTAAAAAAAAAAAAAAAAAAAACTATTTGATAGTTTTTCCATTCAAACAACGAATGAAAATTGATGTGATAAGTTATAATTGATATGTAAGAATTGAAAAGTATACGTGACATCATTTAAATTTTTAATATGTGAATGATGTCAACTATATATTAAAAGGATGTCAATGATATTTTTGAGTTTAAATAAATGGTAACAACGGTTTTAATCTTTTATATAGATGAAATTAAGTTGTAAATGATGTCATGTATGCCTTTCAATTTTTAAACATTAGTGGTCACATAAATTTTGGTTGAAAAAACTCTCAAATGGTACTTTTTGGAACAATTTCAAAATTCAAGGGTTAAGATGAAGCTTTTCAAATTTTAAAAGCATAATTGGAATCTACCTCAAAGTTTGGGGTATTTATATAATTTAAACAAAATATTATATATTTTCAACATTAAAATATATATTTATATTAGTACAACAAATATGAGGTATGAGAATTTGAACCTCTAACCTTAAAGGAATGAGTATATGCTAATTATTATTGGTGGGGGAATCGAACTTCTTACCTCTTGATTGAGAGTACATATTTTTACCTCAATTTTTTAAAATAAAAATTGTAATTTTAGTGCTTTAATTTTTTTTAACTTCACTCATCCCATCTCTATACCAAAATGTAATAACTTCAACATTTTTTCCTTTCTTTTATAACTTCACACATGATAAACACAGGGTTCCATCTCAAAACCAATTGGGGAGTAACTCATGTATTTTATAAAGATTGTGAGGTCTCCTCATGTTTCCAATGTAGGGTCCTTAACATGCCCCCTTAAGATTGTGCATTTTTTGGTTCACCATTCTTGGGTTAGATCCCAATTTTTTTGACTGAATATCCATTTGGGCTTCATGGGCTATAATACCATATATTAGATAATCATGAGGTTCCATCTCAAAACCAATTGACAACGAGAGAAGTAGCTCATATATCTTATAAAGATTGTGAGATCTCATCATATTTTCAATGTGGGATTTTTAACATGCCCCTTCAAGATGGTGCCTCTTTGAGTTCACCATTCTTGGGTCAGATCTCAATTTTTGGGCCGAATACATATTTGAGAATTATAGGCTCTGATATCATGTTAGATAAAGGGGCAACAAAAAGAATATCTAAATTTAACTCATTCAACTTGAAAAATGTCTAAACAAGTTTTCATTTGCAAATATGATTAAAACTGTTTTTAACTAATTTCTACTAATTGCATTAGGACAAAAATACCCCTACTGGATATTTATGAGTTTATTCTATCTAAAAGAGTGGCTAACAAAAAGTAAAAATACAGAGAGAAAATTACAACTAAAAAACTATTAATTCCAAAAAAAAGGCTACAAAAAGGGAGAGTTGTTAGTTTAATTCAAATAAAAATCTACAAGGAAAGCTACAAAAAGGGAGTGCATCAAGGAAGAAAAATCCTTCCAATTAGAACAATTTAACAACTTTGAATTTAATTTCACACTTCTAATCAACCATAATTGAACTAGAACACTTGAATAGAACAAAAGACAACTAAAATTGATAAATTACACATATGATAGAGAAACCTTGATGAAAATGATGAACTCTCTAAACCATCTAACTTAATGTATATACTGGAACATACATATATGTTTTTTCTAACGTAATAAATGAATAGAAATATGTGTAAATACCCACCCAACATGAATTTAATCGAACACTTCCAATCAACATTAATCGAAATAGAACACTAAAATAGAACAGAAGACAACTAAAATGGATAAATTCCACTTATGAAAGAGGATCAAAAATGAAAATAATGAACTCTTTCGACCATCTAACTTAATGTATATACTAGAACATACATCTTTGTTTTTTTAACGTAATAAATGAGTAGAAATATGTGTAAACACCCACCCATCGTGCAAGAATAAACGAAAAAAAAATTAATCCTCACCCACATGTGCTATAAGAAAAGGTAAATAAGTGTAATTATCCACCTAACGCCATTAATGCTCCACCTAAAACTCTCTCCTTTCTCCAACTTAATGTATATATTGGGATATATATCTCTGTTTTTTTTAATGTAATAAATGAGTAGAAATATGTGTAAATACCACCCAACGTGCAAGAATAAACAGAAAAAATTAATCCTCACCCACATGCGCCATTAGAGAAGATAAATGGATGTAATTATTCACATGAGTACGTCATTAATGTTCAACCTAAAACTCCTTTCACCTTTCTCCTTGAAGAACAAATTTGAATACCCAAAAAAATCGCATGCACTGAAATCCTGAGCCCTACTCTCAATTTAATGTAATTCTTCCTTTCCTTGATTCTCCTTTGGTGCATTGACGATTAACGGTGAGATAAGTATTCGAACTCATTCTTTTGTGTTCCAGTTTCCCCACTACTTCTTCTCGCATTGAGGTCCCATGGTGTAAAATGTACCAAGGTAAGTGTCCCTCTCTAAGTCTTGTATTTTTCAACCAAGATTCTTCTCATTCACCAGAAGGGAACTGAAAGGTGTGTTTTCTTCGATTACATTCTCCCTTTTTTTTTTCCGTTCTTTTGAATTCACCCAAACAAAAAACATTTGATTGGAATGATGAGAAGACTTCACAATCTTCATTGTCAATTTGTTTGAAATAGAACCCCATATTTATCTGATATAGTATCGGAGCTCATGAAGCCCAAACGGGTATTTGGTCCAAAAATTGGCATTCGATCCAAGAATGGTGAATTCAAAGAGGCATCATCTTGAGATGCATGTTGAGGATCTCATATTAGAAAGATGAGGAGACCTTATAATCTTTATCAAATACATGAGTTACTCTTCTCATTGCTAATTGATTTTAAGATGAAACCTCATATTTATCTAATAAAATCTCTACTCCAAAATGTAATAACTTGAATATATGGATAATGAAAGTATCCTATCAAGTCTTTATTAATTATTATTAAAAATAAAAATTGTATATCCAAGATCAAATTTAAAGTCTAATGGTAGTTTAAAATTAAGTAATCGATACATTTTTATAACAATTTCGTTTTTAGTTTTCTATTTTTAAAAATTGTTCTTTGTTTCCTCACAATTTATTTACAATAGTTTTCATCTTTTTTAAGGAAATATTTGAAAGTAGACAACAAAACAAAAGAAAATTTATAGTTATAACCTTTTTTTAAGCTTAATTTTTTAAAAACCAAATAATTATAAAACTTATTTTTCAAATATTTAGTTTAGGTTTTGAATACATTTTAAAAAAACAAAGAAACGTATATATAAAAGGAATATTTATAAGCTTGATTTTTAAAAATAGAAAACTAAAAATAAAATAATCATCGAATGGAACATTTTCACTTTTTGCTTTTATTTCTAGTTCCTATTAGGTATTTAAAGCATTTATTTTGGTCATAGATGATGATGTGAAAAAAAGAAAGAAAAAAAAAGCCTTGGAAGTGTTGATTGGAGGGAAAAGGTTGATAGCTAGTTTTGAGGAGTTAACGTCAAGGAATTAGTCGAGGCAAGAAAAATATGCTGGCACAAGAATCAATAATATCCTAGACAAGATAAAACAAATACAAAGATATAATCGATTCATTACCAATTTGAAGGAAAAAGAAGAAAGAAAAAGAAAAAAAAGGGTCTCGACGAACTAAGCTACATTAGAGGATTTTTTTTTTGGAGTAAAATACACCTTTGGCCCCTAAGATTTAAACTTAGCTTCTATTTGGTCATTGTGTTTTGAATTTAGCTTATATTTGGTCATTGGAGTTTCAAAAGTAACAGGTTAGACCCTCGAGATTTGAATTTGATTCTTAATTAGTCATTGAAGTTTGAAATTGGTTTCTAGATGGTCCTTAAGTAGAATTGAAGTTAGTTGATCTAATGGAATGATAACGACATAACGTAGTAATTAACCTATGTTGACTAAACATTATTGATATATATATATTTTAAGTGAGTTGAATTTTTTTTGTATATTTTATTTTTTAGGAGAATTGTAATGGGCAGGAAAAAACATTAGGATATTTGCAAATCTGCAAATCTAGCAATGGTTTTTGAGATTTGCAAATATAGCAAAAAAATTTAAATCTGATTTCTGGTTTTTTATTATTCTAATTTTATCCTCATTGGTGTATCAGTAGTATATTAGTAGTATATCTGATATACTTTATATTTGGTATATCAATCAACTAATATACCAAATATAAATTATATCAATTATCATACAACTCATATATCAAATTTATCAGCCATCATGTGCTCATGCACTTCTTGTTATTTGTAAAATTAAATTGAATCCTTATTCATTTATTTCAAAGTATTATTTCACTAGTACATTATCATCAACTTATAATGGTCAATTTGTTTGATTGGTAACCATTCTGATTAGAGTATTTTAAAGGTTAATGATAATGTATAACCTCCAATAGTTAAACGTCAAGCATGAAAGCCTAAAAAACCAAAGGATACATTCACAATTGGTGAATTGAAAAGGCTTGGATGTGACTAAAAGACATTTTTAGTACTTAAGTAGCTAAAAACTTCTTTAACTAAACATGTCAAACTCACCTTCAAAGACTCCCAAAGCCGATCTCAACTCAATTTCTAGATTGTTTAGGAACCATAGTCTTTTATTGTGGGGTGAATAGTTCATTCCTATCACACTCATTCTAAATGCAATTTCAATAACATTGGTATATCGATAATATATCAACATTCATTCAAAATTTGTTTCAAGTATAACATTCATATATCAATAGTATATCATTACTTGTTAAAAATACATTTTAAGTATATAATTAGTGTATTAGTAATTTCAAGTATAACATTAGTGTATCAGTAGTATTTCATCACTCACTCGAAATTTTTTTCAAGTATAACATTAGTGTATGAATAGTATATTAATACGCATTCAAAATGAATTTTAAGTATGTCAGTAGTGTATCAATAATATATCAACACTCATTCAAAATGAAATTTCAAGTATATTATTAGTGCATTAGTAATTTATTAGCACTCATTCAAAATTCATTTAAAGTATAACATTAGTGTATCAATAGTATATTATTACTCATTAAAAAAAATTCAAATATATGATCATTAGTGTATCAGTAGTATATCAACACTCATTCAAAATTCATTTCAAGTATAAAAAATTGGTGTATCAATAGTATATCAATACGCATTTAAAATGCATTTTAAGTATATCAATAGTGTATCAATAATATGTCAACACTCATTCTAAATACAATTTCAAGTATAACAATGGTGCATTAGTAGAATATCAACACTCATTCAAAATTCATTTCAAGTATAAAATTAGTGTATCAATAGTACATCAATACACATTTAAAATGTACTTCAGGTATATGAATAGTGTATCAATAGTAAATTAGTACTCATTCAAAATTCAATTCCAAGTATATAACAACAGTTTATCAGGAGTCATTTTTAAGTTCATTTAAAGTATAACATTGATGTATCAATAGTAAGCACTTATTCAAAATGCAATTTCAAAAATATCATTACTATATCGACAGTTTATTAGCACTATGTTAGTACTCATTAAAAATTAATTAAAGTATATCATTAATATATCAATAGTATATTATAGCACTCATTCAAAATTCATTCAAAGTATAACATTGGTGTATCAATAGTATATTAGTACTCATTAAAAATTAATTTCAAGTATATCATTAGTGTAGTAGTAGTTATATCAACACTTATTCAAAATTCATTTCAAGTATAATATTGGTTTATCAATAGTACACTAGTACTCATTAAAAATGATTTCAAATATATCATTAGTGTATTAGTAATACATCAACACTCATTCAGAATGTAATTTTTAAATGCCCACATTTTCTCAAAAGGATATCTTTGTCTTTTCATATTTTATGTTTGGGCTAGGCTTTGGTTTTTTACTTTATCTTCAAAATGTAAAAGTATTGCTACAATTACATTGCTAGATTGATATATCAACATTCATATTAGGTATATTAGTAGGTATATTAGTATTAATAATTAGGTATATTAGTGTTATTGATTGATTCGGTAATCTAACAAATCAGATATATCAATGACATATTAACATTCATGTTAGGTGTAGAAGACAAACAATGAGGATATAAAAGACAAACATTTCATCTAAAATTTCTAAATAACACAACACAATTCAATAAGAGAAACTGAACACAATAAAAATAAGTAAAGAGAAGTAATATATATCATGTGTATTATTTGTACATCAACATTCATATCATGTATATGGTTAATATATCAGCACTCATAATTAGGTATATCAATGGTATATCAAATATACCATTGTTTGGGCTCTGTGTTCATTAAGGGTATATTGGACTTTTGTTTTCTTTTGTGTGGGTTAGGCCTTCGGATTTTGCTATTTTTCAAAATTTGAAAAGTGGTTGCTACTTTTGCAAAATCCTATTAACTTTTTGCTACTTTTGCAAGTGCCCCTATTTTTTATACTTAGAAACCAATTTCCAAACTTTAAGGACCAATTAGAAATCAGATGCAAACTTCAGGACGAAACATGTCACTTTTAAAACCTCAAGAACTATATAGATAAACTAAATTCAAATCTCAAAGACTAAAAATGTAAGTTTTGAAACCTCATAGACCTAATAGAAACTAAGTTTAAATCCTAGGAACCAAAAGTGTACTTCACCCATAAAAAATTTAATTGAGGAGCAAACATTAGAGAGAGAAAATGAGAGTTTTAAGTTGATGCTCTGAACTGTGAACCAAAACAAAGAATAAGAAAACATATCTTCATGGTTGTTATAGGTAAAATAAAGCCCAAAGCACTGAAGTGAGCTTGTTGATGGCTAGTCAAATTACAATTTATAAACCAATCCTAAGCTATTTGTAGCATTGAATGGACCAGGTCGATCTCAGGTAACCAAATATCAATTTCTCAAATTAAATTTGAAAAGGAGAAAACAATTAAAAGGAGGGGAGGAGTTTGTGTTTTTTTAAATAAAAAAAACATAAGCAAATAAAAAAAACAAAGATAGATCAAATTTTACCAAATTCCAATTCAAATGAACGGATTTATCCAATTGCAAAATTGATCACAGACATACAAAACGTTTTAACTTAATTATGTAGGCACTTGGTCAACTTATTAGGAAACCCCAAAAAACAACAAATCCCCTAAAGTCATTAACTCTAACAAATGTCAAAGTTAATGCTAATTGCCTAAATAATTTAGCACGAAACTGTTCAAATTATTTAGACAAAAGCATTAAGCACTTTTGAAAGACCAAGACAACTTAATTAGATAAAATAACTTCAACCTAACCAAGATGCTCCTTTAATTCCTAGAATTAAACATGCAAGTTATGCAATTATGGAAACCCATAAAACACACACATGTAATAATCCTAACGTTACAAGGCTCAATCAACACGACAATTACAGATCATGCATCATGAATAGCAATCAAACATATAAAGTGATCGAGGTGTCAATTCAATAAAAAATACATGCTCATAAAATAGACACAGGAATCAAAGAACACTTGCAATTATAAGAAAACTACATTAAAGTTCAAGCGTCACAACATTGCATTTGGCTGCAACTGACCTCTGAATTGGAAACTCGAGGTTTAGCCAAACATCTTCATAAAGTTTTTCCAGTTCAACATAGTTTGATTTGATACAATAATTTTCTAAGGAAAAAAAGGTAAAATGTCTAAAAAACCCTTTAACAACGTGTAGGCCAAAAGGCTAAAAGATGCTAACCCTAAAGTGAAAAGTTGTTTTAATAAGGCATGGCAGCGTCTAGACGTTAAGGACAAGGTCAAGACACTGCCTTCGCAAATAAGGAACAAATCTGGCAAAATCAGGGTGGCGTCTAGATGCTTGAAGTAGTGTCTCGACACTGCCAACGTCGAGGGTAGCCTCTCCGTAGTATCTAGCAAGCCTTACTCTTTCAAATTTCCAATGTTTAGACCCTTGGAATAGCGTCTTGACGCTATTCTTACAGATCTTCAAGCTTGATCTGGCTATGCAGTAGCGTCTTGAAGCCTAAAACAACATCTAGACACTCTGCACCCGGTTCCCTTGGCTTGGATGTAATATTTTCTCAATTCGAACACTCAAAACAGACCTGATTAGTTTCCTTTTAGGCATGATTCTTCAAAAGTCTTTCCAATAGCTTTGAATTGCTCAATCCGTACAAAATAGACAAATAAACGTGTGAGGGCAACTAAACTAGGTTGAAATAAGTTAATAAAATTACAATATTACAATGCTATCAAAATACCCCCAACTTAAATCTTGCTAGTCCTCGAGCAAGGTAGAACTAAACAATCTTATGACTTATCAGTTGCATATCAATGACTCTAATTTCAATGCTTTAGGCAACAAAACATTTGCAATGGAAGAAAACAACCATACACATTTAATCAATGAGAATTTTAAAATTAATCTCTTCATCCCTTATGTGTGTGTGTGTATAGCTCCCGTTATCTAATTCTCTGTAAGTCCGAAAAGGTTTTATTCTATCCTCAACTCGTTTTCCCCCTACTTCTGACTTTAAGACCAATTCTCAAGCTTCCCTACACTCAAAAGTATAACAGGAAACTAAGGTGTCCCGGGGTAGGTCTATCCCCAACTTAGTTTTTTGCTTACTTTGATGAGCACAATCTTTCACACATCTACTGTAGGGACTCTTATCCAGAGCACTGGTTGGATGGATGGCCTGACTGATCACAGTAGAGGTAGCTCTTTTTGCTCTTAGATTTTTAAAAACATGCAATCATTTGTCCTTACTCGAGTTTTTGTTTTGTCATAGTAATAAAGGCAAATAAAACATGCAATTACTCCTAAGTTTCACGTTACTCAACATTATGCAAGTAGACTCTTAAACTAGTTCCTAAAATCTTTCGAGGTGACAACAAGAATTTAGAACAAATAACCCAATCCTAAGCCTTTAAAACTATAGACAAGAGGGCTAAGTGCTCAAAAAGTACAAGGGAATCAAAAGAAAATTTTTAAAATAGGCTCAAATCAAGCATGCATCTTCAAGTTTCAACTATTTCAAATGGAATTACCTATAGCACCTCCTAGATTTTCATAATCACCTAATATGCAACTAACTCATCATGCAATTTAAGGTCAAAAATTTTAAAATTTCACACTCACTGCTTAACTTGTTCATGAATAACCTTCAACCTGTAAATCTAACGTTCTCCACCCCCAACCTGAATTGATACATTGTCCTTAATGTATAGCTAAGCAGAGTTGCACAAACAAAAAACAAGAGGAAAAGAAAAAATCCCCTAGTTTTTTTTGGATCGCTTGTGGGTGGTGATGCTACTTAATCCTCAATTTCTTCTCCTAAGTGCAACACCTACAAAAGAAAAACAAAACAAAGTAAGTAAAGAAAAGAAATAACTGAAAAGAAAAACATATCAAATACTAAAATTTGGGTTGCCTCTCAAAAGCGCAATTTTTTAACGTCGTTATGCTCGACGAGACTCCTGTGCATGTCAGGGCACATAAAATTCTTCAATTTTCTTTGGTCCCTGCTTGCTCGAATCAATATAGCCTTTCAAGTCTAAAAGGCTGACTTGCTTCTCTAGGGTACCAGACATATCATTATTTTTGGGATTTTTTATATAAGGAGTAAATGGCATAAAATAAGACTAAACAAACTCGTGAGAATAAAGAAAAGACAATTCAAAATTAAGAGAAATGCAAGGGAATAGAATAGGCGAAGGCTTTTCAGCCTTCAACTCTATCACCTGAATCTCCTCTTCAGGTGTAAGCTCAGACTCCTCCTTAACCTCACAAATTACTTGTTCTTTGTATGACACGAAATTCACAACCTCCTCGCCACTGTCTATGTCGATTTTCTCATAAAACATTTTCTCAGTGGTGTCAAAAGAGTGTTGCTCCTGTAGACTCTCCAGTCTCTTCATTGAATCAGCCAAGTGAGTAATTTGGTCACTAAGGCTTTGGATTCCAGCTCGCGTCTCCTCTTGAAATTGAAGATTTTTCTGCTGAAACTGGATAGTGCTATTAGCAAGTTCATGCACTAAAGTTTCTAAAGACATACTTGAGTTTGAAATCTGGTGGTACTGGCTTTGTTGCTCCTTCTGGTATCTATAGTCATAACTGGATTGATCTCATTCAAGACAGTAGGGGATCATAGGACTCGTAGTTCACTTGATGACCAGGAAATTCTCTCAAGGTGTAGGCGTTTGGAATAAAGTTCTGTTGCAGCTGAGGGCATGCTTTTGGGGGTATCCTTGAAGGGAGCATAACCTACATGCTTCCACTGCTTGCAACCTCCCTACTGCCACTTAAAGAATAACAGAGGTTAATTCATAAATTTGAGTTTTGAGCTCACTAACCTCATCAGCATATGATGCAACTCTACCAAGTGTCCAATAATATGCTGAGAGTTTTCTGCCATGTAAGAACATGTATAGACAAAATAAAAATAGAAAGAATGTTTTTTTTTTGTTTTTTTAAAGCAAATTTAACATAGAGAAACTAACAATGGTTTCCCGACAATGGTGCCAAATCTAAAGTGAGCTTGTCGAGGGCTCGTCATATTATAATTTATAAACTGATCCTAAGCTACTTGTAGCATTGAGTTGACCGGGTCGATCTCAAGGAATTGAATATCAATTTCTTAAATTAAATTTGCAAAGGAGAAAACAACTAAAAATGAGGGGTTTTGTGTTTTTATAAATAAAATAAAACATAAGCAAATAAAACAAATAAAGATAGATCAAACCTTATCAAAATCCAATTCAAAGGTACGGATTTATCCAATTGCAAAATTGATCATAGGCATACAAAACGTTTTAACTTAATTATGCAAGCACTTGGTCAACTTATTAGGAAACCCCAAAAAGCAACAAATCCCCTAAAGTCATTAACTCTAACAAACGTCAAAGTTAATTCTAATTGCCTAAATAATTTGGTACGAAACTGTTCCAAATTATTTAGACAAAAGCATTAAGCAATTTGGAAAGACCAAGACAACTTAGTTAGATAAAATAACTTCAACCTCACCAAGATGCTCCTTTAAGTCCTAGAATTAAACATGTAAGCTATGCAATTATGTAAACCCATAAAACACAAACATGTAATAATCCTAACACTACAAGGTTCAATCAACATGACAATTACATATCATGCATCACGAATAGCAATCAAACATATAAAGCGATCGAGGCATCAATTCAATCAAAAATACATGTTCATAAAATAAACACAGGAATTAAAGAACACTTGCAATTATAAGAAAACTACATTAAAGTTCGAGCCTTACAACATTACAATTGGCTGCAACCGACCTCTGAATTGAAAGCGTGAAGTTTAGCCGAGTATCTTCATAAAGTTTTTCCAGTTCAACATAGTTTGATTTGATACAATAATCGTCGAAGGAAAAAAAGGTAAAAGGTCTAAAAAACCCTCTAAAAACGTGTAGGCCAAGAGGCCAAAAGATGTTAACCCTGAAGTGAAAAGTTGTTTTAATAAGGCAGGGCAGCGTCTAAACGTTAAGGACAATGTCAAGACGCTGCCTTCGCAAATAAGGAACAAGTCTGGAGAAATCAGGGTAGCGTTCAGGGTAGCCTGTCCACAGCATTGAGCGAGCCTTGCTCCTTCAAATTTTCAGCGTAGCATCTAGACGTTATTCCTGCGGATCTTTAAGCTTGATCTTGATATGCAGTAGCGTCTTGACGCCCAAAACAATGTCTAGACACTCTGCACGCGATGCTCTTGGCTTGGATGTAATATTTTCTCGATTTGAACACTCAAAATAGACCCGATTAGTTTCCTTTTAGGCATGATTCTTCCAAAGTCTTTCAAATGGCTCTAAATTGCTCAATCCGTACAAAAATAGACAAATAAACGTGAGAGGGCAACTAAACTAGCATGAAATAAGTTAATAAAATAACACTACTACAGTGCTATCAAGCACATCAAGGACGTGTAACCCATCCTAGACGAGTCAAGCGAAGGAAAAACACTTGCACTGGGCCTAGATCGACCAAGCCCATTGTAGCCTGGAACCAATAAATCCAAGTTTTGTAAAACTAGCACAGGCCGACTTGAACCGAATGGACCAAACTAGTTCTGATTCAGTTTAACTTTGAACGTGCCCCTGAAAACCCTAATTCGCTTCCTATAAATAGAAGGGGGAGGAAAGGGAGTGCCACCAAGGTATGCTAAAAAAATCTTTACCCTTGCTACAATTATTCAGAAGACTCTAACTGACTTAAGCATCAAAATGTGTGTGACAACCACCACACTGGTGCTCATTTCTCTATTTTGCAAGTAGCCTCATTACATTTCTTAGTTAAGCTCATGCAAATCCACTTATACTAGATTTGTGCATGAACAATGGTAGATGAGACAAATTAATTAAGACATGTTCGAAATTGAAATAGATGGAAATTATATATACAAATCTTGTTGTAGAATGTTTGAACTTAGTCAATTATGAGCGAATACCAATTTCATGCTTTCATAGATGACCTACGTTAAAATCAAACTAGAGGCGTGATTTGCCCTTGTATTTTATGCTATCATAGATGACTTACGTTAAATCATACTAGGGGGTGCAGTTTGCCCTAGTACAACTTTTGACATGATCAAAAGTTCAACACCTACCTTAAACTACATTATGAAAATCATAATTGGTTGGAAAAATCGTGAATTAAAATTTTTAAAAGAAAATTCTCATACATCTTTGAAATGTTAGATTCCTAGAATTATTTTAAAAGGGAAAAATAAACATGTCATGAGATATACATCCTCATCCAACATAAAAAATGGTAAACCATATTTTTTAGATATACCTACTCTCGAAGCATCATCAATGAGAACAAATAACTTATTTGGTTTTTTAGACTAAATTATAAAAAAAAAAAATACCCTTAAACTTTGTCCCTTGTTTCAAAAATACTCATATTCTTTCAAAAGTTGCAATATTACCCTTGACTTTTTATAACGTTTCAAACTACACTTGAAGTTGAAATCCGTTAGAAAATGTTGGAACGTCTTGACAATGACTGAAACGCTTGTCTGGATTAAGTTTGAAAGAATATCGTTCTGCCACTTAAACTTTTCATGCAACATTCTAATAAATTTTCTACTTTAAAATAGTTTTGAAACGTTTATGAAAGGTCAAAGATTAATATTGGTAATTTTTGAAAGAATATGGATATTTTTTAAATGAAGGGCAAAATTCAGTTCAAAAGTATTTTTTATAATTTAGCTTTTATATATATATATATAACTTATTTGTTAAATATGAGAATTGCATGATAATCCGCCATGATTCCTATATTCAATTCTCATAATTCATACCTAAGTTTTTTTAGACCTTTGATAGCCTTAAACCGAAAATAATGCCATTTTCCTTTTTTTTGGGGGGGGATAATCGATGATATTTTCAATCTACATGTTAGTACATAATCAACAGTGACAATCAAAAGATATGTAGGAATAATTATTGGTATGTCCACTAGTAGTGAAATAATAGAATCATCTAGGACTATATATGATATTCCATTCAATCAACAAATTAAAGAATCTCATTCATATTTTTGTATTCGTTGAAAAACTTTCTTAGAAAAAAGTAAATATTACTTTATTACGTTAAACTATTTTATCCTTTTTCTTCCATCTTAATCTCATCTCGAATATTTTACTATAGCTACTCTCTTTTCTCCTAACCAAGCTAATCATCACTCTTTTTCTCTATCCTATTTTTTTTATTTTCAATTTACTCTCAATCATTTAATTTTCATCAGACATTTTAAGGCGAGTTTTGAATGAATTTTTGAAAACTAGTGTTTTTAAAACAAAAACATTTCTTCTATAACCACTTGTAGAATAAGCTCTAATTAGAGTACTTCTCCTAAAATCACTTTAAATATATTTTAGTGGTTTCAAAATTTTTAATCTCTCACTGTAGATTATCTTGTCAAAATTTTGAAATGTGTACTTTAAATAAATCTAAAATATCTTTTAGCCTTTAAAAAATTATTCCAAACTCAACCTTAATGAAAAATTACTAATGAAGGAGTTGTTTTTTAATATATATATATATATATATATATATATATATATATATATATATATATATATATAAAAGATTGGAGTAATTTTTAGCTTTTTTTTAATCAACAACACAAAGATAACATAATTAAACTAATATATTAAAGCTCAGCAGTTTACATTTACACACTATTCAAAGAGTTTAGATATAGATCAATTCATTAGGTTATTGATATTGATAACCTTTCTTATAAGTTGTGGTTGGTTTCAATCTAACTCTTCATTTAAATTGTAATATCCTTGATCAAAATGAAAACAAAAAAGATAGAAAAAAAGGATAAATAAAATAAAACATTTGTAAATGAAAGAATTAACCTATCTTTGATCGTCAACCTAAACATAACTCAACTGATTAAAGTGTATATACATCGACCAGGTGAATTTGCCACTCGAAAAAAAAAAAACAAAAAACTGTCTTCGATCTTCCATCCGAGACTTTTCTCATTAGTGCCTAGGCCCAGTCGGCCCAACGCAAGCCAGGTTGGGTTTATATGTTGCGGTCCATTTCAATACTCATCATCTTTAAAGAGTTATATATGTGTGTATATCAACAAAATTTAGGTTATTGTAATGATATTTTTTAAGTTAAATTACATTAGCTTAAGTATAGTTTCAATTTAGTTTCTTTTAAATTATTTATTATCGTTTATAGTTAGAATTAATATAATTCCAATCTAATAAGTTATTTGTAGTTATACCTTGCAAAATGAGATTTTCTAACCAGCAATGTTGGTTGCAATAAAATAATATGAATAGTTTTGGAAACTACTGTAATATGTCAAACTCTCATGTCATTAAAAAAATAAGGTAATATCATAAAGTTTGTATACTATATCCACAAATAATAATTTTTGGATCTTAGAATGCGAATGGATATTTTCCTTGTTTAAAATTTGAAAGATTTTGAGTTCAAAATCATTACCCCAAACTGAAATCTAAGAATGTTTCTTGCCATACATGCATGCTTCGTAGGTTCCTATATATGGTTTTCTTCATTGAGCAGCATCGTTCTTCGCTCAACAACTTTTCATTTGCTAACATGAGAATAGCTAATTATTAGGTGGTTAAGGCATCTAATTCTTTTCTTGAGGGAGAAGATTCAAATCCTCATCCTCACATTTATCATACTAAAAAAATTCCAAAAACATCAAAGCTTCTCTCAAATCTTCACTCAAATATGACATGGATTTTTAAAAAAAGTCGTAGGTTTAAATCTTCACCGTCAATCTTGTAATCTTATACTCTAATGAAAGGGGAGCTAGGGGTCTACAAAAATTTGATTTCATATGTTTTTAATATCAAAACTCTAATTTTAGTTAAATTGCATGCATATCATTTCGAGGCGCTTCCAACTTTTGAATACTAAGGGTCTGTTTGTTTCATGGGTTTCATCGTAGATTTTTATATAGATATTTAATATTAGTGTTTGTTTCACTGATTTTCATTTTTTAAAATCCAAGATATTATTATCCAAGAAACTTTAAAATCCATCCAACATAGGTTTTCTTATACCTTCCATATAGGTGGGATTTTTATACCTAGGAGATGAACAATAGTAAACATATAACTTAATTAATTAGTTAATTTATATTAATTGATAATTATTAATTATTTGTAATTAATTATTAATATCAATATGTTATTTAGACTTAATAAAATTATAACTAATACATTTATAATTATTATTGTAATGCCAGACTTATTCAGGGGCGTTAATTTCGAATTTTTGGAGTTAAAATTTGGTTTATTTGGTTGTTAGGCTAAATGAAAATTTAGAGAATTTGAAGGGGAAAAAATGGAATGAAAATGTGCTTTGAGCGCATTTTTGGTTTCTGGATTATTTGGAAAAAAAAAGAAAAAAAAAAGTCATAAACATCTCCTTCTTCCTCATCTTCGTCTTCTTCTCTCCCTCACCAAAGACCCATCTTTCTTTCTCTCTCTCTCTCTCTCTCTCTCTCTCTCTCTCTCTCTCTCTCTCTTATTCTCTTCCCGTTGTTCACCCACGCACCACCCTAACTCCATCGCCGTCACACCCACCGGCCGCCACAGCCGCAACTCGTTGATTCGTGTGTTGCCAGCTCTGACGCAAGTCGCAAGCCACTGCATCATCGTCGTTAGCCTCACCGCCCACTGAACGCTGCGCTGCAGCCCAGATCGTCGCCGAATCTGCAGCAATTCCCCTCTCTCGCTCGATTCGCACAGACAGCAAGGGGGTGTTGTTTCGGGGTTGTTTTCCAACAAGCCCAAAATTTGTACAACCACTCTTTGCCCTCGTTTTTGCATAGGTAAGTTTTTCAGCAACGATCCAAGTTGGTTTTTGAATTTTAGAGTTGGTTTTAGGTACTATTTGGTGATTGGAAGCTAACCCATGGATTTTTAAGTATGATTTTAGATTATCCATTTGTTATGGAAGTTGGATTGTCGAAAGCAAAGCAATTTTCTCATCAAACCAGCAAGCATTTGGTGTCTATTTTCAGTAAGATTCGGTGTTTAAATCCATTCAAACCCTCGACTAGATGCTTGAAATTAAACGCTAACTATTGGAACCTTGTTATGTGTATGTTTAGATGGTATAAGCAAGGTTTTTAAGTCGACATTGAGCATAAAATCACTTGGGTATTCTCTTGGAGTACTTGTGTAGGTAAGTGTTAATCTTCAAGAATTAATTTCTTGATTAGAATGGCTAATTACTGATTTATGCTGAAAATGGTGCAGGTTGGACTAGAACACTTTTCAAAGGAGTTAAATTGTGTTTAATGATTGCTTTTCAATGTAAGTAGTCATTTGGATTTAAGCCCCTTTAAGTTATTATTTGATATGATTGATGTTTGAAATTTGTGAATGTGTAAGCATGCTTAAAATTGTATATGTGGGGCATGTGGTTATTGGCTGAACTGTTCTGAAATCTTTCTTGATTTTAAGTTGCTTAAGCATATATTGTATTGGTATTAAAGGGTTTAATTTTTGGAGCGCTTAGAACTATCGAGTGCTAGCATGTGTAGGGCCATGGTCAAGTGAATTTCTTGTTATAAAATATTGTTGAGAATTACGCGTGAATATATGGATAGTTGATTTATAAACTGAATGAACATGGATGTTTGGGCTGTCTGAGAGATTTGGTTAGCGGCAGAATGAAGAATACTTGAGTTATTAGAATGAATGGTTAAGTAAGGTCTACTTGAGGTGTTGGGGTGTTTAACCGAGCATGAAATTTCTGAAACACTTGAATGGTAAGATGGGGTTAGTTCTCTTGGGATGTTGGATGAGTTGACTGTGTGTAGGACGGTGGAGTTGTTGGATTGGGCTAGTGGTCGATTTAGAACACCTTAAGGGTATGCAGTGCTAGGGTCATTATCTGTGTTTCGTGTATCGAAAATGGTACGGATGATTGGACATGTTTAACATGTTTTAGATAGGTCTGAATGCGAGTGGAAGGATATTGGTCGTGTAACGCTCCCAAATTTTAACCTAACTTAGGGACATCACTAAGCTTACAACCATTATGCCCCAAAAATTTCGGCAGCATAACGGTGTAACTACAAGATAACCAAAATTTTCCTAGCACCTATTGGTCAAAAGATAACACTTCTATATCCAGAGTAACCAAACCACAACTTCCAAACTACAACTCAAGAAGTTATTGAAGATTCACAAACGAATCAACATGCTAATTATGTAAAGTACTGGATCCGTTCATTAATTGTCAGCAAACACAATCCACAAAGGTAAAGTAACCTAAATGTCTATCTCTAAACTTTCAACATAAATAATACATCTAAGATAAACCAAACTCAACTTAAGACTTTTTAAGAAGGAAACAACACTCAAATAACTAGCCTGCAATTCAACATAACCAAACTACAAAGGTAATTTAACTAAACAAGTTTCAACAAGGACAACTACTAAAGTAATCAAAGAGCTAGCTATGGTTTCTCCCTTCTCGTGTCTTCTCTTCAACATCACCAGTTTCGTAAAGCTCCTCCTCACTTACAAAATCTTTTGGTTGGGGGGGGGGGGGGGGGGAGTCAGTACAAAAGTACTCAGTAAGTAGCTCATACCTAGTGAGCCACCAAACATCAAACAACAAACAACATGATATACACACACACCCAATCATGCTTTTTCAAAGTAAATTCATCAACATCATACCATGCATACATCATGCCATGCTCGCTTAGTTCTACTCATCACTCATGTTTAGCCCTCACCAAAGCTCTCCAAGACTGACCCTTCGAGAAGCATCGACCCCTGACCACTGTTACCAGAGCCTCAATACTTCTCTACGGAGCTCAGTGTTCGACCCTTGACCATGTTACCAAGGCCTTGAATTGTGCATCGTCCCTTGACCATTTGTACCCAAGGTGCACTGATGACTTAGCAATGCATTGGCCCTATCCCAGAAACCCAACACATGCTTTTTAGACTCATCACACCGATCCTTGACCATTTGTACCCAAGGCCTCGATGCTCCTCTTATTCCAATGGTGACAATACCAACCCTCGGCCATTTGTACTCGAGGTGCATTGGTACTCACCCTACATTCCTTAGCAAGCTCCCAAGGTTCGCTAACCTCCTCACAAACTCACTAAATTCATGTTACCTAAGCATGCTACTAGATCATGTCTCACACCCAAAAAAACATGCTCATACATATATTTCAAGCTCAATTAATTATCATGCTAACATCACATAAACTTCAAGAGTCATTCAAGCATACTCGTCAAAAGCTAAAAAAAACATAGAATAGATATAACGCCCACAAATCAAGCAAGTAAACATATATCATACTGCACACAATCAAACAGACTCATCAGGTATAATTCTACTTACCTAAGGTGTTCTTAAAAATAATCCAAAAGGCTCATAAACCAAGAGATAACACTTCTATATCCAGAGTAACCAAACCACAACTTCCAAACTACAACTCAAGAAGTTATTGAAGATTCACAAACGAATCAACATGCTAATTATGTAAAGTACTGGATCCGTTCATTAATTGTCAGCAAACACAATCCACAAAGGTAAAGTAACCTAAATGTCTATCTCTAAACTTTCAACATAAATAATACATCTAAGATAAACCAAACTCAACTTAAGACTTTTTAAGAAGGAAACAACACTCAAATAACTAGCCTGCAATTCAACATAACCAAACTACAAAGGTAATTTAACTAAACAAGTTTCAACAAGGACAACTACTAAAGTAATCAAAGAGCTAGCTATGGTTTCTCCCTTCTCGTGTCTTCTCTTCAACATCACCAGTTTCGTAAAGCTCCTCCTCACTTACAAAATCTTTTGGTTGGGGGGGGGGGGGGGGGAGTCAGTACAAAAGTACTCAGTAAGTAGCTCATACCTAGTGAGCCACCAAACATCAAACAACAAACAACATGATATACACACACACCCAATCATGCTTTTTCAAAGTAAATTCATCAACATCATACCATGCATACATCATGCCATGCTCGCTTAGTTCTACTCATCACTCATGTTTAGCCCTCACCAAAGCTCTCCAAGACTGACCCTTCGAGAAGCATCGACCCCTGACCACTGTTACCAGAGCCTCAATACTTCTCTACGGAGCTCAGTGTTCGACCCTTGACCATGTTACCAAGGCCTTGAATTGTGCATCGTCCCTTGACCATTTGTACCCAAGGTGCACTGATGACTTAGCAATGCATTGGCCCTATCCCAGAAACCCAACACATGCTTTTTAGACTCATCACACCGATCCTTGACCATTTGTACCCAAGGCCTCGATGCTCCTCTTATTCCAATGGTGACAATACCAACCCTCGGCCATTTGTACTCGAGGTGCATTGGTACTCACCCTACATTCCTTAGCAAGCTCCCAAGGTTCGCTAACCTCCTCACAAACTCACTAAATTCATGTTACCTAAGCATGCTACTAGATCATGTCTCACACCCAAAAAAACATGCTCATACATATATTTCAAGCTCAATTAATTATCATGCTAACATCACATAAACTTCAAGAGTCATTCAAGCATACTCGTCAAAAGCTAAAAAAAACATAGAATAGATATAACGCCCACAAATCAAGCAAGTAAACATATATCATACTGCACACAATCAAACAGACTCATCAGGTATAATTCTACTTACCTAAGGTGTTCTTAAAAATAATCCAAAAGGCTCATAAACCAAGAGACAAGATTTTAGGGCTAAGCGTAGTTCGAAAACCTTTGAGTAAACTAGAAAATGATCAAATGAGGTATACTTACTTAGATTTTAGCTTTAATGGTAAAGCAAATGCTCCAGAACCCAACTGAACACCTAATCCTTACCAAGAATAGCGTGGGCAATTACTTAATGTGTTCAAACTACATTTAAGAGCTCTCCAATGATTAGGCACTATTTTACAGCATTTAATAAAGGATTTTGAAAGGCTAAGACACTCTAAACTTACCAGAATAAGCCTTGTACCTTGCTGGTTGAGTTCGAGAGTGTTCGAATGAGATCGAATTGATTTGAAACTGCAAACAGAAGGCTCTCACACATCAGAACCTAAGCTATAACACCTAAAGTGATTTGCGAAAGGTTTAAAACGCATTAAAACATACCGAAGAGCCCTTACGCTTGCTGTTTGCTGTTCGAAGGTGTTCGAATCAATCCCAAATTGCAAACTAAAGGTTTCTACGTGTTAGAACTAATGCTACGATACTTAAATAGATTTGCAAAAGGTACATAACGTGTTAGAACTTACCCAACAGTGCCAAACAGACTGAATGGTCTGCTGTAAATCCCGTTTTTGTAGAAAACTGCTTCGAATGTGGGTTGTTTTGAGTCCAAACAAGCTAAAATTACAAATCAAAGGTGTTTAGGGTATGGGTAATCCAAAACTAAAGTTTATTTAGCATGGGTATGAGTTATACCTCGTCGAATTGAAGGAGAATGCGTGGGTCTCGAGTCTGTGAGTCTGTTGGCAGCCGAAGAGGCCGCCGACGTCATAGTGCTTGTCGTGTGTTGTTGCCGAAGAGAGGGATAAGGTGGTGTCGGCATGGTCAAAGAAGAAAAAGAAGAAGATGGGTAGATGGTTGCTAAAAAAACGTGAGAGGGAGAGATGAAGAAGATGAAATTGAAGGCTAGGGATTTTTTTCCTCTTTTCTCTCTTTTACTTCCCTTTTCTTTTAAAAAAAATCATTTTTTACTCTTTAATAGACCAACATAAAGCCCAAATAAAGTCTATAAATTCACCTAAATTATCTCCTAAATCTAGATGAATTTAAGGAGAAAATCTTTGGGTTTTCAAACTTGAATCTAAAATTCCAAATTAAATGAATTTGGGAATTTAAAATAAGCTTCGTCCAATAATTAAAAAAAAAAAAAAAATCTTAATTCAATCACTAAATTCCATTGTTTGTGGACAATGGCGAAGGGTCACAATGTTGCGATTGTTGTTGTTTGTTGATGTGTGACTTTGGGTTTATGTCGCTAATAACATCTTAAAAGAAAGAGAAGTGGGTTGCCTTGGTGCTGGCCTAGAAAGTAAGTAGTCATTCGGATTGGTTCGTTAGGATTTGTGTTTCGCTTAGATATGTATGAGGCATAGGTGTTGTGAATGTATGGAAGGGCATGAGGGTTGTTTTCCCTCTTTGCTTGTGCTGATTAAGGGGTGATTCCCTCACTGTATGCCCTTGTGAACTTTGTGCCAGCTTGTGGTTGTGGTTCGGACATGATGGGTAGATTTGGTATGGTAGATTAAAAGTCCGTTAGACTAGTGTCACTTACCTTTGTGTCTCCCCTGGGCGAGTCTGCAACTCTAGGTTGATGTGATGTGAGTGGGCAGAAGGGTTGCTTTCCCTTTTTGCTTGTGCTTGTTTAGGGGGCGATTCCCCCACTGAGTCCAGATTGAGGGTTGCTTTCCTTCTTCGGCGTACTAGCTTAGGGGACGATTCCCCTACTGTGTGTGTAGGTTGAGAGTTGCTTTCTTTCATCCAGTGTGCTAGCTTAGGGGTGATTCCCCACTGTTCGAGCATGAGGGTTGTTTTCCTTCATTGCTCTGTGCTAGCTAGAGGGGGCGATTCCCCCAAGAGTGTAGGCGTGGAAGTTACTTTCTTTTACTACCTTAGTCAACCTAAGTTACATGACTCGCAGGTAGAGCTCGAGACAATACCATACAGGGGTGGACTTAGGGTAGGGTGTGTGAGTTTTAGCTATCTGGACGGTGAGTTGAGGTTAAAGTAGAAGCTCGTGCGTGCCAGGGCAGCTTTTGTGATGTGATTATGAGTTTTGGACCCTTAAGTGGGTTACTTACTAAGTATGTTTTATACTCACCATGCTACCTTGCTTGTATCATTGCAGATGGCGCGAAACTACGAAGCGGGTGAAAAAGACGATGACTTGACGATGCTATGTAGACATCACTGAAGTTCTTTCGTTGTGTTTAGTGTCTAGTTGTGTTTCTTTGTTTTGTATTATGTGGTTGGATTATAAATTTGTAGTTTCTCCTGTTTTTTGTGTGTTTAATAGAGTTTTCTTAGTTCTTGTGTCTGTTGTGATTGAACTCACCATGATATTCGTAGTTTGGTGGATGCTGAGTAGTCTTTCTGATTCATAAAAGTGTTTTATGTCTCTTTCCAGGTTGTTGTAAATTTTTGTTTTCTTGTAGTTATGTCATCATGCTGTTGAAATTTTGAGCATGAGCGAGGTGACTCAGTTGCGCTTTCGCATTAGCGTGTTCAATTTTTAGGGTCATTACAATTATTTTATATTATCTTAACTATTTAATCTAAAATTTTATTAATATTTTACTTAATTCATATTTATTTAATTATTTGTAGGAGAGAGGAGAGAGAAACTACTTATTAATGAATGTGAAAATTAATTTCAATGGCTTTAATTTATTAATCATATAATATAAATATTTTAATTAATTAAAATATTTTTTAATTAAATCTAATAATTTAAATTATTTTTTCCAAAGTAGCCCTATATAATAATTTAATATAAATTATTTTATTATGTGAGGGAGAGCTAAAAAGTGGGCATAGAATATCTAATGGCTTTGATAAATTTATTACCTAATTAAAATTTACATGTTTATTTTACCTCCATTTCAAAGAAAAAACTGTAAATTTCTATTGATAATTAGATGAAAAATATATGCTAATTTTAAATTATTTTAATATAAGTTTAATGCTCGTTGATTAAAGTCAAAAAGTAAAGATAAAAAGAGAAAGGAAAACTAAGTAGAAAATTCAAAGTTGAAACTTTTATTTTTAAATAAACATGATCGAATACTTTTTTTTGTATACAATGCATATAATAGTTGTATAATTTTGATTTTGTTTGGTTATAAGAAAAAAACATTCACTCAAATAAGACTTTTGACAATTTTTCGAGTCATTTCTTTTTTAATTTTGATTAGTTCATAAACATATTATTTTAATCCCAAGAGCAAAACCTGTAAAATAAATACATACATTTAGTTTCTAGACATTAATTATCATGCATATCCAAACACAAACATTTAACTTCCAAACATTAATTGTCCTCCATATCCAAACACCAATATTTAGGCTCTGTTTGGGATTGCTGTAACTTTTAAAATAATTGCTGACAACTGTGCTTTTAGAAAAATCAACTATCATATGAAGCTGATTAGTATTTGGTAAATTTCAATTTTAAACAGGTCGCAACATCTGGTAAATTCAAAGAAAATTGTTGTGTTTTAGCTATAATTGTAACGCCCGGCTTATTTTCAGGCATTAATTTCAATTTATGGAATTAAGTGGAATGATTTTCATTTGGAAAGTTAGTTTGGAAGGTTAATTTGAATTTTAGAAGGAGAAAAAGGGCATATTTGGAATTGAATAAGTTATTAAGGGCAACTTTGGAATTTAAATTTTGGTCAAGGGGCAAAGTTGGAAAATTCTTTTCTAAAAGAAAAGAATTTCCATCCTTATCCCTCCAATTTCTTCTCCCTCTCTCTCTCGTTAGACACACACACACACACACACACACACTCTCTCTCTCTGACCGAAACCCACCTCCACTGCCTTCTTCTTCTTCTCCGACCAGTCCTTCACCGCCGGCTCCCTTCTCCTCTTTCTTCCTCGTCTTCGCCGAACGACAGCAGCTTCGCCGGAGCTCGTCCTTCACCCCCGACTTCTTCCCCTTCGTTTTGCTGCAACCCACGATGACCGGTTGGATCTGAAGCTCCCTCGGGCACGGAGTGGAGCTCAACTCAAGCCTCGCCGGTGCCGTTTCGCCGGAGCCCCGAAATCGCCGGTGTTGCAGCTTCTGCCTCGCGGGAGCTCGTTTATGTCAGGAAATCGCCTGTTCGAGAGTAGATCCGACCGGAAAGGGGCCGAATCTGTCCAGATCCGTGAGCCACGCGCTGATCGGAGTCCTCACGCGCCGCTACGCGCAGCCGTCTCCGATTCCACTTTTCGAGCCGTCTTGAACCTTGGATTGAAGGTAAGTAGTTATTTGGATTTAAGCCCTTTAAGTTGTTATTTGAATGTGATTATTGTTTGAAATGTATGAATTATGAAAGGATTGCTCAATAACTGTGTTATAAAGCAGTTGATGGTTAGTGGTTTTGTTTGGGAAATGTTTGAGCTAAAAGCGATCTTAGAATGTAACTAGTAAGAAATTAAGGGCATAAGTTCGAATTAAATGAGGTTAGCTTGTTTGGCACCTTAAGGCATCGCCTAAGGTTGTGATTGGGCAAGTTTGGGAACTTTGGTGCATGGTCACAAAAATGCATTGGTGATTGTTTGTGGAAGGTGGGCTTGTAACATATGCTACGAATAACTCTTCAAAGGAATGTGGAGTGGGTCGTTCTAGGGTTGGCCTAAGAATAGGGTAGCCTTTCGGATTGGTCCGTTAGGATTTTCGTTTCGCCTGTAAATGTGTATGAGGCGTAAGACATTTTAGTTGTTGAAAAGGCTGGGGGGGGGGGGGGTGTTGTCCTCCCTGTTAATGTGAATTAGGGGATGTTCCCCTTAAGAGTGTTTGAAACCTCTGGGCCAACTTGTGACTGTGATTTGGGCATGAAGGTGAATGTAATGAGGTGGATTGACCCAAAAGGTTCCTAACGTGTTGTGAAAGTACGAAAACCCGTTAGATTGATGCTTCCAACCCTAATTCTGTTGTTTCGTGCGAGTTTGTAAGCCTAGAACGCCTGTGATGTGATGAGCATAGGGATGCGTTCTCTATTGCGGTGTGCTAGCTTAGGGGGTGATTCCCCATTGTGATGAGCATAGGGATGCGTTCTCTATTGCCGTGTGCTAGCTTAGGGGATGAGTTCCCTGGTTGCCTGTGTGGCTATTGAGATGTGATGAGCATAGGGATGCGTTCTCTATTGCCGTGTGCTAGCTGAGGGGATGTGTTCCCTGGTTGCCTGTGTGGCTATTGAAATGAGTATGAGGCTTATAGACCTTCACGAGTTTGGGTTCTAGGTTACAGTACTCGCAGTTATGGCTCGAAGATAGGGTCGGAAAGTGGTGAAGGTTGTGGAATGATGAATTGGACTTTTGGAATCACTGAAGGAAGTTTTAGAAAATTAAGCACGAGTGTGAGTAGAGCAAGTTTGCCTTCGTGGTAGTTATTCGTTAAGCTTGGACCCTTAAATGTGCTACTTACTAAGTATGTTTATACTTATTCTTGCTACTTGTTTATTTTGCAGATTTGTGAGCATTCTTGGGGTGGACGACGCAGGTGATGACTTGACGAGGCTATGGAGACTCCAACCCATCCCTTTGTCCCTGTTTTAGTTTTTAGTTTTTCCTTGTTCCCTGTTGTTAGTTGGTTTGTAAACCTTAAATTTCTTTAACTTCGTGTGTTTGGTTAAAAGCTTTAGTTTTGGTTGTCTGTTATTCGAGCTCAGCATCATTTATCGTAGTTTGCTGGATGCTGAGTCTGTGATCTGATTTTAGAAGTGTTTTTATCTTTTTCCAGGTCTTTGTAAATTTTGGTTTCTTGTAGATATGCCGTCATGCTGCTGAAATTTCGGGCATGAACGAGGTAACTAGGTTGTGCTTCCGCGTTTAAAGAGTCGTTGAAATTTAGGGTCGTTACAATAATGATCAAAGTAGATATATTATTTGAATAATTTTTATATTGATATTTAATATCAAGTTTAGTATAAAATAATTATTTAAAAATATATATAATTAAAATTGCAAGTAACTTTGTTTAATCTAAATTATTTGATAAAATCTAGAAAAAATAATTGTTATAAAAATTGAATCAATCCAAATTTCATTGATATAGGAGAATAGACATAAAAAAAATATGGAAAGATTGATTTGGAATTTTTAAATTTTAGTTAGAGAAGATAACAGATTTTTAGGAAAGCTGAATTCCAAAAGCTAGGATGAGGATGAATTTGAACGTATGAGTAAATTAAAAAGTGATTTTAGATAGATTTAAAATAATCAAATTTACCAAACAACCTAAACGGTTAAGATTCTTCCCTAGTCGCTTTTTGCTCCTCCAAACACAATCTCAAACGGTGCCTTATTATCCCAGATATTTAAATTTTAGATATTTAATATTCATACCCATGAAATAATATCGGTGATCCAAACGGGCTGTAAAAGAATATTGTAATCTTGTAATTGGCATGGTATATATGCAATGGGAAGTATTGAGAAGAAAGGACAAAAAGGTCATATTCCATAATATGTTTTCATATTTATTTTAAACAATAGAGTTAGGTTCGGAGCCAAAATGCGGCCCAAATTGATTTAAAGGCCCATCAAATTAGATTTTATTTTGAGCTGACTACACAAATGACCATTTTTTATTTCCTGTTTTGAAAAATGGCCAAGCAATCTAAGATTTTTAAAAACGGCCAAATCATTATTCATAATTTTAAATATTAATTATTAAATTACCATACTACCCCTAACAACTTCCATATCTAAGATTTCCTAATTATCATGTAATTATAATAAATTAAAAAGCCAAATCTAAAATAAAACTGATTATCTAAACAACAAAAGATGTTAGGATTCATTATCTAAAATCTAAACAAAAATTCAAAAATTCTTAACAATAAATTAAAAAAATGGATCTAATATAGAAAAAAAAAACACAACAATTAATAATTGATTACATAACAAAAAGATTAAAAAAACTACTTAAAAGAATAGATTAAACAACCAATAAAATCACATGCAACCTGAAATATAGTTTAAACCCAAAATCAAAGTAAATCATCATTTACACGTTTTCCCGTACAATACTAATAAAAATTGAAAACAACATTTGGAGAGAGATTTACCTTTCATCTCAAATTGAATAAGTGATTCTAGGGTTTTTTTTTTTTTTGCGTTTATTCACACAATTTCAATCGAGTTTCAAAGCTTCAAGCTCCTCAGATCATTGAACTCATCTCCTTCTTTGGCAAAGCTTGAAATCTCGTTCAGCAAGGTAATTCCTAGGCTTGTCCGGCAAAAAAGGTAAGAAATACTCACTCTTTCTTCCTTTAAAACTCAAAATCTTGCCTCCATTGGGAAATCGTGAAACTCAGGTATAAGAAAAGTAAGAAACTAATTAAAGCTTAGCTCCAATGGAAAAATATTCTCATTGAGCAGCGACAACAAAGACCTTTGAGACAGAAGATTAAGATATTTACAAAAAATAATTTAAAAATATTCTCCGATCTTTATAGAAGATACAAGGTAAAAATATATTAAAATATAAATAGATTATACTTTTTTATTCTATACTTTAAATTAGCTAGTTTGTTATACCTAATGTACTGAGATTAAAAGATTTTGAATAAACATTTGAAGGTATGGTAAAAGGAACGATGCAAACTATATATTATGTTCATTACTTGTGTTATATTATGTAATGTTATCTTCTATTATTTAAAGTGTAATTCCATTGCTCAATTTTTTACAAAATAACCAAATTTTATGTTAATTAATTTTGTTTTAAATGTTTAGATCAACCACAACATACAAAAGGATGCATCCAGTGGTCTAAAGCCAACCAGGATATATATTGATGCTTTACGTGGAACGTATAAATCAACTAATGACGCACATGGCACATCCTTGACATATAGTCCTACATTTGACCTCCACCTCAGTCAGACAAAAAATTAATGAAAAAATTCAGGAAACTCAAGACTCTTTAAGAATTTCACTTTTGATCACAAAATTAGACTTTTGTTAAATATTTAGACTGAATTGCTTTTAGTATACTTTTGTAAAATTTATAGACTGAATCTTATAGCATTTTGGGATTATTGACAAGCTAGTTTATAATATGAATTACGGTTGATAAATTTTGTGTCTTTAGCTTATTTTGCTAGTTAATGTTTTGAAGTGATATAAACTTCTAAAAGTTTCCAACTTGTGAAACATACAATTTAAATAAGTAGTATATGTCAACCTAAAGTATTCAGAAAATACAAAGAATCTAAATTATAGAGCAGCTATTACTATGAATTATATAAAAAATATAAAGTACTTCCTACAATTTTGAATTTTCAACATATAATAATAGTACACAACAAAAAATATAAATTATACAGTAGCTAGATCATGCATACATAGAAATACAAAATCTGAATTGAGTTAAACAAAAGAACATGAAAATACAGTGTATTTAAATTATATAAAAATTACAACGTACTTCCTACAAATTTGAAATTTCAACATATAATATTAGTATACAACAAAAAATATAAATTATACAGTTGCTCGATCATGCATACATAGAAAGATAGAAGCTGAATCGAGTTAAGAAAAAAACATAGAAATACAATGTATTTGAATTATATAAAAATAACAAAGTACTCCATATGAATTTGAAATTTCAACATATAATATTAGTACACAACAATGAATATAAATTACATAGTAACTAAATCATGCATACATAAAAAAAACAAAAGCTGAATTGAGTTAGGAAGCAAAGGATGGGGAAATACTATGTATTTGTAAGAGATAAATAGATAATTTTAGAAAGAATAAGTATACTGTAATTGTTCTTAGAATTATCCAAATTTTTACATGCACTGTAATTACAGGTAGCCGTATTTGAACAGTCTAATTCAAAAATTTTTGAATAATCAACAACAACATGAAGATTATTAGCAACACTCTTTGAAATAATAGAAAGAACCCACATAACATCATTGTCATCAGTAATTCTAATTATACTGGATTTATTTGAACCATCCCTATAAATAGTCAACCGAGTAATAATTTGATGACTCGAAAGATGAAGTTTGTTACGAATACAATCAGTAAAATGCAGAAAACTAGAATCCAAACGAACCAATATATATTAGCAACCTTAAAATCCTGGTATTGATTAGCTACATCACAGATCCCGTCATACAATATGCTTACGGATTGGAAAGATATCAGAACCTAAAAAAAATGTATCAAGCTACAATCTGGAAAATAACGTAAAGAAGAAGAGGAAATCCAAGCACCGTGGAAAAAAAACATAAACAAACCAGAAAATTTGAAAGAAGAAACCGAAATACGAGTCAACGAATGGAAGAGAAAAAAACAGAAAGTAAAGATACGAAAAATAATAAAAGAAAGTAAATTAAACAATTTGTATGTCGATAAGGACTTGAAAATAAGAAAATCGGATTTAAAAAATGAATCTTATAAAATAAAATCTTTATAAATCCCGAATTTTAAACGATTTTAAATAGTTATAAAGATACTAACTGCAATGTAAATATTTGAAATTTCAGTTTAGATACACCTTAAATAAAATAGGAGAGAGAATGATTTTTAAAAAAAATCTAGAATGTGTAGATACACAGGGGCAAATCGGGCATTTTTAAAAGAGTACACCACATGTGCACCTCACGTTTGGCCATAATTAAAAAAAAAAAATGCAGATGGCCATTAACCAAAACCGCCAATTTTTTTTGGCTCTATCTAGAATTATCCCTTTTATTTTTTATTTTTCATTTTGCGGCTTATATATATGTGTGATGGCGAGAGTTGGAGGTTGTAATGACCTTGCGGCTGAATTTTTGTTTTTTTAATTTTAATTTTAGGTTATGTTTAGTTTGTGATCCGAATTTTTTTTTGAAAATAAAGAATTCAGCTGAAAAAAAAAATAAATTTCTTATTTTCATATATCTGAAAACACATTTGGTTCTAATTTAAAAACTTTAAATTTGAATTAGAAATTTAAAAACTGTGTTTGGTTGAAATATGAAAAATGTAGGAAAAGATTAATATGTGTTTCATAGAATCAATTCTTTAAAAAAAAAACTCATATAATTATTTTTTACTATAGCGAATTTGAACAAAAAGGAAATAGGAAGGTTGTGGAGATAGCAAATATAGTATAAAGAGATATAGTTCAAAAGATTTTTGGTTTCTTGAAACACAAGCGATAAAATTTATAAAATGAATAAAACTTTTCCAACCAGAAAAAGGAAAAGAAATTCTTTCTAGTAAGAGAAAGAAAAAGAAACCATTTATCGAAAATGATTAATGTTTATACAACGTTGTGCTAGTTAAATCAATAGTATAATCATCTCTATAAATATTTTCAAGAACTTTGGTTTGATGATCTTTTTTCTTTTTCGTGGTTTTTGTAATAAAAATTTATTCATAAAAATATAATGATAGATTCACTTTGTAAATAGAGGTACGCTTATGAGTTTTGAAGAAAAAAGATAAATTGTAATATTCAATTTTGTTGTTTTGATGAAAACCGTGTGTTTTTTAGGAGTGTATCCGTTGTTTTCATAATTTTTAAAAACAAAGAAAACAACAAATTTTCATTTTTGAAAATAGGCCATTTCCAAAGTTGTTTTTGAGAACCGTTTTTGAAAATAATTGTACCAAATGCATTTTCATCATTTTTCTTATATTTTTTGTTTTTGAAAACATAAAAATGAAAACGGATCACGAACCAAACAAGGCGTTAGTTCTCGTTTCGTTAGGCAATAATCAATTTTTGTGAGATAGTTGGAAATTGTATCGGCAACTGATCTTTTGTTGGGTTAGGATAGATTTTCTTTCGTAGTTTATTCGAAGCTAACGGGTTGAGGGTATTCAAAAGTCATGTAGATTGCGAGTTTGAGGCCTTTTGTAATCTCCATTGTAATAAAACTTGCACCTGCAAAAGACTTGATGTAGTAGATTGAACGTAGTCCGAGTTTAGGGCGAACTAGTATATCTTTCGGTGTTATTTGTTTTCCTATTTCTTTTATTTTCATTTGTGACTATTAACTTGTTTGGCTTAACCTATGGAAAGAGAGAATTAATAGTATTTTGATTTCCACCTTAATACTATATTTTTTGTATTCCGTTTTTCTCCCAACATACAAAACTGGTGCTTCTAAGGCACACTACCAAAATTGTTGCTTACAAAACCTAAAAGTGCAGTGGATTGAAATGAAACTACGACATAATCTAAAATCATTTGCAAGCTGGAGCTACAAAGTCAGGGATGACAATGAAAGCAATGGACCAAGCAGCAATATATATAGAAGAGTTACTGTCGCGATAAATAGGTGTAAGATTTGGCAAATCTCCCTCTTCTGTAGTCTTCAATAGATTCCCATTCAGAAGCACTGTGGGACTTCTAACCAGGCCATTACTTGGAGTCAAATGGTATTCCTCCCGTTGAGGTGGCAGATCTAATATTTTGCTTCCACCTGGTGAGACTCTTCTTATTGAATTGTGCTTTAAATATGGATCAATTCTCTTGGGATTGTTTTTATGCAAAGTCATGTTGTCGTGCTTCTCATTAATCTCAATTGTGAAGTCGGTTTGGTTGCTCAAATTAATGAAAAGCATGGTTACACCAGCCTAGAGTTATAAGATGATTAGTTCAAATAAGTTAAACAAATATAGTATTTTTTTAATTTAAAATCTAATGGTATCAAAAGGCTAGCAAACATATTTAAATAGGGCTACTTACTCTTCCTCTTGAGCAATGAGCATAAGTACGCAAATAAGCAGAGATATTATTGTCAACCTTGAGAACACCAAGACCCATAAGTCGGTGAAAGAGAAGTGCACTGACAAAACACATAAAATATCGAATAAGTAAGAAATAAGAGATACTATATTAATAAATTTAATGGCCTTACCCATAGTAATCTGGTGTAGGGGCTAAACTTTGAGGTCTAAGAACACCATAATGTCCACCAACCAAAGTTTGTCTACAATATACTTTGGTATTGTACAAAGCTGCCATTCCAAGTTGATCTAAGTACCTATTATCCCATTCATATTCAAATTATTAAATTAAAAAAAAAACAAAAAACTCATCACATTCTGTTGTTTTATTTTTCTATTTTTTCAGTTCAACAAAATGTGACGGTGGGAGATTCAAATCTCTAACCTCTTGATTGAGAGGTATGTCTTAACCAGTTGAGCTACGTTCATGTTGACATTCTATTATTTTACTTTTTCATATTTAAATGGAAAAAGAAAAAAGCAAGTGAGCAAAGCAAATAAATAAAAAAAGCTACATAAATTTAATTACCAGAAACCGTCCATAAATGTACTAGAAATAAGAGCACTGCCACCTTGATAGGCTCCACCAGCTTCTCCAACCCAAGCAACAGACCAGGGGGCATGGAGTTGAACTATGTTTTCAAGTCGTTGGAATACACTTGATTCTTGGCTAAGATAGGTAGGATCCACGTAATTATGAATTATCTTAGGGTCTATCCCTGCAAATAAAAGAGTTTTTTCAATATTCATGTTATAGTTTTATATAGAAATAGTGTAACGAGATTAGTAGAATAGTTCAACCTGCACCCATATTATATATATGATGAGTGAGAACGTTTACAATGCCTGAGCCTGTTTCGTTAACCAGATCATTATACCACGAGTCATCAAAAAATGCACTAGGTGCTACAATCAAAGGTTTTTGTTGTGAGTTGTTGTATAAACGATCAACGATTTCTCGAAGCTTGATCAAGTCTTTTGCATATTGCGCAGCGGTAACGCTTGCCTGAATACTGTTGGAACCTGCCAATTCATTGCCTGTCGTGATATACCCCAACGTGAGCATGAATCAAAGTTATCAACTCAACCAAGAGAATTAATTGCCTTGTAGTATTTTTTAACTTTACCAAATTCCCATGAATTGATTTGATAATTCTTCTCAATCGTGTATTGAATAAGTGCCTCTGCATTGCTGTAGTTCCAATTTCCTTCCCATTGCTTTCCCATTGTATTGTGCTTTCCCAAGAGCGCATTCAAGCCAAAAGTCACAATCGCCCTACGTATTGTTCTTTTAATCAAAGAAAGGGTAAAAAAAATATAGAGGAAAGAATTAAGAAAGATAACATAACGTACCCTGTCTTGTTGAAAAACTGGTTCAAATCATCCCACCTTTCCATATATAAACATCCTTCTGAAACTTTAAACAATAAACTTTCGTTTCTTGTAAATGGGTGACAGTCGCCTTTGAAGCCTCCAACATCGTAAATCAATCTGTCTTGCAAACTACCTCCTACTCTAATCCTGAGAGTCTTGAAAGCTAATGATATACAAGAAGTTAAATTGGATTAGTTTTTACGATATCAATTTAGAGAAGAAACATTATATGCAGCTGCCAAACATATAGTCCAATTGCAAAGAGTTAATAATGTTTTGCAAAGAGCCAAACCTTGCACAGCCTTAGTAAGTGTAGGTAGAGATAAGTTCTGGAACAAAACAACCAAAAAAAAAAAGAATTCATTAAATAAAATACTACAATACAAGGTATTTGTCTTCTTTTTATGGATCTCTTAAATTCTTACCAAATTGAGTACAGATGCATTGCCATCCCAAACACAAGGTTTCCGAGGGCATTCATTATAAGGCCAGAGGTCTATAGTCATGCAAATGTAATTATCATCAGTTTCCGCTATTGTTGTGGCTCCATCAACCATAATTCTTCCCGTCGTAACATTTTTCCCAAAAATAGTTGGAATGGAAACAAGAAAAAAAATCAAAAGAAGTTGGCTTCCCATCGTTGAATTCGCGTCCTGCCAACAATAAAACGTAGACAAATGAAACAGTTTCAGATAAATAAATCGAAAGCTTTTCGATAAAATTTGAGGCAGTTGACTTAAAAGCTTGGCTTAAAGAAAAAAGATTGTGAAATTATATGGCCAAGATATTACCTTTATATTGATGTGATGGTCTAGCTAGAAGTATTTGAACTGATCATAGAAGAGATAACAGCGAAAAAAAAAATACAGAGAGATCTCCAGAAGCTTAAAAACCCTCAAGAGATTATTGGAAAGAAAAGGAAAGGGTGGTGAAAAACAATTTGGAGGAGAAGAGTTTATATATTGCTTGAGATTTGCAGTTTTTCTACCATAATAATAATGGTTTTAATTTCTTCTTCAAAAGAGAATGGAAACTCAAAAATCAAACATCAAAACTGAAAATTTATTTCGAAACTCTAAATTTATGAAATGCATTAAAACAAGAACCTCAGGTTTGTTTGTTTGGTTTTTTTTTTGCTAAATCTATAATCTATAATATATTAAAAAACTACATCTATCTATAATCTATAATATATATATATATATTTATTAAAAAACTATAATCCTTGAAAAACTTTTTTAGACAATTATGTCCCTCTTTAGTTTATATATTTACGAAATATGCCATTGACAATTAATTATAAATAAATGGTAAATTAATTATCAATAGTTAATTATCTATAAATGTATAACATCTTAAAGGTTGGAATATAAAAGATTTTTCCTACCACTTAAAAGATTTTTTTTCTTTAATTTAAATTAAAATGAAGATTTAAAAGTTTTAGAATTCAAAAAGTTTTTGTAACTCTCACATTCTATTACTATAAAGATGAGTTTTCTTCACCATTTTTCCACCAATACCTAGAGCTTCATTCTTTCTTTATTTTTGTTCTCTCAATGCATTGTTCTCAAAGGCCCTTCAATTTTCAAAGCATTTTAAGTATGTCAGTAGTGTATCAATAGTATATCAACACTCATTCAAAATGAAATTTCAAGTATATTATTAGTGCATTAGTAATTTATTAGCACTCATTCAAAATTCATTTAAAGTATAACATTAATGTATCAATAGTATATTATTACTCATTAAAAAAAATCAAATATATGATCATTAGTGTATCAGTAGTATAACAACACTCATTCAAAATTCATTTCAAGTATAAAAATTTGGTGTATCAATAATATATCAATACTCATTTAAAATGCATTTTAAGTATATCAATAGTATATCAATAATATGTCAACACTCATTCTAAATACAATTTCAAGTATAACAGTGGTGCATTAGTAGAAAATCAACACTCATTCAAAATTCATATCAAGTATAAAATTAGTGTATCAATAGTATATCAATACGCATTTAAAATGTACTTCAAGTATATGAATAGTGTATCAATAGTAAATCAGTACTCATTCAAAATTCAATTCCAAGTATATTACAACAGTTTATCAGGAGTCATTTTTAAGTTCATTTAAAGTATAACATTGGTGTATCAATAATATATCAGCACTTATTCAAAATGCAATTTCAAGTATATCATTACTATATCGACATTTTAAAGTTCTCTCAATGCATTGTTCTCAAAGGCCCTTCAATTTTCAAAGCATCTCAAGATATTGGTGTTACATTCAAGTTGCAAGGAATGCATGTTTCGTATCTATATCCCGGACTCTAGGCTTGTAACATTACAACTCAACTTTGATGAAGTTGAATTACAATGTTTATCTATCAATTGTCAAGTGAGCAAATCTATTTGAAGAAATGAGTGTATATATAGCTAAGATCTTGAGTTTTTTTTTTTTTTTTGTTACTGTTTTTTATTGTTATTTTATAATTAGTATACTATTTTTTATTTAAAATATTTGTGTTTTATTGTTCGTTTTTGTTCCTTTTGTTGAGAAAATAATCATGTAACCTAATGCCTCACAAAGTTTTTAATGTCAAATTTTTTATAATTCTTTCATTCTATTCAACTACATATTTGTCTCTTCTACTCATTTTCACAACAATTTGAAAGCTCAATTTTAAGAAAATTAAGAATTAAGGATGTTTGAACTTCTTTGTCCCTATTTTTATTCCAAATTTACATGCATGCCATCAACTATATATATATCAATTTTAATTAATGATAATGAATGAATTTTAATAAGTGAAATTGTTCTTTAATTATTGAAATGTTTTTTATACAATTAATTATTTAAATGTTAACCGATAAAGGAAAAATAAAAATTGAAAAATGTGATATTTAAACACAAATAAATATAAAATGTTTTCAAAATAAATATTTTTTTTATAACATTAACTTTGGTTTTTTTTTTTTAATGAAATACCTAAACTATAAACTATCCTTAAAGTAAAAATTAAAAATTGACTCCTTCAAATAGGAGAAATAGTCCAAAAATGCTATGTTAAATTTATGGGTTGAAATATTATTATTTAACTTTAATTATTATTATCTAACTTTAATTTTCTTCCACTATCTTCTCTAACAAATGGCTTCCAATTTGTTTGTCTTTGAAAAAAAAAATATAAATGAAGAAAGAAAATAAAGGGAACCTAACCACAAAACTATTAAAATCATTCTAATAAATTTTCCACTCTCATCTCACCACCTCCCTAAAATTTCTCCAACTACCTTCATAAAGTCTCTCGCTCGCTTAGATATAAATTCTTAATTATTAAAATAATTATTAGTAATAAATAAATAAGTATCAACCATAATTAGTACATCTGTTAAAAAAACAGATAATAAATAATACATGGAATCTAAAAAGTTAGAATACGAAAAAAGTGTTATTATTTATTTTTCAAGAATTTAATGATATTAATTAATTAAAAATAATTAATGGTAGAATTTCAAAAGTTTGGAATTCTAAAATATTTGTAACATTTTCAACATCTACTATTATAAATAAATAAATAAATTCTTCCACCAACATTACGAGCTCCATTTTTTCTTTATTTTTAGCATTATCTCTAATTTCCTTACTCTCAAAGCCTCTCTAATATTGAAAGCAAAACAATTCTAGACATACCTTATATATTCAAGTCGATGGAATGCATATCAAATTTGCATCACAATGTGTAAGCTTGAGACTTAGGTTCTAATTCTAACCTGTTAAAGTGGAATAATGCTATTTTTGTCAAAACTAACTAGCAATTTTCAACTATTTTTTTTAATGTTATTTTATACTTACTATAGTATTTTTTTAATATGTTAATATTTTTATTATTATATTTTTTATTTAAAATGTTTGTATATGCTTTAATTTGATTTTTTTTTAGTTCAACAATATGTGGAGATGGGGTTCAAACCTTTGATATTTTAATTCAAGATATATGTCTTAACTAGTTGTGAGCTATACTCAAGGTGGATGTTTTCATTTGAATTTGATGACTCACAATATGCTCATCTAAGTTCAAATTTTATAAGAAATTTAGCATGTTTATTAGATTATTTCTCTCTCTCTTTTTTTATTACAATAATTCTAGAAAAAGGTATGTAATATTTGAGAATATTAAATAAAAATTATTTAATTCAAAATGAAGCATTCAAAATTTTTTTTATAGCGAGTCTATTAAATTGTATAATAAACCACTGTGAAATTTATAACTTAGCTTTTATTTTAATGACAATTTTAAGAAAATGTTTTTAACTATAAAATATAACTTATTAAAAAAATTATAAAATATACATGTGATTTTTAACTAACAAAATAATAGGTATGTTGATATAAATGGGTATTAACAAATTTATGAAATAAAAATGACATAACTTAATTTCAATCATTTATAAAATTAATTTTTTTTTTAGTATTGTGAAATTATAACATATTATATTAGTAATTAATCTATTGTATGCAGCAAACAAAAAATCTATTGTTTCTATTTTACACAAAATTATTTTATTAGTTATAAGAAAAAATATACATAATTTAGTATATAAACGTGCATCGCACGTGGTAAAAAACTAGTTATAAAAAATGCTAATAAACTTTGCCTATTGTTTCAAAAATACCCATATTCTTTCAAAAGTTGCAATATTACCATTAACCTTTCATAAACATTTCAAAACTACCTTGAAGTAGAATTAATCCATTAGAATGTTAACGGAAATTGACGTCGCGACGACTTGAAACAACGTGGAAGTGTTGATTAAGTCTGAAAGAACGACATTCAGACAAGTCAACTTTTTGTACAACATTCTAATGATTTTTTTACTCTAAGGGTAGTTTTGAAACATTTATGAAAAGGTTGAGAGTAATATTGTAACTTTTGAAAGAATAGGGGTATTTTTGAAACAAGAGACAAAGTTCAAGTTGTTTTTTTTGTTTTTTTTTTCTTCCTCCATTGGTTTGATTTTTGTCATAATTAATTAATTGTTTGTTTCTTTTTCTACCACTAGAAAACAGCAACGTGGGTTGCACATGTGAAGTTTTTTTTTTGAATTTCTATACACTAGATTTTCATGATGTGCGTTGCATGTGGTTTCTCTTTAAGAGAAATGACATATGCTTTATGGTGAGTTTAATTATACATATATATATATATATATATATATATATATATATATATATATATATATATGTCAAAGTGAACCATCGATCAAGAGGTTCGAAGTTTGAATTCTCCTATCCCAAATTGTTGAATTCAAATATATATGTGTGGTGAGTTTATTGACTGGAAAATGTGATAAAAAGGAAAGTCATTAAATTATATAATATAATTTCAAATTATTTAAAATATAATAGAGATTTTTTTTTTTTTTTAAATGTTCACACATCTTCGAACACCATTCCTCTAACCGAATCCACAATCGTCCCCTTCAATCCAATCTCCTTGACAAAAATAACAATTTCCTCTAATGGGCTATTGCTTCAACAATTCAACATTCAAGGTTCCAATAACTATTTTTTATTGAGCAAAAAATACATGATTCACCATCATTTTTTATTGAACAGTTCACAATACATGATTCATCATTTCCTATTATCACATTCTTAAAATTATAACTATTTAATAATTTTGAACCATCCATAACTATTTTTTTTTTTATATTTTAACTTTTCACATTCTTATCTATCATTTTTATGGATACAATTAAATTATTAGTTCAATGAATTTTTATACTTTTTTTAAAAAAATTGTTTTAACTATTAAATTTCTAGAGTTTTTTTTTTATTTTTATTTTTTAAATTTCATTATTAATTATAATTAATGGTAAAGTCATAACATAGATTTCAATTTTTAAAAATAAAATGTCAAAATTTTATATATTCAAGTTAATTTTTCTAATTCTAATGTTTCACATTATTATTATTTTAACATGTTTGTTATAGTTAAATTTGGACAATAAAATCAAACCTAAAAGAATAGAGGATAATTAGGGGCCAAATTGGGATTCATACATAACTCGTGGAAAGATTGGGCACAAGTAAAGAAGCTATTGTGCCCATAGGCCCGAGAGCCCACCTCGGCTGAAGCCGAGCATATGGGCGTGCACTTCACATGCCCATAGCCCAATGAATCTTAGGAGAAGCCCAATTTGACTTTCTCCTAACCCTATTCGAAAGAGGAGGGAAAATATCTTAGGTCAATCCTCATATAAATAGATTATGAAAACACCATTGAAGGTAATTCAATGGTGTTTTCATAATCTATTTTTTATATTTTAACTTTTCACGTTCTTATCTATCATTTTTATGGATGCAATTAAATTATTAGTTCAATGAATTTTTATACTTTTTTTAAAAATTGTTTTAACTATTAAATTTCTAGAGTTTTTTTTTTAATTTTTATTAATTATAATTAGTGGTAAGGTCATGTAACGACCCTATAGGCTCAATACGCTACCTAAGAGTCATTACTAAGTCACGTCGCTATATTACCAAAATTTCGGCAACATAACGGCGTAACTACATGAAAACCAAAATTTTTGACCCTGATAAGACATAGAAAAACACACTTCTAAGATTTCAAACAACCTCCTAGCATCCAACAAACTTCTCAGTATGATGCTAGGGTCCAAACAGAAGAAACCAAATATACGTGCACGATTTACAAAGAAAGGTTAAAAGATTTTAAAACATTCTCCTAACATTTAAAAACTTAACATGAGTTCTATATACATCTAGAAACATAAAGGAAGCGGAATAGCAATCGGTCGGCTCCCCATGACTCAAGTAGATGATCTCCTGTCACGCGCTAGGGCCGATCTTAGCCTTACCTGAAAACATTTTAAAAAGGAAAAGGGTGAGTATTAACGAATAATACTCAGTAAGTCCATCATAGTTTTAAAATAAAAGTTTCAATCACATGCAACATGTCATTTTAAATCATAAAACCATCGCTGTAGTAGGGGACCTAAAATTCCTTTCATAAACCATGTACTTTTCCTCGCAGCTCTTGTGAACGATTAAATTCTCCCGAGGGCCTCTGAATAGTCCGAAGACATAGTTTTTCTGTCTAATAGAGTCCTCCCTACCTCTGAGAGTTAAGCTCGAAAGCTAACATATATCATGGAGTCCGAAGACTCAGCCCGAAGGCTACCATCGTGGAGTCCGAAGACTCAAGCCCGTCGGCTACAGTCTGGGGGCACTCTCGAACCCCGGGAGCATATAGAGTCCGAAGACTCGGGTTCCCTCAAAACCCACATAAAACTTTTGGGAGAATTATCGTCACAGCCTATATAAATCCTTTTTATGAACACAACACATGCATGAGGTCCCATTCATTTTAGAACATAGTTATGAATGCATCAGTCATAGCAACCGCATTTCAAAGACATACATATAATACACTTTCTTTCTTAAATACTTAACATGAAAAACATATACTTTCAAAGTAAACATAGAGCTCATTATAGGTTTCGAAAACTTCTTTAATATGTGAGATCCCTTACCTTAACCTTTTTACTTACTACAATACCCTTTCTTCACTTAGTAATTAAGCTTCTTGAGTTCCCACTCCAAGTACGATCCTCGGTCCTCGACAATTCACCTAAAAAGTGTCCTAAACGTGTCTTAAACCATTCGAATTACGCTAAAACACAGTCTATCATTAATAACTCGACGAAACGGACAATTTGGCAATTTTTACCCAACTCCGGCGAGCGGCGGCGCGTGGCCGGAGCACGGCGGCGCGTGCGGCGGCGGACGGCGGCGCGTGGCCGGCGCGTGAGAGCTTCCAATCGGCGCGTGAGAGCGCGTGAGGGCTCGTTCTCGTGCGAAGCTCACGGATCTGGGCTTTCCGGTCGGATCTGAGCTTCGTGCAGGCTGTAAATCCGGCGAGACTTACAGAAAATCGGGTTGCTGCTCAGTACAGAACGAATCCGGCGAACTTTGCGGATGATTTCGTCCGGCGGAACTTGCAGAAGACGAGGAAGACGAAACCGGCGGCTTGCAGCGTGGCCGGCGTTCGTGAGCTTCGGCGGTCGTTGCGGAAGATCCGGCGAGGAGCTGCGTTCGCGTGAAGGATTCGTTCGGCGGTGAAGATGGGTGTCGGTCGGAGGGAGAGAGAGAGAGAGAGAGAGTAAACGTTCTGCCGGCGAGAGAGAGAGAGTTACCGTGAGGAAGACGATCGAGTGAGATAGAGAGAGATCGGAGAGAGAGCGGCGGAGCTTCGGCGAGAGAGAGATGATCGGAAATGAGGGCTGCGGTGTCGCGAGGAAGGAGAAGACAAGAGAGAGAGAGAGAGAGAGAGAGACTGCGCGCGAGAGAGAAGAAGAATTTCCTTTTTTTTTTTTTTTTTTTTTTTTTTTTTTTTTAATAATAATAATAATAATAATAATAATAATAATAAAAATCAAAATATCTTCTCTTAAAAGACCAAAATGCCCTTTCCTTTTACAAAAATCACCAAATTACCCTTTTTCTCATTATTTCTTTCCATTTTTGCCCTCCTAACCTTCCAAATAACTCAAAATTCAATTTCTCTAATAGAAATTATTCCAACTTAATTTTCTCAAAGTTCGAAATTAAATTCCTAAATAAGCAGGTCGTTACATTCTTCCCCCCTTAAGAAAACTTTCGTCCTCGAAAGTGGCTAGTCTTACAAAACTTTGAATACATGTTCGCCTCTCAAACGTCACAACCAAACATTAGCCATCTTTCCTTTTTATTCTAACCTCAAAGCTCCTTTATCATGCTACCCTTACGAATACTAAACCACCATCTTCGAGCTTCCTTCCCCTTTTCCATCTTGTGGCAGCATAACTTATCATCATATACTCTTAATAACTCAAACGGTCTAAGCTGTCACATGCTCAATTCCTGGATAAACAATACTTTAGGTTTATAAGGTTTCGAAAGGTTTCAAACCTTCTTCTGACACCCATAGTGCCTTGCAATCTTTCAAAGCAAAGTCCTTAGCTATCCCTACCAAACCATAGATCGAGTAGTTGCATTTGTAAACCTTCAACTAGCATAGAGCAAAGATCACCTTACCAAGCTATATCGACTCTCAACCAACCCCTTTTTCGAGAACAATACCATGAATAACCACTTGCCAGCTCTACAATGAGCACTAATACATAATATCCATCCCTGCTTGAGCTCTTAAAGCTCACTTCATAAGCCTCACTCTATATGAACAACTGCATCATTGAGTCAACTAAGTTTGAGGCGTTACTACACTGGAGAGGTTCTAACATAGAGAGTAATCTATAATCCCAAGCAAACCATGCACCTTTCTAACTGCAACTACACAAAGTCATTTGGTTGCTAATTTTGTCCTTGCTGGAATCACTGAAACCGATCCCTTGATACCACGAGTCTTAGGAAAACCATCTTCTGACCTAGAGCTCGTATTCGAACTGAGACATTACCATCGATCATTGCTCCCAATCAAATGACAACTTTTCTCTATTTGCAGGGCTACTTTTACTCCAACTTGTAACATTACTAGCACCTGCATTCACATTATTCTTCTTTGTTTGATTCTCAGTTCTTCCATTCCAACCATAGTTTTGATTCACGCCTCAAGGACGATTTAGTACTTTCCAATTATTGTGCTCATTTCTCTTGATGTCGCCTTCCTACCTAATTCCTGAACATTCAACTTATCACTATCATCATTGCTCGATTTCCAACTCCGTCGTTGGCTATTCCATTCACTTTCTCGGTTCCAAGACCTTGCACAACCACCACTACTCCAAACTCTATTCTCATCCAAACCCGAACTCCAGCTTGCAAGTTTATCCGCATTGTCACCATCATTTGAATCGCTTTCTGGGTTTCACCTCACACGGCCTCGGCCTCCAAATTCAATTCTATCTGATCCAGACTTCCACTATTGCCTTGCCAAATTCATCCACTGGAGTCACATATATTCGAACCACTCTTTTTGGTTCCCTTTCCAACTATTTAGCAACAGAGGCCAATAACCATTTTCAACTAGAAAGTTGCTCTCTTTGTTTCCTTTGCAAGCCTAAAACAAAATCTTAACGAAATTCTCTTTCAAATTCTTGAGTTTCACAAGTTTAAACTCTTACCTTAGGAGTAAGATCTCACATGTTAAGCTAGGCTCCATAACCAAAGTCTCAAGTTCTTACCTTCAGTCAAAGCTTACGAAGTTCTGAGTTTCAATTTCTAACCAAATTTCTTTCACCACATTTAAGGATTTCTATCCTCAAAGCACTCCATACTTGAGTATTAGGCACCTCAACATAACCGTTTCCTTTTTATTTCTTGAGACAAACATATCTTTTCTATATCATCTTTTTCTTCCTTTACTAAATCCATTAAGTCTCTTTTCCATCACCGAGCAACACCTTTCCTCAACGAGAGGAACATAAAGCACATCATGACTATAGAGAGAAAGGTGAACAAGTTAAACCACGAGTACGGGGCTAATCCTTTCCAAAGTCTCAAATGACCCCATGAATCATCAATCATATTCTCTTTTGTTCTTATTTTCCATTCCTTCATAGCTTCCTCATTTGGGGTTCCTCGTTCATCACTAATCCACTCTTGGATTAATTCAGTCCTAATCCCCTTAAACTTATAACTGGCCTGTTTTGGTGGCATAAACACCACTTCTTTACGGAAACAATCAATATTAGCATGGTTCAAAACCAGCCAATCCATGCCTAGAATAACATCGAACCCTTCCATCTCTAAGACTATCAAATTCACATCCATCTCATGGTCGGAAACTATCATCTTACCATTCTTAATCCCCTCAGTAACTAATAGACTCAAGTTCTAACTCATCTTATCTCACAAAAGACGCAGAAATAAAGGAATGTGTAGAAATCAAATAACATAAACGCAAGATATCCCAAAACGGGAAACGTACCTGTAACTACAGCATCTGAGTTACCAGCCTCCCTGCTGGTACTAGCAATAACTCTCCCTTGCTATGGTGCGGGCCTATTAAGTCCTACTCCACCTGAACCTGAAGACTGGCCTCTCCTATCTGGGAGGGTAGGACAATTTTCAGCTCTGTGTCCCTCCTTTTTACATCGAAAACACAACCCAGACCGCATCAGGCACTGACCCCAATGAAACTTTCCACATTCATTACAACGAGGTTTCTCCCCGGTGTTAGGTCCTGGCCTATTCACTTGCTGCCTCTGACTAAAAGCGGCCTGTGACCTCATAGACGACTGTGAAGACTGTTTAGAACGCTGGGGATTCGAGTTCGTCTGACTCCATCTTCTCTTGTGATCAGAAGATGACTGACTCGGGTTTTGGACCATAGGAATCTCACTCTGTTGGCCTGCAACAATAAACTCTGCTGTCCTTACCGCAGTAGCATAGTCGTGAAGTGCTACAGCCTGTACCACGCCTTTAACCTGAGGATCCAAACCCATTACAAAACGCTCCGTTTTCTTGGCCTCAGTATCTACCAGCTCGGAAGCAAAACGAGATAACCTTGTGAATTCCCTCTCGTAGACATCCACTGGGCGTCGATTCTGTTTAAGTTGTAGAAACTCTTCTTGTTTCTTATATCGTGCAGTCGCAGGATAATATTTATTCCAGAAAGCCTCTCTGAACATCGGCCACGTCACTACACCTCCTCCTGTACCTATGGTCCTCTGAGCAGAATCCCACCATAGGTACGCATCATCCCTCAGCATAAATGTGGCGCAAGAAACCTTATATTCATCCGGGCAACTCATCAACTGAAAAATGTTCTCCATAGAGAACAACCATAACTCTGCCACTGTAGGATCCCCAGAGGATCCATCAAACGCCCTTGGATCATACTTTCTAAAGTCTTTCAAGTGACGGGCTTGTAATGAAGCTGGCGTAGAAACTTGACCCATCTGTGCTAACTGGGTCGTCACGGTCGCTTGTACTAAGTTCTGCATCGCCTCTAACATCAATGACGCAACCGTAGGATTTGCAGGCTCCATAACTGGATCAGGTTGATCCTGAGCAACAGGGGAACTTGCCCCAGAATTCACCTCCTGTTCCACTGGCATCTCAGGAGGTAAGTCATGTGTTCTACCAGCACCACGTCCTCTACCCCGTCCTCTACCTCTCCTTCTAGGCGGCATACTTAACAAACAAACACAATCAAGTTTAACCTCCACATCAAAAGGGATCACACATTTCAACTTTTCTTAAGCTTTCCTTAACTTAAAATACATTTCACATATGAATCATTTCATAAAAATAACATGCTTTTCAACAAACGAATTTAAAAGTTTACTTCGGAGGCGTACCTGCGCGATGACTGGAAATCACTACTTAGTCATGGGATACCTGATGCTTACGAAGTAAGCTAGTCTACAGAACCTATAACCTAGTGCTCTGATACCAACTGTAACGACCCTATAGGCTCAATACGCTACCTAAGAGTCATTACTAAGTCACGTCGCTATATTACCAAAATTTCGGCAACATAACGGCGTAACTACATGAAAACCAAAATTTTTGACCCTGATAAGACATAGAAAAACACACTTCTAAGATTTCAAACAACCTCCTAGCATCCAACAAACTTCTCAGTATGATGCTAGGGTCCAAACAGAAGAAACCAAATATACGTGCACGATTTACAAAGAAAGGTTAAAAGATTTTAAAACATTCTCCTAACATTTAAAAACTTAACATGAGTTCTATATACATCTAGAAACATAAAGGAAGCGGAATAGCAATCGGTCGGCTCCCCATGACTCAAGTAGATGATCTCCTGTCACGCGCTAGGGCCGATCTTAGCCTTACCTGAAAACATTTTAAAAAGGAAAAGGGTGAGTATTAACGAATAATACTCAGTAAGTCCATCATAGTTTTAAAATAAAAGTTTCAATCACATGCAACATGTCATTTTAAATCATAAAACCATCGCTGTAGTAGGGGACCTAAAATTCCTTTCATAAACCATGTACTTTTCCTCGCAGCTCTTGTGAACGATTAAATTCTCCCGAGGGCCTCTGAATAGTCCGAAGACATAGTTTTTCTGTCTAATAGAGTCCTCCCTACCTCTGAGAGTTAAGCTCGAAAGCTAACATATATCATGGAGTCCGAAGACTCAGCCCGAAGGCTACCATCGTGGAGTCCGAAGACTCAAGCCCGTCGGCTACAGTCTGGGGGCACTCTCGAACCCCGGGAGCATATAGAGTCCGAAGACTCGGGTTCCCTCAAAACCCACATAAAACTTTTGGGAGAATTATCGTCACAGCCTATATAAATCCTTTTTATGAACACAACACATGCATGAGGTCCCATTCATTTTAGAACATAGTTATGAATGCATCAGTCATAGCAACCGCATTTCAAAGACATACATATAATACACTTTCTTTCTTAAATACTTAACATGAAAAACATATACTTTCAAAGTAAACATAGAGCTCATTATAGGTTTCGAAAACTTCTTTAATATGTGAGATCCCTTACCTTAACCTTTTTACTTACTACAATACCCTTTCTTCACTTAGTAATTAAGCTTCTTGAGTTCCCACTCCAAGTACGATCCTCGGTCCTCGACAATTCACCTAAAAAGTGTCCTAAACGTGTCTTAAACCATTCGAATTACGCTAAAACACAGTCTATCATTAATAACTCGACGAAACGGACAATTTGGCAATTTTTACCCAACTCCGGCGAGCGGCGGCGCGTGGCCGGCGCGTGAGAGCTTCCAATCGGCGCGTGAGAGCGCGTGAGGGCTCGTTCTCGTGCGAAGCTCACGGATCTGGGCTTTCCGGTCGGATCTGAGCTTCGTGCAGGCTGTAAATCCGGCGAGACTTACAGAAAATCGGGTTGCTGCTCAGTACAGAACGAATCCGGCGAACTTTGCGGATGATTTCGTCCGGCGGAACTTGCAGAAGACGAGGAAGACGAAACCGGCGGCTTGCAGCGTGGCCGGCGTTCGTGAGCTTCGGCGGTCGTTGCGGAAGATCCGGCGAGGAGCTGCGTTCGCGTGAAGGATTCGTTCGGCGGTGAAGATGGGTGTCGGTCGGAGGGAGAGAGAGAGAGAGAGAGAGTAAACGTTCTGCCGGCGAGAGAGAGAGAGTTACCGTGAGGAAGACGATCGAGTGAGATAGAGAGAGATCGGAGAGAGAGCGGCGGAGCTTCGGCGAGAGAGAGATGATCGGAAATGAGGGCTGCGGTGTCGCGAGGAAGGAGAAGACAAGAGAGAGAGAGAGAGAGAGAGAGACTGCGCGCGAGAGAGAAGAAGAATTTCCTTTTTTTTTTTTTTTTTTTTTTTTTTTTTTTTAATAATAATAATAATAATAATAATAATAATAATAAAAATCAAAATATCTTCTCTTAAAAGACCAAAATGCCCTTTCCTTTTACAAAAATCACCAAATTACCCTTTTTCTCATTATTTCTTTCCATTTTTGCCCTCCTAACCTTCCAAATAACTCAAAATTCAATTTCTCTAATAGAAATTATTCCAACTTAATTTTCTCAAAGTTCGAAATTAAATTCCTAAATAAGCAGGTCGTTACAGGTCATAACATAGATTTCAATTTTTAAAAATAAAATGTCAAAATTTTATATATTCAAGTTAATTTTCCTAATTATAACGTTTCACATTATTTTAACATGTCTGTTATAGGTAAATTTGGACAATAAAATCAAACCTCAAAAGAATAGAGGATAATTAGGGCCAAACTGGGATTCATACATAACTCGTGGAAAGATTGGGCGCAAGTAAAGAAGCTACTGTGCCAATAGGCCTGAGAGCCCACCTCGGCTCAAGCCGAGCATATGGGCGTGTACTTCGCATGCCCACATTCCAATGAATCCTAGGAGAAGCCCAATTTGACTTTCTTCTAATCCTATTCAGAAGAGGAGAGAAATCCTATAGGTCAATCCTCATATAAATAGATTATGAAAACACTATTGAAGGTAATTCAATCCTCACTCTCAAACTCCTATGCTTGCTACACACTCTTAATTCTCTGACTTAAGCATCAGAGTATGTGTGGCAAGCACCACACTAGTGTGCAATTTTTTTTTTGTTTTACAGGCTACCTTCTTCTCTCAAAATATAAATTCACTATTGAATCACGTGCAGATTAAGTGCGTTCACTTGTCCAGATTTGTGCATCAACAAATGCCAATTTTATATATGCTTATAAATTATTGGTTGCAATTTATTTTAATACTTTCATTTTTTTAAAAATTATTTAACTTTCAAATTTCTGAATTAAAAATGAAGTGATAGATTTTAAGATTACTTTTTAGAAATAAATTAGCATGCAAAACCTTTTGTATTCAAGCCTCTCATGTTAACTTTTTATTTATAAATTTCATAAATGCATTTAAATTAATACCTAAAACTATATCTGTAGAGAGAGAGAGAGGTACTTTTTCGATCTAAAACCACAATAATCCTTAATTTGGCAAAACGATGATCAACATGATTTTCATTTCTTGAGGCAAAAAAAAAAAAAAAAAAAAAAAAAATCAATTTGAAGAAATTTCTAGTATCCCACCTATCTTTTAGCACCATTCCAATATCAACTATATAGAGATGATGGAAAAACATCATCCTTTAATATAACACCATGCAATTTTTATTATTAACCACAATATTTTTTTAATATCAAGTACATCAAATAATAAAATAATACGATGAATAAACATGATAGAATAGAAAAAAAGTACAAAAAATGCATGCAACATGTATGGCTATTCCAATCAATTTTCTTTAGAACAATATATTAGAGAAAATACTACATAATAACACCTTTATAATCATAGACTAAAATATATATCAACACATTTATAAACCTATCATAAAAACCAACAAACTAGTTAAAAAATCTACCAATTAAAATCAATACAAACATGAATATTAATAATAAACAAAAGTATTCAAATACTTTTTAATTTAGTTTTTTAGTTATTGTCATGATAATTTAGAAAAAAATATAATCAGCTTCAAAATGATTTTAACATTTCAGGCCATGAGTTGTTGAACAATTAGGAGCATAAAATTGTAAACCAATCTATTTCGAAGGATTACTTTGTAAACAAATAAATTATTGATAGTAAAACTGAGATCATATAATTGGATTAAGTACATTATTCACGTACATATCTCATCTTCTATATCTTTAATTTTTTGCATAACATGCGTCATTTCAGAGAGAAATTTGTGTACCTGATCTACAGTACACAATTTCACAAAATTTTTGCATAACCATCTTCCCTAGAAATTACAACATATCATCTACACACAAGGAGTAAGTTTGTGTACTTGATCTACTCAGCTTCAATTGACAATATATCATCTTCATTCTCCCTTATTTACATATTTGTCAAGTCTTAGTTGAAATTATAAAGTATCAACACGGCATCGAAAGAAAAGCTAATTGATGAATGTTAGAATAAGAATTCAACAAAAAAATTATAAGGTAAAGCAAGATAATGAATAAAAGAAGGAAAACAAACCTAAAAAGAAGAGAAGACTCAACCTTTGTAGAAAAAAAATGAAGAGAGCTCTTTATATAGTTGTAGGGAGGGAGAGTTACGAAACTTTTGGAATTTCACATAATTAAAAATATAAGTAAAGATAAACTCATAAATTTTTAGAATTGATTTATAGAAATAAATGGAAGTAAACTTTTTATATTCTAACTCTTTGAATTCATGAAAATGTGTGAAAAGAGGTTAAACAATCAAGGATAGCTAGGTTACAAATAAGTAAGATGATTTATTTAAACAATAAATAATAGGTTAACTCTTCACGTTAGGGCGTGGAAGTGAAATTCAATAATTAATTATAATTAAAAGAAAAGTAAAAAAATTTAACATTAATTTTTAGTAGAAAATGAAATCATTAAATTAATAATAAAACTATTTTTTTAAAGGTTAAACCAATTTTTTTTTTAAAGATCATTACTTCAAAGGGTCATCCGTACAAAAATTCTAAAGTTATTGATTGTATTCTAAAAAAAGAAAATTACATTAAAAATAAGTAGTTGTCTTATGTGTGTTAACGTGGGTGGCAAGTGGAATTTGGGTGGGTGCTCATGTCATGTAAGCCATTAATATATTAAAAAAATACATAAAGAATACTTTAGGTATTATTTTAAAAGATAAGGGTAATATCGTTCAAAAAAAGTTTCTTCCACATTTGCACTTTTATATATGTTATAGATTATAGATTATAGACCAAAGTGAGCATAACTGAGCGATAATTGGCACCTTCAACCAAAAGGTCAGAAGTTCGAATTCCTCACCCCCAAATATTGTTGAACTCAAAAAAAAAAAAAATTATAGATTATAGATTTATTAAAAAATGAATAAATGATATAGTATTAAATTAAGAAAACAATAACAATTTTAAAGATGATAAAATAGAATGGTTAAATAAAATGTTAGTCTATTAAATGAGTAATTCTTTATAACAATATTTTTACATTTCCAACATTTGAATTTAACAAAATCTTTGTTGTTTCCATAGAGATCCTTCTTGAAAATGCAACATATAATTGTCCGTGTGAAAAGACATATTGTGGAAAATAAATTCCAACATTTGATATTGTTTATCCTTGTGCATTGTTAATGGTCATCCCAAAACTAAGTCATGTTGTAAGTTAAATTTGATTCGGAAGCTCTTATCTGTATCGTTCAAAATTTTCTTCTTCCCAAGACACTTTGATCATTTTGGCATAAAAAAGAAACAAAATTGCATTTTATTAACATGACTTTACAAATGCAAAGCAATAGAAAATTTTAAATTAAAATTTAAACTAAAATGAAGATTAAGAAGAAATCATAAAATAGAGATATTCCTTTGAGTAAACCAATTTGCTATTTGCTATATAAGTAGAAAAGGAGACAAATTATTCTTTGTTTAGTATTTGATCTCTTTGCAAATGCATGAAACTCTTTAAAGGAGACCTTTGATGTCTATTTATAATTATTTATAATGAATCATTTAATTTGTTTTATGGAATTTGAATACTTTAATAATTTTTGCATTGTTTTAATTTTCATTAATATATCATTTTTTTTTAATCTTTACTTCCATTGTCATTGGTGGGCAAGAGGGCTTTTCATGTTCGTTATGATTATGATTATTATTATTATTTTAAATCAACTTATTCTTCAATGAATTGAATTTAAAAGAAAAACATGTGCCCTAGGTAACCGAAAATGAAGGGTAATTAATTTCACCTTTTTGTTAGTTTAAATTATTTAATTGTTATATCATAGAGGTTAAAAAAAACGTTTTTCTTAATCTTTTTTTTTCTTTTTTTTTTTAAAGATGTAAAACCTTATTTCTCCCTCTATGTTATTAAAGTAATCTTTTTTTTTTTTTTGATAAAAGAGAAATAAAGACAACAAATAAAGCTACTGAAAAGAAATAAAGCTACTGAGCCCTATTTCACAGGCGAAAGGGGTTTCTCTTTCTCTTTCAGCTCGTGCAAACTTAGGAACTTCTTCCAACCATATCTTCTCTTCTCGAACTTGAAGTGCTTCTCGTGCCACCCTGTGCGCCAGCGTATTAGCTTTCCTGTCACACCAGGTAAATGCACAAGCCCTCAATTTATTTGAAAGCTCTCGAATATCTTCGATAATCTGACCCAGTTCTGAATGGTTGCGAGAATTTTGGTGAAGAAGCTTTATAACTGTAGCCGAATATGATTCGACCACCATCTGGTTAAAACCCATCTTCATAGCCACTAAGATCCCATCTCGCATGGCCATAGCTTCGACCAAATCAACTTCAATAATCCAAGGGATCGGCTTTGCCAAGGTAAGCATCGCCTAACCCTTTTCATTTCGGATCACCACACCTATACCACTCCTTCTATTCTCTCTGTCAATAGCTACATCTGCATTGATCTTGAACTGAGGGAATGTTGGCGGTTTCCACATGCATTGCACATCTTTTGGGGAATCTACTTGCTCTATATTACTCCTTAAATCACATTCCTTATATTGATGAACATAGGTTTGAAATGAGTTCCAATTATTAACCCCATCACCTTCATTCACTCTATTTTGAACCACTGTTTTATTCCTCTCATTCCATACACACCAACACATAACCAGGAATTCTCAAATTGATCCTTTTTTAGGTTCAAGCTGAACCACCAAATTAGATCAGCCATTTGAGTAAGCTGTTTAGGCCAATTCATATAGAAAAATGAGGAATCTTCCCAAAGCTTCCGTGACTTTTTACAGTCCTAAATGGCATGTATAGTAGATTTTGGTTCCTTATGACATCTTGGGCACAATCCCTCCAGTTTCATTCCTCTTTGGTTTAGATTAACAATCGCTGGAATATGTTCATTGAACAACCTCCAAACAAAAATTTTAATTTTATTTGGAATCGAACAATTCCAAAGAAACTTCCACCACCGCACCATCTGATTTTCCTCTGAGGGTGAAGCTCTATCTAATAAAGAACAAGCAAGCTTATATCCGGATTTCACAGAATAAACGCCATCCTTCTCATAATGCCACAACACTTTATCAGGACTCTTAGTGTTTGGCCGAGGGAGACTAAGGATTTGCCTCACATCTTCTTCAAAAAATAAATCCTTTATAAGCTCCTCATTCCATCTCCCCGCATCTGTCAATAAATCCATAACCTTTGCTTCCGGGTTTACATTTAAATTACGAGTCAGCTTCAAGGATAATGGTCGACACAACCAATTATCCTTTGTAATACTGACTTTGCTACCATCTCCAATCCTCCATCTTATCCCTTTCGCCAATAAATCCCTGCCCCATAACATACTTCGCCACAAATAAGACGCACTACTAGCAATCTTTGCTTCTAGGAAAGACGTAGAATGAAAATATTTCCCTTTTAATACTCTAGCTAATAGAGAATCAGGACACTCTAATAATCGCCAGCCCTGTTTAGCTAAAAGAGACTGGTTAAATAACTCTAAGTCTCTAAAACCCAATTCTCCTCTTAATTTCGAAGTACAAGCTTTTTCCCAAGAAATCCAGTATATTTTATGATGGTTATCGTCATCTCCCCACCAAAACCTCGCCAAGACTCTATGGCATTCTTTCACAAGAGCTTTTGGTAATCTAAAACAATTCATCGAATATGTCGGTATGACCTGTAACACTGCCTTAATTAACACTTCTTCCCCCCAGTAGAGAACAATTTGTGCCTCCATTTCATAAGCCCATATTTTATCTTTCACAAATTTGAATGAGAATTTCTTTGATTTACTCAAAGAAACGGGCAGTCCTAAATATTTATCATGACTATTCACAAGGGTCACCTTTAATTGTGAAAGTATATTATTCTGATTAGCTATATTGGTATTTGGACTGAAGCAAATAGCTGATTTACCATAATTAACCTCTTGACCTGTAAGAATAGTATAACTTGAAAGGGATTGTACAATCATAGAAGCTTCCTTCATCGTGGCTCTAAAGAACAATAGAGAATCGTCTGCAAAAAATAGGTGTGAAATAGGCGGTGAAGCCCTTACTATTTTGAGACCTGTTATCTCCTTATTTCTTTCTAGCTTAATTAGCAACTGAAATAGAGCTTCTGTGCATAATAAAAAGAGATAAGGGGACAGTGGATCACCTTGTCTCAATCCCCTAGTTGGTTTCACAAAACCTTGTCTCTGTCCATTGATATTAAAAGTGAAGGATACGGAAGAAATACACCTCATAACCAACCCAACAAAGGAAACTCCAAAGCCAAGAGAAAGCATAAATTTCTCAATAAAGAACCACTCAACCCTATCATATGCCTTACTCATGTCAAGCTTTAAGGCTGCCCACCCTGTTTTTCCAATCTTCTTACCTCGAATACAATGTAAATGTTCAAAACCCAGGATTGCATTATCAGCAATATTCCTACCAGGAATGAATGCACTCTGATAAGGAGATATAATAACTTTCAAAACTTCTTTCAATCGGTTAGCAATTGTCTTGGAAATTAACTTATACAGAACGTTGCATAAACTAGTCGGCCTAAAGTCTTTAACAAAAGCAGTTGCAGGTGATTTGGGAATTAAAGTAATAGTTGTTAAGTTAATATCGTCTATAGATTTTCCTTTATTTAGAACATCAAGGCAATAAGTAGTCACATCCTCTCCTACAATATTCCAAATTTTCTTATAAAATAGAGCTGAGAACCCATCTACCCTAGGAGCTTTTGACGATCCCATCTGTTTTAACGCTACGACTATTTCCTCTTTTGTAAAAGGTTGAGAAAACATGTGATTTAAATCAGATGGGACAACAACATGAACCTGTCGTAAGAAATCCTGGATTATTCCACTATCCTGTTGGTCATTTGAGGTAAACAACCTTTTAAAGTAGCCGGTAAACTCCCTCTGAATATCAGCTTCATTCTTCAACCACCTTCCATCCTCACTTTTAATTTCTTCAATAAAGTTTGTTCTTCTGCGATAGGACGCACACTTATGAAACCACTTTGTATTTCTATCCCCCCCATTTCAACCAGTCTACTCGAGCTCTTTGTTTCCAATAAATTTCTTCTTCATTTAACAACGACTCCAGCTTCTTAGAAGCTGTTTTAACCTCACCATACCCGTTGATAGCTTCTTGAACCGCCTTTTGTGCTATAGTAATTATCTTCTCATAATTACCACGCTTTGAAGCACCCCAAGAACTCAACTTTTCAGCACAAGCTTGTAGTTTCTGATTCACACTACCATCTGGAAGATTCTCCTTTCCTTGAAGAGTCTACCCTTCTTTAGTAATTTCCACACAATCCTCTTGAAGAGACCATACCTCTTCAAAACGAAAATTATAAATTTTCCGCCTCTTCCTCTTCAACGAATCCACACTAAGATTAACCTCTACCAGGCAGTGATCCGAATGCATGAAATCTAAGTGATTGACCTTATCAGCTGTCGTTTACCTTTAACCTTATCAGCTTCCATATTAGCGTTTCTCTCCTTCTCAACATGTAGTCTTTTCCATTTTTTCCTTCTAGAGCCCAACTCAAGCTCTTCATCACCAGCAGTTCTCATTGTTTGTGTTACGCATAACTCCTTATTTAGGGTTTCTATTATCGAATTAGAGTTATTTTCCACAAGGAAACTTGCTTCTGTATTAGGCAACTCCTCTTGACTCCTTTGATCTTGCATTTCATTCCCCCTATCATTCTGACCCTGTTTTACCATAACTTTAAAAGACTCATTTTTATCAACTTCCCCCCTTACCCTTCCAACGTCCTCTAACTTCCTCCTTAAACACCCCTCCCCCAAAGACCTACCAACATCTGATAAACCTTGGGGTTCGTTCGCTCCAATTTCTACCAGTACAGATTCTGCATCAACCACTCTCTACCCATCCTTTCCTTCTTCTTTGCTAGGAGCGATAAATGAGACACCCTTATCTATATTATGTCCTTTACTTGTACTAGCTTCTGCTCTTCTATGATCTCTCTTATTATCCCCTTGTTTCCTGAACTCGACTGCCCTCAAGCTTGGCCCATACCTTAGTTCTTCTGAAGTTTCCTTGTCGTCAAAGGTACTTTCACACTCCTTTTGTGTATGGCCTAAAAGCCCACACGCGAAACAAAACTCAGGAAGCTTCTCGTAGAGGCAAAGTACCATCTATCGACCCCCTCATCTTCAATTTTAATCTTCAGCCCCTTCTAAGTGGTTTTGAAACATCCACCCTTATTCTCATCCTAGCAAACCGACCCATACACCTCCCAAAGGGGTTGTATCCACCTGCAACACCTCTCCCATCGATTTGCCCATCAATCTCAAAACCTCCTCTTGCATACATAATAAGGGTAAATTATATAGTTGAATCCAAAATTCTGTAATTCTGCATAAATAAGATTTAGATTTTCCGGTTGTTCCAATTCATTCGGTTGTTCAAAAAGAATAATGGCTCCATCAAAAAACCAAGGTCCATTAGATATGATTCTATTTTTCTCCATCAAAGATCTAAATTTGAAGAAGAATATATTTTCTCCTATGCAATCGATTGGAGTTTCCTTATGAACTTTCCAAATATTCCTCATCACACTCTTGAAGGATTCAATATTAATTAGTTTTTGGGTTAAAACTTTACCTACCAAACATAGAGATAAATCTCTAGTTCTGTTTGTTTTCGCAATCTCTCTAAGATCAGTGACTTGTTCTTCTTCTTTAGTCAAATTCCTTCCCTTCCACTTGGAAATCAAAGAATCCACGTCCATTTGAACTGCCGCTTGTTAGACAAAATGCCGAATTTAGATTAACCTGGAAGATCTCCAGAATTTTCCTCTCACCAGGGAGAGATCCTATTATAATACAAGTAGTTGTTATTAAAGTAATCTTTGAGGCCTATTGTTTCTCCCCATCTCCTTCTGTATACTACCCACTCTCTCTCACTCTCCATATATATATATATTTTTTTTTAAATTCAACATTCACTCTCCATATTCAATACCCTCCCCATCTTTTTAGGCATATTTTTTTTTCTCTATTTCCATACCCTCTCTCATTTGGTACTTTTTTTTTTAGTTTTTTTTTTTAAATTTATTGACAGTGCAAATTTTGTATTTCTTTACTATGATGCTTGTCTATAAGTGTTCTATAAACATTTAATATAAAAGTATTTTAAAAAAAATTATTGTAGAGGAATTTGAAAGTAACTGATATTTATTCTAGGGGGATTGGAATCTAATGTTAAGAGTTTTGTTTACAAATAAAATTTATATTATTTCAAAAATTAAAGGAACAATTAAGGTTTGTCAAATGTGGTTCTCGCTTCATATAACTCACAACAATATGTACTTTTGAAAATCAAATTCAATAATTCCAAATAAAATTATAGAGATTAAGATTTTGTACTCACAACAATACATCACTTTTGATCTGGATAAAATATTCTTTCAAATTTCAAAATTTGATAAGATTGGTTAGTTTTACATTTATTACAACTCCGACAATATCTACAAATAATTGGAAGTTAGAAAAGTGAAATCTTAGAATGAAACTAAATAGTTTATATTTATAGTATGAAAAAAAAATGCTTATCAAGATGTATATTACAATGAATAGTTTATTTTTTAGTTATGGAATTTGAAAAGATTAATAAACATTTTTTTATTATAATTTATAATTAGGTTAGAACTTTGTAAAAGGTATAAACATTTGGATGATGAAGAGTAGTCATGCTATTCTTCCTCCAAACTCCTTCATTAATTTTGAAAATTAAAATGAACCCAAACTGCTAGCCTAACTTGTTTAGGTACCCATCCATGTGCCAATGTTTCAAATTAGGTATAATAAATTATGCACTATAAATGACATTTAAAGGAAATTATGTCGTTTCAAATTGGGGTTTGCCCATGTACCCATGTTTGAGCAATGCTTTTTCAAATTCTACCATTCAACTTTATTATTTGTGGGCTGAAATTTAACTTTGTAAGTATGCACTATAAATGGTATTTGAGGAAAATTATGTTGTTTCAAATTAAGGCTTGCCCACTACCATATTTGAGTTGTGTGGGCTGAAATTTTTTAGTGCACTTTTATTATTTAAATTTTAAACTATTTAATATAAAAATAATAATTAAGGAGCATATGTAGAATTATGAAAGTATCATTTGGATAAAATAGTTCTAGAATGATTCTCTAGCTTAGGCACTTTTTAAGATAGTAAGATAACAATTTGGAGAATCAACCTAATATATATATATATATATATATATATATATATATATATATATATATATATATTTATTTATTTATTTATTTAGTGAAGAAACCTAATAAGTTGGTGGTAGTTACCCTGTAAATTATGAGTCTCATAAATCTACGACTAAATATACCAACTGGTCACAAATTATTTAGAGAATTCTAAATTTGATATTTGATCTTTAAAATTTTGTAATTTTACCCTTAATGTATTGAGAATTCTCAAATAGATTCTTATGATTTTTTTAATTAAAATTTTGATCTTAACAAAAAACTTGTCTTTTAAATGATGTTTTATTAACATATTCAAATACATGTAGACATGTCACTGGACATATACATTTAAAAATAATAATTTGTTGATGGATGGGTTGGATTTTGAGAACAAACAATGTACTTAAAAAAAAGTTGGAATTTGTGTTAAATAACATGTGAGTAGCATGCTATATGTTTAAACATATTTGTAAAACAATAATTTTAATGATCAACCTAAACTTTTCTAAACAAAATTTAATAAATATTAAAAAAAATGTGTCTCCACGTGCATGCAACATGGAGTGGTTGGACGTCCTCAAAGAGAAAAAATTTAAAAAGGAGTCGTCACCAATATTTTTTACAGTGTGATTGAGCACTGTTGAGCACTGTTAAGGAAGCCCGCTAGTGCTCAGCCGAAAGCCTATTTACAATTACAGCTTGTTTCTAATTGTTATTTTCAAATGTTGGGCTTTGATTTGTTTTGATTCAATTCTTTTAGGGTTAGAAATGGCAAACTTTAATTGTGCGTTTTGAAAAATGACAAAACATCCTTGTTAATAAAAATCCTAATGTTTGTAATCAATTATTCATTAAACTAATCTTAATTTTTATTTTCAAAATCTTGGAGGGCCTGAAGTTGTCCGCCCATGCTTGAGGTTTAAAGTTGGAGTCTATTTAGTTCTTGAGAGGTTTCAAAAGAGACTTTAATTTGTGAGGTTTTTCTAAATGGTCTCTAGCTTAACCTTAACCTAAGGAATGATGATTGAACTGTTATCTCCTAACATGGATTGGTGACATGTTATTTTGTTTAATTGAAATCTAAAAAAAAAAAAAAAAAAATTTCTAAATGGTCTACATGCCAAGAATTGAGAAGAAGCCCTCTGTTGCCAACAAAATCAAAGTAGGTTAATTTTAAAATCTTGCTCAATCACTAAAGGATATCATGCCAACTTCAGCATACCTTAGTGATTAAGACACTTCTTCCTTAAAAGAAGTTATAGGTTCGAATCTCTACCATTGTATTTTATATATGGTATAATTGATGTGGGAAGAAAATATGAATTTGTTTAATTTAGTACTTTTTAGTTAATTTAGGTAGGTTGTAAATTATAGTTGATAACCTTGTTATTTATTATTTAGGATTTGTTTGTGTAATTTCCAATATTTGTGAAGGGGCAGTTGCAACAATGGCAAAAAAATTTGGCCCAATTGCAAGTGTGTCTCCTATTTATTGCAAATATATCAAAAAAGTCAGCCCAGCCCAAACAGAATCTGAAAAAAGTCCAAAATAGCCCTTCATTTAATCCCGCTTTTTTAATCCCATGTTTTTACAATATGAAGTATATTGACGGTGCTTTACTTTACCCAAACAGTGTTTTGCTTTCAAAGACTTTCAATGAAGCATACAAAATTATTGAGAGAATTTGTACTAACAACTGTCAATAGTTTGATGTACAAAGCAACCCAGGGAAGATGAGTAGTAGTAGTAGGGGAATGTTGGAAGTGGATGCTTTATCAGCTTTAAGTGCACAGATTACATCAATGACCAATATGCTGAAGAATATATAAGTTGATAATGCTCAACATAATGCAACATCAGTGAGTAAAGTTTCCGCAGTAACCTGTGTTTATTGTGGAACAGGTCACACATTCGAATTTTATCCTGAGAATCCAGTATTAGTTTGTTATATTGGGAATTAGAATAATCAAAGAAATTATTCTAACACCTATAATCAAGGGTGGAGGAATCATCCCAATTTTGCTTGGGGTGGATGGAGTAGTAGTTCTCAAGCTCCTCAATTGAAGCCAAGAATGGAGTATTCACAAGGATTTGGTCAGCAAAATCAGCAAGTTCTACCTCAGCAACAAAAACAAATGAATCAACAAATTTCGAGGACTTCTCTAGAAAGTTTGGTGAAAGAATATATGGCAAAAAATGACACCATAGTTCAACGTCAGCATGCTTCATTAAGAAATTTGGAGCTATAGATGGGTCAATTGGCAAGTGAATTAAGGGAAAGACCATTGAGAAAATTACCTTCTGACACTGAAAATTTGAAAAGATAAGGTAAAGAGCAAGTACAAGATGTGGAATTAAGAAGTGGTAAGCCCTTTGCTGCAACAAAAAAAAATGATCAACCAAAAGTAGAAAGGCAAGGAAACTGCAGTATAAATCGAAGATAGGGACAAGGCAGATGAGTTGAATTCAAAGGAATTGGAAGATGGGGAAATAACCAGAGCAGCACCTTCAGAGTCAACTACATGTGTTTTAATTATAACATCACCATTTAAGCCACCTCCACCTCCCTACCCTCAAAGGCTAAAGAAGAAGAATCAAGATGTTCAGTTCAAGAAGTTTTTTGATATCTTTATACAACTTCACATAAATATCCCTTTGGTTGGAGCCTTAAAGCAAATGTCAAATTATGTGAAGTATCTTAAAGATATATTAACAAAGAAGAAAAAAAACAACTGAGCATGAGATTGTTGCTTTAACTAGCGAGTGGAGTGCTATTTTTACTAGCAAAATTTCCCAAAAGTCCAAGACCTAGGATCATTCTCCATTCCAATATCTATAAGAGGTCAGCATATGGGAAGAGCACTCTGTGACCTTGGGGCTAGTGTTAACCTTATGCCACTTTCTATTTTTAAGAAATTGGGCATAGGTGAAGTTAGACCAACTATAGTGACTTTGCAGCTTGCATATAGGTCGATTACTTATCCTGAAGGAAAATATATGATATTTTAATGCAAGTTGATAGGTTCATTTTTCTTGCTGACTTCATAATATTGGATTATGAAGCATATAAGAAAATTCCTATTGTCTTAGAACGACCTTTCTTAGCTATTGGAGGGACTGTGATCAATGTTCCAAAAGGGGAGATTACACTGCAAGTTGATGATTAGGAAGTACAATATTTTTGAAGCAATGAAATATTCGATGATGTGGAGGAATGTTTGATGATTCAGACTTTGGACAATGCAGTTAAGAAAAATGTTGAGATGTTAATGCTGGAGCAACATACGCAAGTGTTTGGAAAAATTACAATAGATGAGTTGAGGATTAATAGTGTGAAACAAGAGATGAAATCTGTTTTGGAGGTTTCAAGCTTTGCTAGAGCATTTGAGTCTTTAGATTTAGCTGAGAGGAAGTCCCCACCAATGCAGCCTTCTATTAAAGAGCTACCCGAATTGGATTTGAAACTTTTACCCACCCATTTGAAATATGCCTACCTAGGAGAGAATGAAACTTTTTCAAACATCGTTTCAACAAGTTTGTTGTCTGAGGATGATGTTTTGCTATTGAAATTGCCTCAGCAACCTGAGATTAGAATGTCTTCCATTGATACAAAATTATTCATCCCAGAAGTGAAAAAACCTTGGTATGCTGGCCTTGTCAACTACCTTGCTTGTGGAACTTTGCCCATTAGTTTATCAAAACAACAATTGAAAAGGTTTTTCCATGAGGCGAAGTTGTATTTCTGGGATGATTCATTTGTGATTAGACAGTGTGTTGATAAGGATGAGAGAAAGTTTAAGGTAAATGGGGAGCGAATCAAACATTGCTGGGGGGAGGAGTTTCAACGAAATTATGTCTCTCTCCAACTGCTTGAGGGTGGTTAAAACAAAAATTTTGAGGGAGCATTAGTACTTTAATTAAAAATCAATTTTACTCCCACATATGGTTTGTTGCATTTTGGTTTACTTTTATTTCAGTTTTTATTATTTTCTACTTGTTTTCTTTGTGACTTTTTTTTCCTGTTGTAGGCATTCTTATTCTATTGGAATAATTAGGGTTGATAATGCAAAGGCTAGAACATAATGAATTACAACAGCAAATGAAAATGAGAATGAAAGAGACCTGCAATTGAAGATTGAGAAATGAAAGGATATGGTGATGTTATCCCTCTTTGCTGCCTACAACTTGATGTTTTAGCCTGTGTATTTTGTTGCTGCCTTTTGTTAATTCTGTTCTTTTGGTTTATTAAAAAAAAAAATTTGTTGTTTTAGTTTAGTTACTGCTTAGTTAGATTAGGACTATTAGATCTGCCAGTTTGTAAGGAGAAGAATAAATTGTTATGTTGTTAGAAAGAAAGAAGTATGATGAATGCATAGTTTATGTTTCAGCATTGCTGTGTTGAAAAAAAAATGGAGCATAGTCTGTTTTGTTCAATGTATGATCCTGAAAACTTGTACTGGTTGTGCTGCAACTTGCTGTGTGTTCTTTCAAGCAAGCTCTGTTTTTTTTTTTTAAATGTAGTATTTGTGAGGATGACAAGGAAATTGCTGGATGATGGTGTGATAAGCCCTTAGTTAAGAAACTTGTTATGTTCAAACAGTCATTTGGGTAATAAATCCTAGGAGCATTAATTTTGTGGTTGTGAAGCTTACTCAGTCAATGTTTAGGAGAGAATGCACTTTACTGGGCCATCCATTTGGACAACTCAACTCTCATGTTCAATTTAGTTTTAGCATTAAGTTTGGGGGGTTACCTTATCCCATTACATTGAGGACAATGAAACAAATAAGTTTGGGGGTGAGGTGCCTTGTGCGTTGTTCTTTGTTCTAAAAAAAAAAAAAAAAAAAAAGATAATATAGTAGTTGGCCCTAAAGAGAACATCCTTCTATTGCCTTAGTAGTGCACTCATTTCCTTCAATATAGTGTTAAGAGCCACTAGCCTTGAGTAACTGAGTTGGTCAAGGGTATTCATGACACCCATAGTTTACCTTTATGCCAAGAAGTAGCTTGAGGCAGTGAAAAGCTCTTTTGAAAAAAAAATGCATAAATTTGCAAGTGATAGAAGGATGAGTAATTCCCTTATGGGCACAATCTTCCGAGAGCTTAGGTGAGCTTTATCATAACTTGTTGCCATTCTAAGAAGCAAGCAGAGAGTGACTAGAAGACTAATCCCTTAGGAAATATGGATGTAATTCCTTAAAGGTGATGAGGTTGGGAGCTTGGGTCAACTTCATCACAAAATGTCGTCATTCCAAGAAGAAAAGCTATGACTTAAGAGGAATCTCTAAGGGTGTGTGTATAAAAAACAAAAGAAAAGAAAAGAAAAGAAAAGAGAAAAAAAAAGAAGAAGCAAGTGTGTAATAAAAGTGTGTGTTGATTGAAATGCTGCAACTTGTTAATTGTTTGAGAAGGATGGACTGTTGGGTATTGCACAAGTGCCCTTAATGAGAAAGCATTGGCTTGTGGTAGGATTATAGCCATGGAGGTTATGAACTTAGGTATACGCAAATGCTGGTTGAAATTAGAACAGGAGTTCAATGGTGGATTGAACTAAACATTACTTGACAGTGAGTTATTGTCTTCCTCATGTGCCAATCCTTTGTATTTGTGCTAATTTTGAAAAATATCTTAGAGCTGAAAACTGTGTGAAATTTTTCATACAACAATTGTAGTTTAGTTAGTCTTGTTTTTAGATGTTAAAGAGTTTTGTGAGGTTAATATTACTCAGGGGAGAGTAATAATTCAAGTTTGGGGGTGTGATAACTCCTTGAATGAGAGTTATTATTTATATTTTTTAGAACTTAAAGTTTCTACATTTTGAGTTGCAAATATGAATTGTTCCCAAAAGCTAGTAAAATTGTCAAAAATGAATTTAGGTTGTCGATTTTGCATAAGATTGAATTTGTGGATATTTTAAAGCATTTAATATTTATTAGTGCAGGTTGGTAGCTGAATTCATTGGAAGTAGAAGTATTGTTGTAACATTGATGATGCTAAGTACTACTTAAGATAGCAGAACTATTAATGGAGCATTATTTCTATAAGGATTTCGCTAACTGGCATGTGAGAATTGGATTTTAATCGAGCTTGATATTTTTGACAGTTCAGCCGTTTCCAGTTGTTAGAAAGCTCTCTTGCGGTCCCACACAGTCTTGTCAACCCTAAATCTTTCGAAATTTGACATCTTTAAATGAGAAGTAGTTTTTGGGGATGGTCATTTGAAAAAAGGAAGAAAAACAGGAAGAAGGAGCTGAGGAGAGAGAGCTGGAAGAAGAAGCTACTGCAACTTTCTCTTTAGGTAACGATTCTTCTCTTCTCTTCTCTAGATTTGTTTCCATTTTCTGTAATGCCACTTTATAGATGTTTAGTTTTGTTTTTAAGCTGTTATTATGAGCTAAGTCACCTTTGGGTGAGGATTAGGAGTATTTTTATCAATCTAAGAGGGGGTTAAGTCCACTTGGCTCTTCTCATTCTAGTTGCTTGTATTTTTATTGTTGAATACTTGAATTTATCTGGCCAACACACACCAAACACTGTTTATTTTTACTTTGTGAAAGATAAAGGGGAATTGATTGCTTGTAACCAAATTAGTCCTTTGATTTGGGTTAGTAGCTAACTAAGTGGGCATGTTAGGGATAACAACCTGCCTAATGCGTGAAGTCAGCATGCTTAATCAATGTGGGTTAATGGGAGTTAAATCACTAAAATTCAAAAATCTGGGAGGATTTCGTGTTTAATGCTTAGTGGATTGAGAGAGCAAAGATCAGCTGGAGCATCCTTATTAGTGATAGGGCCAACATAGTCCTATATTTTTATGCCTAAATCATGTTAGTTTAGAGATTTTAATGTAATTAATTGACCATTTTGTAGGTATTTGAGCATAAGGCATGTTCCGAGAGATTCTACGTTGAATCACGATTCCAATGCATCAAATCGGAGGTCATTCAGACACCTGAGCGAAAAGTTAAAGCAAAAATAAGCAGTGTTGCGCTCTGGGTAGTGTATAGACGCTGTCCAGAGCGTCTAGACGCTATCGACAGTTCCTTGAAGCCTCACTCGACGCTACAGAGAACCCCTGTGACGCTGGGAGCGTCTAGATGCTCAGTCGATTCCTATATATAGATTTTTTTCGTCCTCTAGGTCATTGGTCTCTGATTTTCAACCATCATGAGACCAATTTAGGCTTTCTCCTCTTTGTTTTTCAGTAGTTTAGGATAGATTAGGAGTTTTTTTCATCAAACCTCGGTGTCGGGCTACATCATCACGATGAGCGGCTAAGGTAAGTGTTCCAATTCATAGGTTGCTGTAGCCAATTGCAATGTTGTGAGGCTTGTATTTTAATGTAGTTTTCTTACAATTGCAAGTATTCTTTGATTCCCGTGTTAATTTTATATGTATTTTGATTGAATTGATGCCTTAATCACTCTACATGTTTTATTGCTAATCATGATCGTGATCCGTAATTGTCATGTTGAATGAACCGGTAGCATTAGGATTATCACATGTGTATGTTTTGTGGGTTTCCATATTACATGGCTTGCATGTTTAATTCTAGGAATTAAAGAAGCTTCTTAATTAGGTGAAAGTTGTTTTACCTGATTTATTGTCTTGGTCGTTCCAAAGTTCGTAATGCCTTTATCTAAATAATTTAAAGCGGTTTCGTAAAAAATTGTTTAGGTAATTAGCGTTAACTTGACGTTCGTTAGAGTTAATGACTTTAGGGAATTTGCACTTTTTGGGGTTTCCTAATAAGTTGACCAAGTACTTGCATTGTTAAGTTTAAATATTTTGAATGCCTATGATAAATGTTTGCAATTGGATAAAACTGTACCCGTGAATGGAATTTTGGTAAGATTTGATTTATCTCTATTTTTATTGTTTATGTTTTATTTTATTTATAAAAACACAAAACCCCATTTTTAATTGCTTTCTCCTTTGCAAATTTAACTTGAGAAATAAATATTCGGTTCCCTGAGATCGACCCAGTCCACTCAATGCTACAAGTAGCTTAGGATCGGTTTATAAATTTTAATTTGACGAGCCCTCGACAAGCTCCCGTCAATTAGCAAGATAAAAATCATTCCTAATCCGAGCCCATTTCACATACTCTTTTACAAGTCGTTTCCATTCTATTGTTTGAGCATCTTTTGTATTTATTATTTTGTTAGTATCTTTAATTTTTGTTCAACATGTTTAGTTTAGTTAAAATTCCAAATTTCTCTTTGTTACCAATTGAATTTACTAAGAATTTAGCTTAAGTTGACTTGAATTCTATTGCTAATCCTTGTGAAAACGATAAATACTTATCACTTGCTGCTAACTGTGTGCACTTGCATAACCTAATTGAAATTAAATTGGGTATTTTCCAATACACTCTCTGAGGAAACAACTACTGATATACTTTATTTAGGTATATCAATGAAATGACATTCATAATATAAAATATATCAACAGTATTGGTAATTCATAATAAATATATCAAATATACTTATATGAAGTATATCAAGCATATATCAATAATTCATATATGAGATATACATAATATGAAGTATATCAGTGATATACTTAATTTTAGTTCTTGACTTTATGAATGGATTTTGGTCACTACTTTTTTTGTTGATGCACGAGTTTTTAGTTCATACACTTGTATAGTACTATATCAGCAGTGAATGAATAATATAGTATTAATATACTTCATTTTAGGTATCTTATTTTACTGATATACCTAATATGAAGTATGTCAATCGTATATTAGTATTACATATTCATTATATTAGATATACTACTGATATACTCTATTTAGTTTTTGACTTTATCAATAATTATTAATCACTTAAAGTGATGAAGCATATCACTGAATGAAGTATATCACTGATATACTACTGATATACTCGATATTAGGTATATTAGTAATATAACAAATATGCAAAATATCCTTAATATGTCACTGATATACTTCATATAGAGTATATCATTTAACTAATATACCTAAAAAGAACTATATCAGCAGTATATCAATAATATACTATTAATATACTTTGTTTTAGGTATATATCAATTGACTAATATACCAAATGTAAAGTATATCAGATATACTATTGATATACCAAATATAAAGTATATTAGATATACTACTGATATACTTGTTGATACACCAATGAGGGTAAAATTGGAATAATAAAAAAGTGGAAATCAGATTTAAGAAATTTTGCTATATTTGCAAATCTTTAAAAACTATGGCTAGATTGGCAAATATCATAATATTTTTTGCTACCCATTACAATTCCCCTTTGTGTAAAGCGATATAGCCAATTTTAGGTTGTAATTAATAGGGAACTTTCTGAAATTGAATGGATCATGAATATTTACTCTCCTTAAAGAGTTTTTCCTCTATTATGGGATTGACTTTCCACCCTCTATGGACTCGATTTTATCTTATCTAAACTCAATGCATTAATAATATTCTTTGAAGAAAAATTAGTGGGTGTATAAAAATTGTTGATTTCAAAACTCTAATTTTGCTTAAATTGTGTGTGGTTTTCAAGGCTAAAATTTTCAAACTTTCAAGTACTGGCAGAATATCGTAAATCAGCAAGGATAATATGGAATGAAACTTGAAAGTATAGAGAATAAAGGAAAAACAAGATCGTAATCCAAAATATATTGTCTTTCATATTTATTTAGACACAACACAACTTTCACTTTTAAGCCACACTTCAAATTAGATCCAAGAGCACAAAAAGAGATGGGTTGAAATAATGAAGGGCCTGTTGAAGTGAAACATAGTAGTCTAAATCAGTTGCAGGCTATGAGGAAATTGATCTAGTATTTAAGCTTTCGTCTCAAAGGAGAGAGGTAAGTTCTCATTCTTTACACATTTGCTACACTTCTTAAAGATTTTTTGACTTAAGCATCGGAGCCTGTGTGAGTCTTTCTTATTTTACAGGTCACGTTTTTCTCTCCTGAATACAAATCTTACAATTGCCGTCACGTGAAGGTCAGGTGCAATATCCTGTTAAGATTTTAATAACAACAGTTGGCATCAGCTGTAGGGAAGAAAAGCTTGCATGAAGAATCTGCACACCAATTTGAAAAGATAAGTAAAATGATGAACATGAAGAATCAAAACCTAAACGAAAACAATTGCAATATAATATCGGGCTTCAAAAAGCAAATGAAGCCGACCAATACCTAATGGTCGAGGCAAACCATGAGGAGGCCAAGGTTGACCAAATCGTTCAAGCTACACGATAGTACGACCTACAAGGAAGTAGAGTCTGCCGAACAAACAGAATAAAATTCGTCATATACACGACATCAAAAAACTAAGGTAAAAGAGGACGAAACCGAGGCAAGGATAATACCCTAGCCTAGCTTGGATCAATGTGAGGAAGGGATGGATTTATGAAGCGTAATCCAGGAGAAGAAACCACAGAGAGTCATAGTAGAGGCAGAGGCAAGTACTCTCCCAGGCACTAAAACGACAAATCTGAGAAGCGTCATTGAATGGAAGAAGCGACAACAAAGTCTGACTATGGACGAGGCCAATTTTGATGCCGAGGCTAAGAAAAGTTTTTGGGTTGAGGCCGAGGCTGAGGCAAACTCTGAGGCCAAAGCTGAAAAAAATAATCTGCCATGGACAACAAAATTACTAAAGATTCAAAGCGGGCTAGACCATATCCAAGGGCATATGCACAAGGTAAAAAATGCAGTGTTTGATATTGATACTTTGATAGAACAGGTAGATCCACCTTTTATTGTTGAATTCATGAATGTGGAACTACCTCCCACATTCAAAGTTCCAAAAATCAAACCCTATGATGGAAAAACGGACCCTGTAGAGCATCTGGACATGTACAGATCATGGATGGAACTTCATGGAGTGCAAGATGCAATCAGATGTAGAGCCTTCTCATTCACTCTAGTGGGAGCAGCGAGAAAGTGGTTCTGCAACATAAAAAGAGGATCTATAGGTTCGTTCAAGGAATTGGCTCTAGCATTCGTGACACAATTCCTAGGAGGAAAAGACCAATGTAAGACAACAACTCACTTGCTTTCCATCAAATAAGGATCCAAAGAAACTCTATGAGAATATATTATTTGATTTAATAGTGAAGCTTTACATGTTGAGGATTGCATTGACGGAGTCGTGTTAATGGCCATAGTTAATGGACTCAGATATCGAAGACTCATACGATCTTTGGGAAAGAGAAAATCCATATCGTATGTAGAGCTCATCACTCAAGCTCAAAAGTACATGGATGCAGAAGAATTACTTCATACGAAGAAGAAAACTGATGAGCTTAAAAGAAGATTCAAATTAATTAAATGACAGAAAAAGACCAAATGAGATATTACATCAAGAGGCCAAAAGACAGAAGATGAATGACCAGAAGCCACTTCACCTGGGCCAGTCTTCCAAAAGGTTTGAGAGGTACACTTCAACATCAGTTCCTCTTGAACAGATTCTAATGGAAGTACGCCACTCAAACTTATTAAAGCAGCCTAAAAAGATGAAAACATGATAAATAAAAAAAAAAGAGATAGACAAAAATATTACCTCCATCATGAAGATCATGGACATATGACTCAAGACTACTTTCAGTTGAAAGATATCATTGAAGCCTTAATTTGCAATGGATTTCTAAAAAAATACATTGGTAAAGACGTTGATAGGAGGCCAAGGCCGACCCCAAATTTCATACAGAGTTAATTTAGCTTCTATTTCTTGATCAAATTATGTTTATTGAGTTTAGATTCATTAAATTCAATTGATAAGTTAGTAAGTCTCATGTAATAGACTAGGCTTGTTATTACTCATTTTAAGTTAATTAACACAAGTTATGTTTGGAAATCATTTAAGTACTCAAGCAAAGATTTTCCTATAAAAAAAACTCCTCCTTGAGTAGGAGGCTACTTAGGAGATATGTCTCCCGATCAAACAAAAAGCAAAGAAGAGACTTAGGGGATATGTTTCCCTATTAAATAAAAAACACTCGAAATACAAAACAACCTAGAAATAAAAAAAATGTAGAGGAGGCCGATGCCGACCCTATCAAACAAGGTTGCATAGACTTTTCGAGCTGGGGCACATGAACAGGATTCCTGAAAGCTATAAACTGACTATGGTTGTCCCAATAAAGAAAGAGGTCGAAGGTTACTGAACAAGTCCTAGCTAGAGATCAGAAGAAGGAAAACAAAGAGTTAAATGAGAAATAAAGAAAGAGTTCAAGCATAGAAGCAACAAATGACCGCACAAGGTCCAAAATGAAGAAAGGAATTGGCTCAATTCCTCACCTTGGCCCCTGCATTGGGCCGAGGCCATATTCCATCATCAAAGGGGCATGTGTCGGCCCATGACATCTATGTTGAACTTGTTTTCCTTCATTGGGCCAAAACCAAAGAAAGAGATGGAAAACTAAAGGAGTGAACGTTTCACTCCGCAGCGGAAGCATTGGATCGTTTTTGATTTTATTTAAAATTAAACTAAAAAAAAAAAGATTATGCAAACTTACTTGGAGTAAATATGGAAATATTTCTGGCGGGTCTTTATCTCCTCCACAAAGTCTTCCTCGCTATGACTTGAACACAAGACCAAGGCTTGTGGGAGCCTCTTGAAAGAAAATCCACAAGGGATTGGAGAGAAAGATGTCTAGAGAGAATTATCTAATTCTCTATTGAGAAGATGTGTGTTGTGTCTAATGGCTAAACTCAAGGGTCCTATTTATAGAGATCAAAGTCAAATTTTTGTCATAATTAAAATATTATATTTTAATATCTAATATATTAAAATATATCTTATACTTATTTGAATTTTATTTAAATCTCCTATGATATTTATTTATTTGAATCTTATTAAAATTTTATAAATATATTTTATTTAATGTATCTAATATACACTAATTATTTTAATATTTAATGTATCAAATACAATAAATATATTTTTCTCTTATATATTTAATATATCTAATATATTAAATATTAATTTGAACATTTCAAATCTTTCTTTCAACTAGATTGATCTTTTAGTGTTACTATGAGCTCTCAAGGGGACCTTATGGACCTATAGATTAGAAGATCAAATTATACAAAATTAATTAATTAAACTATTTAATTAATCAATTTTCATTCATTAACTCTAGGGTCCCTCCACTATAGACCTAGAGTTCACTCTTATGCATTGTAGGACAAGTTGTGTCCATGGATATAATCACTACATGCAGGTTGATCATTCACGAGTCGTTCGTAATTACAGTTGGGTCAAAAGTCCGTTTTACCCATGTAATTACATCTTGCACCTTAAGTACCACTGATCCTCTAATGAATAATTTGTTTATGATTCAACCATAAACTAAGTCCCTTTCGGGCCAGTGAGAGGGTGGGGCCCCATTGTTCAAGTCCTGAAATTAGCACTTAAGGGAATTACTCATCTAATTGCCCTATATGGGAATGAGTGAATTCCATCTTGTGAGATTATTTTTCCAACTCCCTATTTGGTCAAGTCCCCAAAATGGTAGGCATATTGAATCGGCTACAAAAGTCACTCTCACCCATGCAAATCAAAGGACAAACCCTCACAGGCAGGAGTTCATAACTCACTCAGAATTACGATCAAGTAGCATATGATCATCATGATGAAATATTAATCTTCTCAATTAACGGATTTATAAAAAGAGATTAAATATTTCGTGGTCCAGTCTTATACAAACTCATTGTATAAGATACTCCCACTCACATGTCTCCACATGAACGATTTGGATCAAATCATTTGTAACCATTACAAAGTGGGCTGTATCAATAGTGTTGCCAGGATAAGGTTGACCTTATCCATGTAATATGACCCTTTAGGTTATTTCTTGAACATGATCCTCCCGTATGTCAACCACATACTGTTCAAGATTACATTAATAACCTTAGATTTTTCATATAATGGATAATATTATATTGCAAATAAAATAATCAAAATTATTAATTACGAGGCGAGCAGAAATCCCAACAAAAACTACAAGAGGATTTTCATATAGACACATACCAAGTTAAAAAGGAAAAGGAATCTGGGCTTGAAGGATATACTCAAAATCATAAGAACAATCCAAAAGTCAAAAAAGTGAAGAAGAGGCTGAGGTCGACCACATCATAGGCCAAGGCCAACCATCCTTAAGTAATTTGCTTATTAGAGTTTTCTTTTTTGAACGAAAAGATCATAAATGTAAGACAATGAAAACAGAGGAAACCCAAGAGATGAATCTCGCATTCATTAGTAAAAAGTCTTACAATACATAGGAGAAAGAAACAAAAATGCAAGAGGAAAACTTAAAAAGAAAGATCTATAAAGACCAATGGGGCTTCAATCGTAGCTTATAAGCAGAAGACGATTAAGATCCAGTTAGCCAAGGCTGACCAGACCCAATTATTTTGTTTACTCCAAATTTCAAGCTCTACTCACAGTTTCTTTTCCCCTCGTCATGTCTACCTAAAATGAAGCTACAATTGACAAAAGAATTACTTTCGTAAAGCAAGAAGCTACAAAAAGTCATCCCCATGGGGTTGGACGAGCTATCCTACCGATGATCCAAGGCTCACCTTGGAACCTTTGAACCTAAGAAAACCCAAAGTCATACCATATTGGATAATTTTGGATCGGTCCAACAACAGAGGAATGAACAGAGAACTAACAAAGGCATAAACTAGACCACATAAAAGAGAAGATTGGGCCAAAAAGGCCTAACCCCATCCTCAGCCTTGGCCTAACTTTGTTTAGGGGGCGTGTGTCATGCACGCCTTTGACCCTTGGTGTTATTGCTTTAGCTCGATTCGATCTTCCTCCTGACCCAAGTTTACAATAAAGAAGAAATGGAGAACCACAAAATCGATCATCAGAATGATAGCAAAAAAAATATGGGTTTCGATCTAAATATTGTAGATTATAGCCAAAATTTGGACCCTACTCTAGATACAGGAGTTTATGTCGTGTAAACAAAGCATGAAACACGCAAAACTCTAAAGCACTTCGTTGTAGAGGAAGCAACTCATAGGAGGTTAATTAAACACCAAAAAGATTTGATTGACTGACGTCGGCAACCAAAAAATCTGAGAAAAATCTCATGATGGATTCCTATTGAGCATGACAAAGCAAACTTCATAAAGCTGAGCAGAGCGTGATGAATGCAGGACGCAAGCCCGAAAGATTGATTGAGTCCCCAAAAGGGACGTGGTTAGTTGATCTGAGCAGCCTATAAATTCGAGATAAGTCTTGCGATGAGTTTTTGAAAATAACAAATGAGAAGAATTTGATTACAAATAACCAAGCACATACCTCAATTTTAAAGACAAATTCAAACACAAAATATATACTCCCAAATTGGGCTTTAAATATTCAACCCATGAAAAGTTGAATAAAAAATTCCAACTCATAAGTGGGGGCTTAATGTTATGGGTGAAATTGACCATAAGGACAGGCTAGAAAATTAATAGAAATTAAAGGCAAAATAGAGCTAAAAAGCCCAATACGAATCCAAACAGGCTGAAACCAAGCCAAAACTAGGTCAGCGTAAGAAAGGAATGAGGAACCGAGTTGGGTTGGAGCCCAAGTACTTGGTTAGGCCAAGGCCGACACCCTACAAGGCCCTCTTTTAGGCTCTGTCTCTTCTCCTCTTGGCTTGTGCAACCTCCTTCCAGCCTGATCCAATCCTTTTTCGTCTTATTCCTATGAGTAATCATCCAAAAACCCTAGAGGAGGAGTATTTAAGCTCTCTTCTCAAAGGAGAGAGGTAAGTTCTCACTCTCTACACATTTGCTACACTTCTAAAAGGTTTTCTGACTTAAGAATTGGTGCCTATGTGGCAAGCACCACACTGACGTGTAGGTTTTTCTTATTTTGTAGATCACGTTCTTCTCCCCTAAATACAAATATTACAGTTGCTGTCACGTGAAGATCAGGTACAGTACCCTGTGTGAATTTTGGCACTAGTACAAATTTGACTTTTAATGACGGGCAATGCGCGTCATTAAAAGGAAATGATGTCGGGCGCGCGTGCGTCATCTTTTCGAGTGTCATCGTAGGCTACGATGACGGACACCTTTTAATGACGGGCATTGCCCGTCATTAAAAAGTGTGCGTCATCATAACCTACAATGTCGGTCAACTTTTAATGTCGATCAATGTATGACATTAAAAGTCAATGTGCGTCATTAAAGGAATGTTTTAATGACGGTCATTGTCCGTCATTGTTTCATTAATAATTTAATAAAAAAAATTATATTGTTGGTTGCAATCATGACTAGCCAACAATATTTCTCTCTCAATCTAATAAAAAAATTCAAAATAATATTATACTTTTATACAACAATTAACTCAAAAAACAAAACTTCAATTAATTAAATATAACATTAACATATACTCCTAAGTTTTAAAATGTTAGGCATTACCTTAACAAAAATTAATTAACAATTTACAACATAGAAAGTAATAATTAATATATACGTAGAGCTTCGAAGTCTGAAGAATGAGAACTTGTTGCGTCTACCTCCTCATCGATCTATTTCAAACTCTTTATCAAACTCTTCCAAAACCTAAGAAACTCTTCTTATCTGATTAACAAAGAAAGACAACAAATGAAGGTCACCCTGAAGTAGGTAAAACATAAAGACAAGAGCTACTAATAGTAGTTGGAATCTATTCTAAAGAAAATTAGTTTAGGGAGATTGGGATGCTTTTGTAAAGGAAACCTTGATGGTTGTGAAAAAAAAAATGCAGAGAATACAAATATCACTCAAGCCTATAGAATTTCTAGTTTTTAAAGAAAGTGTGTCTTTTAAGATACATTGTACATGGCCTACTTATCTGCATAGCAATAGCTAACCAGAAAATAAAAGAAAGGTTGATATAGAGGGTGAAAATTAGCATCGACATCAATGGGTGATATAGAGGTCTCGCACAAAAATATTGCATTGAAAGGTTCACATATAGGTACCTTTACAGGAAGTTCAGTGCCCAACTGATCCACGTAATTACTTGTCCTTCCTTTATTACGTCATTCTATGCATAGTAGGCTTGTAATTTGAAAGTTAAAAATGTTATTAAAGATAAAGAGTAGGCTTGTAAGCAATACCTCTTTGCAGATTGGAGGCTGTATCTTTCCTTTTATTGTCTTGCCCCTTCGGAATGATCCAACCTAGTGAAAGCACAAGCAAACTTACAATAAATAGGATTTCTCATATCAACAACTGGTTAAAGAAAATGTATCCCTTTCAAAAATGCATTTACGAAAACAAAAACAAAAACAAAAACAAAAACTAACAGCAACCACAAGAATTCAAGTATCTTCAATTTGATAATTACCCCTACTTCAATTTAATATCTGATTAGTTTAAAACTTCTAGCTTCAAGAATCTCAACAATACAATTAAAACCCTCCAAAAGGATGACATTAGCATGAAATGGCTTTAAGAGAGTGCAAAAAAATAGACCACAAAATATGTCAATGATTTAAACTTTCTTTTCAACTGAACTCCCTGTGATGAGGTAAATAACATTATCATCTCTACTAATGAAAAAAAGTGCAGTACTTCAAGACATAATGTCATAATCTAGTTAGTTTGCTTTGTTGTTCAATTAGAAGGATGAGAATATATTTTTTTTCTAGGTTGGCTAGAAAGCAAAGATCACAAGTATCCCTCCAGTCTCCACCCACAACCCCCCAAAGGAAACTATAAGCAATAGCAGAACATATAAAATCTATATTATTCAAGGAAAATACCTTAAACATATAAGCAGTAAATGAAAAGGTCAATCAAAAGTTAGTTTATATTGGAGAGGATGATAAAACAACAAGGTATGTGAAAGGAAGAAGGATAGTCGCATTAGCTTATATTAAATGACGGAGAAGAATACCTCTTGGATGGCAAAGTGAAATAAGAATAAATTGATAAGAGAGTATACAGAAGAAAAATCAAAATCTTCCTAGAAAGAGAGATCTCACCTAAGATCAAACACTCCATCTATAAGACTGCTTTTGAAACTTTAGCATTGTTGACTAGATTGTAGCTCCTAATGTTGAGTGGAGGTTGAGGCCACAATGGCGTCTCCCTCTGCAAACTTCAGTCCTAAAAGAGCTCCCCATGCTTTATACATAAATCATTAACAAGCATTAGAAAATCAAAGTTAAAAAATATATCGTATTGCCATATTGGGAAACTAAGAAGCACAAAAGCTTCCAATGAATAGACAATTAAAGAAATCAATTTGTTAAGTTGGTGTGCATGTCTTTTTTAGGAAAAAAAGGGATGATTCAGCCCTTCTAGTTTCTTCATAATTCCTAAATGTTGCCCCATGATTTAAGTTTGTCAACCAACCGAATACTCCCAATGAATGGACTACAGAGCACAGAATAATAAACAAAAACCAAACCAAAGTGGTAATCCTGCTGCTTATTGAATGTTCTTGTCAATTTCAAGTATTGATGCCAATTATAACGACCATTACCGCTACAACAACACGAGATGAATATTGGAACCAATATCAACTCAGTTCAGATATCACTATTAGATAATCAAAGTTGGATGATCACATAATCAACATCCCCTTAAACTTTGTCTCACCACTATTGTTCCCTCATCTATACTAACTTCAAACCAAAGAATGATATAACAAATCTTTTCCAAACATAAAAATTTCCTATATTGAGATCGTCCACTTAATCTTACTACAAAATCCACTTAATCTTACTACAAATTATAATTTACTTTGTTGTTAGTCTCAACATAATTAACCGTCAACCTAGTCCAGATGTTAGAAATTAGTTCCTCTCCATAGATTATTGAAGGCTCAAACTTGTAATGCACCAAGAAGAAAATATGATTAACTTTGCCAAGATGGTACATTACAAATTATGAAGAAATACTCTATTATATCCATATATGTTACCATGTACGAATGTACACTAGGATAATGTCCCACACTTAAATTTCCATCAATAGAAAAGATAGAATAACAAGTAAAAACTCTACTTTAGGCCAATGACAGACGAAAGAAATATCAGATTAAAAGCTCTTTAAAATTCATATGTTGCTCCATGATAATTAAAGAATTCTTGAGGGTCTTGACTTGATATCAACATGATCCTTGATTTTTTTTCCTTCCTATCCTCCTTTTGGAGTACTCTATCAAGACTAATTTCAGCAGCGCCTTCTAAAAATGTTTTAATTTGTAACTTGTGCAATAAAAAATCCACCCCAAATTTGATTTTCCTATTTCTTTTAAGGACAACAAAATTTCAAGAAGAATTTCCAGGATACAAAAGGAAATGATCAAGCAAAAGACACTTACGCAATAAGCTATACAACAAAATTATTACAACCGTTGTAGTAATAATAATAATAATTATTATTATTATTATAGTAATAATGATAATGATAAAATTCACAACAATACACCAAAATTTCTTAAAATTATTGAATAGAAATGTGTAGATTTTTCACCTGAACTCCATCTACCTTTCTACAATCTCTCTAAAAAATCTCTGAACCAAATGTTCTTCTTCCCTTTCTTTCTTCTTCACACAAACCAGAAGTTGCTCAACAAATTCCCAGACTCTGACTCCACTCTTAATGATGATGATTTGAGACAAGCACACACTGTGTAAAGAACCATACATATATACTTTGAGTCCTTTTCCCATTTGATTCAATGGCAATTTCAACCCACTTTCACTTAACCAGGCTGAACGAATCGGTTCCCAATCTTCCTGTGTTGACTCTACATATGGAAAAAAATAGTCACATATTATTCAAATATTTCTCTTCAACAACAAATCCTCCTAAAAAATTGATTGAAACTTAGAGGGAAAAAAAACTAAACAACCACACCATATTTGATACAGTTCCAGCAGAAAAAAAACACAAATCAATGAAGCTCAAAGCAGATGAAAAAATCAAAATTAGATCAAGACCTTGGAATTAGGGCCAAGAAGGGATTGAACCACAATACATTTGTGTGGGGGTTTCGAAGAGGGACTGAGAGAATTGCTTAAAAACAACACTAACGATGAAATAAATAACGCCAGAGCTCGGAATGTCGATAAATAACCCCAGTTTAACGCATCATACAGATAATACCCAACTTATAACAATAAATTGAACGAGGATTGAACGATAAGCAAGAAACCAAACAACGAACAACAAGACGAATTGCAAATAATTATGATCAATTCGATAAACTAAAGGAACAAAAGAGAAAAGAGCCTTGAGGTTGAATTAAATCATACAATTTAGTAACCACTTTGTAATCTCCTTGAGTAGAACAAGTGACACCAGACCAAGCAGGAAGATCACCATCGCCACACGGATCATCTCCAACCCATGAATACACCACTCTCCAGCCAAGAGAAGCCTTGATCTCATTCAATGCTTTCACTGCAAAAACACAAAATATTCAATCCTTTGAAACGCATAGAGAAAAATTCAAAGCAAAAAGTGATGATGTTGTAAATACCATCTCGTTTAAGGGTTTTATAGAGAATAGAATCGTTTAGCAGAGAGAAACAGATAAGGAATAGAGAAAACACGGGCAATGAAAGTCGCCACGCCATTCTTTCAGATCTGTGAGTTCCTTAACTTCGAGAAGTTAATGGAATTTAAAAATGCAGAGAAGAAATCGATGTTGATTTCACAGATCTGAGAGAAGAAACAATTATGAGAACTTGCGCGTCTCAAACAGAGACTCTGAATTCATGGGAAAGGAGAAGAGATGGATGGAGAGGCAAAGATTGCAGTTGAGGAAGATCATCTGAGAGCGAATGCCATGGCCGAGTGGTCTTGCGCCGTGAGAGAGTGAGGAAAGAATGAGAAGAAAGTAAGATCGCGAGGGACACTTCTTTTCCCTAGGGTTTGCAAGAGAGCTATCATTGTGCTTTTTATATTTTAACTTTAATGACGGTCATTTGAGAATCTTACGGCCGATTTTCCAAAAAATTGTGCATTTTCTAATGTGCGTCATTGATTCTGCCCGTGAAATTTGTTTGACTGTCATTAAAGGTAGGATTTGTTGTAGTGGCAACAACAGTTATGATGCAGACTTTTCTTTAAATGATGATCTAATGTTGCTAGCTAGCCTTGTGTAAATGCAACTCTATAATTGCTAGCTATGTAATTGTTAGTTTGCATGTGTTAGCTATTATATAAGTGAGTGAATATTAGAATTCGTAGCTAATTCTATAAATTTTGGTTTGAGTTTGTTAGTTAATTTGGTGTAAAATGAAGGCGTGAGAAATTTTGTGTGAAATGCAGGTTGGTAATTGCTAGCTAGCTAGTTGTAAAAATGCGAATTTGATAGTTTTGTATGTGTAAATACATGTTGTAACAGAGGGGTGAAAAAGATCAAGATTTTTTTTTTAATTTTTTCCAAATTTGTATAGTTGACGGTTAAAAACGACAACAAAACCATTATAATTGACGGGTTAACTCCGTCAATAAATATGTTGTATTTGGTAGGATTCAACGTCAACCATAGTTATAGATGGCAACTATAACCCGTCACAAAAGGATTATATTGACAACCAAAAAGTATCAATAAAAGTAGTATAGTTGACGTTTTGGGCATGAAAGTTGACAGTATGTCAACTACTGTCAACTTTAATTTACGTTGATGATTGCAAAATGTCAATAAATATGTTAAAGTTGACGGATTTGGGATATAGTTGACGGCTAAAATATGGCAACATTAGCATTGTTGATTGGCCAAAAAACGTCAACACAGACTTAAAGTTGGCGTTCATTGGCCATCAACTACAAGAGATTAATTGACGTTTTCAAATAGTTAACACCACCATTATTGACGGCCAATAAACGTCAAAAAACGTGATAGTTGACATTTTTTTAGCCGTCAATAAAGACCAAATTTATAATAGTGATTATTGTAATTTTTTTAATGAAAAGGATTGTAATAATCAAACTCTCAAACGAAAGGGTTAATTTGTTACAATTCACCCTTTTTTCAAATCTATACAATTTGACTACTGAAATATTAACTCTAACAAATTTTTGTTTTTAGATTGATGCTAAGCCGAAATCTCGATTTAAGAGAACACAAAATTGATGAAATTTTTTTGAGTTGGATTGGAACTATTCTAAGAGTTCAAGAGTCTTATTCTAGCAATCTTATAGTTTAGAGATGGTTTGTGCATTTTTGTAATATTTAAAGGTTTAATTGGCCTCTTTAAAAAAAAAAAGGTTTAATTGGCTATTTGTAAGTTTATGGAGCGATTGATCACATCAAAAGTTCAAAAAGTATGATTGTAATAATTCCTATAGTTTAGAGTTAATTTTTGCAATTTTTCCAAGCAAAAAAAATCCCACGTTTTTATAGAACGAACTTTAATTTTAGCTTTTGTCTATTTTGATGCTTTTAATTTCAGTTTTTATCAATTTTAGCCCCTAAACTTTTAAAACATTTGTTTTGGTAAATTGACTGTTTTAATTTCGTGAGTTTTGACTGTTTTAATTTCGTGAGTTTTTTTCTCTCACATTTTCTTGGATCACAATTTTAATACATCACTACCTTCCATAAATTTCTTGAAATATTGTTATATTTTTGTATTAAATTTGAGCTTATCAATGTATAGACTTTGTGTTAAAATTTTGCAAACAAGAAGAACTTGTGTCACTTTTTAAATTAAAAGTGTATATAAACTAAAAAATGACGTTTTGAAGTACAATGATCAAAATGGACAAAAGCTAAAACTACCAAGATCAAAATAGTATTTAACCTATTATATACAAATTCACAAAGTAGAAGAATTACCATAACAAGAACATCTCCTTTCAACAACAAAGAGAAAGAAACCAAAAAAAAAAAAGTTCAACGAGAGAGTTTGCAGAAAGCGGCAGTAGATGGAAGCAGCAACAAAAAGGGAGCCTCTTGATTGTGGCTATGTCTGATTACAGGGTCCTCTCTTGCAATCGGTGGCATCGGCTGCAGCGGCGGCGACCGGGGAGGTGAACTGTGGACATGGTAACTTTCCAGCACCTCTCTTCTCACGTTTTCTTGATCTTCAAACAATCTCTGTGCTCGCACCGCCGTCATGTACAGGCCAGCGGCGAGGAACACCGTCGCCAATTCAAAAACTCCAGCCGCTGAAAACAAACCTTCTTTGATCACCAAGCAGCTCTCTTTTGGACTCGACCAGTTGTTGAGATGACCTGACTCCACACTCAATCCAATTAACAACAAAATTTCTCCCACTGCAAAACTTATCCTGTCATTATTAAATCACCATTAGACCAAAAATCCAAAATCATTAAGTTTATAGTTTTGTATGTTTAGTTTTTTTTATAGGTGTTCTCAACATTATTAGATAAACATGTAGTTTCATCTTAAAATCAATTAGTAATAAGATGAGTAACCTATATATCTTATAAAGATTGTGACGTCTCTTCATCTTTCTAACGTGAGATCTTCAACAAACATTTCATTACTTGTGTGGCTTTGAAATTGATACAAGACTTAATAAGTGGTTATTGATATTAATTGGAGTAGAAATGACATTAACAACAATTGTGATCTCAGGATCATGTCATGCTCTGATATCATGTTGCATCACTGTTAGACTCAAAATGTTGAAGCTTAATAAGTTCTTAAGTATTGTATTATGTGAAACAAAACTAAAAACCCAATTGAAAATTGGAAAGTTTGAGGAAAAGAAGTAAATGGAAAATGTGGTTGTTTGTTGATCATTTACCATGTTGAAACGAAGAAGAAAGCAGCTTGAAAGGTTAGAGATTTGGAAGTGGCGAAAGAAGGGTCCCAAGCAATGAGAGCAGGAGGCGGCGACTTACTCACTGCAATCAACACATACAAATGTTGCACCACCATCATCACCGCCATCCCGAGAAACGCGCTCGCCGTGCACAGCAGCGGCGTCTTTCCGCTGCCGCTGTACGAGCATCTCTTTGCTCCATTCTTATTATTTTTGTCTGTACCCATCCATATCACCTATGAAAACAAAATTAGAAAGGAAAATTGTTAGGAATGCAAATAAAATCCTACATTGATCAGAAGAGAAGAAAATTTACGATATATAACTAAGGATAATATGTATGAAGTCAGCTAAGGTAAAACCACAATTGTAACCTTCTCTACAAGTCTAATGTTGGAATCCTCACCTCCACAATCATATCGTTTCTACTCTGTAATTAATCGCAAAGCTTGCTAGACTATTTGTAAAACCGAAATCAAAGTCTTCACCCAAACTTTGGGAATGTTTATTGGATGAGGTCACCACAATGTAGGCTCCGTTTGATAAGTATTTGGTTTTTGGAAATGGTGTTTGTTTTCTAGTCAATTCTCTACCATGAGTTTTATCTTTTTCAACAAAACATTTGAATTCTTAGCCAAATTCCAAAAACAAAAATGAGTTTTTGAAAACTACTTTTTTTAGTTTTCAGAACGTGGTTGGGATTTTGAAAATATATGTAAAAAGTAGATAACAAAACAAGGAAACTCAGAGGCAAAAATAGTATTTATAGGCTAAATTTTCAAAACAAAAAAACTAAGGCCTCGTTTGATAACCTTTTGGTTTTTGGTTTTTAAAAACTGTGCTTGGTTTCTCATCATTTCTCTACAATGAGTTTCATCTTTCTTAAGAAAACATTAAAATTCTTAACCAAATTCCAAAAACAAAAACAATTTTTTGAAAGCTACTTTTTTTAGTTTTCAAAACTTGACTTGGTTTTTGAAAACATAGGTAAAATAGATAACAAAACAAGAAAATTCATAGACAGAAGTAGTATTTATAGACTTAATTTTCAAAAACTAAAAATACAAACTCAAATAGTTATCAAACGGGGCCTAAATAGTTATCAAATGAGGTTTCAATTTACCTTCTAATAATCGTTAAATTAAATGCATGTTCCAAAATAGTAGTGATAGCTTGTAAAATACAGTTTTTTAAATTTCTCGCTCAAACGTAACAATCAAACAGTCAAAAAGCACTCAGTCAAAATGTTCTAGTGAAATCAAAAGCAAAATCACACTAGCTCAGACCCAAAATAGACAATAATATCATAACATAACATATACTAATTGATTGAAAACACAAATAATGTCTCATATATTGTTAGGAGTGCAAACAAATGTCCCACATTGGCTAGGAAATGGAGTGATCATGGGTATATATGTGAGGACAATTATCTCCATTGGTATGAGGCCTTTTGAAGAACATCAACCCAAAAAAAAAAAAAAAAACACGACATACACAATCATATCTAACATATATGGACACAAGACCTCCTAGATTGTCAAAAACACGCCAAGCTCAAAGTAAACAATATCATACCGAAACACAAAAAATTGTCAAAAGGGTCGGTGAGTTCCGTACCTGAGAACGAGTGGACTCGGCAATGAGGCAAAGAATGAAGCAACAAAGGCCACAAAGGATGGTCAAAACCATGAGAAACGTCCCCATTTTGCTGCCCAATTCAGAGCTCCTTCGATTTGGCTGAAGATCCTCATGTGTTACCGCCATATTTTTTCTCCTTCCCATTAAGATCTCTAAGAACAAAATCTCAAATGATTGATCACCTTCATTTGTTTTGGCCAATGGCGGTTGTGTGTTTTAACATCACTACAAAAAGACAAAGAAGAAAGAGCACAACAACACGCAGAGAATTGAATTATAGAATTGCTTCCACCAAAGGTTGCTTAAAAGCTACAAGATTCTCTAATCCCATATAAGCTTCTATGAAAAGAGTTCACACATAAACGATTCCTAATCTCAAATTCCTCCTGAAGGAAGAAGAAAAAGCAACCAAAAAAAAAAAAAAAACAATGCAGCTCGAGAAACTTGAGAGAAGGAAACAAAAATAAGTATTTTTTTTTTGTCTTTCTCACAAAAGTAGAAGCTTTGGTGATCTTTTTTTGATTAAATTTTTAAAGGCGTTTTGGGGAAACAATCGATCGCCATTTTTTAGAAAGCTTCTCGAACTTAATTAGTATGCAGCAAAAATTGGTTGACCTTCTTTATTACTTTACAAATTGCTATTTCGTATTGTGTATTTTTATTCTAATTTAATGCAAACCGCAGGATTGGAATATGATTATTAGAAGCAGCCGCTATTGTAAATATTCTTCCATTAAAATGCAAAAAGGGAACTCCCACAAAAAGAAAAGTTTTTTTTTTTTGGGCGGGGGGTTAAATTTCATGATTTGGGTTGGGTCTAAAAAGTTGCTATAGTTTTAAAATAATTAATAATTCTCTAAAATTTGGATATATATATATATTTTTAAAAAATAGTAAAGGTTAATGCTTTTAATTTGAAATATAATGCTTACGCCTGATGCCTAAACTTGCCTAAAAGCAACTTGCTGCATAATCCATAAATAATACAAAATCAACATACTATTCAAGCATTAAAGTACGTAGAAGTCTTTTTTTTTCGTCTTTTTTTTAGTACAAGTACGAAGAAGTTAAGGGTATGTTTGGTAGACAATCTAGATTCTATTTTATGTTTTCAAAATCATCGAGTTCAATGAATATATGTTTGGTAAACTTGTTTTTGAAAACTGTTCCCAGATTCTGTGATCCAAATAGTGAAAATTTTGAAAACAACATTTTTATGTTTTTATTGTATCCATATTTTGAATTTGAAATTTTAAAATGCAAAATTATATGAAAAAAGATTAAAAAAAAAACTTTAATAAATATAGTATTTTATGTTATATACTCAATTTATTTTTGTTAAATTAAAATTTGTATAATATAATATATTGTAAATTATATGATATTGTAAAATAATAATTATACAAAATTTATAACAAAAAATACGTTCATAAATTAATTAATAATAGTTTATATTCAATCTAATATTTAGTTTTGCAACTATAACTAGTTTCATGGTCTATAAATATATTATAGAACACATTTTGAACAATTCTTTAAATTGGAATCTAATTTCTAAATTTGCTACTAAACACATGTATGAAAATATGAAATACAACTATGTTTTCATTGAATCCATTGTTTTCAAAATTTTGTTTTCAGATTGCCTACCCAACAGGCCTTAACAGACCTACAAAAATGAAATGTTAGAGACTCTATAAAGTTCACGACCTATACACATAACATTGAAAATTTAGGTACCAAACTTGTAATTTAACATTTTTTTTTCTTCAAGAAAAACTCAATTTTTATCCATGTGAACTTAAATAAGTGTTGCAATTAATACTTTATCAAAACTGAATTTGAAAATTGTCTATGAATCAACAAAAAAAAAAAAAAAAATCATACAACTCAACTAATTAACAAAACACCCAAGATCATGTTAAAAAAATGTCCAAACTCAACCACAAAAACACTTAAATCTAGCAACAAAATCAAGCAAATTAAAAATATTATTTAAAAAAAAAAAAAAAAAAACTTCAACCTTGGGAATAAAATGTCCAAGCCAACATCCAACATAACAAAAAGAACCAATACATGGAAAAATAGTCTTATTCAACTAGAAGAACGCTCAAGCTAGTCACAAATCTTTAAAAAAACAAATAATTTCTCATAAATCGAAAATATCAATTTGAATAACATTTAAACTACACCACTTATTCAAACGTAGGGTTTTGCACGCTTTGAACGTTAGGAATTAAATTGACAAATTTTGATTGAAGTTTAAAAATTGACCCACTCAAAAATTCCAACTTTTTCCTTTTTTCTCCACCAAACCAATCAAATTATATTCCAAAACGATTTAAACAAATAGAATTAGATTTGGGTTTTGATTTGCCTAGTGGAATCTTATGTTCCTTAACTTGTAAGAAGAGAACAAACAAATATATTCCACACACAAAGGATTTTTAGAAACTACCAATTCTTCATCTTCTTCATCTCAAACTGCAAAAACACAACAATACTAATGAGTTCTGAGAAACCCAATTCCAGAGCTTTTGATCTTGCCGTCACCACGGCCGCCACCCCCAGCGGAAATCAACCAACAAAGTCAGAGAACAACCCTAACTCAAAAGCCGCTGCCAGCTCCAATGTGGGGAAGGCTTTGGCTCAGAGAGCAGTTTATGGATCTCAACAGCAGCGGACAGGAAGAAGAAAAAACCTCATCCATGGCGTCCGGCTGCTGCCTAGCAGGCTGAGTAAAGTTTCTTTAGCTGATAACTCCTCAGGCTCTGATTAAAATTATTAATGAGTAAAAAGTTGGTTAATGTTTGTCACTAGCTAATGTGAATTTGTATTATATATAATTGTTTTTTTTTTTAGTTCTTTGTATATTGTTGACTGCAATATGTAATATGTTTGTATATACATTAGTTTCTGTCACTAATTTTCCCTATTTCAATAATGTTATTGTGGTGATCAAGATTAATGCATATCTTTAAGCATAAATCTAATATTTTAGGTGTATATAGAAATTCGTTTAATTTTTAGGGTTTTAGCAAGTGTTTGTGGAAGGGACAATGTATCATCCACATATATCTACATTGGTATGATATATATCATACCAATGTGGATATATTTTTAGGGTTGTAGTTCCACCAAAAGATCACTTCATATCAAAAGAGATGTTGTTCCACTACAACAAATTTGAGTTTCCATAATGCCAAGAGCAAAACAAATAAAGAAAATGGAGAAAAAAAAGTCGCAACTGGTTGGGGTGCATATTTTATCCAAAAAAAAAAAACGGAGATTTTTCATATTTTCATAAATTTGTGACATTTTTTCAACGTCATAAATCTATGACTATGACTTTGATTAATTGTCATTAATTAAAAATAATTTATATTAATTTTTAAGTATTTTACTGACAGTTTTGAAGTTTAAATTTTGGAGGACAATAGGAAATACTTGAGGAAATTCCAAGGATGATGGTGAGATAGGGTATATGTGGAAGGATTTGCAAGGATGCCATTGGGAAAAATGTTTTGAGATTGGCTATGTGGGTTCATTTACAATGAGATCGATGATATATATATAATATTAGAGATACGAAGATAGTATATATGGTGAGAATTGTTAAAATGGTGTGCCAGGGACTGGTTTTCACTAATTTGTGGTTGAGCACTATCAAATAAACAGTGTGTGTTTAGAGGAGAATAAACTGATGATGGTTACGCACACAACCCTTATGGGCATATAGGTTTTGCCTTGTGTTTGAGCCAAATACAAAATCTTATGTCTAGGTTCTTTTTCATATATTTGCTTTTATTAAAATCGTATGTTATCCAACTCTTTGAGTATTGGATTCAGCATGATGTGCTAACCTAGGTGATCAAGCTAGTTTAACAATGGAATCTAGAGTCAATAAAAGCCAACAATGCTAGAGTGATGAGCAAAGTTTTGATTTACATAATAGGCCTTATCTATGATGTTTAGGGCATCCACATCTTTGAACCACAAAGAAAAGCTTAGCTCATGACAAAATAGGAGACAAGAATAACTTGAATTGAAATGAACTTCATATTAAACTCAGAATGTAAAGTATTACAAAAGCGTTCAATAAAAATGAAAGATTGACGAGAGAAGATAGAATGTAAAAGAATGAAAATACAAAACAAACGAGAGAAGATAGAATGTAAAAGAAAATAAGAAAAATGAACTTCTAGATTGCTTCTCTATCTAACATTTTCAAGAAAAATCAAGTCTTTACAAGCTTATTCTTTCAAGTAGGTGTGTCCGACTGAGATCTAAGCACACTATACGAACTTTCCCTCTCTAGTGAAATCTAAGGGCCTGTTTGGTATGCAATCCGGATTCTGTTTTATGTTTTCAGATTCACTGAGTTCAGTGAATATGCGTTTGGCAGACTTGTTTTCGAAAACTGTTTCCGGATTCTGTGATCCAAATAGTGAAAATTCTGAAAACAACTTTTTTATGTTTTCATTGTATCCAGATTTTGAATTTGAAAATTTAAAATGCAGAATTACATTAGAAAATACCAAAACTTTAATAAATATAGTTTTTGATGTTATAAACTCAATTTATTTTTGTTAAATTAAAATATGTATAATTTAATATATTATAAATTATATGATATTGTAAAATAATAATTGTACAAATTTTATAATAAAAATCATGTTCATAAATTAATTAATAATGGATTATATTCAATCTAATATTTAGTTTTGCAACTACAACTAGTTAATGGTCTATAAATATATTATAGAACACATTTTGAACAATTGTTTAAATTGAAATCCAATTTCTAAATCTGCTACCAAACACATATCTGAAAACATGAAATACAACTCTGTTTTCATTGAATCCCTTGTTTTCAAAATTCTGTTTTCAGATTGCATACCAAACAGGCCATAAAGTTCTTCGATCGAAGGTTTCTATTATGTCGTCCAGAATTTGCTCCCAAAATTTTCATGCTTCCCTTGATGATATGGCTACCTTTTATAGAGCTTCAAAGGTTAATGTTTCCGCCGAAATCAATGTGAGGAGTTGTTTCAGCCATCATTGCCTTGATTGAAGGAAGAGGATTGCATAATCCATCAATTCTTGAAATCACGCTCAATAATCTGTTGCTAGGTTGTTTTGCGGCCGCAACTTGTCTCTTAGCTTTGCGGTCACAACTGGGCAGTTTCACAATTCCTACACAAAATCATAAAAACTTGTTAAATTCTTCAAAAATGCCTCTCTTTATGCCTATTTAAAGTTACTTAACAACTCATGGCTGAAACACATGTGCTTGACTTATTTTTCCATACATTTGCTCTATTTTACATGAAATAAATCAATAAGCAACATAAACTCAAGGAATAAACTCAAGTTTTAGAGCTAAATAACCCTCATAAATGAGAGTTATCAACTGGTGAGGAAGTAATGGAGATGACCCAAATCCTTCAATAAAAAGTAATGAGCAAGAACCAAAATGAAGTTCTGGGCTGATAAAGCATTGTTACATGTGAAAATTATGTCATCAAAATAAACAAGATGGGAGTAACACCTTTAGTTGTCTGTATGAATAGGGACATATCAACAGCTGAGTTCGAGAAGTGAGATGCAAGAAGAAAGTGTCAAAGCTCATTGTACCAAGCTTGGAGGGCTTGCTTGAGGCCATATATGGCCTTTTGTAGGCTGCACACATGGTAAGGTTGATCTGGGTTAGCAAATCCTTGAGGTCAAGCCATAAAAACATCATCAGTAAGGGTGCCTTAAAGAAATGCATTATTGACATCTAGTTGATGAAGATCCCAACCATTATTGACAGCCATAGAGAGGACAAGTCGAATTGTGGTGAGTTTGGTAATGGACTAAACGTCTCATGAGAGGGTGTTAATAATGAAACTCTTTAGCAACGAATTGAGATTTGTACCTGTAAACAGATCCATCATGTGAGCATTTTATTTGAAAAATCCATTTACACCTAAATATATTTTGCATCATTGTAGGAGGAACTAAATCTCCCAAGTGTCATTCTTGGCCAAGGCATCAAACTAGTCTGACATACCAATGAGGGGGAAGCGGTGTCTGAAATAGGTGGTGGAAGAGGCAAGGGGTCAATAGGGGCAAGGGATGAGGTAGGAGGAGTTTGTTGTTTGATCAAGTGCAATCATGTGTCATAGTCGATTGACGAGGAGCTATGGGAACAACCTATAGAAGGTGTGTAGGTGGCTAGGAAAAGAACATATTGAGGTAACCAAGTGTTGTCAGTAGACTCGGATGGTAGGGAGAGACTCTCAGACTCAACAAAGCAAACACAGTGAGATGAATAGATTCTCTGAGTGTTGGGATCATAATACAGGTAAGCACTTTGAGTGGATGAGTAACCTAGAAAGACACAGGGGATGGATTTGCTAACAAGTTTGTGTGGTGAGTAGGGATGAGCCGAGGATAATAGAGACAACCAAATGCACACAATTTGGAGTAATTCGATGCAGAATCAAAGAGTTTATGATAAGGAGAGATTAAATGTAGTGTGAGAGTGGAAAGTCAATTAATGAGGTAAGTGACAGTGTGAGAAATGCATATAACCAAAAGGTGAGAGGTATGGAAGCACGAGACAAGAGAGAAAGACCAGTTTCAAGAATGTGACCATGATGTCATTCAGAAAAACCATTATGTTTTTAGGGTATGTGGAGGTGATGTGAGGTGCATATGTCCTTTGTAGATAAATATGTTAAAAGTCCAATATATCCCTCCCTCCCTCCCCTAGTGTTATCTGAGTAGAGAGTCACAATTTTCTTGTGAAAGAAGTTTTCAATGAGTGCTTTGAAGTGGGAAAAAATTGTTGAAACCCCATATTTTCATTTCATAGAGTAAAATTGTTGAAACCTTGTTATCTAGATTAGTTTGAGACACATTAACTACTTTTGAATTTTGAACTACTAGATATAATAGAATTTTTTTAAGATTTTGTTTAGGGTATTTTAATCATATTGGAAACATATAATACCTCACCTATATGGGAATGACCATGTTTGCAATATCTAGAAACGTTGGCCACTTATCAAAATGCACTATTAAATACGACTATTTATGTTGTTACCCCTTAAATTAGACGGACCAGTGCGTAAATTCAAAAGGTAATATGATGGATGGCTGAATGTAAATAGGTGTTTTGAAAAATGGCTAACTGACTTTTATATTAGACAAATGGCCAAAGATTAAATGATGGGTATTTTAAATAACGGAACAGACTGAAATACCCCGATAACAAATTTCTTGAATTACGGGATAATTTGGGCAAAAAAAAAAATAGAATCAAAACAATCAAATGATAAAAAAAAATCTATTTGAATTGCAAATAAATTTAAAACGTGATAATTTAAAATCAATACTAAATCTAAAATTCAGGAAACTGAAATAAACAATACAAAAAAGAGGGTTTGTGAAAATCAGAATTTATGGCCATGGAGTTTTGTTGACACAAATACTTGGTATTTGAGGTGTTTAAGAATTTGGGCATCAATTTTCATCCTAAAGATCAGTCAAATCGTAGCCTTAAGACTACCTTATCAATTTGACAATTAAGGCAATTATAGCACACCTATCAACAGTACATGTCATTTAAGTGAACACTTTTTCCCACAACCTCTTCTTCGTTTTCCTCTCCACATTTGCAATCTCCTCCTACTGTTTTTGCTCCATTCGACTTTCCAAATTTAGGGTTTGAGTTCCTCTCTAGCTGATACAATGCCTCACAACCTCCATTGCCTTGTACTCGAAACTCAAAATTTTAGAGTTTTATGTGAGCAAAATACATTGTACTTGAAAGTATTTAAAAGTGGTTTTTGACAAAATTGAAATTGAAAATTAAGAAAATTTTATGTTTAAAACTTAAATTTTCAACATTGAACCATGCAAATACCTTATACTTGATTGATAGATAAAGTGAGAGTGTGATAGTGAGAGTATCAATCTCCTTAAACATCAAAATTTATGTTTGCTTCCACCATCTTCTCATAAGTTTTTCTCTTCATGAAATGTAAGAATATTGAGTATTTATCATTGAGCCACACAAATACCTTATACTTACAAAGCAAAAATCTTTGTGGCACGAGAGACAATTAAGAACCTCTAACAAATACTGTGTATTTCTGTATAAATACATAATATATGTATTTTCTCTTTAGGCATTTTCGCTTCCATTTACAGAAGGTTTTCGTTCTTTTAACACTAACTTCAACCTTCGTTGTCGTCCAAAAGAATAATAATTGTTATATCATATTAAACGCTTCAATCACAAAACTCTGATGAAGCTTCTACCATGGAGCTTCTAAAATGTATTGGCTCTAAAATCGTTTTTCTTTTCTGAAAATCAAATCATCCTCTGTTCCACTAATTCCACCATTGACTTTAGTTTTAAGAAGATTAATCAATCCTTCAACACTCCAAATCGATCCAAACACCCATAATACTTCTTTCTCACAATGTCGATTAGAACTCTCCAATCAACGTTTGAAAATGTAGTCTATCATCATCTTTCGACTACACATCAATAATAAACGTACAAAAGCAAGCACAAAAGGTTGCCAAACTTGCAGCCAACAACTTTTCTCGATAGAAAAATAAGTACTCTAGTGAAATAAATGGTCGCAAAGGACATCCTCTACCGTTGTTTGTAAGTTTTTGCCATAACTGAGAATCCTTCACGATCAACTTCAACCATACTTTTTTTTATGTACCTCTCAATGTCATGGATGCAATTAGAGAAGGTTCAATGATGAAAACAATGGATGAAGTAATAGAAACTAAAAAGATATAATGAAATTCAAATATGTAAATCTACAAATGCATAATTTTAGGAGATTTGAAAATTTGAAGTTTGAATTTTAAAATTAAATTTTTAGTTATAGTTTCCATATATTAAGGGAACCACGTCCAATTTATTTGTAAGGGTAAACAAGAAAAAAAAAAAAAGAGTAAATAAAAACCCCTAATTTCATGTTGGTCATATTTCAGCAAAAAAAAAAATGGTCATTTTCAAAATGATGGTGTAATTATAGGCATCTAATCTAAATTCTCAATCAAAAATCTCAATCAAGGGTCAATTGACCCAAACCTTAATTCCATGAACCAAACTCATGATAAGTTGAGTTTGGCCCAACTTAAGCTCATTAGTTTTGCCTTGTTGGGTAGGCCTTGGAGTAGTGGTTTCTTTTGTGTGGTAGAAAAATGATCAAACAAATACGGAGTTACGACAAGACGACCATATTTAAATGTGTGTTTTGAAAAAAAGACTACAAGACTTTTTTTTTTTTAAAAAATGGCCAAACGTTTTTTTTTTTTTATTTTTAAATGAAAAAAAAAATACTCAACAAAATTTATATCTTAGATACTAAAATTATCCTATAATTATATCCATTCTAAAATTCAAATAAAAACAAACCAATTTCCACACAAATCCCTTAAATCAAGAAATCATTGGCCATTTATTTTAGTGAATCAAAATTTTAAAAAAAAAATCCTAAAAAAAACCTCCTAAAATCAAGCAAAAAATGGTTAGTTAGGTGAATAAAATTTACAAAGATATGATATATTTAAACCATGAAACATTTTAAAGCAATATAAAATCAGTTACTTAAATCTCACAGTATATAAATTCCAAAAACCTAAAAATGCATAATTTGAAATTAACTAATGAAATTGAAATTAACATTGATCATGGATTGAGCATCACACAACATAAAATTCATGTGTCAAAAGAAATATATACATTTAATGACAACAAATTCTTACATTTAGGGCGCGTAAAATATTGTGTATTCGAAGAATTGAGGCTTAATTTGAGATCTCTTTGTTGAAAATCACCTAAAATAAATACCTTGAACTAAAACCAGCTAAAATCTTCGTCAGATTGGGCCCTACAAATACCTTCTACTAAAAAACAACTAAAATTTTCGTCAGACTTAGCAACACAAAATATCTTGTACTAAAAACAACTTAAATCTTCCTTAGACTGAGCCATGCAAATACCTTGTAATATATGTAATCTTTGTTAGACTAAGTCATGTAAATACCTTGTACTAAAAAACAACTAAAGTCTTTGCCAGACTGAGCCATCTAAATATATACCTTGTACCAAAAATCTAAACTCTTAGTCAGACCAAGCCATGCAAATACCTTATACTAAAAATAGCTAAAATCTTCATCAGTTGAGTTGCACAAATATCGTGCACTTGAAACAACTAAACCTTCACATTGGAATTTCAACGGCAATCACAACTCTCCATGTGAAAGGTACAAACTCATGTCTTTCTTCAACCTCATACTTTCAATTTTAAAACCCATTTCACTCCATAATCTAATCGCCATTGTTCCTCTTCGTTCCATTTTAGAGCATTCTTATGTTGGGTGACTGGTCAGGTTGCGAAGCCCACCAAAATAAAACTAATCTCGCTAGTTTTGTAGGACAAGTGGTACCAGGTCAATTTCTCAAGGGAACCAATTAATTAATTCTCTCAATATTAAATTTCAAAAAGAAAATAAAACAAGTGGAGTTTGGTTTTGATGAATAGCAATGAAGTAAAACAAAGCAAATTAAAATAGGTAGAAAACAAATCTTACTAAGCTTTCCAATTCAAGGGCAATGCTCTCATCCAATTCTAACCTCGATCACAAGCATATGAAAAGAATTCAATTAATATATTTAAGCACTTAGTCTACCTAATCGGAAAAGCCGAATTAAGTTTAATTCTCCTAAGACAATTGATTCTAACAAAGCATTAAAACCAATTCTTATTACCTACTGAACTGGGCAGGATAGCATTCTATATTAACTCGATAATAGCATGAAATTTGATGAGATGACCAAAACAAATTAACTATATGAGATAGCTACACCTAATCAATTTTGTTCTTTTTATCCTAGAATCTATCATGCAAAGCTATGTAGTCATGGAAAAGCAATAGAAAACACACACATGAGATAATAGCACACAATCTAAAGGGAATAATCATCATTAAACCGACAACGGAGGCATTGGAATCGGCTTTGATTTTATTTTAGAATTAAATTAAAATAATTTAGGCTAAGCAAAACATACCTTGAAAATAATATGAAGAATATTCTAGAGGGTCTTTTTCTCCTTGTGCTTCAACTCCAATGAGGTTGAATTCCAAGACTTCCACAAAGTCTTCCTTGCTATGACTCGAACAAAGGACCAAAGATGTTTGTGGAAACCTTCTTGAAAATAGAGAGAGGGAATGAGAGGAGAATTTCAAGTGTTCTTATCTCTTATATAGAATGCACACAATGGCTCACCCCCTAGGGTTCTATTTATAGTAATCTAGGGCAAATAATTAAATAATATATTTTAATATTTAATATATTAAAATATTAAAATATATTTATCTAACCAGTTTCAATCTTATTCAAACCTTTCCAAATTCTCTTACAACATCCATTTTCATATTTGAATCTAATTCAAATTTAATAAATATCTTTTCTTTAATGTATCTTAATACATTAATAATTTCTTTGATATTTGATGTATCGTATACAATAAATATGTTTTACCTTATTTAATATATCAAAATATATTAAATTTTAATTTGAACATTTCAAAATTTTCTCTGAACAAAATTGATCCCTATTTGTTCATATGAGCTAGCAAAGGGACCTTATGGACCTTATGAACAAAATCAATTAATTAAACTCTTTAATTAATTAATTTTCATTCATTAACTATAGGTCACTCCACTATAGACATAGAGTTGCACTCTTATGCACTGTAGGACAAGTTGTGTCCATGGATATAATCACTACATGCAAGTCTATCATTCACGAGTTGTTCGTAATTACAGTTGGGTTAAAAATCCGTTTTACCCCTATAATTACATCTTATACCTTAAGTACCACTGATCCTCTAATGAACAATTTGTTTATGATCCAACCATAAACTAAGTCTCTCTCGGGCCAGTGAGAAGGTGGGGCTCCATTGTTCAAGTTCCGAAATCAGCACTTAAGAGAACTACTCACCTACTTACCCTATAAGGGAATAAGTGAATTCTAGCTTGTGAGATTATGTTCCCAGCTCCCTATTTTGTCAAGTCTTCAAAATGGTAGACATATTGAATCGGCTACAAAAGTCACTCTCACCCATGCAAATCAAAGAACAAACTCTCACATGTAGGAGTTCATAACTCACTCAGGATTAAGATTTAGTCATATATGATCAATCAACAGATTTATAAAGAAGGATTAAATATTTCGTGGTCCAGTCTTATACAAACTCATTGTATAAGATACCCCCACTCACATGTCTCCACATGAACGATTTGGATCAAATCATTTGTAACTATTATAAAGTGGATCGTATCAATAGTGTTACTAGGATAAGACAACCAACTTTATCCATATACTATGACCCTTGGATTATTTTTTGAACATGATCCTCCCATATGTCAACCACATATTGTTCAAGATTACACTAATAACTTTGGATTTTTCATAAAATGGATAATATTATATTGCAAATAAAATAATCAAAATTATTATTAATTATTAAATAAATCATTAATTATGAGGCTTTATGGCATAAATCCCAACACAATCATGACAATTACGATTCACAAAATTTGTGCATAATAGATAAACAAGCAAGTAATATCATAGAGGTGTTAATTCTATCATCACATGCTCATAAGAATCAACCAAAAGATAAAAGAACACGTAAATTGATTAAAAGAAATTACTCTAAGCTTGAAACCTCACGGTTCTACAATTAGACTTAACCAACCTTGGAATCATAAACATGAACTCTAGCCGCTCATGTGATGTAGCAAGAATTCAACATGGTTTGATCCTACAAAAGTAAAATTGAAAGATACAAGGAAAAGCTTAAAAGAGTGTCTAAAAATAAAGTCCACAATGTCTCACCATGTTTTCCTTAGGAGAAAAGAAGATATTTATAGGCCAGGGGATAGCGTCGAGACGTCTAGGGTATCATCTCAACACTACCCTTTTTAAAGAAGAAAAATATCGCAGAATATCAGGTAGCATCGAGATGTTGTGAATAGGGTCTAGACGCTACCAGTGTTGAGCTCCCCTCCCCGCAATGTTGAGAGCTTCAGCATTGTGTGTGATTTTCTATAACATCGAGATGCTACAAGCAAAGCATCTCGACACTACCTATGCGACTCAAATGGCTTAGGAGGCGAGATGCTACAAGCAACGTCTCGACGCTACCTGTGCAACTCAAAGGGCTTGGCAGGCTTCTGCAAGCATTTTGATGCTCTTTTTGGGGTTGAGATGCTATCCTCTCAAGAACTTTAGCTAGATCTTCAATTTTTCATGTCTTGATTGCTCAATTTAGGTCCAATTAGCTCTTTTTGATCCCGAATTATTCAAAATGCTCTCAACGACTCTAAATCGCTCGATCTCTACAAAATAACCAATTAAGCATGTGAGAGTAACAAAATGAACAAGAAATAAGACATATAAATAGCACATTTTAGGTGCTAGCAATGACCTCTTGAGAATTTTCCTAGGAAGCATGTAAGTGAGAATAAAACATGCTGAAAGAACTTGTGTTGGTATGTGGGGACAGTCTTTACTCTCAAAAGAAAGTCAAGACAAATGGTAATGTGGCCAAGTTGCAAGGAAATGTCAGGGCCATCAGGTGCTAAATCGGGATTTTAAATACTAGTCCAAATCCTAAGTTTGGGGCGCTACACTTATGATGCTTCATATTTCAACCATAAATATTTTAGCAGTTAACATTTTTTTTGGCAATGTTTTTATTGAGTCCTTTATAATCTCCTACGGTGGGATTTTTGTTTTTAAAAAATGTAGCGCGATATTTTTACTATGAAGTCAATTACAAATTTTATATAACGCGCCTTTTCTTTATGATCATTTTCACTCTCTCCGTGTTCTAATGGTTCTTCCAAAAGCATTTACGCTTTGATGTATCACAAAATGCCAATAAAAGTTCATTCAAGCATTAAAAACGCTTGGATGTATCACAAAAAGACTCTTTTCATAACAATTTTGTTTTCTTAAAATTAACTAATGAAAATTATTGATACCTCAATATTTTTCTTTATTTATTTTTTCACTTTCCAAAAACATGTAGCGAAATCTTAACCACCCATTTCTTGATAACAATTACATTATTAGAAAATGAAAGAAAGCAATCCAAAGCAATCAAAATCAAGTTACAAAAAGTCAAACTTCATTTAGAACCTCTCACTAACCAAACATCAAACTCATCTGATGACGACTTTATTATTTGATTGATGCAAAAAAAGGAAGAAAAAATAAGGGAGAAATCAAGCAAAAGATGTGGAAGTGAATGACATGATACTCAAAGATCCAATTTTTACAGCTTAGTTGTTGGGCATACTTACTTATTTTGGGAGACAAGATTGACAGTAAAATAGACAAAAAAACAAAACAAAAACAAAAACAAATGCCACAGCCTCATGTGTTAATTAGCTTTAAAGAGGGATGGAGACTACAATTCTTCTACACAACACTTAAATGGAAAGCAAACTAGGAAAAATATGTCATGGGTAAGTTGTTTGGATCAAATAGTTACTTTTTAGAACAAAAATTCAATCAAAATATGTTAGAAATATGGTTTTTTTAAAGTTGTTTTCTTACAAGGATAACCTATAAACTTAAAAAATGTATATATGTTACCGTCCAAAATGATGAGATAGTGAAATAACAATCTCAAATGCGAAAATATTGGTTTTTAGAACAACGCCCCCAAAAATTTTAGAGTTTATAGTGCGGCGCTTTTAAAGTTAAATAATGTTTTTGAAGTACAAATACTTTGATTTTAAACACTTTCGAAAGGGCTTAATAAGAAGTACTTTTATGTTACGCACACTTGACAGGCATATGATTTCGAGTAAGACAGTACTTGCAAAAAGTACTGCTCCCTTTGCTTTTGATGTGAACCTCTTTCTTTATTAATGAAGTTGGAAAAAGGATTTTTTTATTAAAAAAAGTTATTTTGATTTTAGGTCTATGTACTTTAAAGAAGCAATCTTTAATGGAGTTTGCTTAAGGGAAGCAATTCATTAAGGGTTGTTTGGCACGCTGGTTTAAAATCAAGAATCATGAGAATCTTTGGCTGGAATCAAAAACTCTGAGGTTCCTAATTACTATGTTTGGGGTGCAGGTTAGGTTTGGCCGGTTTGCTGAAACCTGTGTTTGAGATATAGGGTTGAGTTGGACTGGTTTTGTTAAGCTGTTTTTTTTTTAAACATTTTTTTAGGCTATTTTTTTTTAATGTTAATTGAGATAATAAAATTGACTAAAATACATTCCATACTAAATCACATAAACTAACTCCTAAAATTATGGGGTAATTGAAAATAAATCAAAAAACACAAAATTGAAACAACTAAATCTCACTCCGAAATTTATGAGGTGATTAAAAACAAATAAAAAACACAAAATTAAAACAGAAAAATCTCAAAAAATCAATTTGAATTCAAAATACATTATAAAATCTAAGCTAGTAAAACATGCTAATTAAAACTCATTCAAAATGCGCTTGAGTTGATATGAGGCTTGAAAAATAAAAATACTTAAGTTTGTATTTTTTTTCAAAATCGAAAATGAAAAATAAAGAAGATTTTAATAATTGAAACTGAAAATCTTAGAGTTTTATAGGCGCAAAATACCTTGTACAGGAAATTATTTATATTTTTCATCAGAAAATTAAAAGTGCCCTTTTTATGTCCTCCCCTTTTTTTCTCAGCCTTCTATCATAGCTTCTTAAAACTTCTTTGCAACAATCACATCTTAACTCTCTCTTTTAAAAACTAAGAGCTATTCACTCTTCTAAATACACCTTTGTTATCTTGGAAACCCCTTGCATTCAACAAGGACCTTGTACTAAAAAATAGTTAAAATCTTCATCAGATTTTGCCAAAACTTGAGTAGATACAAGGCTTGAAAAATGAAAATACTTAAATTTGATTTTTTTTTTCAAAATTGAAAATGAAAAATAAAGAAGATTTTAATAAGCGAAACTCAAAATTTTAGAGTTTTATGAGCGCAAAATACCTTGTACTGGAAATTATTTAAAATTTTCATCAGAAAATTAAAAGTGCCATTTTTATGTTCTCTCCTTTTTTCTCAGCCTTCTGTCATAGCTAGCTTCTTAAAACTCCTCTGCAACAATTGCATCATATGCATTAACTCTCCTTTTGAAAACCAAGAGCTATTCACTCTCCCAAACACACCTTTGTTGCCTTGAAAATCCCTTGCATTCATATAAGCACATTGTACTAAAAAATAGCTAAAATCTTTATTAGATTTTGCCACACAAATACTTTGAACTAAAACCAGTTAAAATATTTGTCAGGCTTAGCCACACAAAATATCTTGTACTAAAAATAGCTTAAATCTTCGACTAAGCCATGCATGCAAATACCTTTTACTTAAACAACTAAAATCTTCGTTAGACTGAGTCATGCAAATACCTTGTACTAAAAAAATTACATGAAAATTCTCTTACAAGTGAAGTCCCTCAATAGATTATGGAGCTTAAAAGGTAAAATCTTGAGATTTTAGATCTTTCTACTAATAACTTTTTCTAGTCAGATCTTAAAAATGTTGAGACTTTAGATCATCATATATCAATACTATCTCTTGTGCCACGAAATGAGCTTATGGGCTTGCTAGTGAAGCTTCTCTCAAATCCTTTTGATGAGGTACTTCATTATCGTTCAACAAAGAGCTTGGTTTCAATTGTTCAAACACTTGGTGGTGTTGGTGGTGGAAGTAGAGGCAGAAGAGACTGGTAAAAGGTCTTTTTCCTCACTAAATCCTCAGCAATCTTGGCCTGTAATAAGGGGTGACACAGTGGGCGAAGGAGATGATTTCCTTGGACATGGAGAATCAGATTGATGGGTAATTTTAATGTAAACCACAAGTGTACGAGTCAAGTTTTAATATAGTAAATGAGTGTAAGAGTATCGTTCTCAAGATTGGTGTTCTAGTTTCACTCAATTACCACAAATACAATCACTCAATTTTATTTAGAGAAAATATCAAATGATGAAATCTAAGACTAAAATAAAATAATAACTAAAAATAAATGTGTGAGAAATATTAGAAAGAAATATCCTAGAGAATTAATCTCACCTATTAGATTAACGATTCAATTAATCAAACAACTAAGATTGATCATGCAATTATTCCATAAGTTAAGAAAATATAGATCATAATTGACTGTTACAAGAACAACTAACTCTCTTACAATATTAAAAAACTGACATCACTGTTTAGCTTTTAATAACAAACAAGGCATTAAGAACTCTTCTTTTAAAACCTGTTGTGTAAAAACTCACTACGCAATCATAGGTAGTAATGGTAAACAAGGTCAATCTAATGACGACTAATATATGCAAATTTTTTGAAATTAAGCATGAGTTTACTAATGTAAAATTAATCTAAAGAGCGCAATTAAACCCGAAAATTGAATATAAGCAGCACAAAAGTGACTAATACTCAAGAGAGGCTTAATTAAGTAAATGTTGAATTTAAATAAAGACTTAAGAGGCCAAAATACGTACTAAAATGGTAAAGCGAGGGCCCAAATTTAGGAAATCAATGGTTGTTTTTGCCCAATTGAGGTCAGCAATACTATAACACGAGACACCACATTGTTATACAAAATGAAATATTCACATGAAACCGACCTAAAAACTTATCGAACTTGTTTTTCTTGCCTATAATGCTAAGTTAAACATATGTCTATGAAAACCCAATGCTAATGAACTAGTATAAGGCCCAATTTCTCCAAAATTACAAGCTTAGAATGTATGCCTATACCCTAACAATTTCTACCCCTTAAGGAGAAATTACTTACTCCATTTATGTTAATCCACTAATTCTTAACCCTTTCAATATTAAGAACTAGATTGTGCCTTACCTAAAGTGATCAAACTCAAATAAGAACTTGTAATAAACACCACAAATGAATGTATAACTTCATAAAAGTGCATTGAATCAAAAGAGTTCAAACATTCACTTCAAACCTTAAATTCCAACCCTAAAAAAAAACTTATCCCAAAACTTCAAAACAGAAAATAAAGCAACATAATTCATAAACAACAAATGTCTTGAGCTTAATCTAAGATTTGCACCAAAGTGGCTACAAAAGTATGTAAACCTTATTGAAAGCTTAAAATAACTAAGGGCAATAGAATATCAATAAGCTAGAATGTAAAACTAGAAAGAAAATGAAGAAGAAAGTAGGAAGATGGAACTTCTTCTCTTTTATGACAACATGAGAAATTGTAGCAGCATCCTCTCCTTTCTGTTTTTGGTCCTCTTTTTCCACTTTTGGCTACCTCTCTAGCTTTCACGAAGGCCTTTTTTCTTTTCTTTTCCCTTAAGGGTTGATTTGGCTTTCTTCCTCCACGTGGTCATCCTTTTAACATTTACTAACTTCAAAGTTGATGTAAGACCCAATTTTTGCATAACACTCTGTTTCCAACCATGAGGTTGTAATGCCATAGCATTGCTGACCTCAATAATCTTCTAACTCATAAAAGTTAGCCCAAAAGCCTAACAGCGCAAAATTTCTCCAACCCAACTTCAATTTCGGAAAAAGATGCCCAACTAAGAGAAAAATCAACAAGAATAAAGGAAAAATAAATGACTTTCCAATCCTCGTGCTTGATTAATCAAATAAATAATTAAGAGTCACAAAGTTGAAAAAGATGCTCCATAAAATGTGCATCTGATTGATTTTTAAAACAGGCCTATAAAGATATTTAGATCTAAGCGAGATTGGCAGGTAGAAAAGTAATTACTTGGAAACCTCGTGTTAAAGGAAGTCTTTTTCTTTTTTTGTTACAATGATAAAGTTATCTCATAGTTGTACATTTATTCTTATTTTAATCATTGTTATTTATATAGAACCCTCGTTAACCTAAATTTGTATAATGTGGATACTATATAATGAAATTTATGAGGGATATTGTGATGGATCAACACACTAATTCCTTTAAAGAGTTGGTATGATACGAACTATTTGAATTACCTTATTTATAATTTTAAATAACTTCATAATGATATATATATATATATATATATATATATATATATATATATATATATATATATATATATATACACACACATGTTTTTTTCTTCTTCTTCTTTTTTTTTTTTTTTTTTTTTTTGCAGTTTATCAGAAAGAAGAAATATGCTCAAGTTGAGATTGATGAAGTTCGCAATGAGTGGTGACAATTTCTTCAACAATACATTACTTCACAAAAAATATGTATAGTAGTTTTAGTTGACTTGTTAGGTTTAGTATTTTAATGTGTTATGTTCTAACATTATTTTTATGTATAAAAATTGGATTGGGTTTTAGTTTATTCAAAGTTGAATTTGTTTGTGTCAATGGAAGATTTCAATCAAATAATAAAATTTGGATTAATTAAAATTGAAAAAAAATAAATAAAATACATAAATGGACTGTGATATATTAATGTATACACTAACGACGGACATCAACTATAGTCTATTGTTGTAATGATCACGAGAGATGTCGGCTATGGTCTATCATTACAAATCATGATTGATGTCAATCAAGGTCTATACCAATAAACCACAGTTGTTGTAAATAGTGGTCTATTTGGTATAGACTATGACTGACATCAGTCAGGATTTGTAACAATAGGCTATGTCTGATGTTTCTTGTGGTCTATTGGTATAAGCCATGGCTGACGTTAACCGTCTATCAATAAAGACCACGGCTAACATCAGCCATAGTCTATATGACCATAAACCACGGCTGACGTTAGTTGTGGTATATCAATAAAGACCATGGCTAATGTTAGTCATAGTCTATATGGCCATAGACCACAGCTAATGTTTGTTGTGGTCTATCAATAAAGACCATGGCTAATATTAGTCATAGTCTATATGGCCATAGACCATAACTGACGTTTGTCGTGGTCTATCGATAAAGACTACAATTAACGTCAACCGTAGTCTATATAGACATAGACACCACGGCTGACATTAGACATGGTCTATAATATAGACCACGGTTGACGCTAGTCATGGTCTATATTATAGACTATACTGGAATAGACCATAGTCGCAAAACTGTGGTCTAATTGAATAAACCACGGTCATATTCGATTTGATTTTTGTATGTTCACACCTAGGTGGCCAAGCTAGACTCACAATAAGAAATTAAATTAATAAAAGCAAACAATGCTATGTAATTGAGCAAAGTTACTTTTACATATTAGGTCTTGCTTCCTCTCTCTAGGGTATTCACATATTCGAATCCCAAAGAGAGGTTTAGCTCATAATGAAAGAAGAAAATAACAAACTTGGGAAGAAGAAGACTTTAAAATAAACTTGAAGAGAAAGATAATTTACTCAACAAAAGAAATAAAAACTAAACTTGAAAGAAATAAAGAACTTGCTGGAATTAAGTTGAATGACAATTTGTTAAATCAACTTGTTGTAATGGAAGAACGAAATACAAAAAACTCAAAGTCTAAAATAACATAAAGAAAAACTGAAAATCAAAGTGTTGTAGATGATAGCAAAAACTCGAACTGAAACTCAAAAACAAAAGTGAATGTTGAAATTACGTGAAGAAGAAGAACTTCGGACCAATCTCGATCTAACCAAACTTTCGAATGGTCCTGGATCAACTTATGTGCAACAGCTCTTCTTTCCTTGAATCAACAAACAAAAGTGTGGAGAGCAAAAAATTGGCATGGAGAACGGCTCTCTCCTCTTCATGGCTTGTTTCTCCTCTATTTATAGTTTCCAAATACATGGGTTTGCACAAAATACGTCTAAGGAAAGAATCGAACCCTCAAAGCCTCGAATCTTGAAGAACATCTTCAAAATAATCTGCTGAAAATTGAGCTTCAAATTTTTCAGAATTCTGTCTTCATAATGCAATTCCACTTGTAATTTTGGTCATGTGAAAACTCCTATAGAAAACACCAAAAATCAGTAAAGTTAAATTCTTTTTCCTTAATTTCATATTTTTCCTCTCAACAATAATTATAGACTTATAGTCATGCATTCATGCAAATAACTTAAGTAAAAAGGGCTAAAAATATGTAAATAATTGCAATCCTATGATGCATTTGAGAAGTGTCAAATTTCTTAAACTCTTTGAGTTGAGAAATTTTTTTATTAATTGAGAATAATTCCAATATTTCATTAATTGATGGCTAATAACCCCAATCAAGTTGATCAAATACTTGCTTCATTCTTGAAGTTTAAGATATGACAAATTGAGACATTTTAAAATCAAACTCAACAAAAAAATTGTTTTATTAGCAACTCGAAGGGTTTTTTTTCTTTCTCTTTGAATAATAATTAACCAAGATATAGCATGAGGTAAAGAAATGATTTTGGGTTTTGTAGGGTGCTAACACTTTCCCTACACACAAAATACCCTCAAACTTAACTTTGTTTTCATAGACCATTTATTTTCTTTTAAAATGATGACCAATCACACCCTAATAATGGTTGGTGATGACTCCAAACTTTTTCTAAAAGATAAATCCCTTTTAGATGGATGTTGGCCAGTCCACGTTGCAATCTAGTAGCGCCAACAGCGTCACAACGCTGCTTTATATCGTCTCGACACTATTTCCTCAGGCCTTTTGGCTTGATTTCTCCTTGATCTCTTGACTTAGATTTCTCCAATCCTTGTCTAATTAGCTCATTTTCCTCACTATTTTCTTTAAAAGCTCCACTTTATTCCAAATGCTAAATTACTACAAAATAAACAAATATGTACATGAAAATAATCATTTTAACCTCAAAACTAGTAATAATTAAGGATTAGAAATAACTCACTTTTTGTGCTACCAAAGATAGCTTCTGAGCAATGGCACTAGCTTGGACGACCTTGAAGTTTTCTAGTTTGAATGCATGTATCGATGAACCAAACATTTAGATTTCAAAATCGGAAAGATATAAAATCAAAATGTTTTGAATTCAATTTTGGATAAAAAAGAAATATCATATGAGATTTGGAAAGATAAGGTGTCATTCAAAGATGTAAATCACAAATTTAGGGGAGGAAATTTGACATTTGAAAATTAATATTCATATTCAAGATTTTAGGGGATTATATATTTTTGTTACATCTTCGATGAAAAAAGGGGGCTACGATTTTTCTACAGGAAAAAAAAAAGGCAAATTGATTCCTCTGGATTAAAGGTGGCCATTTTTTAGTATAATTATTATTTGGTCATTTTTCAAAATGAGGGGATAAGTGTAGCCATCCATTCCAATTTCTTTTGTTGTAGAAAAATGATCAAACAAATACTTCCAATTTTTACTAGTTTTTATGTATATAAAAAATAGCAAAATTTGGGTGCATCCTGTGCTGCACCCATCTATTTGCAGCCCACGCCAACCACACAGCAGAAAAAAATTCAAAAATATTTTTAAAAAAAGAAGAAAAAAAGTTTGTCTCATGGCAAACTATGGATGGACAACTGGATGGGCTGCAAATAGATGAGTGTAATCCAGGATGTACTCAAGTTTTTTCCTACAAAAAATTAAATTTAGAAAATTAGAAATAAATAAATGACATTTACCAATGCATGCAAAACCATTACAAATTATGTTATTTTCAATCATAACTTTTCTTTATGGAATACTATATTGCAACTGCAGGAGTATAAATTCATGTTTAAAAAAAATAAAGAAACAAGGATTGGAAGATGTATAATGAAGAGGGTTACCAAACAACATGAGCACTTAGATTGTTGACTAACTTCTTTGGGACTCACAAAGCAATTATGTGGCACTTGCTCTACCCTCAAGCAAGTCAGCCAACTTGAATTTGGTTTGTCGGTGTCACAACAGGCCTATCTCACAACCTCTATCCCCATTTTCAAAAAAAAAGTCAGAAAAAAGGTTTTGGAAAATGTTCGAAAGCATTTTGAGAAAACAATTGTTGTAGGCCAACAAGCAATAAAGAGACAACAACAGCTTAATAGCATACAACCTGGGTAGGAAGGACAACAACTACTCTTACCCCCTATAGTACATTATGGGGCAAATTGCCTTTAACAAGCTTGTACATCAAAAGTGGCAAAGAGTCATATGCTTACAAAAATACAACAAAATAAAACTAACATGTAGAAATGCAAGATATACAATAAAATAAGAGTAAAGAGGCTGCCATAGGCATACGGCCACAGGCAACACACCCTGGACAAGCATGATCATCACATTCTCCCCCACTTAAATGGCTAACGACCCTGTCAATTGACACTACTCGAACTTGACGATTTGGAGTGTAGTTGACTTCAGGTCTTCGACAACTTCCAGCTAATCTCTGCTTCAAGGAGCACTTTCCACTTCACTAGAAATTCTTGAACGCCTCATCATGGCTTGCTCGCTCGTCGTGTTCTTTCAACCAAAATCTTTTCAACTTCTTTTTTGACAGTATTCTTCATTGTGATGGGTGTCGTGTCATGATCGAACTGAAACGTGGGGGCTTTAAGAAAATATTTTTAGTTTAAAAACAAAGCTCCAGCTCAATGCAAGTGCACACTGTCAATGCAAGTAATATAAAACTTGAAGTATTCCAGAGTATCGATCTCACAGGGAATGGATACAACAAAATTCAAGATAATAAGCAAAGACGTTTTCAAATTGCAATTGTGAGTAACCAATGTAAAACAATAAGTGGGATAGTTTTTGTTGTTTTTGAAAAGAAGAAATAAAAATGATAAAAGAGGGATTCAAACGTGTTTTTGCCCCATTGAAGTATCTTAAGCTTTGTAAACCGAATTCAACACCTATTTGACCTTCTATGAAGTATCTTTAGGAGGCTAAGTGATTAAACAGATATTTCTATGGCTAATACGAACTTAGTTAATTTTGAAACACAATTCTTTTGGTTTTAAAGGTTTTGCCCTATGTCTAGGGTCAAAAACAAATTTCTATGTCTAGGCTCTTTTCCTTTTTTGCTTTTATGAAAACCCAATTTTTATCTAACCTTTTCAGAATTAGACTCTAATTGTTGTATACTAATCTAGGTGATCAATCTAAACTAGTAATAAAAATTGTAATCAATAAAAGTAAACAATGCTATAAGATTAAACAAGGTTGCTCTTACATATTAGATCTTTATTCATTTCTCTAGGGCTTTCACAACTTGAACCCTAAAAGAAATTTAGCTCATAAAAAATGGAGTGAAAAATAGTAAGCTAAAGTTCTAAAAATCCGTAACAAAAATTGAGAAGTGAAAGAGAAGAACTTCGGGTTCAAAGAAGATTAAAAGAAATGATACTTGTATTAAAATGAACACTAACATTCAACAACTTGCAACAAAGCTTTGGCAACTAATTCATTACGATAAGGAAATTTCAATGGAAGAAAATAAATAACAGCTACACTATAAAATCTGATTAATAACAAATTGTGACAGTACTAGCAAATTCGAAAAAACAATATCACACAATACTCCCTCTTTCATTCCTAGCCCAATCGAATACAACACCACCATTTTCAAGGACATTGTTTACTAACCACCTTCAACTCACGTTGAGATGGGACTGGATTTTAGAGCTTAAAAGTTCTGAAAAAATAAGAAAGACAACAACTAAAACTCTTAAAATGGAATAAAATGAAACTACAAAATAGAATCTAAAGAACCCATTTTACTTCTTGCTTTGATCGAACCAAATACACCTTCAAAGGCGATTAGCTCTTCACCTCTTCTAACTTTCGTTGAGGAGGGATCAATCTCATAATTTTCAAAGCAAAATGAAGAGCAAAGTGCTGTAAAAATGACAGTAAACGCTGAACTACGAACTGTGGGTGAGCAAAAAAACCTAGCCACATTTTTGCTTTGTTCTTCTCATTTTTATAGGCATTTAGGGCTAGGGTTTCCATCTTCGTGCTCCTTCAACCTTGGGTCAATGTTTGGGCATGAGTTTAGGCTGAAATATCTTCTAAATATTAAATAATCTCCCTCAATCGTGGTATTTTGCGTGATTCCCGCAACTCTAAAATTTTTCAGAAAATGCAATTGTATTTTAAAAGTGGAATGCAATTGCATTTTTCCCTTTGTTCACAATTTTGTTTTCCCACATAAATGCAATTGCATTTCAAAATTGGAATGCAATTGCATTTTCGTACTTGCTCCAAAATAACAACAAACTTGTTTTCCCAAAGAAATGTAATTGCATTTCCAAAATGGAATGCAATTGCATTTTTGTACTTGCTCCAAACCTACACAAAAACAACAAATTAGTATAATTTCCAATCTCTTTTCAACTTCTTTCCTTTTTTTCATTACTCCAGCGAGCTTTTATGAATTTAACTAATAAACATCATTTTTAGCTTGCTCGTCATAAAACAAAACACACAAAAATGACAAAAACAACCTAGTTTAGGGTCAAATAATCCTCATAAATGAGAATTATCATGTCACTTCGTTGCGTCCTGAGTCGTCTGGGTCTGGTTGGTAGGCTTTCAAATTGCTTATATGAATGACTGGGTGAATCATCATCCACGAAGGCAATTGAACTCTATAGGATGACTACAGTAAGTAATCTACTTAAGCATTACATTTCTTTTTTCTTTCTTTTCTTTCACTGGGGTTACTAACCCCTTATTATTATTATTATTATTTTACAGAGATCCTAGCTTTCACACTTCCATTGTAGGGATCCTTATCTAGAGCACTCACTCAATGGATGGCCTAACTAATCACAATGGAGGTAGCTCTTTTGATCCCCACACATTAAGCACACAATATTGGTGGGAACATGCTTTAATTTTCTTGAAACATACTAAAAAATCAATAAAGATACAACAGATTTCAATCACTATATTTCATGCAAGTCAACTATCAATCAGTTCTTAAGCCTATCAGGGTGACAACAACCTCTAGACTCGACAAAAGTTTCCTAGCATTCGAACATGATAGAAAGTCAGTTATGTACTCATGTGTTGCAAGGAAAGTACATATAAAATTCAAATATACTCAATTCAAGACATGCTTCAGAAGTCATTCTATTGCAAAAAAAAAAATCACTTAGATTACTTCCTAGGCTATCCTAATCAATCATCATGCATTACAAACCATTCATACATGCTTAAGATAAAAAAAAAATTGCTCATAATTATCTGGAGTACAAAGTACTATCCACTCCCAAACTTATAACTTACATTGTCCACAATGTAACATACACAATAAAATAAATAAGGATAAAGATAGCACGAGTGAATAATACTGGCCTGGTAAAAAGAGACTGTTTCATGAGGATTCCTTGAATTAGCAAAGACGTTACCCAGTACAATTGAGGTCCTGCAAAATGGGAACGAGATTTACTTGGCACTCTTTTTCAAAAACAACCTACACTAGAAAAGAAAAACTGTTGGGATTTATGCCCTAAAGCCTCGTAATTAATTATTTATTTAATAATTAATAATAATTTTGATTATTTTATTTGCAATATAATATTATCCATTATATGAAAAATCCAAGGTTATTAGTGTAATCTTGAACAGTATGTGGTTGACATACAAGAGGATCGTGTTCAATAAATAACCTAAAGAGCCATAGTATATGGATAAGGTTGGGTGCCTTATCCTGGTAACACTATTGATACGGCCCACTTTGTAATAGTTACAAATGATTTGATCCAAATCATTCATGTGGAGACATGTGAGTGGGGGTATCTTATACAATGAGTTTGTATAAAAGACTGGACCACGAAATATTTAATCTCTCCTTATAAATCCGTTAATTGAGAAGATTAATATTTTATCAGGATGATCATATGCGACTCGATCTTAATCTTGAGTGAGTTATGAACTCATGCCTGTGAGGGCTTGTCCTTTGATTTGCATGGGTGAGAGTGGCTTTTGTAGCCGATTCAATATGCCTACCATTTTGGGGACTTGACCAAATAATGAGCTGGGAACATAATCTCACAAGATGGAATTCACTTGTTCCCATATAGGGTAAGTAGATGAGTAGTTCCCTTAAATATTGATTTCGGGACTTGAACAATGGGGCCCCACCCTCTCATTGGCCCGAGAGGGACTTAGTTTATAATTAGATTATAAGCATATTGTTCATTAGAGAATCAGTGGTACTTAAGGTGCAAGATGTAATTATAGGGGTAAAACGGACTTTTGACCCAACTGTAATTACGAACAACTCGTGAAGGATCGACTTGCATGTAATGATTATATCTATGGACACAACTTGTCCTACAGTGCATAAGAGTGCAACTCTAGGTCTATAGTGGAGTGACCTATAGTTAATGAATGAAAATTAATTAATTAAAGAGTTTAATTAATTAATTTTGTATCATTGGAGCTTATAATCTGTAGGTCCATAAGGTCCCCTTGCTAGCTCATAGTAACACTAAAAGATCAATTTAGTTGAAAGAAAAATTTGAAATGTTCAAATTAATATTTAATTTGAAGTGTTCAAATTAATATTTAATATATTAGATATATTAAATATAAAAGAGGAAAATATATTTATTGTATTTGATACATTAAATATTAAAATAATTAATATATATTTGATATATTAAATAAAAGATATTTATAGAATTTGAATAAGATTCAAATAAATAAATATCGAAGGAGATTTGAATGAGATTCAAATAAATAAAAGATATATTTTAATATATTAGATATTAAAATATAATATTTTAATAATGGCAAAGATCTTCCCTTGGTCTCTATAAATAGAACCCTTGGGTTGAAGCATTCTGAACAACACACATCTCCTCAAAGAGAGAATTAGAGAATTCTCTCTAAACCTCTTCCTCTTTAATCCCTTGAGGATTTTCTTTCAAGAGGCTCCCACAAGCCTTGATCTTTTGTTAGAGTCATAGCAAGGAAGACTTTGTGGAGGAGATAAAGACCCGCCAGAAGAATCTCCATATTTTCAAGGTATTTATTGCTTAACCCTTGTATTTTAGTTTAATTCTAAATAAATCAAAGACGATTCCTATGCTTCCGCTGTGGGTTTAATTCGATTATTCCCTTCAATTGGTATCAGAGCCTCTTTGAGTTTTATTTAGAATTAAATTTTTGTGATGGTGGGTATTTTAATTTATCATATATTTGATATATTTGTGGTTTGCAAATTGATTGTTTAGGCTATTTGGCATTAGATTTATTGCTTTGATTAAATCATTGTAAAACCCATAAGGGTTAGGATTTCATGTATTTTACTTGAATAATTACCATTGCTGCAATTTTCGATCACATGTGCTGAAGAAGCCGACGACGAAGAGGTGCAGGAAAAAAAAAACTGAAAAATCGAAGTCAATCATATTCGGCTGAAGCTTTATATTATTATTAAACATTCCTGTATTCGAAAGCAGTGTTTGGTTTAGTGGTGAATGAAGCTTTTTGTTATACTCAAGGTCTTGGGTTCAACACTTGAGTAATGCAGTTTTTCCTTTTTTATTTTTGTGACTGCTGGTACCATAATTGGAAGACAAGATTTAGGTTTTTAAAATCTAAATTTGGATGACCGAACAAGGAAGATATTGAAGACCAAGATATGTCTTGGATTTAAATTATTATAATTTAAATTATTTTCAATTTCTTAGGATATGCCAAATATGCCGGTCAATTTTTCTATTTTTAAATTTAATTATGCATGAGATGTATGTTTTAAATTATTTGATTGTTGCATAAAGTATGTCATTTAAATTTAAAATCCCACCATAGGTTAAGCATGATCATGCATCTTATCTTATTTTTAAATATAATTGTTATATTTGAAAATTTTGATTACGTTGTTTCCTAATAGAATTAAGATTAATTTTTTAATATAATTGTTATATTGGAAAATTTGATTAGGATGATTCCTAATAGAATTGAGATATTTTCTTAATATGCTTATATTTTCCATATCTTTGAATATAATTGTTATATTTGAAAATTAAATTAGGATATTTTCTTTCATAAATGAAATCCATGTTTTCCTAATAGGATTATGATATATCCTAATGAGATTAGGATTTTCTTAAAATAAAGATATTTCGAATTCATGTTTTAAATAGTTTAAAATTTGAATTTAATATATCTTTATTTGTTAGAATTTATGATAATCTTTTAATTTAGTTTTAAATGGTTTAAAATGGTAGAATTTCAAGATTATTCATAGTTTAAGTTTTGAATTTAATTTATCTTCTATTTTTCTAAATAGAATTAGAATAAAATATCAAGGACTATCTTTTAATTTAAAGAGTTTAAAATGATGGATTTTTAAGACTATCCAAGTGAATTATTTTTTAATAAGATTAAAAAAAAAATTATGTTCATTAATCTAATAATTAATAGTTAATTAAAGATTAATAAATTTGAAAATAAAAATTGACTATAAGGGAACTCTGTATATGGAAGTTTCTGTCTAGACTGGGGTATTTAAGCTGACCGAAAGGGAACACCTCTAACTGGGAACCGACCTGGGAGTTGAATTAGTCAAATTTTATTTATTTTCACTAAGCATGCTCATAATGTTATTATTATTATTTTTAAATAGTTTAAAAACTTAGTAATTCACATTAAAATCAATCTAACAACATAAGGGTTATGAAAGGTAGATTGAGGAACTTAGATAAATGAGATTAGCCTAATTTTTCTAAGTAATAGAAAACCCTATTTCAAAATACTTAGTGGGAGAAGGACACATGTCAAAAATCCAACGGTCTCTATTATTGATTCACAACGTGAGATTCATGTGGGGCCTCGTGGCGGCTTTTGGACCGTCCTCCCTACGGAAGGTGTTTGCATGGATCAATATCAGGGTGAATCTTTCGAGAAAGTATTATAGTAAGTGGGAGAAGGAAATGTGTCAACATATCCTACGGTCTCCATCATTAGTTTACATCGTGAGATTCATGCGGGGCCTCGTGGCGGCTTTTGGACCGTCCCCCTACGGAAGGTGTTTGCATGAGTCAATATCAGGGTGAACTCCTGAGAAGGATAGGATTGTAGTTTTGTTTCCAATACTTGACCTACCCTACGGCGGCACTTGTTGGGATAAAACTACGGGATCTAAAATTATGGGTCACACTTACAAAGGACTCATTAAAGTTGTTAATGATGTCTTTGACCAAACTAATGGTAACTAAATATTATAGGAATAAGAGTTATTCTGGTATAATACTTGGTTGAGATTGTCTCAGTTTAGTGAAGGAATACTTGACCTACCCTACGACGGCACTTATTCTAACTCACTAAAGTACCATAGCATTAGAAATGATTTATAGGGTTAATTATTTTTTTTACAAATTGTTTGATTTCTATGCTAAAATTGAATGGATAATTGTTTGCATTATGTTAAATTATATACTATATATTTCAATATTCTGTCAGTTTCTCTCATAATTTTAATTTTATTACTGATAAGTCAAAATTGAGAAATTTTATTACTTGGAAAAGTAACATTAACACTATAATGGTAGTGTAAAATTTTGAATTTGTCTTTATTGAGAAATATTCTCGAAACCTGTTGTTAATGCTATTCGAATTGTTCGTGAAGCACGTGATTAATGAATCAAAAGTAAACGAGATAGCTTGTACGTATTCTCCTAGTTGACATGTTAGATGTCAAGTTTAGAAGATAAAGAAAATGACAACAACATATGAATGTTGAAGTCAACATAAGCTAAATTTAGAAAATTGTCTAAATGATCTCAAAATTAAGTATTACAAAAATCCAAGTAAAGAAACCAAATGATTGAAGCTATATAAAAGGAAATAATTCCTAAATTAGCTAGGACAGTCATAATAAGAGGAATTTTTGAAATGCCTCTAGGAAGAAAAATATAAATGAAAGTAAATTTGATTTACTAGATTTTTGGTGGAATATAAATGTCACCTAGATAGTCGATATAAGATCTACTATCAAGATTTATTCTTCATTACATTTAATATGTAATTCTTGGAAAATACTTAACATGTAGAATAATTTCTACAAGTTAGCACCAGGAAGCCTATCTCAGTTAGTGTAGTGGGAGACATTAAGATGTCATTAAGTAAAAATTGTTACATAATGCTGAATATGATGTTTTTAGTAACCATAAGAGAAATTCAATTTCTTGAACTTTATTACAAAAATGCTCATATAGTATGAATTACTTTGAAGTATAAAAGTTTATATTTTCAAAATTGTTTGAAAATACATTCAGCTGAAAATAAGAACAATTTGTATATGTTAAAAATGTTGACATATACTATACTACAAAATACTGAGATATTCAGGATTATAGAATCCAAAATAGAAAGACATTGTTTTCTCCTAAAAGATGATACTTGACTTTGGCTGTTAAGGTTGATTAACATCAACTTGAATAAAATGAAAAGACTAGTAAAAGGTAATTCTCTAAAAAGTTAGTTAATTACTTTACATGTCTGTAGATCTTGCCTTTCATGCAAGATAATCATTGGGCCTTTATTAGATAGGGCTAGAACGCCAAAGAATATTTTGGGCTTACACATTCTGACCCAAGTGGTCTGGTGAATGTAAAGGTCAAATAAAGTCATGAATATTTCGTCACTCTAGTTGATGATCATTCAAGGTACAAGTATCTTTACCTAATACAACATAAGTCTAAATTTTTGAAATGTTTAAGAAAATTAAGACTAAAGTTTAAAAAAAAATCGATTAGGTAATTAAATCTATCAAGATATTATGATCAGATCATAATAGAAAGTACAGGAACCTTGCATATTAAAACTAATTGATAGAAAATGGGTTTTTATCCCAATTATCGTAATACCAAGTGCAATTTTGTGAAATTGGGCTGCAAGAGGAGAAACAAGACCTTGTTAGACATGGTCACATTAGTAATGAGTTACACACCATTACCATACTCCGGTTAGGAAATGCAATAGAGATTGCATGGTGAACATGATTCCCTCTAAAAGTGTCTACGAGACAATTTTAAAGATTATAGAAGAGTAGTAAAGCTGGTTTACAACACTTCACCATTTGGGAATGTTAAGCTCACGTGTTGAAACAAGCCTAAAAAGCTTGTATATGTTCAAAGATAAGCCTAAGTGTAGGCCACCCCTAAGGAGTATAAAGTGGTCTTTTATGTAGTTCTAAAACGAATAAGGTATTTGTATGACAAATATCAATTTTATAAGAAATGTCAAATAAAAGACTACAAACCTTTAATAAGGTGAGATAGTGTTAATAAATTGATTCCAAGTGAAGCCACTAAATAGTTAACAAAAGTTGTTAACAATTTAATTATATTTGAAAGTCAAATGGATCCTAGTCATGAATTGGATAAGCCTCATCATAGTGGGAGAGTTATGAGATGACTCAACCTTTACAAGGACTTACTTGAAGCCCAAACTGTCATGTTAGATGACAAAGTTGAAGGTTTATTAATCTCAAAGTGAGACTAATGGCAAAGGGTTAGACCTAATAGGAGAAAGTAGACTAAGAGTAAACTTTCTCTCTTGTTGTCATACTAAAGTCTGTAAGTATTATTTAATTCAATGTTGCATATGGGATATCAAAATGAATGTTTAGAATTCTTTTATGAAAAGAAATCTTAGATAATGCATCTACACAAATCAATCAGATATGTTTATTTTCAAAGATTAAAAGCAAAAAGTTTGCGAAATAGTAAAGGTTTATTTATGAAATGAATTTTACCATTAGATCTGTGAATATAAGGTTTGATAAAAGTATCAAAATCTATGACTTTGGATAAATATTAATGAAGCTTGTATAGACAAGAAAATCATTAATTGCTTAGTGGATTTTTCTCATGTTTTATGTTGGTAATATTTTTACCCATTATGAATGATGCTATGTCTAACATAAAGCATTGATTAAGTAACCAATTCCAAATAAGTGATTTGGAATGACTCAGTATATTTTAAATGTCCAAAATGAAGATTTTGAGGACAAAATGTTAACTTTGTCTCAAACATCTTATATTGACAAAATTGTTGTCAAATATTTGATTTTTATGTCTAAGAAAATGTATCTTAAGACACCTCAAATGTTGAGAGTATATGATATGCATAAATGAGACTGAACATTTAATATACAATTGGTTAGCATATATCAGTTAAACGAATGGTATGACCGTTTGAGTAGAAAATGAAAAACTTTCTCAAATTATCTATGGATGATGAGAAATTTTTTGTGTATGGAGTTAAATATTTGATCTTTACAAGATACACTGGTTCTTGCAAAGATTTAGGAAATCTATGTAAAAATAAATGTTACCCTAGGTGGTGGAGTATGGTATATAAGTTAAATTGTTTTGCTTGTGAAGCAAGAAAATAACTTGTATGACTCAAATAGTTCCTTAAAGATCTGAAAGGTGTTTCAGATATGATTTAGTCTATCATCTTTATTATGATAATACTGGTGCAAAGACTAATATTAAGAAAATTAGAAAACACCAATGTATAGGGAATCATATCGAGAGAGAGAAAGCATCATGGTAGTGACCAAGATGGCTTTTAACGGCAGTTCTTTGGATCTATATAAAGAGACTCTCCAGGCTAAAGTGTTTGAGGGTCACCTAGAATGTCTAGGATTACGAGACATGTCTCATCTTTGCTAGGGCAAGTGGGAGAACATGTTGGGTATAGAGTATGCCCTAGGATACATGTCTCGCCGGCTTTAGTGCAAGTGGGAGATTGTTGGGATTTATGCCCTAAAGCCTCGTAATTAATAATTTATTTAATAATTAATAATAATTTTGATTATTTTATTTTCAATATAATATTATCCATTATATGAAAAATCCAAGGTTATTAGTGTAATCTTGAACAGTATGTGGTTGACATACGAGAGGATCATGTTCAAGAAATAACCTAAAGGGTCATAGTATATGGATAAGGTTGGGTGCCTTATCCTGGTAACACTATTGATACGGCCCACTTTGTAATAGTTACAAATGATTTGATCCAAATCATTCATGTGGAGACATGTGAGTGGGGGTATCTTATACAATGAGTTTGTATAAGACTGGACCACGAAATATTTAATCTCTCTTTATAAATCCGTTAATTGAGAAGATTCATATTTCATCAGGATGATCATATGCGACTCGATCTTAATCCTGAGTGAGTTATGAACTCCTGCATGTGAGGGCTTGTCCTTTGATTTGCATGGGTGAGAGTGGCTTTTGTAGCCGATTCAATATGCCTACCATTTTGGAGACTTGACCAAATAGGGAGCTGGGAACATAATCTCACAAGATGGAATTCACTTCTTCCCATATAGGGTAAGTAGATGAGTAGTTCCCTTAAATGCTGATTTCGGGACTTGAACAATGGGGCCCCACCCTCTCATTGGCCCGAGAGGGACTTAGTTTATAATTAGATTATAAACATATTGTTCATTAGAGAATCAGTGGTACTTAAGGTGCAAGATGTAATTATAGGGGTAAAATGGACTTTTGACCCAGCTGTAATTACGAACAACTCGTGAAGGATCGACTTGCATGTAATGATTATATCTATGGACACAACTTGTCCTACAGTGCATAAGAGTGCAACTCTAGGTCTATAGTGGAGTGACCTATAGTTAATGAATGAAAATTAATTAATTAAAGAGTTTAATTAATTAATTTTGTATCATTGGAGCTTATAATCTGTAGGTCCATAAGGTCCTCTTGCTAGCTCATAGTAACACTAAAAGATCAATTTAGTTGAAAGAAAAATTTGAAATGTTCAAATTAATATTTAATTTGAAGTGTTCAAATTAATATTTAATATATTAGATATATTAAATATAAAAGAGGAAAATATATTTATTGTATTTGATACATTAAATATTAAAATAATTAATATATATTTGATATATTAAATAAAAGATATTTATAGAATTTGAATAAGATTCAAATAAATAAATATCGTAGGAGATTTGAATGAGATTCAAATAAATAAAAGATATATTTTAATATATTAGATATTAAAATATAATATTTTAATAATGGCAAAGATCTTCCCTTGGTCTCTATAAATAGAACCCTTGGGTTGAAGCATTCTGAACAACACACATCTCCTCAAAATTAGAGAATTCTCTCTAAACCTCTTCCTCTTTAATCCCTTGAGGATTTTCTTTCAAGAGGCTCCCACAAGCCTTGATCTTTTGTTAGAGTCATAGCAAGGAAGACTTTGTGGAGGAGATAAAGACCCGCCAGAAGAATCTCCATATTTTCAAGGTATTTATTGCTTAACCCTTGTATTTTAGTTTAATTCTAAATAAATCAAAGACGATTCCTATGCTTCCGCTGTGGGTTTAATTCGATTATTCCCTTCAAAAACAACAAACAAGAAACAAGAAAAGTAAATAAGCAAGGGAAAGAAAAAGCTTGGGTTGCCTCCCAAGAAGCACTTTCTTTAACGTCTCTAATTAGACAAGGTTCATGTGGTAGATCAATTTGAGTTCAAGCCCGCACTGCAATCCTCTATAAGCACTCACTCATCCGAGTCCTTATTCATTAACAACTCAAAGAATTCATTAGTCAAATGATTAAGAATGAACCCGAACCAAAGTATAGAGCAAATAAAGGACAAAAACTAAAGACAAAAAGAAACAAGGAAAACTAAGCTACTAAAATACAACAACAACAACAAAAAGAGGAAAAACTAAAACAAGAGAAGTACAACAACAACAAAAATAATCAACTACACAACTATACAAATATCAAGGAAAAAAAAGAAGAAAAATTATACAAATATACACTATTTACACTCTAAATTAAGATCAGACACTTTCACCACGATATTAATTAAACTAAAATATGCCTGATAAAGAGCTTGTCGAAGGCTCTTTCAAATATATTTATAAACATAAACCTCTAAAATTTGCAATAATAGTGGCCATGGTCGATCACAGGGATTGGATTTCTTAATTCATTTAAGTACCGTAATTACTCTTATTTAACTTTATTTAGAGAAAGAAATCAAATGCAAACAAGCTAAACTAAAGAGTTAATCTAGAAAGAAAACTATACATTGAGACACAATCGGAGAGAAATATCCTAGGTAATCAATTTCACCAATTAGACTTATAATGAAAACTACCAAGATATGTCATGCAAATATTCCATAAGCCAAGAAGTGAGGGTGTTAACTGACTCTTTCAAGCACAATTAACTCTCATGCAATGTTATAAACCTAATATCTCTATCTAGATTTTAATAGCATGTAAGGCATTAAGCAACTTCTTTTAAGGGCATCTAAGAGAATTCTCCACTTTCATGCAAGAATTTACAAATAGTCATGCAATTAAGTTCTTGTTGGGATTTATGCCCTAAAGCCTCGTAATTAATTATTTATTTAATAATTAATAATAATTTTGATTATTTTATTTGCAATATAATATTATCCATTATATGAAAAATCCAAGGTTATTAGTGTAATCTTGAACAGTATGTGGTTGACATACAAGAGGATCGTGTTCAATAAATAACCTAAAGAGCCATAGTATATGGATAAGGTTGGGTGCCTTATCCTGGTAACACTATTGATACGGCCCACTTTGTAATAGTTACAAATGATTTGATCCAAATCATTCATGTGGAGACATGTGAGTGGGGGTATCTTATACAATGAGTTTGTATAAAAGACTGGACCACGAAATATTTAATCTCTCCTTATAAATCCGTTAATTGAGAAGATTAATATTTTATCAGGATGATCATATGCGACTCGATCTTAATCTTGAGTGAGTTATGAACTCTTGCCTGTGAGGGCTTGTCCTTTGATTTGCATGGGTGATAGTGGCTTTTATAGCCGATTCAATATGCCTACCATTTTGGGGACTTGACAAAATAGGGAGCTGGGAACATAATCTCACGAGATGGAATTCACTCATTCCCTTATAGGATAAGTAGATGAGTAGTTCCCTTAAGTGCTGATTTCAGGACTTGGACAATGAGGCCCCACCCTCTCACTAGCCCGAGAGGGACTTAGTTTATGGTTGGATCATAAACAAATTGTTCATTAGAGGATCAGTGGTACTTAAGGTGTAAGATGTAATTACAGGGTTAAAACGGACTTTTGACCCAGCTGTAATTACGAACAACTAGTGAATGATCGACTTGCATGTAATGATTATATCTATGGACACAACTTGTCCTACAGTGCATAAGAGTGCAACTCTAAGTCTACAGGGGAGTGACCCTGGAGTTAATGAATGAAAATTGATTAATTAAAGAGTTTAATTAATTAATTTTGTATCATTGGAGCTTATAATCTGTAGGTCCATAAAGTCCCGTTGCTAGCTCATAGTAACACTAAAAGATCAATTTAGTTGAAAGAAAATTTTGAAATGTTCAAATTTAATATTTAATTTGAAGTGTTCAAATTAATATTTAATATATTAGATATATTAAATATAAAAGAGAAAAATATATTTATTGTATTTGATACATTAAATATTAAAATTTGAAATGTTCAAATTTAATATTTAATTTGAAGTGCTCAAATTAATATTTAATATATTAGATATATTAAATATAAAATTGGAAAATATATTTATTGTATTTGATACATTAAATATTAAAATAATTAATGTATATTAGATACATTAAATAAAAGATATTTATTAAATTTGAATTGGATTTATTAAATTTGAATTGGATTCAAATTAAGAAATAGATGTCGTAGGAGAATTTAAACGGTTTGAATAATATTCAAATTGGTTAGATAAATATATTTTAATATATTAGATATTAAAATATATTATTTAATTATTTTTCCTAGACCACTATAAATAGGACCCTAAGGGTGAGCTATTGTGCATTCTGAATAACACACATCTCTTCAATGGAGAGAATTAGAGAATTCTCTCTCGACTTTTTCCTCTCCAATCACTTGTGAATTTTCTTTCAAGAGGCTCCTACAAGCTTTGGTCCTGTGTTCGAGTCATAGCCAGGAAGACTTTGTGGAAGAGATAAAGATCCGCCATAATATTCTCTATAATATTATTTTCAAGGTATTTATTGCTTAACCCTTGTATTTTAGTTTAATTCTAAATAAATCAAAGACGGTTCCTATGCTTCGACTGTGGGTTTAATTCGATTATTCCCTTCAGCTAATGCCCCTTTGGAAATAAATGCAACAGGAAGGCAATTGCAATCATAGCTAACTCAAGAACTAAGTAAACCGAATTCGATTCCTATTCGACCTTCTATAAAATATCTTTAGGAGACTAAGTGATTAAGCCAATATTTCTATGGTTAATCTAACATAGATATATCTGCGCACAACTCTAGTGGTTTTGGAGTCTCGCCCTATGTCTAAGGTCAATGTTTCAGAACTTATGTCTAAGTTTTTTCCTCCATTGCTTTTGTGACATCCGCTTCCCTTAACCCTTTCGGTATTAAGTTATAGCTAAGCAAGCAACACTAGATGGCCAACTAGGGTTTACCCAACATTGAACTCACCAAAAGCAAACAATAGTTCAAGAATTAGCTAGATTGTTTTTTCTATCGAGCTTTACATCTTTCCTCTAGGGCATTCACAAACTTAAATCCCTAAGGAAATTTAGCTCTTCATAATGAAATAAAAAAAAAATAGTGTTTTAAATTCTAAAAGTTCATTGAAACAAAAGATAATGAAGATGGGAAACAACCAATTCTTCCAAAAAGACTACTTCTAGATTCAAAAACCAAAGAGATTCAAAGAGCAACTAACTCCAACAAGAAATTACAAGAAAAATATGAGGTACACAGTAACTAAAGGTATTGAACTTAAATAATAGAATGGAAAATTTACAGTAATTGAAGAAACAAAAACAAAATTACACTAAAAACCCTTTCCTCTCGGCTCAATCGAACAAAGATTTTGTTCTTTACCATCATCAACTTCGTTGAGATGGGATTGAGGAAGAGATTCGGAACTTAAAGGAAGAAGAACAACACAGAAAATTAAAAAAAAAATAAATAAAAACAGAAGCTACGGAACTTAAAAACCCAAAAATAAAAACGAACTTCTTCTCGCCAAAATCGAACTTTCTCTTACGGTCTTCTTCTCCAAAATATATAGGGACTTCATGCTAGGGTTTCTCTCTTGGTTGATGGACAATTACAGCTCATAATCTAGCTAAAATCGTGGGTATATTCTAGCTCAAAATCCCTAAATGTGTGTTTTTCCTTAATTTCCAGATTTGTCAAAATTGAAATTGCATAGCAATTGCAATACTGTTGCATTCCGTAAAAATCCTGCATCAAAACATTTAAGTATGTGCGAATTTTTTTTCTTCTTTTGTTTTCTTTTCTCAACTTACTTAATTTAAAGGTCTTCCAACAATAATGTGATTAAATTCAACCACTTTTCTATTTTTCATTAAATAATATGAATAAAATCACAAGTATAACTAAGTTTAAAGTCCAAATAATCCTCATGAATGAGAATTATCAAGGAGTCGCAACAGCCCTAGGGCACCCAACTTCTTCCTCAATCTTCTTCCTCCTCACGTTTGAGTAGTCTCACCAACACCGTCTTCATCTCTCTTCTTGAACCCCACGATCTTTTTCTTCTCATCCTTCAATATCTTCTCCACGCTCGTTGGCACCATCTTCCTCTTCACGTTCAGCCCGTCAGTGATCCCCTCCAGTGACAATGTGTTGACAGTGAGCATCCAACATGATTCCAGCAACTGAGTTCTTTCGCGCACATTTTCAAAAGCGTTTCTTCTTCTTCCTTACAATTTCAGCATCGTTTGTTCTTGCAACGATGCTTCTTCGGACCAGAAAATGTCCTATGATGACCAAACATGCAAGTGGTGATGTTTCCAGCAAGCTCAAACCGATCGAGCAAATTTTTCAGCTACGATTTCAGGTGGGCCCTGTTTCATTTGAGTTGTTGAAGATGTTTTGGTTGTATTTTTTAGTTGACTCGTGATTTTTGGACTTAATTTTAGATTACCTATTGCATTTAGAGTTCGAATCGAAAAAATCGAACTCAATCAAGGTCGAACCAGTGAGCGTTGGATTATAATTTTTGGTACGGTTCAAAGGTGGGTTATGTTTCAGACTAGTTTCATATGGGTTTTTGTATTTTGAAGTTAACATGAATCCTTGGACATTATTTCAGATTTTCCATAACATTTGGGTCTTTGATTGATTGAAAACGTGTGGGCTTCAGAGAAAAAATTTTAAGAAGAAAAAGTATTCAGTCTAATGCAAGTGCACACTGTCAAACAAGTAGTATAAAATTGGAATTACTCCAAAGAGTTGATCCCACAGGTAACGAATACAACAAAATTCAAAAAGAGAGCAAAAATTGTTCTCAAATTGCAATTAAGGTAACCAAAGTAATAAAAGATTGTGATGGATTTTTGTGGAAAAATAGAATAATGAAAGGAAGGGATCCAAGCACATTCATACTCCTTTAATTAGAATTGTGGCCTAATTGAAATTGCAATCCTTTGACTCAACACTTAAGCTTTGTAAACTGGATTCAACATCTATTCGACCTTCTATGAAGTATCTTTAAGAAACTAAGTGATTAAACTCATATTTCTATGGATAATACGAACTTAGTTAAATTTAAACACAATCGTTTTTTAGTTTTAAAGGTTTTGCCCTATGTCTAGGATAAAAAACAAATACCTATGTCTAGGCTTTTTCCTTTATTGCTTTTACAAACTCCCAACTTCACCTAACCTTTTTAAAATTAGATTCAATTGATGTATACTAATCTAAGTGATCAATCTAGACTAATAATGAGCATTAAAAATCAATAAAAGAAAACGAGTTATAGAGTAAGCAAGGTTGCTCTTACACTTAGGCCTTCATTCCATTCTCTAGGGTATTCACATGCTTAAATCTCAAAGAAAGACTTAACTCATAAATGAAAAAGAGAAAAAAAATTATTCAAGAGAAAACTCATAGCTAAAGGAAGTACAAAATATTGTAAAGAAGTCAAAACTTTCACCTTAACTAGCGCTGCAACAGAAAGCAAAAAGAAAAGAATTGAGATAAATTGAATCAATCTTATTAACTATCTTGCAAAATAACTAGCCAAGAAAATGAGAAATACAACTTGAAAGTACTTGCTAGAATGAAAAGAAAAAAAAAAAACAATAGCAACTAAATGTTGACTATAGCAGCTCAATAGAAACAAAACTTGAAGAACAACTTGAACTAAAATTATAACAAATACATGAACTACAGTGAATAAAAGACCCTTCTCGCTCCTTTCATCAATCGAACTCGATCCTACTTCTTTCAAAGGGAATCGAGCCTTTACAATCTAAGACTTTTGTCTAGATTGGACTAATTATCGAGGCTTGAAGGTACTGGAAACAAGAAGAAAATAGCAGAAAAATGAAAAAGAGACAGTAGCTTCGTGAAGGAGAGAATTATGTTGTTTAGGCTTCTTTGTCCCTTTTATACGCCTCCATAAGCTAGGGTTTCCTTTTCCCACCTTGCGTTAATGGTCCCAAATGAATCAAGCTAAATATTTGAAAAATAATCACAGATTTTCTAAAAATCATGCAAAATCTGGGTTTCCCCATTTTTCTATATCTTCCCAAAATTGCAATTGCAATCTGTTTTTTGGATGGCAATTACAATTTTTCACAGTTATCCATACCTGCACAAAAAACAGAAAAATCAACAAGTTTATGCCTTTTCCGGCCTTCTCTTGCTATTTTGACATATTTCTAACATGTCTAAGTGATTTTGTTCAAACTTGCTTCATTTTTCTAAACTTTGTGGATCTAAATAGATAAATTCTCAAGAATAACTTGCAATTAAAGGCTAAATAATTCTAAAAAATGAGAATTATCAGTCTTGGATTTACAAAATTAACCCATTTGGAGTCAAATTTAGCAATGATTCGAGTTCGAAACCTAATGAGAAGTAGTGGGTAATGCTCTATTTAATCCTTTTGGACTTAATTTAAGAGTTTGATGTAGGCACTAACTTTTGAATATCTTTTGTATGTAGTTTCTATTTGGACAAATTAAGATTTGAAGACGGCATTGGGTTGGATATCAATTAGTTAATCCTTTCCAATTGCTTTTTGGTAAGTTTAAGCCATTTAAGTTGATGTTCAAAGTTGCTTTTGAAACTAAAGTTCAAGAATTGGTAATTTCACCACATTGGTTTCTTTGAAATTGTTCTAGGTGGTGCAAAGGACTTCTAAGAGAATGAGTTTTGACGTTTTTAATTTGCTTATAAGGTAAGTAGCCAAATTGAATTAACTCCTTAAATTCTTGAATATGGAGCATGAGTGTTTTGAAACACTTGTATGACTATAATTATGATTTCGCTTAAGTATGAATGCTTGAGTAGTTGATTTAGAACTGAATAAGCATGAATGTTTGGGATGTTTGGAGATGTTTTGTTTAGCTACAGAGTTTATAATACTTGAGTTATTTGGTCGATTAGCTGAGTACGGTATACCTGAAGTTTTGATTAGTTGACTATGTACAGAATACTTGAGTTATTTGACTGGCTGGTTGGCAGATTAGAATACTCTTAAAGTATAGCATGTTCGGGATTACCACCAATGTATAGTTTGTTCAAAATGACACATGATGGCTCATGTTTAGAGGAGTTTGAGTATAGAATGGACTAGTAACGAATGCTGTGAATTTTGGCATGCTTAGGGCCTTTGTTAAATGCACGTATGCTCTTAAAACTCATGTTGCTAGTGGAAATTACCTTCCCCTCATGTCATGTATGTATCATGTATATTTCATGTATGTTTTTGTAAGTTTCCTTGAGGTACTATGCTGAGACAGGCCTAGTTCTACTAGAGGGTCTCCAACTACCCTCTAGTGGCGTTTTTCCTTGTAGGACTGTAGGCACCATAGTTGGTACAACTTTTAGGGTAACTCCCCTCTATGTTCAGTGAGTGTGTTTTTTCATAAGGTACTATGTTGGGAGAAATCGAGCTCCATTAAAGTGTTGCCAAATAACCTCTAGTGGTGCTCGATCTTACAGAACCGACTCGTATAGGCACCATAGTTTGTAATCAAACACACTTTTTCAGAGGTGTTGTGTTGTAAGAGGCCTAGCTCTACCAGATCATGGTCGCCAACTAACTTCTAGCGGCACTTTTCCTTATAGGACGGACACACAGTATCATAGTTGGTTAAGTTTTGGGATAGGTTAATTGACCACTTCGACAGAGAGTTTCCATATTTTCAGTTAGGGCCTTTATGTATCAAACACTTTATAGTATAAATCAGTTTGACAAAATGTCATCATGTTTTTAGTTAAGGCCATTATGTATCAGAACACGAAAGTGTATTCTAGTTAGGACCCCATGTACTTTTTAGAATCAAGCATGTTTTATGTGAATGCAACTTCAGCCTTTCAAGTGGGGATACCCTTCTTTTCTTTTCAGATGGTCCATGAACCTAAGAGGCGCGTGGTGAGAGCGTTCAATTTGGAGAGGCTATGGAGACAATGACAGACCAGAGCTTCCTAGGATCATAGAAATTTCCTAGCTCATGTTTTATGCTCCTTTCTTTAACTCTCTGGTTTTGTAATTATTCAAATTCTTTACTCATCAAGTTTTGTAAATAAATGTTTATTAGGATCTCGAATTCAAAGAACCTCTGAAATTCAATGAGGTTTTATTTTAATGAAATGTTCTAGTTTAATCTACTTAAGCTTCCGCTTTGTTTTCAAAAGTTCTTATTTTTGCATCCATGTAGTAGCGACCTTTAGAAATTCAGTCTAAGAAGTCGAGTCATTACAATTACCATGAGTGGATAGATCCTCATGGTTTGTCTTCAAGGAACCTTATAATGTGAAACTGATTGGATGAATCAATAAATACTGGTTTATTCTCAATTTCTTCTTGATTTCTATAATTCTTTCATTGCTTCTTTCCGTTTGGGCAATTGAAGTGAACTATTAGCATGTTTTAATACTGAGAGGGGTTCCAATATGTGAATCTATCAAGAAGAACGAGAGCTTAATTGCTAGGTTATTTTAGAGATAAAATCATCCACTCGTAGAATGAATAGATCGAGTTTATTACACTAAAATTATTGTAGAAATATACATTTTCTTTGTCCTTTACACCCTTATCGAGAGATATAGAATAAGTAGGCATCTAGTTCTAATTGAGAAGAACCTATAAACTTATTGAGAATTCCAAGAGGAAGAACACTGTAAGGGAAATTGAAGCTAAACCTGTATTTAATATGTTTTTCCAAAGTCTATTTACTTTTCGTGTTTTTAATCAACCAACACATCATCTAATTTTTGGTTACCTAAAATCTACTGTGCCCAAATCAAATCAAGTCTGTACAAAGAATGCTTTTTCCTGTGGATCGATCTCTAGAATACTCCAGTGTATTACTTGCCTATTTTCAATGTATACTTTACGTTGAACTTAGGGATGGAACTCATTAAGTCTATACGTTTATTAATACTTTTCTCACCTTATTTTCCAACGCATGGTAAATTAGCATACGCTCAAATCCATAACACACCTCCTGTCAGGGTTTGGTTTCCCACCGCTCTCATGGTGAGATTCACTATGGCACTCAAATCCGCCATCTCTGTCCTCACAACATTGAGAGCAACTCTAAAATCTTTGGTAAGGTCTGTCACCTAAAAAGCACAGATACTTTAGTTTGGCTACCATGTTCGTGTCTGACACGTGTTGGACACTTGGACACTCCGACACTTATTGAACACTTATCAGACACTTGTTAATACAGTAGATATGTGTTAGACACTAGTTGTACAAAGTCAATATAGGTCCAACAATTGTTAGACACGTATCGAACACTTATAGGACAAGAATAATAAACTTTGAGAGCAAAATACATCAAACTCATCTTTTTAAGCATATAAGTGCATAAACTTATTGACTTTAAATTTCTTTCTTGTATAAAATTATAAATATTTTAATAAATGTGTCCTTTTGCCATATATGTGTCCTAGATTTTTTTAAAATGACATGTCACAGTGCCATGTTGTATCAGTGTGTCGTATCAATATCCATGCTTCTTACTCTGTCACCATCCAAACTATCACTTTCTGGAGTTGTCTAACTATTTAACACACTTCTCCATCTAGGCTACAAAGCTCGTCAAGCTACCACCACGCTCAAAGCTACCAGTACTTGTAGCTTTGTCTTCTAATGTCTCAACCCTCAATATCAACTCTTGGACTAGCAACGCGTCCATGCGGCCATTCACCACATCAATTCCATTGACCTTCTTAGTAATCTCATCCATCCGACATTATAGGAGTCAAGGACTTCTCTCAAGAACAACAGTAGTTGTTCTTTGATCTCTACCATCCGATCGACATGGAACTTTCCCATCTGTTTCACTGCTGTGATCACTGGCTTATCTTGCAATGAGCTAACAAAGCTCTGATACCAACAATACATTCTTGCATTGCCCAAACTTCACACAATGCAACTCTAGCAACATGAATGAACAGACACCACATCATAATGAACCGACATCACATCAGATAGAGAGGGATCTTGAGGTTATGCAAGGCATGGTTAGAAAAGACTTAAAAGAATTGATAGTAACTACATATTCCAACAATTTGCACCTTCCTTTTCAGTGGCTCAATCATAGGAACCCTAAATTTAAGTGTGCTTAACTTGGAGAAATCTTATATTGGGTAACCTTCTGAAAAAATTTCTAAGAAGCATGTGAATGAGGACAAAGCATGCTAGACTCATGTGGTATGTGGGGACAGTCTTCGCTCTCAGAAGCAGTTCAAGACAAGTAAGTAGCATGGTTAGGTTGTAGAGGATATAGGGGAATGTAGGGGTCATCATGTGTCAAATCCTTTTGTTGATTCAATCGTAAGAACTCTAAAGTTAAACGTGTTTGCCTTAAAACAATCTTATTTTGGGTGACCTCCTGAAAATTTTTCTAGATAATTTTTCTTTATTTAACTTTTCACTTTTTAAAAACAAGTATCGAAATCTTAACCAAATTTCAAAAAACAAAACACATTGGTGTTGCTTTTTTTAATTTTCAAAAAACTTGATGAGAATTTTATAAACAAAGTTTGAAAGTAGATCATAAAAAACAAAGAAAGAAAAGAGTTACCAGTCAACAAATATGAATTTGAAATTAAGTGTATTATCAAACATATATACCTAGCCCATTTCTTGATAACAACTAACATTATAAAAAAAAAAATGAAAGAAAAAAACCCTAACTCTCAATACATTGATCAATCTCACTGTCCCATAACCAAGATGAAATTTCCTCAAGCTCCCATTGATCCAAACATCCTTCAACTGATCCATCTTCCCAGTCAAAGTTCAGCCATTGATCCTTTTCCAAAGCTGAATTCATTGAGGAAGAACAAGACCCATTCTGATGATCATCCTCACATGTCACTTTCTCATTGCTTCTATTCCCACTTGATTTTTCCACCATTTCCCATTCAATAATTTCATTATTCAGTCTCTTTATTTCACCATCTAGCCAATCAAATGGTCCCAAGTTCTCTCCATCCCCATGATCCATTATGGGGCTCAATACCACTTCATTATTTCCCGTTGTATTTTGATTTTCTCTACTATGTTTTGAGCTCAACCCTTTTTCTATTTCCTCTTTCCCCATATGAGGAGGGATTGTTTTTCCTTTGACTGTGGCAGCTGGTTGTCGGCTTGTTCGATCTGTGACGTCTCGTCTTCGCTTGGGCGCGGGAGTGATGTCGAGGATGCCAGTAACAGGTGAAGAAGACTTGGAAGATGGCCGTGTTACAGTATAGATTCTTCGACTAAGATGAGAGTTCCAATAGTTTTTTATTTCGTTGTCTGTTCGGCCAGGCAAATGTCCCACTATTAAAGACCACCTGAAAAGCAATCAAAATTCAAGGTAGAGAAAGTCAAACTTTATTTAGAACTTTAATAAACCTCAAAAACCAAACAATCATCTTGTTTGATGACAACTTTATTATTTGATTGACGCAAAAAAAACAAAACAAAACAAAAACAAACATGGAAGTGATGGACATGATACTCAAAAGGTCCACAAAATTTACAACTTAGTTGGGCATGCTTATGTATTTTGTGAGACAAGATTGACAGTAAAATGCAGAAAGAAAAACAAAAAAAAAGCAAATGCCACAGCCTCATGATTGAATTAGCTTTAAAGTGGGATGAAGACTGCCATCCTTCTACACAACAAATTAGGAAAAATATGTCATGGGTAAGTTGTTTGGATCAAATAGTTACTTTATAGAACAAAAGCTCAATCAAAATATGTTAGAAATATGGTTTTTTAAAAGTTGTTTTCTTACCTGGATAACCTATCTTTTACGATACTTAAAAAAAATATTACCGTCCAAAATGATAAAATAGTGAATAACAATGTTAAATGCAAATATTGCTTTTCAAAACTGCCCCAAATAATTTTAGGGTCTGTAGTGTATTTTTAAAATAAGTATTTTTAGCAAAAAGTACTTTGATTATAAGACTTTTAATAACAAGCACTTAGGACAAAAACAGTTTTATATTACTCACACTCGATAAGCATATGATTTTGACAAGTACTTGCAAAAAGTATTGCTCATCTACATTTAATAGAAATCGATTTCTCAAAATATTTGGGTACTCACTACATGTCAATATCAAACATGTGTTTATACAGGCGTTACAAGTCAAGTAAAAAGACAAAACACATGTTACATCATAATTTTATTAAAGGACTTGTGAAAAAAAATAAGTTAGAATAATGAAAACAATTTTTTCAATTTCAAAAACTAAAATGGTAATTAAAATTTTGAGAGATTGAAATAGAAAAAACATAGAAGTTTAAATAGTAAAACAAGATTTAAAGCCTTTTTCTTAATTATTTTTTGGAAAAAAATAAACGATCAAAAGTATATGAAAGCTGTCAAGGTGAGCATAGCTCAATGGTAATTGTCATGTACTCCTTTCTTTGAAGTCGGGGATTCAAATCCTCATACCTCCATTTTTAATATGCAATATATATATATGAAAGCTGATTATTATAGCAAATTAGTGACCTTCTGAAAAAATTAAAATTCATGAATTGAAACTAACATGAGCAATTTTCTTGGCCATTTTCTCTCTTGCCAAACAAATTAAACACTAAGAACATGAAAATAGTTCAATTGAAAACAAGGACCTGTTGCCAAAAACATTATGCAGCTTTACAATCATTTGTTCTTCCTCAGCTGTGATATTCCCTCTCTTCAAGTCTGTCCTCAGATAGTTAATCCATCTCAGTCTACAACTCTTTCCACACCTTAACAATCCTTTAGCATAACACCATAAATGTCTCAAAAACATGTCCAAAGAGGAAAGAAGAAAACCAACAAACAAAACATTTAGGGGCCGTTTGTTTTTAGGGAATCATGATTTCCGGCATATTCAGATGCCCAGAATCTTAGATATCCGGAATTTTAGATGTCCGGAATCTTTAGATTACCATGTTTGTTTTGCAGAAAAATTTATAAGGATGTCTGGGAATATTTAGATAGTCATGTTTGTGTTGCAGAATTTATGTATGAGAATGTCTTAAGATTATGTGTTATACCAATAATGCCCTTGCTAACCTTTATATAATTTAATTATTAGTTTAATATAATTAAATTGATATCACATGCATTTTGGTGTTGTTAATTTAATATTATATTTGTATATCAATTTATTTTATACTACTATTTATGTGTTATTTTGTAGAACAAATTAATTTATATTAGTTTGATATTTTTATAAAATATTTAATATTAAATATTAATGCAATTTTAAATCAACTTTATTTTATATCTAAATGTAAAATATAAATATAGCTAACTACATATGATCGTCTATTAGTGCATAAATTCATTAATTTATTTTTAAATAAAAATAAAAATGTAAAATTAAGAAAATTGATAAGGGGCAAATATGTCATTAGCAGATGCCTTCAACCCGGGAATCTTAAAAAGTCATGTTTCAAAAGGGCATCCAAATTTAACCAGATGTCCTCCGAATGGGCATCCTAAGATACCCGGGCATCTTGATATGCCAAGGTATCTTACATTTCTACAAAACAAACGAAGTAATTAAGATGCCCATTCCATGGGAATCTTGGATTACCACGAAACAAACGGCCCCTTAAGGTATTGCTTTGGAGTAATTCTTAAAAATTCTTTTCTAGACTTTTTTATGACATGTTTTTTAATTTTGAATACCAAACAGATTAGGAATTTGAATAGTTAAAAGGCTAGTTTGATAATAACATTAGGCTTTTTAATAAAATAAAAATAAAAATAAAAATAAAAATAAAGACAATGAAAATCAAAACCATTATCAAACAATAATGCCTTTCTATTTAACTCCAAAAGAAACTTCAAAACGAACCAACAAACAAAAAACACGAGTCGCTACAAAATGAATATATAATTCCTGTGAACCTAAGCATAGTTCAATTGGTTAAATTTATATCCCTAAACTAAGAGGTCAAAGGTTCGAATTTTCCACCCTTAGAATTTCTTTTCAAACACAAATTTTCGACCAAAAATACACTCAACGAGAATCAAATCAAAACCAGGATTATTTTTCATTTGACAGAACTCAAATGATTCGTCGTTTTTAATTATACATACATGTAAGAAGAGAAGTGAAAATTGACCTGCATTCTTGGGTAAGGATCTCCATGAACCTTCTCCATTGGCTTGAATATACTTGGTTAAGATCTCATCTTCTTCAATTGTCCACCTTCCCTTTTTGAGCCCTACTTTTTCACAACAAGGAGCTCTCACCATAGCTGAAGAAGATCAGGGCAACAATGGGAATGACGATAACAACTCTTTGGCTTAACTAAAGATAGAGTTTGAATAATTGTAGAGAGAGAGAGAGAGAGAGAGAGAGAGAGAGAGAGGAGTGGCACTGAATTTGGGGAGCTGATTCCTAAGTTATAGGGTTTGGCTAAATTGTGAACTGTGAATTTTGTACCTATTTTAATTTCCCCACTTGATTGTTTCAGCGTGTGTGTACGGTGGGATAGCAACATTTATTGCTGCAACTGTGACATGGGGAGTTACTGCCTTTGTGATTAAGGCAAACTTTCTAGACGACGCCCTTGCACTTAATTGCCACAACGGTGATGGTACACGAAACAGAAGTTATTTTAGAAGGCTAGAACAATGTGACCGGCGATTTTATACCATTAAATGAATGAAAGATTGTCAATTCGAATATAACTCAATGGATAAAGTATCAAGGGTCGATGGCTCGATCCCCACCCTACCATTCTTAAACTAAAAGAAGAAAAAGTGTGAAAGAGGAATTTGAATATGAAAAGTATTAATACATAATTAGACATAAAATTGTTGGTTTTTTAGGCACTTGCAATTGCAAGTGCATTACAAAAACCTAGCTTCCTAGTTTATATTTTTTGTTGGGCAAATTCAATGAATTTGTAATTAGTTTACATGTTTTTTTTTTACTCTATTGTGGTTCTCTTAGCCAATATGATAGTTGGGGAAAGAAATCATTTATATGCTTTGGGGAAAATATTTTAGGAGTTCATGTTACTTCTATACTTGCCATGCCAAGAATGACTATTTGGTGTATTCTTTAAATAGAATTGGAATTAGGAACCTTTGAAAGATTTTACCTTGTCTATGGCAGGGCCTTCACTTTTGAAGATTTTAAATATTGGGTTCAATTACAAATTTAGTCTCTAAACTTTTAGGTTTGTGTCCTATTAAATTCTTGAACTTTAAAAAGTGTCTATAATAGGTCCCTAAACTATCAATTTTCTATCTAATAGGTCCCTAAACTTTAAAAATGTCTAATAGGACTCTAAACTGTCAATTTTGTGCCTAATAAGTCCTTAACACATTCAAAAAAAATTAAAATTAATTTATCTATTAGATATAAAATTGAAGTTTATATCTAATAGGACCTTAAACTTTCAATTTTATGTCTAGTAGGTCCATGAAGTTTAAAAAACATTGAATAGGTCAAGGACTTATTAGGCAAAAAATTAAATTCAAGAACCTATTGGACACAAAATAGAAAATTCAATGACCTATTAGGCACTTTTTAAAGTTCATGTATCAAATAGACACAAATCTAAAAGTTTAGAAACCTATTAGACACCTTTTAAAGTTCATGCACCAAATAGACACAAATTTAAAAGCTGGGATTTTATTAAACACTTTTTAAAGTTTAGAAACCAAATAGACACAAACCTGAAAGTTGATGAGCTAAACTTATAATTTTACCAAAATGTTATAAGAAATTTTTTTAAGGCTTCAATGGCGGTAGGTTAAAAGCTAATCCAAGTAATAACTGGTTTATATATTTGATTATTCATGTGAGTCAATTAAAATTGACCACCAATTAATAGTTTAATTGGCATGGATTGTCAACTTAAGTATAACTTAACTGGTTAACACATTATATTCTTGGCCTAAAAAGTTAAAGGTTCGAATACCTACTCCTACATGTTGAACTAAAAAAGAGCATGGACTAATTGACATTGGTTTCGGTTAGAGTGAAATATTATCAATTTTTCTTTTTCACTCGCCATCTTGTTGACCTTTATGTTGGGAAGAAACTTCTCACCTTCTACCACAGGAATAAGAAAAAAAATAACTAAGAAAATAAAAGAAAACAACAAAAATAAGAAACACAAGAATTTATGTGAAAAGCTTCAAAACTAGAGAGAAAAATCTGCATCCCACATAAAGAAAATCTACTATGTGAAAATCATTACAATCACACAAAATTCTCTCCCAAACCCCAATTATAAGGAAACACTCTCTCAAAACTTTATATCACTCATACAACTAGAGTTAGTATACCAAACTTAAAATGTTTCTAATTGGGATGATTTGAAACTAAAGCTATGACTTCCTTTTATAGTACTTGGAGCCCATCATTGTTTTGTACCTTTTAGATTTGAGAATGCTACTCTTCTAATATTTTATCAAAAATCTTACAAATTTCATTTTGGCAAGACATTTGAAGAATCCACAACTCTTGTTGCACCTATTGTCTTCACCAACAATCATAATCCTTAATTCAAAGAACTCTAACCCAATCCACCATAAAGAGTAGATCACTTTGGAAATGTCACCTTCCAAGACTTTTCTTCTTTGTCGCATGTCGGTAAACTCTGTTGAAATTTATGGTGCAACTTCTACCTACTTAACTCGCTTGAAAGTTCTCCAGCCATTAACATAATTGTTGGGATTTATGCCCTAAAGCCTCGTAATTAATGATTTATATAATAATTAATAATAATTTTGATTATTTTATTTGTAATATAATATTATCCATTATATGAAAAATCCAAGGTTATTAGTGTAATCTCTTGAACAGTATGTGGTTGACATATGGGAGGATCATGTTCAATAAATAACCTAAAGGGTCATAGTATATGGATAAGATTGGGTGTCTTATCCTTGTAACACTATTGATACAACCCACTTTGTAATAGTTACAAATGATTTGATCCAAATCGTTCATGTGGAGACATGTGAGTGGGGGTATCTTATACAATGAGTTTTTGTAAGATTGGATCACAAAATATTTAATTTCTCTTTATAAAACAGTTAATTGAGAAGATTAATATTTCATTAGGATGATCATATGCAACTCGATCTTAATCCTGAGGGAGTTATGAACTCTTTTCTATGAGGGGTTGTATTTTGATTTGCATGGGTGAGAGTGGCTTTTGTAACCAATTCAATATGTCTACCATTTTGGAGACTCGACCAAATAGGGAGTTGAGAACATAATCTCACAAGATGGAATTCACTCATTCCCTTATAGGGTAAGTAGATAAGTAGCTCCCTTAGGTGTTGATTTCGGGTCTTGAACAATGGAGCCCCACCCTCTCACTAGCCTAAGAGGGACTTAGTTTATGGTTAAATCATAAACAAATTGTTCATTAGAGGATCAGTGGTATTTAAGGTGCAAGATGTAATTACAGGGGTAAAACGAACTTTTGACCCAACTATAATTACGAACAACTCGTGAAGGATCAACTTGCATGTTGTGATTATATCCATAGACACAACTTGTCCTATAGTGCATAAAAGTACAACTCTAGGTCTATAGGGGAGTGACCTATAGTTAATGAATCAAAATTAATTAATTAAAGAGTTTAATTAATTGATTTTGTATCATTTGAGCTTATAATCTGTAGGTCTATAAAGTCCCCTTGTTAGCTCATATAAACAAATAGGGATCAATTTCTTTTAGAGAAATTTTGAAATGTTCAAATTAAAATTTAATATATTTGATATGTTAAATGAGGAAAAACATATTTATAGTATATGATGCATTAAATATTAAAAAATTATTAATGTATTAAGATACATTAAAGAAAAGATATTTATTAAATTTTAATTAGATTCAAATAAGTAAATAGATGTCGTAAGAGAATTTGGAAATTTTTGAATATGATTCAAATTGGTTAGATAAATATATTTTAATATATTAGATATTAAAATTTATTATTTAATTATTTTTCCTAGGCCACTATAAATAGGGCCCTAAGGGGTGAGCCATTTGTGTGCATTACAAATAAGAGAAAGAAACTCTAGAGAATTCTCCCTTTATTCTCTCATTCTATTTTCTAGAAGGTTCCTACAAACCTCTTTGTTCCTTTGTTCAAGTCATAGCAAGGATAACTTTGTGTAAATCTTGGAATTCAACCTCATTGGAATTGGAGCACAAGGAGAAAAAGACCCTCGAGAATATTCTCCATATTATTTTCAAGGTATGTTTTGCTTAACCTTAATTTTTATTGTCTAATTCTAAATAAAATCAAAGTTGATTCAAACGCTTCCATTGTGGGTTTAATTCGATTATTCCCTTCAATAACTTCCAACACACACCTTGCATAAATTTCAAGCCAATGCATGTGTGCATACCTGTAGAGCCACTAACATCACATTCTCTATCATAGTAAAGCAAACATACCATGAGGATGAATTCTGTCTAGCATTCAACCCATAGCCCTTTAACGAACATACTTTGTTAGGATAATCCTTTTTCATGTTGATAGCACACAATATGTGCTATCTTTAGGTCTTATGTTATGCTAGTTTTATGGTTTAAATGTGTGCTTTCACATCTATATTTGTTTATTTTGCATAAATTGAGCATTTGGAGCAAAATGAAAATTTTAGAAGAAATATGGTGAAAAATAAGCTTAATTAGGCAAGAAATTAAGCAACCAATTTTGGGAAGATTTTTGGAGGAACAAAAATATTCCTAATTTAATTATGGACTCCTAATTTGATTAGATTTTGGATTCCTAATTTGATTAGATTTTGAATTCCTAATTTAATTAAATCGTGAATTCTTATTTAGAGAAATATGTATTCCTAAATTGATTTGGATTCCTAATTTAATTAGATTTTTTATTTCCAATCAAATTAGGATATTAATTGACCTACTGTAAATACACTCATTCTCTTCACCATGTCATACGATTAACTAGTTAATATCTTTTATGAGTTTTGCATGTTATATGTCTCTTTCAATACAAATAAGGCAATCTTCTTTTAACATTTGTCTTTAAGTTACTCCAAATCCTTCTATTCTCTAAAGTCTGCCTTTATATGACAATTTTCTTGTGCCAATAATTGGCATTATATTTGCTATCTTACAAAATTTTCATAATTCACAATTATCAAAATCACCCACGTTTTCCCAAAAAAATGTTCTATTCCAAAGTTGGAATTTTGGTCCACTTATAAATAGGGAGACTTGATCATGTGCCCCTATATTGTGGGTTTTTTTTAATTCAACAACGTCTAGGAGCAGAGATTTAAACTTTTGACATTTTAATCGCGAATATGTCTTAATCAGTTGAGCTATGCTCAAGTTAGCACTCCTATGTTGTGTTGTGCATACTACAAGATTCTTGGTCTTTTCCGACGTAGAAATTCTTCGGTAGAATGCCAAAAAACGTTGGGAAAGGCTCTCCCGACGTTTTTTCCAATGCTAGGAGAATGTCAGCCCAAACCAGTTGACAAAGGATACATTGATGCCTGAAAGTATAGCGTTGGCAAATCCTGCACCTGCCAACGCCACAATGTTGGCGTCGACAACAGTCACCCTACCGACACCTTTAATTTGGCCTCGGTAAAGGCAGGATCTATTGATGTTTGTGCCCTTCCATGGCCAAGATGCCGACACCACTAGGGTGTCAACAGATCCTGCCTCTGCCGACGCCAAATTAAAAGTGTCGGCATCATTTGCAGGTTGTAATTTTTTTTCTTAATTTTATATCTCCAAAGTTTTTTTTTTCATTCATTTCTCATTGTACCTAAATGAAATGTATACAAAATGAAATATATACTAGATTGTATATGAAATATAATTTATATTAACTGAAAAAAATCCAAATATGTTCATACAAATATCTTCAATCATTCAAAGTTGGAAATATAAAAATAAAATTACATAAAACATTTAAGGAGAAAAAAAGATGCTCTCGTAGATGCATCTTAAATGTCTCCAGCATAATCTTGCTTGTTCATCGGCTTCGAGGCATTTAAAAAAATAAATTTTAATTATGTTAAATACTAACTCAAAAATAATTTAAAATTATCGAACAAAATTAAACTTATCAAAACTTAGAAAACATCTCTTAAACTAATTGAACTAACGAAATTTTAACTTCCCCAAGCCCTATCAAACAATCTCAAACTCCAACAAACACCATAATTAAATTTATCCTATTCAAACTTATACACACAAGAACTAGATCGAATTTTTAGCCAAAATAATCTAAACTCAAAACAGTCTCTTGGCACCCTAATAACAAATATAACAAACAATCTCACACCCTAGAAAACAACAACTAAATGTAACATATTCAAACAAGCACAAAATCCATAACAAATAACTAAACTCAACCTCAAACCTCCAACATACAACTAAATACAACCCCAAACCTCCAACAAACAACTAAACTCGAACTCAAACCTCTAATAAACAATATAACTCCAACACAAACTACCAACAAACAAACTAAACTCAAACTTGTCAAACAATCTCAAACTAGAACAAAAACAATCAAACTCCAATAAACAACTAAACTCAAACTAAACCTCCAATAAACAATTAAACTTAGCCTCCAAGAACAAACACAAACTCCAACAAACAATAACTAAACTAAAACTTATAAAACAATCTTAAACTCCAACAAAAACAATCAAACTTTAATAAACTCCAACAAAAACAATCAAACTTCAGTAAACAACATATCTCAAACTCCAACAAACAACTAAACTTAACCTCCAAGAACAAACGCAAACTCCAACAAACAATAACTAAACTAAAACTTATCACACAATCTTAAACTCCATAAAAAACAATCAAACATCAATAAACAACATATCTCAAACTCCAACAAACAACTAAACTCAAACTCAACCTCCAACAAATAACTAAACTCAAACTTCAACAACAATCTCAAACTACAACAAACAATAACTAAACTCAAATTTATCAAACAATCTCAAACTTCAAATAAAACAATGAAACTCCAACAAACAACATAACTCCAACGACAACAAATAAATGAAATATCAAAACATATCTCAAACTCACCTTCCCCCTACACTATATTGCCACCAACACTGCAGAATAGCAACCTCACGTCTATTAAGATGTTCATTCAACATAAGAACATAACAATGTTTTCGATGCTAATACATAATTATGTTGCTACCATAACTGCAGGATAGCAACATCATAAGTTCATTACAAGAGAAGAGAATTCATATCTATTTTGATGTTCCTCCTTGTGATTCCATCCACTTTTTTATCATTTCTTGCATCTCTGCTCGTGTTTGGTCTCTTTCAGCATTGAAAATTGTCGCCATTTTCACTCTCATTTCTTCTCTAGTAGCCTCGTTGCAGCCATCTCTGCTCTCATTTTTGCAAGTTCCTCCTTTAGAGCATTTATCTCCCTTGCTTGCTCAACTTCTATTTGTGAGGAGGATGCACATAATGAAGAGCTACATCCCTTTTTTGATTTAGGTGGCTTTAGTCCCCAACCAAGGCCTTTAATGTGGCTCAGTTGTCTGCCTAACACCGTCTTGCATATGACTGCTCTCGATAGTGGTTTAGACCCTTCTTGAGTAAGGGTCTCCTACAACTATACCATTCGAATATGCAATTATAATTGAAATAAGTAAATGTAACAAATTTATAAATGAAAATCATCTTGTGAGGGAAAAAACTTACATGTGCATCCTCGACGGCCTGAATGACCCACTTCCCATTTTTGCATGCATTAGCTGAAAGAACTCATTGGCTCTATATCTCGACCTTGTTTGTCTCTCTGTAACTCAAATTACACATTGTATTAGTAATATTTATAGACAAATGAAAGACTTTTTTCTATTCTTCGATTTTTTCTAACCAAATATAAAAGATTAGTTTAAACTAGAGAAAATGTAAAATGGTATTTTTAAGAAACGTAAGTAACATACCTTCCAATTAGGGTCCTTGAACCTAGTGCATAGAGCATGCCAGTCTTCGATGGCATTCTTCAATCGATCATGTGGGTGTGCACTTACCTCTTTAGGGGAGGCATATTTTTTATAATGTTTGTGCAACTCTGCCCTATACTCTTTGAAGATTATTTGGAACTATCGTTCAAGGAAATCGTCGACCTCTTTCTTCAACAAGTCAAATTGGAAATAATTCTACATATAAAAAAAATTATTATATCATACATTTTGTTTATATATAATAATTAGAATTTACCAACATATCAACTTACCAACAACAGTGCTTTAGCTAGGTCTCGAACTTGTTTTGGTATGGCATTGATTGTGGCACAACAAACTGGAAAGGATTCTCTCACCATAGTACCAATAGTCGAGCTGAACTTTGTAGCATGTGGGCAAACCAACTTATTTAACTCAAGGTTTACCTCTATTGGATTTCTCCCATGGGCGTGTACATATCAATCTAACTCTATATTACGCGAGAACTCGCATATTGCCCTTCTAGTAGAATTAGCATCTGAAGAAAAATAATAATAATTACATTGATTTGGTACAAAATAGAATGAAAAATAAATATGTGAATTGAGATTAACATGAGTTCTCTCCCGTAGATGATCCTGCACTGTGTGGGTCGGTATTAAAAAACTCTTCATCGGCCTCGTGAAGCTCGTTCCAACCTATCATCGTCTCTCTGCAAGCACACAAAATATAATATAAAAGAGTGATACATAGTTAAAAAAATAAGAAGTGAGATGCATAGTTACATTGTTATTCGTTGTCATCAAGATGTTCATCTAAACTCAAGCTAATATCAGGAGATTAGTGTACACACTCTTCTTCATCGTTTATGAAACCATCATCGTGTTGAATAATTTATTGGTCTATAATTGTAGGATCAACGTCATCTCTACACAATTCGTTGTCCTCAATAGATTCATTGACTATATTTTCACCCACAACTTCTAATAACTCAAGTTGGTCATTCTCAAGATCTTCTACTTCTGGCACGTCCCATACATGTTTATTTTGGACTACTTGAAACACTTTCCAATTATTACCATATTTTGGATCGTTGATGTAAAAAACTTGTCACGCTTTATTAGCAAAAATAAAAGGCTCATCAACATACCAGTACCGAGATGGATTAATCTATTTGAACCCTAAATCCATGTGTGTTCTGTTCTTTTTACTATTTGTGTCAACCCATGAACACTTAAACATAATAACACGTCTTCTATTGGCATATTGAAAGTCCAAAACTTCATCAAATACACCATAAAAGTTACCCTTATCACCTCCACCTTCACTTTCTCCAGGCACCATGATTCCACTATTTTGTGTAGCTTGACAATTATCACATCGTACTCCATTAACAATGCACCCACTGTAAGAGTGCACCCCAGGATTTATGCCCTAAAGCCTCTTAATTAATTATTTACTTAATAATTAATAATAATTTGGATTATTTTATTTGCAATATAATATTATCCATTATATGAAAAATTCAAGGTTATTAGTGTAATTTTGAACAATATGCGGTTGACATATAGGAGGATCATGTTCAAGAAATAACCTAAAGGGTCATAGTATATGGATAAGGTTGGGTGTCTTATCTATCCTAGTAACACTATTGATACGACCCACTTTATAATAGTTACAAATGATTAGATCCGAATTGCTCATGTGTGGACATGTGAGTAGGAGTATCTTATACAATGAGTTTGTGTAAGACTGGACCATGAAATATTTAATCTCTCTTTATAAATCTATTAATTAAGAAGATTAATATTTCATCATGATGATTATATACAACTTGATTTTAATCTTGAGTGGGTTATAAACTCCTGCCTGTGAGGGCTTGTTTTTTGATTTACATGGGTGAGAGTGGCTTTTGTAGCTGATTCAATATGCCTACCATTTTGGGGACTTGACCAAATAAAGAGCTGGAAACATAATCTCATAAGATGGAATTCACTTCTTCCCATATAGGGTAAGTAGATAAGTAGTTCCCTTAAGTGCTGATTTTAGGACTTGAACAATAGGGCCCCACCCTCTCACTAGCCAGAGAGAGACTTCATTTATAGTTAGATCATGTACAAATTGTTCATTAGAGGATCGGTGGTACTTAAGGTGCAAAATGTAATTACATAGGTAAAATGAACTTTTGACCCAACCGTAATTATGAACAATTCGTGAATGATCGACTTGTATGTAGTGATTACATCCATGGACACAACTTGTCCCACAGTGCATAAGAGTGCAACTCTAGATCTATAGTGGAGTGACCCTAGAGTTAATAAATGAAAATTGATTAATTAAATAATTTAATTAATTAATTTTGTATCATTAGAGCTTATAATATCTAGGTTCATAAAGTTCCCTTGCTAGCTCATAGTAACACTAAAAGATCAATCTAGTTGAAAGAAAAATTTGAAATGTTCAAATTAATATTTAATATATTATATATATTAAATATAAAAGAAGAAAATATATTTATTTTATTTGATACATTAAATATTAAAATAATTAATGTATATTAAATACATTAAAGAAAAGATATTTATAAAATGTGAATAAAATTCAAATAAATAAATATCGTAGGAAATTTGAATGAGATTCAAATAAGTATAAGATATATTTTAATATATTATATATTAAAATATAATATTTTTATTATGGCAAAGATTTGCCCTTTGTTTCTATAAATAGGACCATTGGGTTGAGCCAATAGACATAACACACATCTCCTCAATAGAGAATTAGAGAATTCTCTCTAAACCTCTTCCTCTCTAATCTCTTTGTGGATTTTCTTTCAAGAGGCTCCCACAAGCTTTGGTTCTGTGTTCGAGTCATAGTTAAGAAGACTTTGTGGAGGAGATAAAGACCCTCCAAAAATATCTCCATATTTACTCCAAGTAAGTTTGCTTAATTTTTTTTTTAGTTTAATTTTAAATAAAATCAAAGACGATCCAATGTTTCCGTTGCAGAGTGAAACGTTCATTCCTTCATTAGGAAAAGCTCGTTGATGTCTTTTATATAAGTCTCCAGAGCTTTGTGCTTGAGGGTGAATTAGTCTCAAATGTCGCCTATTAAACACAAGAAGCAAGGGTTGTGTCTCAGATTTTGATTGAAATGTTGCATATTGAAATTGAGAATTACAATGTTGAAACATACCTACGATAAGATTGTATCTCAGCACAATTGTTCAAGATATACCAGTGTACAATTCGCTTCTCCTCCGGTGATAGGGTCCTCAAGGTTGATCCCCCTAATGGTCGTGCACTCTATCTAAACAGTTCAAATTCACCACATATCTCATTTTCGAGAATTCTATCACCATTCCATTCATCTTTATTGAACCTTGTTTCAATTCCAGTTAGGTACAAAGGAACAGAAATTCAATGACTCATTCATTATGAATGTCTCTGCTATAGAAACCTCGGGATGTGCCTTGTTTCGTACATATTGTTTCAATGTTCACAAACTTCTCTCAATAAATACATCCAGCTATAACTAACAAGACCCACCACCTCAGTTTCGTACGACAAATGAACTACAATGTGTACCATTACATCAAAAAAAATGTCGGTGGGAATATTTTTTCCAACTTGCAAAGAATGATTATAATATCTACTTGTAATCAACCCAAATCACTTACACGTATCGTTTTTTAGCATATATCACATAAGGATGTACATAGCTTAACAGTAGTAATGGACACGTCCTTTCGTAAATATGCTTGAACACCAATACGAAGAAGTCTTTGAAGCAAAACATGAGAGTCATGGGTTTTCAACCCCCATATGCTTCCATCCTTCTCATTTACACATCATGATATATTCGACACAAACCTATATGAAAATTTCACCGATTTCAAGAACTTACAGAAATATATCCTTTCACTGGTAGTCAATGTGTATGAAGCGTGTGGCTTTACAACTCTTGTCCTTACCTCTTACAAGTGTAAGTCTTTTCATATCTTCAAATCCTTTAGATCCAACTGAGCGTTTATCGTGTCCTTCGATTTTCCTTCAATATTTAACAATGTGTCAATTAAGTTGTCACAAATATATTTTTTTAAATATGCATTACATTCAATTTGTGTCTTAGCAAAAGTCTTAACCAGTAAGGAAGTTGGAAAAAAATGCTCCTTTTTTTTTATTTAAACTTTGTTTCCTTTTCTTATCCTATTTTGTTGGATGCTTACTAAGCACGAGAAAGTTTAGCATACTTAATTCTTATAAGATCTCTTCTCCATCCATTGTAACCAAAGTAGGTCTATGTTCCACCTTCCCGTCATGCTGCTTACTCCTCTGCCAACTATGATTCTCCGAAAGATAACACTAATGTCCCATATAAGAAATTTTTCTCTTATCCTGAGTGATAATGTATCTTCTTTACAAATGGGACATGCTTGGTAACCATTCATACTTCATCCAAACAAGTCTCCCTATGCAGGAAAGTCATTAATAGTCCACAACAAACTTGCGTGTAGTTGAAAGTACTCACCGCTTACACAGTCATAAGTGCACACACCATTATTCCATAACTTTTTTAGCTCTTCTATCAATTGTTGCAAGTAAATGTCAATTTCTTTTCCAAGAGATGTTGTCCCAGGTATAAGTAAAGACATGAAGAAAATTTTCTCTTTCATGCATTTTCAAGGTGACAAATTTTAACCCTTCATACTTCATCCAAACAAGTCTCCGTATTCAGGAAAGTCATTAATAGTCCACAACAAACTTGCGTATAGTTGAAAGTACTCACCACTTACACAGTCATAAGTGCGCACACCATTATTCCATAACTTTTTTAGCTCTTCTATCAATGGTTGCAAGTAAACGTCAATTTCTTTTCCATGAGATGTTGACCCAGGTATAAGTAAAGACATGAAGAAATTTATCTCTTTCATGCATTTTCAAGGTGACAAATTATAAGGAACTAACACCACATGCTACATACTATACGAAGTACTCATATTCTCAAACAGATTAAACCATCTAAAGCTAACCCCAAACAAACATTTCATGGGTCTAAAGCAAACTGAGGGAACTCATGATCAAAATGTTTCTATCCTTCACCATTTGATGGACGTCGTAACACATCATCCGTTTCAACACTCTTCTCTTTATGCCACCACATTTCAAAAGTAACATGTTTCAATGCAAACAACCTTCAACCTCGGTATCAGTGAAAAATGGCGTAAAACCTTGTGTGGAATCTTCTTATCCTTTCCATCATTAACTTTAAATCGAGTCTCACCATATATTGGACACTGTTGACAACTGAAAAATTCTTTCCAATATAATATGCAATCATACTTGCAAGCATGGATGGAGTCATCGTAACAATGAAATTCAACATCAATCGAACTACATACACTCTTATTTCATACTAACAATCAAATTATAATTATCTAAAAGGAAAAAAAATCAAATCTAAATAAGGAATTGCTTACCAAAGGTGGCGGCTAGAACTGAAGACAGTGATGATGGTAATTGGAACCTGAGGCAGCGGCGGAAGAGGCTGAAAGAGGAGACGGTGGCTAGAAGCTTTCAAATAAACCCACGGCAAGGTAGATATCCACGGCGATCGGTAGAAACTACCCACGACAAGGCGATAGCTGGGATCCGAGGTGGTAGTGTCGACTACCCACGACAAGCTTCTGGAGATAGCAGCGAGAAGGAAAGCAAAGAAAGGGGGAGAAAATAAAGGTTTTGCGAAAAAGATGAGAAAAAAAGATTTTGGTGGCTTTTATCAGGCCTCTCCCAACGCCATAATAAGGCTCGTCGAGAGATGCCCCTCTACCAACACCGTTAATGGGCCTCTGTTGACACCCTCATTTTTCGTATCGAGAAAGACCCCATCTACAAGTTCTCCTGACATCGTCATGATGACATTAGGAGATGCCCCCTCTACCGACACCGTAATGGGCCTCTACTGACGCCCTTGTTGCCCACGTCAGGAAAGACCCCCTCTGCAAGTTCTTCTGACATCGTCATGACGGCAGGAGAGGGTGCCTCTCCCGACCCAATTTGGTGCATCAGGAGGTTCTGCGTCGACACAACTTAAGTTTCTTGTAGTGGCGATAATAATCCTCTAAGGAGGTCATTCATCCCATCATATCTCTTCTTGGCCTGCGAAGTTAGCTTGGCCTTGTCATTTTAGCGCAGGCAAGCATCTGTGTCGTCGGGTTTGGGGGTGGCCTAGTATGCGATTATCTATCATCTTTGGTGAGAGTATAACCTTCCAATTCATGGCTATCCAACAACGACCTCCTCAGGTTCTTCTGCAGGCAATGCAATTGCCTATCTTTCTTTGATGCTCCTCTTGGTCGAGTGTGTTATTTGTTAGTGTGGTTTTGGACTTCCATTTCTTGTGGGATCTTTTCTCTTTAGTTTTGTCGTTGGTCTGCTCTCCTCTAGTGCTCTTCTCTATTTGTGCTTTGTGCCTTACCCTCAGACTGTGAGATTCTCCATTGTGTCTTCTGTAATATCTTGTCTTTGTAAAAAAGAATTTTAAAAAAAATCCTCCAAGGGAAATAAAATTTTATTGCATCACCCATTTAGGTACTTGCAATCATTCCAAACAATTTTGAATAGAAAAATTATTGAACGATGTCATCACAATGTGGCTATCCCCTAACAAATGTGGAATGCAAATTCAAAATCTTTATGCTCTCTATTTTTTTTTTTTTAGCTCAACAGCATATGGAGTAAAAGATTCGAACCTTTGACCTCTTGCTCAAGGATATATGTCAAAACCAATTGAGTTATATTCAAATTGGCTTAAACCCTTGAATTACCATGAGATTCAACGTACATTTTATAATTTCCTCTCATTTATCCAACATTGTAAAACTACCAACCACATTTCTTGTCTAAATTAACATCAATTTTAGGTTAGACTAATCGTATTTGATTAGCAAGTTCTATAACGCTAATCGCTTCTTGAAATCAAATACACATATTGCGTCCAATAATTTAATGTGTGAGTACATAATTTGCATTTTAACTACACTAATTAACAAAACTTTAGAATGATTAGTGTTAGACTAATCAACACCTTAAATAATTAAGAAAGTAGGGCACAATCTGACTTACTTAAATACGTCTTTTGAAAACATTTTCTCGACACTTTTATAAAAGCATCATAAATATGTTTTATAAAGCAATAGCACATTTCAGATACTGTTTAAGAACTACAATAATTCATTCGAAAAATCTCCACACACACAATAATAAAAACATAGGATTAATTGATGGCACATGGATTATTTTCTCAACAGAGCTAGCAATTATTTACATTATTACACTGCAGCCAAACTTTATTAAAATCAATGAGCAATACTCCATAAAACAAGCTAAGGCCAGCTCCTATCTTCCCGGAGATTTCTGCTGAAAAACCCTACCAAAATAGAAATAGAAATAGAAATCAGAGTGTATATATATATATATATATATAATATATATGTATATGTATGTATGTATATGTATATGCATATATTAAGTGATTTAGTGCAGCTACCATCACAGTACAAAATAATAATTAAAGGAAAAAAAGAAAACCCTTTAGAGATTGGAGTTAAGAGAGACTGGTTTTGAGCAATTCCATCATGTAAAAGGTCTGAAAATAATTGAGAAAGGATTGAAATATTGGGGCCTAATTACCTCACAGAACATTTAAGACATTGCCTTTCAAACATTAAATGTTTTCACATGCATCGGCTCAACTAGGAAAGGTTGTGCACTGGCTATGTGAAGTTTTATTTTACCATGTCACCCACTCTTTTTAGTTTTGATATGGACAAATCTAGCGATTGGCTCTTTTTGTAGTCTTGTCGTCTTGAAAGCGTCTAGTTCAATATCAAAAAGGTTTTTTCTTATATTTATAGAATTAGAATTCTTTAATTATCATCAATATATCTTGATTTTGTAAGTTCGAGATCAGGTGTAATCAAAAATGTGATTTAAAGACTAGTTCATTCACTAAATTTACCATTTAACTTGAAACTAATAGAATGTTTTTTTTTTCAAACTTTTATCCAGGGGTAAAGAATATTAATAGAATGAATCGTAGTTTTACCACCAAATCAACTGTACTTGATATAATGCAATTATTGTATATAGAGTGGCCCACAAAGTTTTTTTTTTTTTTTTTTTGGAAAAAAGTGGCCCAAAAAGTTGGATGGAGCATAATATATTACCTTTGCAAAAAAAAAAATGTTGGATGGAGTAATAAGTAATAAAAAAATCGAACCAAGAAAATATTACTTGCAAAATTGGGTTAGCTTAGGGTTGGTTTAAAACATTCCTTTTGTTGTTTCTTTTTTTATTTCTTGTTTCTTCCATCTTCTTTTTCATTTTTCGTTAAAAAATATAAATGCGTTTGATAAATATTTATAATTTTTTTAATTCTCTAAAATTTCAAATTAGAAAACAAAGTCTTAATTAAAAAACAATACTTTAATTCACGTTGTTTGAAAAGTTAGATACAAAGATTGTAAAAAAAGAAAAAGTTAGAAACAAAGAAAGCGACTTTGGTACATTTTGAGTTAACATTTACCAAAACATAGTGTTATTTTTCCAAGAACAGAAAACAAGAAAGCCATAAACATTAACAAAAGAATATCTTATATATCTATGTGCTTTCTAATTTGTTTTATCTTAGACATAAAATAACCGCTTTAGCTAATGAAAGTCCATATAATTTGTGGTTTATCTCTATACATAGGCAATGCATTCTAAATAAGAAAACTTATCATCACCAAAAATTACAATCAAAGTCATCCCACATCGAGATAATCATGAATTTAATTCACGTCCAAAGAAAGTCATCTTTAAAAGAATAAGACCTTTTTTAATAAAATATGAACCCTGAAAATTATATATATCTAAACTTCAATAATCAATGCCATTGAAAAAGGCAGAATAAGAAAGCGACTAGCTTGATTGCTAGGGTTAAAACAAGAGATGGGACAAAGGCTGAAAATTCGTTGGTTGGGTTTAAATATACACATATGGTACGTTTTTTCCCAAGTGCTTTTTATAGGAAAGTTTTTGGGATCTAAAAGTTTGTTTTTCTTAACTTCAATTCCTTCCTTGTCAAAAAAGAAAAGAAAAAAAGCCCTACTTCTCTCCTTGAAGGGACATAAATTCTTGATGCCAAAATTTGGATCAACGGTAAATTTGTATGAAATGGAGAATCAAACCAATGCCTTGTAAAATAAAAAGAATTGTGCACTGGTGTGGTGCTAAACCACCTACACTCCGACGCTCAAATCAGTATTGGGTTTGTAAAGAACTTAGACAAAAGACTAGAATTATTTTGGACATACCCTTTTTATATCATTGTATTCCTATATTTATAGGGAGGTTTAGTAGAATAATAGAAACCGTCGTTTTAATTAAGCCAAAAGTTCGCCAAAATTTTCAAGATGCTTCAATTAATCAAGGGAAACAATTACGAGATCGCCAAAAGGCGGGAAATTAAGTTTGGAATATGGCTTCAATTGTGGCCGACTACATGGAGGGTTGGCCTCTTAGGTCTTGGACGACTTCTCAAGGGGTCAATTCCAATTTCTTCCTACAACTAATCAAAAAGACAACTCCTCAATTCCTTACTACAAAGGGGGCATGTACTTGAGAATTTTCTTTGTTAATCCTAAATCCCAATTTAGAAGAAGAAAGAAAAAACCCTTCAACTCCCCTTGAAAGAACATAAACTAGGGTTGAGATTTTTTTGGCTTTTAAATTAGGTTTAGGAAAAGAGGAGAAGAAGAGAAGAGAGAGAGAAAAGTCCTCAAGTATATCCCCCTTTAAAAGGAAGAACTAAGGCTTTTCTTTTCTTTTCTTTTTTGTTGGTTTAAGGTTAAGGATTAAAAAAACTTCCTCGTGTTTATGTCCCTTTGAAGGAATTGAGGAGTTGTTTTTTGGTTTAGGATTAAAATAAAAAAGAAACCTTCTTATTTTTTAGAATATTATAACTTCTCAAGCAAAAAGAGTGGAGATTCAAACTTACCACATAGAAAATGTAATCCAAGTTACTGATATCCTGGCAATGCGCAATACTTGGGTGAAATTTTTGCCCTTTGAGGAGAGAAATAGTATTTTATTTTTTTTTTTCAATTTTTGATCACATAGAGAGGATTTCAAGTTAAGAAAAATAAAAATTTTTGGAAAAAATTTCAATACTAAAAGTATAGATACTACTCCGATTGATTATTAGTCATGTTAGCATCATTTAAGAATAATGTCCAATTGCATTAAATGATATTTATTAAAAAAAATCATAATGTGAATGCAAATGAATAGGTACTCTCATAGTACTAGAAATTTTCTTTTAACAACATACTAGGACTAAGCTTTCATTGAAAAATATATATATCTATATTTCTTATGCTAGTTCAATTAAACATTTTCTTTTTTTAGTACAGCATTCTCTAAACTAAAATATATTCTTTTTAGTTTGCAATATAAATCTATGTTTTTTTAACGAAAAATTGTGCTAATTAATTATTCCATTGATAATTGTGCTAGCTAATTAGAATTTAAATTTTATATGACATAATTAATTTATTAACCATACGTTAAGATGGGATTCATTAAAATTGATTTTTAAATAGAATTATTCCAATAGAATAATTAATTAACGTTATTTAAATCACATTCAATTTACTCATTAAACTTAATTACGTAAATTAATTTGCACTCATTAATGAAAATTTGATAAAAAGTAAGAATTTACTTAATCAAATCAAATTACTTAGAATTAACTCGGTAGTTATACTTAATAAATATAAAATAAATTAATTACTTAAAATAAATTAATTTATATTGATTGTCTTTAACTTTGATTAATTATTAATTAATGTTTTATAATTACATAACATCTTTAGAAATACCCACATAAAGTTCTCATAAAAAAATACCGACATAAGACAAAGACATTTCCAATAATATTATTCTCAAAGTTCAATCTAACCAATCCTTTAAACCAAATGGATAATGGTATGGATGGCGGCAGTTTTGAAATATTGCCCTCGGTTAAAAAAATTTATTTATGGCTACTTGTATAGCACACGTGAGTGTGGTTTTTTTTAATGGCCGTTCTACCCTTGTTGTAAATGTTCTATCCCTTTTTAGCTACTCTGTACCTAAACAGAATAACTCAGATTTTGAATTCAAATTGTTCATATAAGCACATCTATTTATTTCAAATGTGTTGATATCTTTTTGTGATTTTTTAAAATATTTGTATTTATCAAGATACAAATTTTTAAGATATGATTTTTTTTTAAATTCATCTAAATCTTGAGGTTGTTATCTTATGTGAATCTAAATTTCAAATCTCTTGCTTTTTATGGATCTTAATTTATTTTTGCTTATTTAAATTTTTAGATTATATCTTTCAAAGTTTTAACTATATATTTAAAATTTTTATATTTTTTGGTATTTTTCATGATTTTATACGATTCTTTTGGTAACTGAGAAGCTTTTTTTTGGTCAATCGATCACGACTTACAAACATTTGCTATCGACTTGCCAAGATCGAGTTTCAAATCAAGAAAATTGATGACAACGACGACGACATGTTGATCGTGATAAAAAAATCTATTATTTTCAAGAGATCAAGCATTATTGAAAGAGTCAATCGGAGATAGAAAAATGCAAGAAACTCGTCCAATTGAGCGAATCTAGAAGATCATATGAGCAATGAGGAGTTTCGGCAAACCATGGAGTCGTTCATGGCGCGACAGCTAGCAAAGGTTGCGAAGGGAGGAAGAATTTTGTAAATACAACAAAATAGTGAACTTCTTGGAAGAAGACAAATGAGGCGATTGTGAGGGTGAGGAAGACAATAGTGGCGATTTTAAAGAGATTGAGAAAGACACAGTTCGAGAAATCAAAGGGTTTCAATTCGAGTAAAGGTTTGGCGATTTTGAAAAAATTGTGAAAAATTCGTTTGGTTCAATAATAGACGTTGGTTCTAATTTCTCAGACCGAAAACATTTGTTTGGTCCTGTATGTGTCATGACAACTATCTTAGCATGATGATGATTGTCTTAGAGTTGAAGATTGTTGAAGATCGAAGGGCAATTGTTTGACAGCACTATTAAACATCTTCAAATACAAGGTATTTGCGCATAATTTTATTTCCCAATAATTATTTCTAAGAGTGTGCTCCACAAAGGAGAAGTTATTTTTTGGCCAAGTTGTTGTTATTAGAATATCCTTTTCCCACCAAAAGATATAGTTTGTTACTACAAAGTATTTGTGGCTCAACCAAGATTTTATTTTTTAGTACATAGTATTTGCATGCTCAATTTGACGAAGATTTTAGCTAGTATTTGTGTGACTTAGTACAACGAAGATTTAAGTTGTTGTGTTTAGTACGTGTAGCAAAATCTTACAAAGATTTCAGCTATTTTTAGTATAATGCATTTGTAGGGCTCAATTTTAGAGTGACTTCATCTAATAGTTATTTCGAATACAAGGTATTTGCTTATGCAATGCCTTAATTTTGAGTTATTATAATTAAATATTATTGATGATTAATGTTAATTTTGCTGGAAATCAACACATAAATTTATGACTTTTCTAGTTTCCATCAATCAATGTGTAATTATGGTTTTTAGATTTTGTAGCTTTTTAAGCCAGCTTTGTTTTTGAGATATTGTTTGTGAGATATTACTTAGATTTTTTTTAGGTGAAATTCTAGTTTTAAGTAATTTGGTATTTATCAATCTATGAATATGTATTAAATTATCCTTCTAGTTAAGTTGATTTATTATTCCAAGCCCGTATCTTCCCTAAAAATCTCATATAATCTGTAAATAAATAACTAATAATACCTTTATACTCGATCCCTAAATGTACGCTTTGTCGTTTTCTCTTTTTGTAGCCATGTATCTCTAGTTTTCGTTATGTCTCTTTTTTGTTCACTGGAATGTCAAACTAGATGTGCAAAATGCAATTGTAGGTACCATATTGTCAAAATAATAGGCAATGGAGCTGAACTTGTACATACGAAGAAGGAATAATGGAGTATTTCTTACCTGTTTGCGAACGAGGAGGGGAGCAATCCTTTGGTTAAGAATGTAGAGCATTCGTTCAATGAAGGAACCCTAGAATTTTTTGGATGCTTGATTTGTGCTTTCAAGGTAAATCTTCTCATATTGATTTATTTTTGTCAATTATGATGTTTTTGTACGGGGCAATGTGCAAATGGGAAGTAAATTGATTGAGTTTCTATAAAAAAATTTATCTTTGCATGCAATTTTAGTGGATAAGCAATCTATGATTTGACATTTTTTGTTTATCTTTATGATTTGCATTCAGTTGTCAATTTCATGAACAATTTATCGGATGCTTTATTGTTCTTGATTCCTGGTATATGTTCTTGCTTAGATATAATTTTTTCCTTTTTTTATGTATAGTTTTATGTTTAAGTGGTTTAGGTTGATTTTAATTTAAAATTACTTAGCACATTATCTTTTTCGATTTTATCTTTTTGATTTTGGATTTGTTTTAGGATTCCAATATTTAGGCCCCGTTTGATAACCATTTGGTTTTTAGTTTTTGGTTTTTGAAAATTAAGCCTATAAATATCATTTCCATATATGGATTTCCTTGTTTTGTTATCAACTTCTTACATATGTTTTCAAAAACCAAGCCATGTTTTGGAAACTAAAAAAAGTAGTTTTCAAAAACTTGTGTTTGCTTTTGGAATTTGGCTAAGAATTCAAATCCCTCCTTAAGAGAGATGAAAACAATTGTAGAGAAATTAGGAGAAAACAAGCTTAATTTTCAAAAACTAAAAACCAAAAATCAAATAGTTATCAAACCGGGCCTTAGATTTTGATTTTAGATTTATTATAATTACAAGATAATTATAGTATATTAGATATGAAAGTTGTTAGGAGTATTCTAGTCAATTAATAAATATCATTTAAAATTATCAAAATCGTTTGGCCATTTTTAAAAAAAAATTAAAACATGTGGCCATTTTTCAAAATGCATAATAAAATATGGTGAAATGACCCTTTTTAAAGTTTGGACATGACCTCTTCTCAATCCACCTTTCTAGATCAAAAATGCATGTTTGTGTTTTTTGTCGACAACTCAATTATAAAAAAATGGTTAAAACTTTAATGTGTTAGCTGAATATGAATGATTGAAACGAAAAATGTTCATTTATGTAATAAATTTTAAATTTGGTTACTTCATGGTTTTCGATTTTGTTCTTGTGATGATGATTTTATAATTTCAACTTCACAATGTCATCTCTTGATGGTGTACTAATTTAAACAATAAAAATGGTAAAACCACACCTCGAATTGAAAAACGTTTCCTTTAATTCTAAACTGTCAGTCTGAGAATGGCTTAACTAGTTAGGACATATATCATCAACCAAGATCTTAGAAGTTTAAATCCAGACTCCCACATAAATCCAGACTCCCACATATGATTGAATTCAAAAAAAAAAAAAAATCTAAACATTTTTATTTTAATTTTTATATTTTTACCATTTAAGTAATATAACAAAGATGGTTTTAAAGGTAACACAAGTATAGTTTAGCGGTCGAAGCATTTACTCTTTCTTTTGAAGTCGAATATTTAAATTCTCACCTGCACATTTGTTGTATCAAAAAAAAAAAAGTTTTTAAGTGATGTTTTTATCATCATGCTAATGTCATATATATATTTCCTAATGTTATTTTTCAATTTCATTCTTAAATTTTTAAAAGTTTCAGTTGTATCATTTATATATTTAGTATTTTGAGTGAAGTCTTAACCGAACAGTAAAAATCTTAAAAGAGTTATAATTTGAAATTTAGAAAAATAGTGTTTTATAATAAAGTAGCACATCAATATAGTTGCATCCTTAACGTGGGTCAGGTAATAGAAAGTAACTTCTAACTGAATTAATCAAATATGTTTTAATATCTCATCATCAAAAGCTTAATAATCAAACATAAATAAATAAATGAATGAATATACACACAAATATAGAAACAAACTTTATTAAAAATCGCCAGATTAAGAAATCTTAATAACTAAAATCATGTTGTCCACCTGAACATAGCTCAACTGGTTAAAATATTATAACATTGACGAAGAGATCAGAAATTCGACTCTCCACTCCTACGTATTTGTCGAACTTTCAAAAATAATTAAATTAAAATCATGTCTAGTCTTTCAATTAAATGTTGATTATAAGTTCACTCTCACAAGCTAATTCATCTCCAGGCAGAAAATTTTAGAGAAATTCTAAAACTAAAGGGAAAAAAAAATTGTAAAAGCATAGTTCTAAATAACAAAATTTTACAGTATTGAACAATAAGAGAACAATAAAATTGTAAATGCAAGTTTTTCAATGACTAGTTTAGTGAATCAATCTTGAAGAAAAGATTGAAACTGTGTATCTAAAACAATACAAAAGAGTCCTTCATATAGAGATAGAAGAATCCAAATAACATGAGAATTTTTGTTCATACTAAATTAGACTCAGTCATAAGCTATAAAGATCTCAACGGTTAGAAGCGTCGTAGTCAGATAGAAGACTCTACAAAGTTTTGCAGTCTTACCATTTCTTCATGGTCAAGTAGAGCTCACCACATCGAAGTAAACGTGGCTGAGAAGCAAGCTGATCGACTCATAATGTCAGGGCTTTTCGTTGTCTTGTGGAGACATTATGACTGAGTGAAACAATCCAAGAGCTTCCTCCATCACGGCAAATAACTATCCCTGAAAAAATGCATTTTAAAAGAGAACTCATAAAGTTTCTCATTGACTCTCCAACCTGAGAATGGTGAAAGAATTCAATTTGCCAAGCAAATACAATAAATATAAAACCCACTTGCAGAATGGCAGAGCCAAACGGATCAATGCAGTGGTCCAGATTTAGCAAATAGGCAGATATTTCCCTCAAAAGCAAGAGGAATATCAGTAGCCAGCCATCAAAACACTGAAACATTGTTCCGTCAGCAACTACAGAAAGTTGATAGTTGATACATAGGCATCGGTCCGAGCCCACGACGAGTTTGCAGTTGCAGCCTCACAGAAGAGCGGTCAGGCCAACACTGGGGCAACAAAAATGAAATGAAATACAAAAGTTACAAAAGAGGAGGCCAGCTATTGGTAGAAAAAGTGTGGCAATGATAAAAAGGTAGTGAAGTATGAAACCAGATCGAGTCATTAAAGAAGGGCAAGAATCCTCGTCATCTGAAGATCTCTAGTTTCTTTCCAACCAAATACTTCATGACAGAGTAAAGAGACCACTTGTCAAGGGAGAATGGAGAAATATTGTTTATCGTGTTGCAACATCGAACCTCAATAGAAAAGGAACATATCCCTGTCATCAAAATTCATGTTTCTGTGAGAGGCATACTAATTAGACTACTTATTATGCCAAAGGGTAGGCGTTAGACTCCTTTTATGCCACCTGGTAGGGAGTTAACAAATGATTCAAATCTTCCCACACCTTCTCATAAAGGAACACACCGTTGCAAGTGAAGTACGAGAGCCGAGGACCCCTAAATGAAATCAAAGGTATTATTCCTACTAGGGGCAACAAACCATTAAAGGAACCTAACTTTTTCTGAATTTGGGCCTTCAGCTTACCGGAAGAATGAGACAAGGAAAGTAAAACCATTTGAGAACCAAGGGAACAGGGGAGATGCTTTGCGATCGATCTATGCAGGTTCCTAGTTATTAGACCCCTCATTGAAATCTAAACCAATGGGGTTAACCTCATATCTACTCATTGTGATTCAATTCCACAATGAATGTGGTTTTAGAGGGGAGAAAAACACCCCCATAACCACTTAAGACAAAAGGAACTCATTCTTGTAATTCAAATTTTCAACCTCTCAAGTTTCTATTTAATACCAGACAATTTTGAAACGGAAGAGAAAGTAAAGAGGAATTGAGAGCAAGGACTAGATCAAAGAATTTTATCCTTCCGAAGAAAAGATAGTCCATTTTCGAGATGAGAGTATGCTTTGAACCTTCTTTTTGAGTTCAACATACAAGAGTGGGGATTTGAAATTTTTACTTTTTGACCGATAGTCAAAGATATATCTTACCCAGTCAAACTATGCTCAGGTTGGTAAGAGTCTGTCTTGAACCTTTTTAACTACAAGATCCGAAAATAAAGTTTTAGGATTATGATCGAGAGGCATTTCATGGTCTATGAAAGGCAAAAGAAGGCGATTCCACATCAACACAATTGGCCAAAGTCCTCAAGTTTGTCTAACTTAAAGGGTCTTGTTTAAGTTAAGAAAGACTCCTCATTTCTACGGCAAAAAAAGATTGTAACATCTGCAAACAGTAAATGGGTTAGCAGGTCAGGATAACTTTAGTTCTTTCCATCCTGAAACTCCTCAGGCCTCACTATACTCTCCCCCCCCTCCCCCCACCCACCCCAAAAGAAAGCCACTAAGAACATGACATGAAGCTTTTTAACTAATAGCATTTTTTTTGTTTTTAAGAAACACTTTTTTTTTTAACAAGAGACAACTTTTCATTGATGTAATCAAAAGAGACTAATGCTCAAAGATACAAACTCCAAAAGGAGTGAAAGAGAATAAAGAAAACAACAATAACAACAGGACTGAACTAAGAAACAAATACATGAAGGACCAAATGAAAGAACAAAAACATAACCAAAACAGCAACAATAGAAATAATGAAGGATATAAAAAATCATTCCAATTGAGATAAATAACTTGAAAAGAAAATCCAACAAAAGGTTTTGAGAGAGAGCTCCATGAAGAGGCCTTGAGACAATCAACTTCAAATCTTTCTGTAAGGTATCTCCTTACATTCTATTGATAATCAGATGAACATATGCTCTAAGGCAATACAAAATGCCCAACCTATTAGAAAGGGTTGGTATCTCTTCTTCCTCTCTTACTTGCACTAGCAATTCATAAAAGACATCGAAAACTAAAGCTAAAGGAAAATACGAATATAAAGGGCTCTCACGAACTTGCCCTACCCTAACAAAAAGTGGTCCCCACAGTCCTTTGCACTCACTCCCACAATCTGGATAATAACTACCCAATATTCTGTGCATTCTCATTCTTGCTCCTTCTCTGATATACGGCTATGATCGGTGGCCTTACACTTTCAAACCAAGGAAGATGCTTATTATGAAATACTCTTTGATAGAGTAACCTTGACCGCATTAATCCAAAGAAAAATTGCTTTGGAAATCAAAGAAAGGCCTTAGGATCTCCACCTAGAGCAAAAAACTCCAGTCCAGAAGTTAAAACAAACTCCTTGAAATTTGAATGAGTAGCAAGTCTAACACGATGACCATAATGTTGTAGACGTTTTCCAATGGTTGTACATCTCCACGTGTTCCAACAATAAGCATTATTATTTACAAAGGTGGAATATCTTTGGAGATCTGTTGCTGTGAGAGGTTCTTTAATTATATCATGAAAGTCCCTTAGTCCAATGCCAAGAGTTGGTGCAACGTCTACCGGGACTTCAAATTCCACAGTTCCATATCTTTCACTGTGGCTATTCTATTCAACAATTAAGCTTCCTATGAACAGCATCCTTATCATAAAAAAATTTAGCTTCCTCTTCAGCAAGAAACTTATGTTTGTGCACCTCAGTCTTTGATCTTTCTAATTTATGCTGGCTCAAATCAGATTTCAATTGGTCAACACTTGATGATTGTATTGGCATGGTGTTGACTTTAAGAAGAGTCTTGCCAGAGATACCTTTTTAGAAGCCCTTGTGGTGTCAAATATCTGATCCCAAGCTTTAGAGACAAAAAACGATCCAGCAAAGATTTGAGACCATCATCACCAAGTCTTGACCAAGTAAACCTTCCATTGGATAAGGGAATTTCCATGAGACCAGATTCTTCGATAAATTTATTGAAAAGCCACATACCTTCAGTTTGTCTTGCACTTGGTACCCTCTCATGGATCCAACAAGTAACATTGAAGTAATCATCAATATACCATGGTATGTCGCAATAAGCGTAAAGAGAACTCAATTCACTCCACAAGTGTCTTTTTTTCCGATACTCATTTGGTCCATACACATTCGAAACCTCATTTTGAAAGGATATTCTAATTGACAATGTATATCCTCCTTTAAGAACTTCCAAGACCTTCAACTTACTTTCATCCCACATAATCAACATACCTCTCAATCTTCCAAAAGATTCAATATGCACCCAACTTATCTCATTAGACCTCCACATTGATTTAATGAAACGTCTATCAAAAGACCCTATCTTTGTTTCTTGTATAAGGACAATATCCAGGCAAAGATTCTCCAGAAATTTCTTCAAGCTAGTTATTTTTTAGGCATCCTCCAGTCCTCTAGTATTCCATGATAAAATCTTCATCGAAACACTAGAAATACCCAGCAAACAACACTATTTTCAAGTCCTTTGAGAGATAGGCAAAGGAATTTCGCGCATTTGAAGACCACTAAGTTCAATAAGAGAAGAAAACTTGCTTTGATTTAAAGACGGAGAAAGAGTACTCTCTTGTATAGGTTTAAAGGTATTCTTGTGAATTGAATGAGACTTCTCTGAATCCTGAAACAGATGGTTTAAATCCGTAGCAAAAGGGTCTTCATATAAAGCATCATTCAAAGATGTATTTAGAGGCTGAATATCTAACTCAACACTGCTCACACTCACCATTGAATCATCATCAAAATCAATTTCTAGATCAGAACAAAAATTATCATTAGTTTGTACAAAAGATTGCACAAATTCCGAGCCTCTGCTTCCATTATGACGTTTCAGAATGATTGAGTGAGATGAATCAATTGGTCTACTAACCTGAATATCTTCCTGCTGATCTATTGGTACCATAGTACGGGTAGCAGCTTCTTCAATAACATCTTCATTAAAAGAAGAAATTTCTGGCCCTTTAGAAGATGAAGGTTCAAGTGAATTTTTCATGGTATAATATTTGGAAAATGCAGCCACAAAGTTATCCTTTACTGCCTTCACACTTGGAATACCTTGTTGGTCAACAGATGCATCAAAACAATCATTGAGAATCTTAATCTGCTCATTGAATTCGAACTCAGCAACATTTTTTTGAAATTAACTCCTCCCTAAAATCATCAGACCTTACTATCGAAGCCTCCTTTAAAAGGTTTGACCGAGTCTCATTTCATTGAACAATGTTAGCCAAAGAAGTTCTGGATTTTCTCAAGATTGCTGAGAAATCGAGGAGACCTTGTTTAATAAGAGATCATTTTCCTTCAATGAAGCCTTCCTGGAACCGACAGCTACAATAAATCTTGAATTAATATCAGCTTGGACATTAACATCTAAATCCTCAATAACCGATGTCTTGGAAGGTAAAATAAAATCCTTAGAAATTCCTTCTTCATTCAAGGCCTCATTAATTAATGCCTCTCTCTCTTGCATATCTTCTAACTCCTTATTAGCTGTACTAGAATTAATGTCCTGTTGGACATTAAATTCTAATTCCTCAACTATCGTGTGCTTGGGAGCAAAGTCTGAGGCAAAATTAATTCCTTTTCATGCATGGGCTTCAATATTAATGCCTCCTCACCCCCCGAAACTTCTTTCTCATTTGAAACCACAAAGCTGTTCACACCTGACTTTCTATCTTCCTAGATGAAGATACATGACCATTCAAACTGTTATTGGAAGTTCCATCATGATTTGAACAACCTGAAAAAATTAGCCCCTGAAATTGAATCAAAACACTTAAAACCAGTTGATGGATCTCTGGAAATGGAGAAAAGTTCTTGAATTGATTAATAAAATTCCACCTCTGCATTTCGAATTTGAGAATCAACAAAACCTTCCTCTACCATAACCTGATTTAATCGAAAGAGGTCCATTGGATTAGAAAAATCACTTGGAGTTAACGGTGAATAACATTAGGAGGATTCAGTGCTGAAATATCACGTGCAAAAAAAAATTTCCTCTGACTTTTATTTCAATAGTAGCAGGATTGAAACCACATCAATTAAGTCGAACTTGAATTCGAGCTTCAGAACAATCAATCAAGTTGAGTGCATTAGACGAAATACTCATCAAACCTCCAAAATATACTCCAATGGCTTTGAAAGACTCGTAACTCCAATAATCTAAGGGTAGGTTTTTTATAGAAATCCAACCACCATATCCTGTAATCCAATTTGGATGGCTATGAATCTTCCTTGACTACTTCTCACTGAGCAAATGATAGTCTCCAAAAGGTTTCCACTTTCCAATTGAATCAAGGAGATTATTATCCCCAATTTTGATCAAAGCTTTATCATCAAACAACGGATTAATCAACACTTTCGATTGGAAATGGTCTTCTAAAGCAGCTTTAATTTCATTCCACTCATTGTGGGCAAATAGCCTAGACACCACCCACAAATTTTCAAAATCTAATTGCAACACACCTCTGTCCTTTCTCACCCAGTAAAAACCATGAAGAGAAGGCTTTTCTGAATAATTCTTCACGGAAAAAGGATCTCTGAAACTTGAAGTTTCCAACGGATGCATTTCCACCACCTTTTCAGTTGCCTCCACGTGATGAGCAGCAGTATCTCTAATAACAGAATGAACCATATCAGATTTCTCTGGTATGAACTTAAAGCCATTCGAATTGCTCTCTAAACATGAAGGAAATCTCTTATCATCTCCCAGAAAACAAACCAGCCTTTTTTTGTCATGACCAACCGAAACATGAATTAATTTTCTTCCACCTGAAGGAGGCCAAACACAACATTCAAAAACCCAACCAATAGAGAACCTTCTTTTCGACAGCCGAATAGTTCCACTGACGTCTCTAAATTGCTTAAAAAAACTCATAGCCACTGGATATTGCAGGAGATCCACAAGCGAACTCTCAAACCATCGAAGATGAGAAAAGTACAGAGGAATTAAAAACTTAGTCTTCAAGTGGTCCAAAGAAAATATTCTTTTACTCCCAAATGCAGAAATAAACTGAATTGACGCAGCAACTTCTTACCTCCATCCCCCAAATCCAAACAAAGGCCTGCAATGCGAAACAGAGCAGGAAAAACTACAGGAAAAGAGGCTGAACGCTACTGGAGAAAAGACTGAAAGTTACAAACGGAGTGAAGGGGGGAGAACGGGACGAGACAGAAGAGAGCATTTTTTTTTGGGGGGGCGGGGACAAGGAGCTTGCACAAAAACAATCCTACTGGCACAAATAACAGAAATGGAATGATAATACAAAAGAATTTACAAAGAGAGCTCCAGTTGGGGGATAAAATGATCCCCCAACCCGAAAACTGAAAAGCATCACCAGTAATTTCAATGTCTTGGAAAGCTCTTCTATTTCTAGTCAACCATATATCAGACAGAAAAGCTTTCATAAATTCATCTCTTCCCTATGCTTTCGTTGATGGTTTTGGGAAAGCACCACTGAAAATGAAAGCTTTGAGCATGACATGCCACCATTTGAGAGCAACCTTAGGGCATGTTTGGGAGTGATTTTAGAAATGGATATTTTAGTGAAAATGATTTTATAAGTGATGCATTAAAAGTGCTTTCTATATAAGCATTTTAATGGTTAGTTTTACACTTTTAATCACGATTTTCATACCATCAAAATTGATTTTGAATGATTAAAGGCGTGTTTGGGAATCGGGAGTGATTTCAAACATGACAAAAGTGATTTTAACCATATAAAAATCACTCCCAAATATACCTTTACGGTTTAGGAAGAGATGGTCGAAAGTTTCCACATTTTCCTTGCAAAAAATGCACCAACTAGGACATGTTAGGGTGAGATTTGTCGGCACATAGTCACTGGTACTGACTCCCTACACAAAGTCCTCAAGTTCATACAAAAAAAAATATGATTTTCTACAGGGTTTTACTCCAGATTTCTTTGCACATCTTAGTGGAAAATTCTCCACTCTTTTGCTTCAAGAAACTTACTGTACAGACTAACTAGAGAAATTATGATGGCTAACGAAATCTAAACACGACGTGAATATTAAGCCCCCAACCTCCTACCACCCAGTACAACAACAAGCAAAATATGTTTAATATCAGTCTTTTGTCGTATACCAATACCTATCCCAGGTTCAGTTTTTTTTTTTTTTGGACTCTAATGGATTTAAGTTAATTCGTATCGAAGGAAGTACAGTGAGCTGTTTTTAAACAGAATGCCAGTTGTGTGTTGTGTAGTCGGTATGTTACCTCTATCCCAAGGACAGTATCTTGACAAGACCCAGACACAGCAAGTTCTTGGAGAAAGTTTCAACGGGGTCAAAACTTGTGGCGTCCATTGCACATACCACTTCATCCACTTAACCTATCAAAAGTATGAACTACAATCAAATGGAAATTATAAGAATTCTAATTAAAGTAAGGATTTATAATCCCTCTACAACCTACCTATCCTGCAAAGAGAGAGTCTGGGCAGATCAATCAGAGGGTCAATTTCACATTGGAGAGCTAATAGGAGAACTTTCACACTGTTATGTTATCTCCATCATAAGAGCTAGATGTGAAATTGACAGACCAAATCCCCCTTCAAAATCCAATAGAAACAGCCATGTCAAGTCCTTTTTATGACACTCATCATTCTGACAATAACATGATAAACAGGAAAGGAAAAATAGAATAGCACAAGAAAATAGTGACATCGAGATTTCTTGTAATTTTGCTTGCAATCCTATTGGTGATAAAAGTGGTTTCAGAATGTCCCCAACGTCTTTCATAATAATTCAAAAAACCTGATTTGCAATCTGCAATGGAGTGTCCAGACCTCCAATCAAGCCTAGGTTAATAGTTACGGGGAAATTAAAGTAAAAATTCTTCAAGTTGGACACTTCTTTGCAAATAAATACATAGGAAGATAACACCTGCCCTGTGCTCCCCTTTTCATATTGGTAACCAAAAAAAGTATTTTCACTTATTCAAAAACTGATAAGTTGTATCAAGGTCGTATGAAAGACAGATGAACATCCATCATACAAACCTCTGTTTTTTCCACATTAGAAGAAACTCCAAAGCTCATAAATAGGATGCCAAATTCTGAGACCTTACATTTTGCCAGGGGGGTGGTGCAGCAAGCAGACGGTAAGTTTCATCCCCTCAAGTAATGACCTCTGGAGTTTCAACTACACTGTTCGAAGTGATTGTGCGGTACTACACACCTACATGTGCATGCAAATGAAGATAAGGATAGCAGCTTAAGTTTTAGCATACGTTGCTCCTAGTGCCAACTGCCAAGCATCAAGATTTAGGAAAACGCTGTAATCTTTTTTAATAATTGTGGATATTCAAGCTTGCTTATGCACCTTAATTAGTTCAGCAAGACTGTTATTTGACCAAACAACATTTGGAGTCTGAGAACTCACTAGGCTGCTTCTAAACATCAAATGAAATGTGAATCATCCGTCCTCTCTCTAAAATGAGGGACACTTTTGATTTTGACGGTGACTTTTGATTTTGACGGTGCTTGAAACAATTCATATGGGAAAACATCATGAGATCAGTACCAATAAACGGCCAATCCCCAATTTCCAAGTTGTTCATAAGATGTTCTTGTCATATTTTCTTCAATCTTCACAATATCCTCAGCATCCACATAAAGGTCTGGTAAAGATCTAAATATGGGCCAGAGTTTCGTTAATAAGACTGCAAGTATAAGAGTCAGGAGTACAACCATTCACCTTCATTGAGAGAAACATCTCCCTTGCTTCATCATGCCTACCTAACTTGCAAAATGACTTAATAAAAGCACCATATGTATAATTGTCGGGCTGTATAGCCAACCTTAACATCGAATCAAAAAGCTTCTCAGCTTTATGAACTTTATTCATTCGAAAATAGCTTTGGATAAGAGCATTGAAGGAAAAAGTATCAGGTTGTATACCATGAAGTTGCATTTTTCTCAAGAGTTGAGTAGATCTAGTAACATCTCCAATCGCACAGAAGGAACGTATCAATATATTATATGTGATAGCATTTGGAGTGACATCCCACTGAACCATTTCATTGAAACAACCAAAAGCATCTTCATACTTGTGTGCTTGACAGAGGCCATCAATTACTGAATTAAAAGTGAAGATATCTGGTCTAAAACGACATTCTAATAGCATTTCAAGAAGTTCCTGAGCTTTATCCATATCTCCATTTCTGCAATACCCACTAATAAGTGTATTAAAAGTTACAATATTTGGAGAAATGCCTTTAGACTGCAGATCACTAAAGATTTCTGATGCTCTGTCCATTAATTTGCCTTTGCAAAGGCAATCAACGACCATATTATACGAATAGATGTTGGAAATAAGACCATCCTTTATTATTTGATCCATATATTCGTTTCCAATCTCCATTTTCCCCGCCTTGTACAGAGCTTCAATAAGTGCAAGATATGTACTGAACCCTGGCTTGACACCTCTCTGCATACAGTTATCAAATATATCACAAGCTTCTTTCACGTCTAGCTTCTTTAATACACATGCCATAGTGACATTGAAGGTTGAACCGTCCGGAACATAACCTTTCTTCCCAATTTTACTCAAAAACATAACAGCCTCACTGGCCATAGAATTATTTGAAAGGCAGTAAAGAATATTGTCACAAACTAATTGAGATACATCCTGCTTCTTCTCGACAAATTCCAACAAGAATTCAAAAGCCTTATCTGGGGCACTACAACGAAAAACTCCATGAACCAAGGATCTCATAGTAGCTGCATTTGGAACCACATTCCTCTCCTTCATTGTCTGTAAAACTCCGAAGGCTTCATCAGCCCTCTTGGCATTGAAAAATCCATCAATGAAGATCGTATATGTAAAAACATTTGGAAAACATCCCAAGCCCTCCATTTGTTTCATCAAACGAAGTGCCTCATCCACCATCCCAAGCCTACAAACACCATGGATGAGAATGTTATAAGTGAACCTATCAGGGACACAGTTATGAGACGACATTTGTTCAAATTTCAAATAAGCCAAGTCTAATGAATTGGACTTGATCAATGCATCAATTACAGCATTGTACAGTCTCGTGGTGGGATTAAGTCCCAAAAACGCAATTTGCCCAAATACTTCCACACAGTATTTTGCCAAACCCAATCTACCCCAACTTCCAAGTAATACACAAAGCAATTCCTCTGTCACTTTAAGACCAGACTCTTTAATTTGCTGAAGCAGATCGACAGACAATAACACCGGACGATCAGGACCTTCTCGATAAAGGTTGCGGCCAAGAACCCCTCGAATCGATTGTTTCTTTGCAAGCAAAGGGTTGACATTGGAAACCCAGATATAAAATCTTATAGCATTTAATGGGTTTTCTTGATTTTGCAAAATACTAACAACAAATTGAGGAGCCAAAACGACCCTCTTCGCCTTAAACTCGTGGTTCAACAATAGAAACCAGTCTTTGCTCAATAGAATCCTAGAAATATATGAATGATCAATTGGTTTGAGATTCAAACTATGTTTACGAGTGGGGAGCTGAATCAAGCTGGCATTCTTTAACTGAGAAATTAGTGGGGAAGGATTACCTCTTGAAGGCGCTTCGGTGTTGTTAAAGGGGTTTTGTTTTGAAGTTCTGTGGATTGTGTTCGAAGGAATTTGTCTCCGATACTCGTTAGTCGGAGTGTAAGCTTGTTGCGGTTGATTTCTTAGAACAGGTCTTGCCCTGAAAGCCGAAGAATGAAGCCCTGTCATGGCCTTCAGGAGACTGAACCTATGGCTTGCTGGTCACTTCGTTTATATATCACGAACCGGTTACGGAACCAACTCTAATGGAGTCGCTGATTTTCGTTGAGCAAGAGCAAGCAACCTATATCTATAATCTATGATTTATAATATAGATTAAATTATCAAAAATATCCTTGAACAATAGAGTTACTTTCAATTATATCCCTGAACTTTAAAAAGTTTTATTTTAACCCTTGAACTTTGAAGTTTGTTTCAAAACAACTCTTGAAGGTTTTTTTCGTTAAATTTATGGACGAAAAATGACGTATTTGCATATGTTTTGATTTTTTTTCAACGTATATGTTCAAATATGTTCACATAAGCAACAATACAAATGCAAAAACATCATTTTCCATCTATGAATTTAACAAAAAAAAGCTTTCAAAGGTTGTTTTGAAACAAACTTCAAAGTTCAAGGGTTAAAATGAAACTTTTCAAAGTTCAGGGGTATAATTGAAATCAACCTCATAGTTCAGGGTATTTTTGATAATTTAACCTATAATATATATAAAAGCACGAATGTATAAGAAATTTTTTTTGGACAATATTATCTTTGATATTTTACAAAATATCTAAACTATCCATTATTTAAGATTTTTTTTTTGTTTCTTATCTCATATACTCTCTCCACGTTTTCAAAATTACCTCACATTACTTTCCCTATTTTTATGCATAATTTTTTTGTTTCTTATCTCGGTACTCTCTCTACCTTTCCAAAATTACCTCACCTTCCTTAAATATTCGATTAAAATTAAATTACTTTTTTAAAAAAAAAAACCTCTCTCCTACTCACTCTCTAACTTTCACTCCACATATTCTGTTATTCATTATACGGTTTCTATCATCCTTTCTCTCTCACTCCCACTCCACATATTCTGTTATTCATTATACGGTTTCTATCATCCTTTCTCTCTCACTCATATCTCTAACATACTCAATTCCATTAATTCACACTCACAATATAAATATCACATTCATTTAAAACCATCGTCATTTTCCTCCCTTCTATTCACATTACATCTTCTTCTTCTTTTTTTCATAACATGTCTCTAGAGAAGTATATTTTTTGGACAATATTATCCTTGATATTTTACAAAATACCTAAATTATCCTTTATTTAAGACTTTTTTTTTGTTTCTTATCTCCGATAGTCTCTCCACCTTTCCAAAACTACCTCATGTTCATTTCCCTATTTTTAGGCATAATTTTTTTGTTTCTTATCTCGGTACTATCTCCATCTTTCCCTCACCTTCCTTAAATATTCGATTAAAATTAAATAACTTTTTTAAAAATTTAATGAAATTTAAATTCAAATTAATCACATTTCCTTGCACCTCACCCAATCTCTCCACCTTTAATTCCCCAAATGGCTCATTTCCCTATTTTTATGCATAAAATCTCTCTTCTTCCCTTTCATCTCCTACGTCTCACTCTGGTGAACAATCATACTACTACAAATTTAATTCTTCTTCCTCCTTTTCCTTTCTCTATTTAAGTTTTTTTTTTTAAATACAGATAAAATATATGAATTAGGAAAATAAATACAAAATATATAAGGAGAGATAGATATAATAATTAAAAGGTCATATTCGGTTATTTACTAAAAAAAACCTCTCTCTCCCACTCACTCTCTAACTTCCACTCCACATATTCTATTGTTTATTATACGATTTCTATCATCCTTTCTCTCTCACTCATATCTCTAACTTCCTCAATTCCATTAATTCACACTCATAATATAAATATCACTTCATTTAAAACCATCATCATTTTCCTCCCTTCTAATCACATTACTTCACATTACGTCTTCTTTTTTTTTCATAACAACACGTCTCTAGAAAAGTATATTTTGATGAAAAATTTGGAACCATTCCAAAAGGAATGGATTGTAAAAGTCAGCGTAATTCGAAGAGGAACAACAAAGACATATACTAACCATAGGGGTCCACTTCAAGTATTGAAGTTGATTCTGATTGATGAAGAGGTAATTTTTTTTTCTCCATATAGAATTAAGACGTAGTTCTTTGTTCATAATAGTTTTTTTTAAATTAATCTTTTGAGAACAATTTTTTTATATAAAATATGCTCTATTCTAATACTTGACTTTTATAGGGAACTCAAATCTAAGTCGTGATGTATAATGAAACTATTTTAAGATTGGCGCACACTTTGAAGAAAAATGGATTCTATTTTATTATCAATGGAAATGTGAAACCGGTTGACAATAGATTTCTCAATGTCAACAAAGATATTGAAATATCTATATCACCTAATACTAAAGTTCGAGAATCCAGTGAAATAATTTCAACAGAAAAATTTACTCATAATTTCATTGATTTTAAGCAAATAATTGGTGCTTTGAATAAAAAGAAGACAATAGGTATGTTCTTTTTTAATAAATAACATTTAAATTATTTATACAATTTTTATATTTAGTATTTATCATTTTATTTTGTTACAGATGTCATTGGAAATGTGACAGCTATGAAACCAATTATGAATATCAAGAGTCAAAAAAAGATGTCCAGAGCATAAAAAAGAGAGATATTAAATTCTTTGAATTAACTTTTTTTTTACTACTACTTTAAGAGTGCTAAATTTGAAATTTGGAAAAAAAAATTATGAATATTTTTTCATGGTGTACTTTATCCCTTGAGGGAAACATAATTTCTAACATATAATAAATTGCTATGTGATACATTTGTTGTTTATGTAGAGAAGCTTCACACTTTCATTACTTTTCTTCTGTGTTTTTTTTTCTCTCTTCATCTCCTAGCTATGTTTTATTTATTACCTATATTTCATATATTTCATATCATATTAAATCATCCATGTGCAATGAAAAGGAATGTCTATTCTAACGTATTTTCAAGTAATTATTTATTACTGCAAAGTACAGTTCAGGGGATTATTTTCAATTAATTATGTGATATTATTTCATACATGTATATTGTAAAATTTGAACATGATCGCGCTTATATTTGAAATAAATGTTTTTTTCAATTCCAAATAGGTTGGAAACCATAAAGATAGGTTTATGGGGAGATTTGGACGAAAATGAAGGACAATTACTTGAAGATCACGTTGACAAAAAAACAAGTTGCAGTTTTACTGAATGTAAAGGGGGACTTATATGAAGGTATTATAAAATTAGTTAATAACACGGTGATGGCCTCCCTCTATACTTACGACCGCAATAATGACGTGGTTCGAGCTTTCCTTGAAGTTGGTGTCCTACAACAAATACTTTCCATGCTGCAGCAAGTGAATTGTCTATCTCTCTGTGGGATTTATGGACTATTGGCGGTCTCCCAATTAAAGGAAAATTTTACGAGGAGGTTATTCCTTGCCTAAAAGAATTGACTGGGTTGCGAAGCAAGCATAGGTACCTTCCAAAGAGCTGTGAGCATCTTTTTGAAGCATACCATCTAATAGTCTCTTCTAAGAATGAATGAGGGTCATCTTCAAAGACTGATGCTCATGTGTCTATAGGGTCTTGGATTTCCTTTTGGTTTAAGGGCATTCCGAGGTACGAGAAACCTCCCCCACCAAAACAGAAAAAGGCTTCTCGTTCCAAGCTTACTCACAACCCAAATGGTACCAAGATCAAACCTCGAGACTAGGCAAGCAAATAGTACAAATTATTTCAAGATCTTGGTGTGGCAGATGAATGGCGTGAAAAGACATATCTAGCTGCCTTTCTATCCTGCTGGTTGTGCATCTTTGTGTTCCCTCATAAGGGAGTTCAACTTCTTCACCCCAGAGTCTTTAAGGTTGCTAATCTAATGGCTGAAGGACATATCTTTAGCCGTTCCATCCCGACTTTGGTTAATATATATCACTGACTATGCAGAATAACGGAGGTTGCCAATCTGATCGGGCGCATGGAAGTTTGCTTACCTATGCACTATATTTATGGTTGGCTAGCCCATTACTTCAACATGCACTACTTGGTCCCAATGGAGGTCCAAGGCCCTAAGATGGTTGATTTTTCTAGCGAGGGTAGCTCAAAATATTTTGGGGACTTCGATGCTTGCGAATTAATCCACAAGGGCGCAACCATTTTATGGCATGCCAATGTTCAAGGTAGAAGTAAGCACGAGTTTTTGGAAGACAACAATGCCTTATCCTTTTCTCAATCTTCATATTTTCCTAGTCTTCGCTCATCATACTTATCATCCCGGTGCTGGGACCTATTAATTATCGAACCTTATAGTCTTTATCGATTCAGTAGGCAATTTAGCTTTTACCAAGATGTGTCAAATGATTTAGGAGGAGACCCGCCTACCGTTAACTTGGAAAATATTTTACGCCACTGGAGGATCTGCACCAAGGGTAGAACATTGTCTCGTGTGTATTTACCAGCTCGCATGTTAGACCCACATACGCAGGTTTCCCAGCAATATAAAAGTTGGTGGTTGGAGAAACATGGTGATTACTTTGAGGAGAACGCACATAAGTTAGTAGGTAGTGTAATTCCTTCTCCAGCCCACCCTAAATTACCCAAGATTACTGGGGGTGATCATGGGGGTAAGAAGATAAGTTTGCCTTATGATGATGTCATCGCCCCGGAACAAGATAATTCTGAAGGAGTGAATATTAAGAATGCAGAAGCAATTTTGGATCTTAAGCACTCTAATTTGATCAATTTTATCAAACAAAAAACATGCTCAAAACTGGAAAAACAGAGAATAAGAACACATACCTTTGTAGCTCAAAATTCTCTTAATCCGTGGGCTTTCTTTGAACACAAACCAGTTGTGGACCTCCTCTAGAGTATTCCCTACTATCCTCAGGCCTTGGAACAAATTGTGGGATCTTTGATTGAGAGAATTTGGGAGAAGAATGAGTAAAGGTCTAAAACCAAGAGCTAGAGAATTTTCTTCAAACATCATTCTCCTTTCCCATTGTGTTACTTCTCTATATATAGAAAACCACAAGATTCTATTTTTTCTTAGTGAAGAAGAAAACACATAGAAGATAAGGATAAACAAGAAGCTTGTTCAGTAAGTAATGAATTTGGTCCATATTTCATTTCCAAATGAATTTGAATTCTCTTTTAATTTTAATTCAAAATTAATATAAAATTAATTTTAAATTAAAATCAATTTTTAATTAATTAAACAATTTAATTAATTTTAAATAAATATTTAATTTAATATCAAATATCAAATTAAATAATTGGACCAATCCCAATTTCTCAAAACGAACGTTCGAACATGAATCCCTATTCATGTTTTAAACCAAACCAATATTTAAATCATATTTAAATATTTCCACTTCTTCTTTATCATAGTTTAATTCATAATTAAGCTATGAAACTTTAAGTATATCGCATATAATTAACGTTTTCTCCCAAATTCGAATTTGAACAATTCAAATTCTTTTCTCTCAAATTGTTACAAGGCTTGGTCTGAGCTAGTAAGGGGAACCTAATGGACCTACAGATCATGAGCTCCGACGATACGAGATTAACCGGCCAAACTCTTTAGCCTAGCTAATCAACATTCGTTAACCACCGGGACACTCCACTAAAGCCCAGTGGCTGCACTCTCCTCACTGTAGATATATTTTTGTCCACACGATATAACCATGATTAGTAAGTCGATCCTTCACAAGTCGTTCGTAATTATAGCTGGGTCAAATAAACCGTTTTACCCCTGTAATTACTTCTTGTTCCTTAAGTCCCACTGATCCTCTAATGAACAATTTGGTTTGTGGTCCAACCAACAAACCGTATCCCTCTCGGGCCAACGAGAGGGTGGGCCCATTGTTCAAGACCCGGAGTCAGTACTTAAGGGAACAACCTCTCTACTAAACCCTAAAGCGGGTAGGAGTGAATTCCATCTCGCATGACTATGTTCCCAACTATCTACCTAGTCTTATCCCCAAAATGGGAGGCTTATTGAGTCGGCGATCTCGGGCCACTCTCACCCATGCAAATCTAAGGATAATCCCAAATAAACAGGAGTTCATAGCACGCTCAGGATTAAGATCGAGTTACCTAGGTCATCGTATGAATATAGTCAGTTAAGACAGTAAATGGAGTTATAAAGTCTAAGTGACTATTTCGCGGTTCGGTCTTATACAAACTCTTTGCATAGGACGCCCCCACTCGCATGTCTCCACATGAACGATTCAGGATCACATCGTTAGTACTATACAAAGTGGGCCGCGTCCATAGTGTCCCCATAATAAGGTACCCAGCCTTATCCTTATACTATAGACCATTTTGGCTATTACTTGAACTTGATCCACTTTTATGTCATACATAAAGTTCAAGTATACATACTATAGCCAAGGGTTCTTAGTTCATTGGATTTGGGTTATAGAATACACAATTCACTTTATTCAATAACACATTTACTGAATAAACCTCAATAACATCTTTATAATAAAATAGAATATACATTCAGTTTACAAAACCACGAGTTTTAGGACACAAAACCCAACAAATTCAAAACATGGTGAATCAAGCCACAATAGTACCCAAGACCATTGTTGGAAAAAGGGCGTCGAAAAAGTCAAAAGTGTCTCTTACTAGTATATACAATTTTTTGAAGGGGTCGCAAGTGCTTCGTAATTTCTCACTCAACCCTGCTCTTGGTCAGTGAAATTTTTTCTTTCCCATCAAATGATTATCAAGTGTTTTTTCATTGCTCTCATTATGTGCGTGTTTTATTTGTAGTCTCCTCTAGATGATGTCCATTGCGAAATCGAGGAGCAACATAGCGAGGAATCATTAACGGGCACAGATGCTGTCGGCAATGCTGTCGGGCGTGCGAGCACTTCCAAATTGATATTATCGGAACTGAAGGGAATAATCGAATTAAACCCATAGCGGAAGCATAGGAATCGTCTTTGATTTATTTAGAATTAAACTAAAATACAAAGGTTAAGCAATAAATACCTTGAAAATAATATTATGGAGAATATTCTAGCGGATCTTTATCTTTTCCACAAAGTCTTCCTAGCTATGACTCGAACACAGGACCAAGGCTTGTGGGAGCCTCTTGAAAGAAAATCCCCAAGGGATTGGAGAGGAAGAGGTCTAGAAAGAATTCTCTAATTCTCTCTATTGAGGAGATGTGTGTTGTTTAGAATGGCTCAACCCAAGGGTCCTATTTATAGAGACCAAGAGAAAATCTTTGCCATAATTAAAATATTATATTTTAATATCTAATATATTAAAATATATCTTATATTTATTTGAATCCCATTCAAATCTCCTACGATATTTATTTATTTGAATCTTATTCAAATTCTATAAATATCTTTTATTTAATGTATCAAATACAATAAATATATTTTCCTCTTTTATATTTAATATATCTAATATATTAAATATTAATTTGAACACTTCAAATTAAATATTAAATTTGAACATTTCAAATTTTAATATTTAATGTATCAAATACAATAAATATATTTTCCTCTTTTATATTTAATATATCTAATATATTAAATATTAATTTGAACACTTCAAATTAAATATTAATTTGAACATTTCAAATTTTTCTTTCAACTAAATTGATCTTTTAGTGTTACTATGAGCTAGCAATGAGACCTTATGGACCTACAGATTATAAGCTCCAATGATACAAAATTAATTAATTAAACTCTTTAATTAATTAATTTTCATTCATTAACTATAGGTCATTCCACTATAGACCTAGAGTTGCACTCTTATGCACTGTAGGACAAGTTGTGTCCATAGATATAATCATTACATGCAAGTCGATCCTTCACGAGTTGTTCGTAATTACAACTGGGTCAAAAGTCCGTTTTACCCCTATAATTACATCTTGCACCTTAAGTACCACTGATTCTCTAATGAACAATATGTTTATAATCTAATTATAAACTAAGTCCCTCTCGGGCCAATGAGAGGGTGGGGCCCCATTGTTCAAGTCCCGAAATCAGCACTTAAGGGAACTACTCATCTACTTACCCTATATGGGAAGGAGTGAATTCCATCTTGTGAGATTATGTTCCCAGCTCCCTATTTGGTCAAGTCCCCAAAATGGTAGGCATATTGAATCGGCTACAAAAGCCACTCTCACCCATGCAAATCAAAGGACAAGCCCTCACAGGCAAGAGTTCATAACTCACTCAGGATTAAGATCGAGTCACATTTGATCATCCTGATGAAATATTAATCTTCTCAATTAACGGATTTATAAAGAGAGATTAAATATTTCGTGGTCCAGTCTTATACAAACTCATTATATAAGATACCCCCACTCACATGTCTCCACATGAATGATTTGGATCAAATCATTTGTAACTATTACAAAGTGGGCCGTATCAATAGTGTTACCAGGATAAGGCACCCAACCTTATCCATATACTATGACCCTTTAGGTTATTTCTTGAACATGATCATCCCGTATATCAACCACATACTGTTCAAGATTACACTAATAACCTTGGATTTTTCATATAATGGATAATATTATATTGCAAATAAAATAATCAAAATTATTATTAATTATTAAATAAATTATTAATTACGAGGCTTTAAGGCATAAATCCCAACAGGAACGAGCTACAAACTTTTGTCACCCTTTCCAAATTTTTGGGAGCTCTCAACAAACTCAAAAGAAACTCACCACTGGCGATCCTAAAGCTTCCCAGTTTTGTGCTAACCTTGTGACTTCCAGTTTCAAACAACAGGCAGCCAAAGGCATGTGGGAATCTGTGTAATAAAAAATTGTACACACATCCTTTGAAAATGTCGCCAGTCTTGTGCTCGAAATGCATAAGATACTTAATGCCATTTCAAGGACTCGGACGAACAATTTGACTTTCCTCCAGAATCTCGTAAGTGATTATTTCAAGAGGATGGAGACGTACAACAAACTTGCATTCATATATTGATCGGTGTACACGCAAGCGCACGCAATGGAAGTAATATAAAATGGTATGTGAGTACCAAGTATCGAATCCCAAGGAAACGGTGTAACAAAAATATTGCTAAGCAAAATGTAAGGAAAATTGCAACTTTGAAAACTAAAATTGCAAAAATAAGGTTGGGGTGGTGTGTTGGTAAAACAAATTAATTACAGAATCTAATTGTAAATTGAAGTGACGAAAATTGCATAACTAAATTGCAGAGTCACAAATTGCAATATTGAAATGATAAAGATTGCAAAATTGAATTGCAGAATTGAGAAATGACAATATTAGATAGCAAACTAGATAGACTTAGTAAATGAAATTGCAAAAGAAATTTTAGATAAAGATGGGGCTCAAGAATGTCATTGCCCTAAGTTGTAACTGCAAACCAAAATTGCAATTCTAACATATTCTACATTCAATTGTAAACCAAAATTGCTTCTCCTATTCACCTTGAATTTAGGTTTTTAAGAGGCTAAGTGAGTGCTTATATGTTTATAGTTCCTCTATCTTAGATAATTCAGCTCAACAATTTTATGGGTTTTGGAGTCTTTAATTCCTATGTTTAGGGTAAAGAATTGGCTTATATCTAAGCTCTTTTCTCCATCACTTGTGCGAAATCCGCTTATCACTAACCCTGTCGGTATTAGATCTAAGCTTGAGTTGCTACCCTAGTTGATCAATCTAGGATCTCAATGGAAATTTGTTCAACACAAGCAAACAATTGAGATGTAGGCTTGGTTTTTATTAAAATTTAGGCTTCAATTACTTCTTAGGGAATTCACATTCTTGAACCCCCTAAGAAGTTTAGCTCATATTAAAATCTATAAGAAACTAAGCTAAAAATTAAAATAAACTTCATGTAAAATTAAGGTTAGACTACTGAATTATTTTAGGAATAAAGCTTAAGGGAAACAAAAAAATTATTTTACTAACTTAAGGGAAATGAAACTTATTTTTCTTCCATATAGTAAACAAAACCAAATGCAAGGCCAACAAATTCACTAATTAAGCTTCATAAAAATGATAATGTGTACTGGACAAAAAGAAATCCATTAATAAGTTAAGAAAACTAAAACCAAAAACATAAACATAAACTAGAATTGAGACAAAAACAGAAACTAAAGTATATTAAAACATAACTATATTAAAAACAAGGGTGAGTCTTAAAACAAAAACTAAAACAAAAACCAAACAACTCAAGTCTTCACTAAAACAGAACTTAAATCAACATAAACTAAAAAACTCAAATGATACTTGAATTGGACCAAAAAAAAATGAAGCTATACATAAACAAAAAACTTGTAGCAACCTCGGTAAAACAGAGCAGAAAAAAATAGGAATAACAGAGGAAAACAAAAAAATAAAGAGGAAATAAACACGAAATTCTTCAAGAAAATGTCTCCCAAAACCCATCTCATTCTTCAATCATCTTCTCTCCTTTTATAGGCATTCATTAGGGTTGAATAATGCCCAAATTTCGTACTCAAAATCCCCCAAATCGTGCAATAATTGAGGATTTTCAGAATGGGTTAAATGCATATTTTTTTCCTTTTTTGAATTTTTCTGTTGCTCCAGAAAAAATTGCAGAATCACGAAATTGCAATTTTGGTTTTGCAATTCCACATTTCCTGCAAACAAGCTTAATTTTTTTAGAATCTTATCCTAATTGCCTTCATTCTTATTTATTTCTTATTTTCAAACAACTTTCAACTATTTCCAAATGATCTTAAGACAAAACAAGAATATTTTAAGTAATTGAGAGTTAAATAAGTCTTAATTCTAAGACTTATCACATATTCCACCCAATTGACTTCGACAAGTTGAGATCACCAGCTATGGAAGAAAATTTCTGAATTAGAGAAAGTACGACTTGTGGAAAGCCAAATACTTAAGAAAAAGGATACGCTACAGCAACAATTTACGCAATCATCACTGGAGATAAAGAAACTAGAAGCTAAGTTATAAAATGCAAAAGCCGAGTCCGAGACGATTTATAGTTTGATTCATGAGAAGGAGAAAACCTTAGAATAGTAGGAGCTCGAGGTGACTCGACTCCGTGATGAGATTGGTAGTATTAAGTGTGCCCCCATTGTGGACAAAGAAGACGCTAAAAACTTGGCACTAATCCATGAAAACGTGTGAAGAGCTGAGGAACTACAAGTGGAAGCCTTGATTTGATCAGTTTCTGTTCTTTTGTTTATGTAAATGTATTTTTTTTGTTGACACTATTTTTTTTTGTTGACTCCCTCCCCCATTCCCCGCCTAAACAGGGATTCTCCGCCCCATTAGAGGCCAGTTCTCGTAGGAAAAATGGACATCTCTAATTAAGTTGCATGTAATAATTTTGAGAATAAATTCATTTCTCTTAACAATTTACATGTTTTATCAAAAAGTTTATACAAATAGTTGTAGCATTATTTTAAGATTTAACACTGACCTCTTTTTCCATTTCTACTTTTAAAAAAATAATAAATAAATAACTCTTTTCTTTTGGTATCATCAACATTCAAGTTTTATTAAATTGCATTTAGAGATGTTCATTTTCTCTTTGAGAATCTCCGTTTAGGCGGGAAAAGAGGGAGGGAGTGGGGGAAAAAACTCTCCACGAGCTAAACGGAGACGAGGACGGGGACAGAGAATGTATTCCCCATCTCCGATCCCCATTCTCCATCCCGTTTATTTTTTTCTATTAATTTATTTATATATATTTAAAGTTTTATTGTTAATGATTTAGATAATTTGATACGTTATAATTATATGGTTAAACATTTAAATTATATGTATGGATAATTAGATAATTTAATATGAAATATTATTTTGTTTGTATTAGGATGTTTGAAATTTTTATTTTTAAATAGATATATTTTTTTAGAAAATTAACTATTTAATTGAAGATTTTTCATGAATAATTAACTATCTAATTGTAAATTAATGGATATTTCCCATGAAAAATTAACTATTTAAAAATTTGTCAAAAGAATTATTTGATTTAGTTGAGATTAAAAAGAGAAAAAAAAAACTAAATGGAAAATAATTTTTCGCAAAAAATTCGATCCCCGCAAAATTTAACGAGTATTTTGTGGGGATTGTGATTAAAATAGAGGTCGAGGATGGGGATGAGGAAGCCATCCCCGTCCCCGCCCCACCCCATGAACATCTCTGATTGCACTCCTACTAAAGTTTTGCAGTCGCTCCATTTGTTGTGTAATTTACTTGAATTTGATATCTAGTATGGCTTGTTTAATTATTGATCTCAACCTATTGTTGAAGTCAAATCATATGTAGTTTTTTTGGAAAATATTACAAGAGTAAAAGTCTCACATCAGATATGTACGAGGAAGTGATGGGTCCAAGTCCGTTTGGAATATTACCCTCCTAGTTTAAACACTTTTGAAAAAAATATTTTCAATAAAAATGTTATTATATCTTTTTTTTCAAAAGTATTTTAAATAACAAATTTATTTGGTTGCACTATATTCAAAAATGATTATGTTGGGAGTGCAAACAAAGTGCCACATAGGCTAGGAAAGGAGAAGATCATAAGTATATACGTGGGGGACAATATCTTCATTGGTATGAGGCTTTTTGGGTGAAACCAAAAGCAAAGTCATGAGGGTTATGCCCAAAATGAACAATATCATATTATTGTAGAGATAGGTAGAGGTTTCATTGTCCGTAACAGATTCTATTAATTATAAATTTGTTTTTATTTTTTATTACATATTTTGAGGATTTTCAATTAATCGCTTTAAAGTCATTTTTGGATAATCCATCTATCAAGTGTTTATTCAAAAAAAAAAAAATACAATTTTTTAAAGCATTGTTTATTTATTAAGAATTTTTTTAAAACTACTTTTGATCTCATAAAATCACTCAATAAGCTATACTAAGCACAATTTAAATTATTAATTTTTTCAAACGTGCTTATAGAAAAATCGATTTTGTTCAAAAAGCATTTTTTCACAAGTTATTCCAAATACACTATAAATTCACTTCTTGTGTTCCTTATTTTTGTTATTATCTTTTAATTTCTAAGTTATTTTTTGTTCATCCCTATGGTAGAACTGGAGGTTTTTTCCCGACATCATACCTTTTAGGGACAATGACACTCTACATATCTCCACATTGGTATGATATTGTCCACTTTGAGTATATGCCCTCATGACTTTATTTTTTATTTCACCCAAAAGGTCACATACCAATAGAGATATTGTCTCTCACTTATAAATCCATGATCTTCCCCTTATCTAGCCAATGTGGGACTTTGGTAGCACTCCCAACAATACCCTTGAGAGGCCGTTTGTTTCGTGGTAATCCAAGATTCTCATGGAATGGGCCTCTAGATTACTTAGTTTGTTTTGTAGGAATGTAAGATAACTTGACATATCAAGATGTCTGGGTATCTTAGGATGCCCATTCAAGGGGCATCTAATTAAATTTAGATGCCCTTTTGAAACATGAGTTTTTAAGATTCCCAATTTCAATTTTCTTTATTTTACATTTTTATTTTTATTTAAAAATAAATTAATGTATTTATGCACTAATAAACGATCATATGTAGTTAGCTATATTTATATTTTACATTTAGACATAAAATAAAGAGAATTTAAAATTGAATTAATATTTAATATTAAATGTTTTATAAAAATATCAAACTAATATAAATTAATTTGTTCTACAAAATACACACATAAATATTAGTATAAAATAAATTGATATACACATATAATATTAAATTAACAAACACCAAAATGCATGTGATATCAATTTAATTATATTAAACTAATAAGTAAATTATGTAAAGGTTAGCAAGTACATTATTGATATAACACATAATCTTAAGACATTCTCATACATAAATCCTGTAAAACAAACATGGCTATCTAAATATTCTCAGACGTCCTTATAAATTTTCCTGCAAAACAAACATGGTAATTTAAAGATGTCGGACATCTAAGATTCTAGACATTTGAAGATGTCGGACATCATGATTCCCTAAAAACAAATTGCCCTTGAATATAGTGGCTTATTAAGAACTTTAAGCCAGGGGACTATATAGAAATAAGGTTAAATTACAAGTTTAGCCTCTAAACTTTGAGGTTTGTGTTTATTTGGTCCTTGAACTTTCAAATGCATCTAATAGGTCCTTGACAAATTCGAAATTCTTAAAAATTAATTGATCTATTATATGTAAATTTAAATTTTATGTCTAATGGAACCCTAAAATTTTAATTTTTGGTCTAGTAGATTCATGAATTTTAAAAAATTCAAAAGTTCATAGACTAATTTTGTAATTTTGAAAGTTCATGGACCAAATAGAGACAAATTTCAAAGTTCAAAAACTAAATTTGTGATTTAATCTAGAAATAATTTTGAGCACATTGATATATTGATATCAGTTCGTATATTTTGATATTAAATTGACTAAATTATAAATTTGGTCCTTAAATTCTCATGATTGTGTTTAATAAGTCACTAACTTTAAAGAGTTTCTAATAAGTCACCAAATTTTTAATTTTCTGTTTAATAGATCTTTGAATTTTAAATTTTGTATCTAATAGATCCTTGAAGTTAAAAAAAAAAGTCTATTAGGTTATAGATCCTATAAGACATTAAATTGAAAACTCGAGAACCTATTAGATACAAAATTAAAAGTTAAAAAACCAATTGCATACTTTTTTTTAATTCAAAATCTTTTCAGAATAGGTCAAAATAAGTATATATATATATATATATAAACTTGAAATGATAATTACATTTTTTTTCTTTTTCATAAGAATTATAAATTCTTTTTATGTAATTAATTTTAAAAAATAATTTACTAAAATTCAAAATATTCTTATTGTTCCATTATTATTTGACTCCAAGAAAGAAAAATGAAATTGAAAAATAAATTTTGCAAAAAAAAAAAACCAAAAAAGAAAAGATTAAAAAGATTAAAAAAAGAATGAGTTACAAGCAAAAAAACGAAAAACGAAAAACAAAAAAAAAATGAAAAATGAAGGCCCCGTTTGATAACCATTTGGTTTTTGGTTTTTAGTTTTTGAAAATTAAGCCTAGAAATACTGTTCTCACCCATGGTTTTACTTGTTTTGTTATCTACTTTTTACCTATGTTTTCAAAAACCAAGCCATGTTTTGAAAACTAAAAAAAATAGTTTTTAAAAACTTGTTTTTGTTTTTAGAATTTGGCTAAGAATTCAAATGCTTCCTTAAGGTAGATGAAAATCATTGTAGAGAAATTGGGAGAAAACAAGCTTAATTTTCAAAAACCAAAAACAAAACATCAAATGGTTATCAAACGGAGCCGAAAAGAAGCAAAATGATGGGCGAAGTGCAATTCAAACTTAGGATCTGGACAATATTAGGAGGGCTTTATCCATCAGGCCACATTAGTAACATATGAATAATGTGTGATCACCCCTACTAATTCATAATGTGTAAAAGTTAAGGGGATTCCCCAACGTACCTCCATCGCTGCTTTGAATGACCTTTAATTGAATGAGTACTTGAGATTGTTTCACCCTAAATAGATATTAGTGAAATAAACATTAAGGCGCCATATTATTGATTGGTCAAAGATTAAAGACCTCAAGAAAATGGCCTAGCTTAGTGCCAAATAATTAGTCATATTCATGTCCTCCCAAAAATGAAAGAAAATGCTCCCAACTTTACCTATTTTGATTACGTTATTCTTCACACTTTGAAAGAAGATTCCCCTTTAAAACTTGGTAAAATCAACAACATTTAATAGTTGTGATATTGCAACCAAATATAATCAGCGATCATATTTTCCCTCACGGCCATTGAAAGCATTCTAATTTAACCAAATCAATATCTTTTGCATATTTTACAACCATTTTTCTTCTTTCTTCCATAAAATTGATTATCGGTGATAGTCTATGCAGTTTATTTTATTTTGATCTCCTATTCTTAGATTCTTTGTACAAGTGAACGAGATAAATTTACGTCCATTTTGTGATATATATATATTTTATTCTTTATCTTCTATTGTCACATTTAATATTTCTTCTTCTTTTTTTTTTTTTATTAAAATGAAAAAGAAAGAAAATACGTTCCGTAACTTCCTTTTCCAAGAAATTTAAATTTAAGGTTCCGTTTGATAACCATTTGATTTTTTAATAAGCCTATAAATACTAATTATGCCTATGGGTTTCTATGTTTTCTTATGGTTAAAATACTATTTTGGTCTCTATACTTTGAGTTTTGTTCCATTATGGTCTCTGTACTTTCAAATGTCCAATTTTAGTCCCTATACTTTCAATAAAGCTTAAAATTGGTCTCTACTATTAGTTTATGGTTAATTTTTCTTTTAAAAAAAAAGTTAGTCTCTATTAGTTTTTCCTCTATAAATTTTGAAAGTATGTTCACATAGTGTCTTTTCTTGTATTAAAAATATTATTATTATTTAACCAATTTTTATAAAAATTAACTTTAAACTTGTCATAGGGACCAATTTTAAGCTTTATTGAAAGTACATGGACAAAAATTGGATATTTAAAAGTATAGGAACTAAAATGGAACAAAGCCCAAAGTACATGGTGCAAAATGGTATTTTAACCTTTTCTTACCTACTTTTTATATACGTTTTCAAAAACCAAGCTAAGTGTTGAAAACTAAAAAAAGTAGGCCCCGTTTGATAACCATTTGATTTTTGGTTTTTGGTTTTTGAAAATTAAGCTTGTTTTCTCTCAATTTCTCTACAATGATTTTCATCTCCCTCAAGGAAACATTTGAATTCTTAGTTAAATTCTAAAAACAAAAACAAGTTTTTGAAAACTACTTTTTTTAGTTTTCAAAACATAGCATGGTTTTTGAAAACATAGGTAAAAGGTAGATAACAAAACAAGTAAATCCATGGGTGGGAGTAATATTTCTAGACTTAATTTTCAAAAACCAAATGGTTATCAAACGGGACCGTAGTGTTTAAAAACTTGTTTTTGTTTTTGAAATTTAGCGAGAAACTAAAATGTATCCTTAAGAAAAATGAAAATCATTATAGAAAATATGAAAACCGAGGTCATTTAGATGGAGGGGAATGAGGATGAGAATTGGTAAGGGTTATGGATCCCCTTGTTTGGAACAAGGATTGCAAGTTTAGGCTTGGATATCACTTATTCTCATGCATTACTTTTTCTATGATGAAGGCTTTTCTATAACCTTCAAAAAGTGTGGGTTTTCTTTATGCCCACACACTCTCTCTCTTTCTCTCTTTTCTTTATTAATATTTAATATACATATATATATATATTCATTTTCAATAATTATAATTAATTAGTTAATTAAAATTATTTATAATCAATTAATTTATTTCTATTTGTTGAAATTAATTTTTATTAATTCATTAAATAATGTACCAAAATAATATTTTTAGGATTAATTTCATAAAACAAGCATAAATATCCATTATAAAATCAATTATGAAAATATTAATTCATTAATTAATAATATATTTAATCAATTAATTACAAATATTATTATTTTATGGTAAAGATAATCATTATAATTAATTATTCATGGATTATTTGGGATCAATTAACTATTAATTATTACTTTTAAAATATATATATATATATGCTTTTTTTGAATTAATTTTTATTATTAATAACATATCATAACTATATAAGATTTATAAGATCAATCTCTATTTGTAGAGCGTGATTGCCTACTTGAGAATTGTTTCGTGGTTGAAACATTTTTACCTCTCATAAAACATACTTGCAAAATATTGACGTAACATGTTTATTGTCTACTTCATCTATTATTTATAATTAATTAAACTATAATTTTTTTAATTAGTACAACACAAATGGAGGTATGTAGATTTGAACCTCCAATCTCAAGGGAAATAGTACATGTCAATTAAACTATATTGTTAGTACATTAATTGAATTGTATTTATTTATTATAATATTAATTCATGATTTAAAGTGTCACACTTACATAAAATTATATATTAATCTCATCGAACAAATATAAATATCATTGGTTTACACAAAAAATCTAATAACATTCATATGTAGAATCAAACACAATCATCTTATTGCCAAGCATTTATCATTCTCAAATATTTTATTTTCATGCATTTATTATTTATGGGCAACCAATAAAACTTTAAACCAAACGGCCCAGAAAAATTATGAGAAAACGAGCACAATTTTCAAAAATAAAAAACCAAATAGTTATCAAACGGTGCCTAAAAAATTCAAATTTTATTTGCGAAGTATAAAATATCCCATGCATTATATCAACTTTGTTATATTTATCGTGCAATTATATAAGTAAAAAGAAAATGAAATATTACATCTGTCAATATCTTCCAAAAACAGAACATAGAAAATAAAGAAAATAATCAGGATTTTTTTAACCAATAAATAATCATGATTTATTGTTTATAAAATTTATAAATAATTTCAAAAACGTTTCTTAAAAAAAATAAATAACTTGCTTGGAATAATTTTTAAGTGCTTAAAAATACTTTTTAACAGAAAATTATTGATCCGATCAAATCCCAAAATGCCCACAAGATTTTCTTTGATTTATTGCTTAATAAATTGTTCATTTACACATTTCCATTCAACTAAGCATGGAAGAAAAAGACAAGTGCCAAAAAAAAAAAAAAAAGGAGTATGAACTTGATAGTAAATATCAATCTTCCTGCAAAACAATAAACCAAAAATAAATTAAAAATGTGAAAAGAGAAAACATTTAATAGAATATATATATATAATTTAAGTTAAATTGTATGTTTTCCTATGTATCTCCTTCAAACATGGTACGCATACTTTCCAACTCTATAAAATTTCAATCAACTTCATATAATTTGAATTATGTTTTTTTTTTATTTATGCTATACGTAACATTTTATTTTTTAAAATTTAATAAAACATGATATAACTACTACTTAGACATTAAATTTGATAATATTTTTTAGAAAAATCATTTCTCTTGTTCCCAAACTTTTTCTCGTATATGGTCCCTCAAGTTTTCAAATATTAAGATTTAAATCTAAGTATTAAAAAAAAAAGATGTCTACATGGGTCTTCTGCCTTCAATTTCTCATTTTATCTTTTTTTTTTAATAAGCAATTTCTCATTAGTTACTATAGCAATTGGCCAACCTAATTACCTATTATGTTAATTACCCAAATTCCATCTTGTCTAAATTTCAGGAAATAAAATTTATATCTATACTCTGCCAATTAGTATATTAACAGCTGAGACTAAGGATAAGGAATTAAGCTTGATTCAAATTCTAAGTATAGAATTATTTTTTCTAAAATATTTAAAGATAAATGTTAAATTACAAAATTGGTCTCTATAATTTGAGCATAGTTTCAATTTGATACTTATGGATTTAAAAGTTTCAATTTAATCAATAAGTCCTAACAATTTAGTTTCTATAGTTTGATTAACCCTCACAAAGCATTCATATCGTTATCATGTTGATAGTTTTTTACATGACAATGAACTAATGTTTTCTATTTGATTAACTATGCTAGTTCGTTGTTTTGTTTTTTTTTAAAGTACATAATTCGTTGTATTAGAGTTTAGAGTTGAGTATAAAATAAAAATAAAAAATAAATTTTTTAAGTAGGTAAAATATGGTTTGTGGACAATTTGTGAGGCTAAGTCCAAACAGTAAAAACTAACTTTAAACTTTTAAAGCTACAAAAGACCAAATTGAAATTATAACCAAATTAGAACCAGCAAATTTGTAATTCGATGCAATATTGAAATTTAAAACCATGTAAATGAGATATTTATATTGAATTTATAATTTATATAAATAATATTTACCAGTACAAGGTTGTCTTGTCCAGACGTACAAGCAGGTCGCCGAGGAGGCAGCTGTTGGCGTTGGGTTCTCTGAAAATTATAAAATTATTTTCCAATAAATTAACGAATTACGTTAATTATATGAATACAATTAAAATAAAAAATCTATATTAATTTAACACATGGATTTTTTTTTTCTTTTTTTTTTTGGTTAGGCTAGGTTACCTGTAATTTAGGTCGCAGAGTCTCAACCATTGCCATTGATTTTTGATACCCTCCAGGAGCACCTTGCTATAATTTCAATATTAAAATAAACACGAAAAAAAAAATTAAAATTAACTATCTAACAAAAGATATTACAATTTACAGTCATGATTTTCTTATAATACTTTATACATTTTTTTCTTAATTTTTTAAAATAAAATTATTAATGAATATAAAATGCAAAGGTATTTGTAATTGTAGCTTGACAATTTTTTTTTCTTTAGAAATAATTTATTTTTACCAAATTAATCGTAATTGAATTCTAAATTGTCATCTTGAACATAATTTAACTGGTTAAAGCATTATATCATCGACTAAAAGACTAGAGGTTCAAACTCCCACCTCCACGTGTTGAACTAAAAAAAATCTTAAATTTGAATTAATAATGAAACTAATAATTTTTTTAAAAATAAAATTAGAAAATTGTTCATGAACCAACCAATAGATCACATAAAAGTCTAATGAAAAAAGAAAACAAAATCAAGCAAAAAAATGGAGAAAAAAAAACTATAAATTAAGGAATCCTTTGATAACCGGGTTTTGGTTTTTTGTTTTTCAAAATTAAGCTTATTTTCTCCCAAATTCTCTATAATGTGTTTCATCTTTCTTAAGTCATTTGAATTCTTAGCCAAATTCCAAAAACAAGTTTTCAAAAACTACTTTTTTTAGTTTTCAAAACTTGCTTTAGATTTTATCAACATATGTAAAAAGTAGATAATAAAATAAAGAAACTCATAGGTGGGAGTAGTGTTTATAACCTTCATTTTCAAAAACAAAAAATCAAACGTTATCAAACAATACCTAAGCAGGTAAGAAAAATGTCAAACTCCCCCTCCCCCCCCCAAAAAAAAAATCTAAGCAAAGAGAAAACTAATACCTACCACAAAAAGCATCTTAAGATTCCCATAGCTACATAAGCATTCATAGCTAGACCACAAATCTTTTAGAAACCGTTTGTTTGGTGGGAATCCAAGATTCTTATGAAAATGAGCATCTGAATTACTTTGTTTGTTTTGCATAAATATGGAATACCTAGGCATCTCGAATATGCTCAAGCATCTTAAGATGCCCAAACAGGAGGCATCCCATGAGTTTTTTATGCCCTCTTGAATCATGAGTTTCCAAGATTCTCATGTTGAGGGTATCTTCTTTTTACTTTGCCCCCCTTTTATATATATATATATATATATATATATATATATATATATATATATATATATTCTTTCATCAAACCTCTATATTTTCATTTTATAATTAAAATAAACCAATGTATTTATTCACCAATAAACAACTCCATGCAATTAACTATATTTATATGTTTCACTTACATATAAAATAATCTCTATTTAAATTATATAATACATAGTTCAATTTATTTTCAATTGAAATATAAAAGTAAATTTTTCGATTTATTTTACTTTTCCAATAGTGATCATCCAATAATATTTTAAAAACTCAAACTAATTAAAGATATTAATTTCATCCATGGTTGAATTTAATTAAATATATATATATATATAATCTAAGGGTTTTTTTTTTTTTTTGGGGGGGGGGGGGGGGGGGGTTATCTAAGGATTTAATTTGACTCACCTAATCTATTAGGTAGATTTTTATAAAAAGAAAAAAAGGGACAATTTCAACCTCTTTATTTTACTTTTGATTTGTTTTTTATGGCTGGGCCAAACTTTATGAAACATGGACCAGCCCAAGTTCTTATTCCTTAAGATAAGAAAATATGATTGGGCACAAGAAAATGTCCTATCGTTATCCGGGTTATCGAATCACCTTGCATAGGGCCCAGTCCGCTGAATCAAAGAACGCTCTTTCATTATCCTGCATCCAAACATCACTTTTCACTCTATTTTCTCATTTAAAAAAGGATAAAAAAGATAATACTTACTTATTAATCTAATGTCGACTATCATTAAACTTTTTATCAATATGGGAGAGAAATACAGAAAGAAAGAGGAAAAAAAAGTTTTTTCTTTTGTTTTTGTTTTTTTTTTGTTTTAAAATAAATGAATGTTGAATTTTTAATGGTAGTCAATAAGAATTGATCATGAGTATTGTTCTTTAAAAAAAATCAATATTTTAGATTTCCATGATGACCTTATTAATATATTACCAATATGTAAATTATTAATTGAAGAGAGGCTAATATAAAATATGAATATACAATGGAGGGAGAGGGACAAGTTATTAAATAGAAAAGTAGAAAAGGACTTGGTTTGTTAATTGACCTTTGAAATCAAGGGCTTCTTCCTTGGCGCCAATCCTCCGTACTTCTTCCCCGTGGACGTTGCCTATAAATAAAAATAATCAATCCATCAACCAAAATAATAATAATAATAATAATAATAATGAATTAATACTAATAAATAATAAAATGCAAGTGACTTATTGGAAAATTATTAATTAAAAATTCCAGGTTGGCAAATGAGTGTCGTAAAACAAAGGGGACACGTTAATGGGGGGTTGAAAGCAAGGATTCCATGTGATACGGTATTTGACAGGCCAACAACCCGATTAGGAAATACGACGTCGTGTAAGGATAAATCCACCGACGCTCACAAAACGCCGATGTGGACAACGGAGTTGACATATTATTCGCTCTGTGTCGGAAAACAATATAGCCCCTAGCCGTTACAGATTTCGGGCTCACAAATAGTCTTAAAAAAAATTATTCAACGAAATTGTCACAGAAAACGACTACTTCATAGATAACACTTGGATGCAGATTCAAAAATTACAGTCGGATGCAGATTTAAAAATCTACGCTCTTCTCCTAATAATTACGGAATACAAATTAAGTAGTTTTGTAATTTTTCTCTCGTGCACCCAATAATACTAATGGTCACAATATGACAATTTTGTCGAATAATTTCTTACAAACAACATACAAGCTTCAATCCAAAACCCAAATTAATGAGGCGATATAGACATGTTGTCGTGAGCAAACAAAGTGGCAAGAAAGAAATGAATTGGGGAGATTATTCAATGAGGCTTAGCTTAGACTAATTAACATAACGACATTCAGTATAAGCGATGAAGTGGCATGCTTTGATCCGAGGCGATCAAAGCAACAAGACATGGACGCCTCAAGAAAAACTTAATTTTGGTAACTTGAAGCATTGTTTTATGAATCAAATTACACGTCTGGTTAAAATATTATACATTATATTATCAACCAAAAGGTCAGAAGTTCGAATTTACAACTATCATACATGGTTGAACTTAATAAACAAAATTCTTGGGTTTTAAGATGAGAGAATGGAAAGTGGGAAACTAACCTCTTGATCATGGGCTGCACAGAAGCTTTCCCCATACCCACCGTTGAAATCTGCCATTTTCTCTGCAAATTACATAAACTTGAGAGAGAGAGAGAGAGAGAGGTTCTTGAATACCTCTAAGAGAAAGGCAATATAAAATGGGGGGAATAAATTAATAATAATGAAAGATTTTGTGTGGAACCAATGGAAATAAGCCACCCAATTTATAGAGAGAGAGAAAGAGAGATTTGTGAAGTGAAAGAAAAATAGCTTGAGAAATGAGGAAAGGGAGAGATGCAAGTGAAACCAAAGTGGGAAAAAGGGGACCGATGCACTGCAAAGTGTAAAGGAGAGACCTCTGAAAAGGGGGTTGGGAAAGAGTGTGAGGCTAAGATAAGAATATTTCAAAATCTACGCTTCTCACTACACGTTTTAGATTTTTTCTTTTCTTCCTCTTCTCTCTCTTTATCTTAATATTAGTTTAATCTCGCCAATTCATAAACATAGCTCAGTAAATAAGATACTAATTACCATTTTAAAGGTTGATTGTTCAATCTCTTAGTACTCTTCATTGTTGTATAATATTTTCTAAACTAAATAAATAGATCTCGAGTTTCTATGGATCTTTCTGATCAAAAGAGTTTTCGTCATTGTCAATAGGAATTGGTATTGTCTTATAAAGGTCGATAATTTGAATCTTATTCTCACTCCATTGTTTGAACTAAGAAAAATGTTTAATGGGTAATTTGTATCAGTCTTTTTTTTTTTTTTTTTTTTAAAGATTGTAGGTTTAAATTCTCTTTGTATTAAAAAAAAACCATCTAGTAAGAAATTTATATATCAATTTAATCTTGTAGAACATATGAAATGGATGAGGTATACATGCTGCCTTCCTTGTTGGTTGGAAAATAGTTAACATATGGTTTGTGAATAAAATATTGAAAAGTGTGTGATTCAATTATTTGTCCTTTTTTCTTGAAAATATAACACTTACAGATGTAATAATAGAGTACATTTTAACTTTTTGAATCTTTGACCTTTCGATCGAAAATATATGTTTTAACTAATTGAGCTATATTTAAGTTGGCGTGAGAAAAATTTGAACGTTTAACTTATATAAAAGATGTTACTACTATTTTAATCAACTAATAAGTTTCAATGGACAATTATTTTTTCATTTTATATGTTGATATATGATGAAATAGCCTATGTTTTCTTTAAAGGAAAAGAAAAGGATTAATTTTAATAAGAATTGTGTGGAATAATTATGTTTGTGGGATGGTTGACTCTATCTAACATTTGTGGTAAGTAATAATTTTTTTTTTTTTGGGTAAGGTTAGGTTATAACGGCAGTCCGTCCATCCAACGGAAACGCACGCGAACCGTTTCTTCTCTCACGTGCCAATCTCCAATCCGTTACCGACAAGCTACAACGTTCAAAACCAACCCCGTTTTACTTATTATTAACCTTTGACGAATTAAAAAAGTTGAATTATAATGATGAAACAATAAAGAAAAAAAAATGCAACCAAAAGCACACTTATCATAATTTTTTTTAAAAATTGTACTCCCAAAAGAATATATATATATATATATATATTATAGAATATTCTTTGCTTTTCTTTAGTAATTTCCATTACTTTAGTTACAATAATTGGTGAAATGTGGAAGGAAAGATTCACGTGGAAATGATTAACAAAATTATGAGGTAAATTTGAATTAAATAAAAAACAAAGTGAATGATTGGAAGATTTTTCCATGTTCTAGTTTAGATACATTATGGGTAGTGAATGAATTGGGATTTAGTCAGGGATTGATGTATTGGAGTTGTTGTAGGATTTAGATTTTTTTTTTTCCTTGAGTATATAGAAATTTTCTTTTTGAAGTTTTATGAATAGGGTTGGTTTTGATATAATTGAAATCATTGAGTTAGGGTATGACGAGCAAGACGATTGTCTAATGTTCTATAGTTTTAGGAGACCTATTTCATGTTAAGAGTGCAAACAAAGTCTCACATTAGCTAGAGAAGAAAGTGATCACAGGTATATAAGTGAGGACAATTTTCTTCATTTGTACGAGACTTTTTAGGAAACTAAAAACAAAGTCAAGAAGGCTTATGTGGAAATAGGTAGAAGTTTTGGTGTTTTATCATTTCCTTCAATATATTAATTAAGGTTTCACATAGGTAACATGAGTATTAAATTATCTCCACATTTTTTGTATAATAAAGAAAAAAGACTCCATAGATAAATTTGACTAGAAATATGAGGGAAAACTTTTAAAATAGAATATATTAACTAATTTATTATTAATAAAAAAAAATATTGTCAACTTGAATATACATTAGTTGTTAAAACACTCATCCCTTCTTTAAGGTTGAAGGTTTAATTTAAAAAAAAAGTTTAATATTAAACTTTAAAAAAATTACATAAATTGAAAATGACAAAACATCAATAAAAAAATAAAATAAAATAGGTTAAATTATAACTTTAGTCTCTAAACTCTTATGTTTGTGTCTAATAGATCCATGAACTTTAAAGATGTCAAACAAGTCCTTAAAATTTCAATTTTGTGTCCAGCTCTCTAGCATATTCAACATTTTCCAAAATTAACAAATCTATTAGACATAAAATTAAATTTTGTATTTAACCAGACACTAAATTTTCAATTTTGTATTCAATAGGTTTGCGAATTTAAAAGAAAAAAAGAATTTGAATAAGTCAATGACCTATTACTATTAAACACAAAATTGAATTTTAGAAACTTATTAGACAATTTTTAAAGTTGAGAAACTTATTTGACACGAATATAAAAGTTCAAAGGCTGAAAAAAAATAACTAATAAAATTCATGGAGTGAGTTCTTTCTAGGTTCAAGTCCGAATGGAGGAATTCAAATATGAAGATGTCTTCACCAATTAAATTATAATCATGTCCATATTTATGCAATAATTTTACCTTTAACATAATGTACAAAAAAAAAAAAACGTTTCAGTGAATATATATAGTGAAACAAAGCTGTTGTCTTGATTTTTGAAGAGTTTTAGTAATTTATTATGTTCTAAAACTAATTGTTTGATTGATTGATTCTTTCTTTGTTAACTTTCACCACATGCTTTAATTTTCAATGGTGAAAATCAATTATATTATGTGATATGGAGAATAATTATAAAAAATATTCCTATTCTTTCAAAAATTGCAATATTACCCTTGACATTTTATAAACATTTTAAAATTATTCTTGAAGTAAAAAATCTGTTAGAATGTTGGATAAAAAGTCAACATAGCGAAACACTGTTATTTCAGACTTAATCCAGACAAGCTTTTCAGTCACCACTACATTGGTCCAGGTCACTATCATGTCGATTTTTGTCTAATATTCTAACGAATTTCTTTTCCAATGATAGTTTTGGAATGTTTATAAAATGTCAAGAAAAATATTACAACTTTTAAAAAAATAGAGATATTTTTTAAACAAATTGTAATATTCAGGAGTTTTTTTTTTTTTTTTTAAAAAATTAATCGAATGTATATTATAAACCTACGTTCTTAAAAAAAGGTCAAAGGTAAAATAAATCTTTAAATTAAAAGGATAGGATTAATTACAATTAACACAAGCAATAAAATACAAAACAAAAGTTATAATTTGACCTAATTTTTAAACCCTTTTCTGTTACATCTGCATTAATAATAGAGATCAGAAAAAGAATAAGTTCATTTAATGATACTAAGTAGTATTTAGTATGTGTGTGTTTTTTTTTCCGACATTAATGGTAGTCATTTGTAACTTCCACTACTTTAATTAATTAGTGAATTATTTTTTTTGTACCAATTCCACGTCATATTAACACTCCTTACTCTTATCTCTTTTTCTCTTTCTAAACTTTCAGTGTTTTTATTAGTGAATTTATTTATGGTTAAACTATCGGTTTAGTTTTCAAGCTTTTTCGTGTTTATTTTGATCTCTAAACTTTAAAAGTATCTAATAAGTTAATGAATTTTCAATTTTGTGTTTGTTATGGGTGAAGTTGGACCAACAAGAATGAGCTGGCTAAATGACCGCAATGAAGGGCCAAACGAATAAAGAAATCCAATACGAAGTCAAAATGGATTGAAACCGACAGGGGACTGGCCTACGACGAGAAGGGAAGAAAAAACAGACTTGGGCCAAAGCCTAACCCCTTAGTCGACCTTGGCCAAAGTCGAGGTTGACCATAGGGCAAGGCCTCCTTTCAGGCCTTGCCTCGTTTTCTCATGAAAGTGATGAAGATAGGGGCTTGGGCAGCCCAAGCCCGTGGTCGAGGCCGACCACATGGCAAGGCCCACTTTTGGGCCTTGCCTAGGTCCCTCATGGTCCATGTACCCTCGGTCCAGTCCAATTTCACTACAAGAATTTTGAGTTTTCCCGACGCTAAAAATGGTCGAAAAAAGTCAAAAAACCGTCGGCCAAAGTATTCCCGACGCCAAAAATTCCGTCGGCATAGTCGTCTGGAGATCCTTGTTGGGAAAGTTTTTGCCGACCAAATATTGGTGGCGTCGGTATTTCCTAGCAATGCGACGCCACCTTTTGGTGGGTATTTCTAGGAAATGCCGACCAAATTTTTGATTTGGTCGGCCGTTCCTAGAAATGCCGACCAAACTGCAAATTTGGTAGGCCTTGCTTGGAAATGCCAACCAAACGGCAAATTTGGTCGGCATTCCTAATTTTGGCTATTTTATTAATTTCAAAAAAAATTTGACTAGATTTTCATTATAATTTAAGTATGTTGTACCTAAAACAAATTGTGTACAAAAGAAACCAAATAATACTTTATATTAAACCAAATTTGATTACACTTTGTTCATAAATTCATACAAGATAAAAATAAAACTTTAACACAAATAAACCTAATCTAGAAACAAAAGTTTATAGGAAGTTCTCATCATCTTCATGTAATCTTCGGTCTCCTTGAGAATGATGTAGACTCAACCCACCTATGAAAACAAAGACATGAACATAAGATCAAAACTATAAACACATAACAACTAAACTAACCTGTCAAAAGTAATAAACAATAATATCAAAACTTAGGCCCCGTTTGATAATCATTTGATTTTTGATTTTTAGTTTTTGAAAATTAAGCTTGTTTTCTCTCAAATTCTCTACGATGGTTTTCATCTCCCTTAAGGAAGCATTTGAATTCTTAGCCAAATTCTAAAAACAAAAACAAGTTTTTGGAAACTACTTTTTTTAGTTTTCAAAACATGGCTTGGTTTTTGAAAACATAGGTAAAAATGAGATAACAAAATAAGTAAATCCATAGGTGGGAGTAGCATTTATAGGCTTAATTTTTAAAAACCAAAAACCAAAAACCAAATGGTTATCAAACGGGGCATTTACTAATTAAGTTACAAAACTATATAAACAAAACACCAAATTTAAGAAAACAACCAATAATAGAAGTCACAAGTTTGCATAATCGTTTTTGGAAACCACAATTCACTCTAATTGTTTTAAAAGCTAGCAAACAAAAAAGATTGGGACAAACAATTTGGTCCTTTCGTTCCCCATTCATTCCCCATTCGAAGACAGAAACCCACAAAAACCCTAGGAAGGAAAAGTACTTAAGTTCTCTTTGGAGGGGAGAGTAAGGTAAGTTCATTCCAGTTCATTATAGCCTCCAAAACTCTCATAGAACTCATAAATTCTCTCAAAACCCTCTCTGACTTAAGCATCGGAGCTTGTGTGGCCTACACCACATCGGTGTCCAGGTTTTTCTTGTCTTGCAAGCCGTGTTCTTCCCCCCAATAATACAAATTCACCCTCGTTGTCACGTGAAGGTTAAGTGAGATTTCTCCTGTCCAAATTTTGGCAACAACTAGTGGCGGATCCAAAAATTTATGTTAGGGGGCACAAATTCATATGGGGTTAAATTACAATTTAGTCCTTGAACGTTTAGATTTGTGTGTATATGGTCCTAACTTTAAAAGGTGTCTAATAGGTCATTAACTTTCAATTTTGTATCTGATAGATCCTTAAATTTTTAATTTTGTATCCAATATGTCTCGGGCATATTCAAAATTTTTAAAAATCAGATGTTCTATTAGACATCAAATATTAATTTTGTATTTAATAAGTCTTCAATCTATTCAAAATTTTTAAAATTTATGCATCTATTAGATACAAAATTAAATCTTTAGGGTTCAATTAGACACAAAACTAAATTTTGTTTAAAAGAGCAATTAATTTTAAATTTTTTTGAACATGTTTGAGACACATTGGACACAAAATTGAAAGTTTAAAAACCTATTAGACACAAATTTAAAAATTCAAAGGCTACTTGTAATTTAACCTTACCTATAAATATAAATGCATTAATACATAATTTTTAGATTAAGTAATATTATTTCAAAATTATAATAAACCATGGTAAAATGATCCACCTAAATATATAACAAAATAATGAAATTTGAAAATTTATCAAGATTTTTTAAAATAGAATTTCTTTTTGCAATTAAATTTTCTAAAATAATTTACTAGAGATTAAAAAATATTTGTATATACCCTATGCAAAATTAAAAATTAACTAAATTTTAACACTTTTCCAGGATATTAAAAATTGAAATAATAAACAAAGATATATTGTCAAAATTAAAAAACTGAAATCAGAAGGGCAAAACACGCTATATATATGCAAAATTAAAAATTAACTAAATTCTAACACTTTTCCAAGATTTTAAAAGTTGAAATAATATAAAGATATATATTGTAAAATTAAAATTTTGAAATCAAAATGGGAAAACACGATAGCCAAGATTCGAAGTTCGAACTCCAACCAAAAAACAGAGAGATTGAAATAATATACAAAGATATACATATACTGTAAAATTAAAATTTGAAATCAAAATGGAAAAATACGCTAGCCAAGATTCGAGTCCAAAAAACCAGAAAGCTTCAATCATTCACCCCCGGGCCAATAATCCAAATGCTCATTTTAAGAATTAAGCTGAATCTTAATATAAATATATAAAAATCTTTAACTTTAGGGGTGGGCAAGCCCCAACATGCATCAGCCCCTTGCAACAACAGTTGTGCTTGAGTCAATTTTCCAAGAAAGATAAGTAGAATGCTAGAAAACAAACACTGAAATGAAGACAGAGACAATTTCGATTACGATCGTCACCGATGCACGAGAGAAGTTTCTCCCCTTCGGCCTCGTAATGACACAGGCCAACTAGAAGAGCAGATTTCCGAACTGAAGAAGAAGGTTGACAACATGGATAAGTACCTTATGAAAATCCTGGAAATACACGAGAAGTAGGATTATCAAAAGGAAGAAAAACGCGATGAGGTACCACCTCTCATATGAGATCGAAGAAAAGAAAAAGCAAAGGTGGTTGAGGGGAATGGAGAGTCAAAATCTCATACCCAAAAACCAACCGACAAGTTGATCCTTGGAGGAAACGACATGTCACGTCAGCCCTCAATCAAAAGCAAGGCGAGTAAGGTAAGTAAGTTAAAATCTGTTGTGCAAGTTGTCTCGCAGAGTGATGGCCAAGACCGATCAAGTAAGGTTGAAGCGACGATCGCGCGGGATCACGAAGCAACATCAGACTTGCGAAGTCTGATTAACCTGAAGTGGAAGACCCAGGCCGGGCTCACTAGTCAGAGGTCGATGCCGACCAAACTGAGGCCGAAGGAGAAGAGATGAAGTTCAAGCGCAGAGCATAAACCCAAAGTTTTCCCTGAAAAGCTGACATCCTGAAAATCCAGAAGGAATTTGGGGACCTTCAAGAGAACGTTTTCAAGTCTCGCGAGATCGAGAGATGAGATCTAGAGACTTTCATTGAGCAAGTTTACCCCCATTTCACTGACGAGATTATGAAAGAGAAAGTTCCTAAGAAGTTTAAAGTGCCAGCCATCACCCCATATGATGGCAATACTGATCCTATTGAACACATGGACACATACCAAGCACAGATGGAACTTCATGGAGTTTCAGAGGCAATCAAATGCAGGGCATTCTCTTCTACCCTCACATGACCAGCTAGAGAATGGTATAGGAAGCTAAAGAGGAAATTTATTGGCTCATTCAAAGAGCTAGCAAAAGCGTTTGTAATGCAATTCTTGGGAGGCCGAAATCAACGTAAGCCTCAAGTGCACTTGCTCACCATAAAGCTTTCAGAAATGAACGTTTCACTATGCAGCAGAAGCATTGAATCGTCTTTGATTTTATTTAAAATTAAACTAAAAATTAAGGTTAAGCAAACTTACTTAGAGCAAATATGAAGATATTTCTGGTATGTATTTATCTCTTCCACAAAGTCTTCCTAGCTATGACTCGAACACATGACTAAGGCTTGTGGGAGTCTCTTGAAAGAAAATCCACAAGGAATTGGAGAGGAAGAGGTCTAGAGAAAATTCTCTAATTCTCTATTGATGAGATGTGTGTTATGTCTAATGGCTCAACCCAAGGGTCCTATTTATAGAGACTAAGGGAAATCTTTGCCATAATTAAAATATTATATTTTAATATCTAATATATTAAAATATATCTTATATTTATTTGAATCTCATTTAAATCTCCTATGATATTTATTTATTTGAATCTTATTCAAATTCTATAAATATCTTTTATTTAATGTATCTAATATACATTAATTATTTTAATATTTAATGTATCAAATACAATAAATATATTTTCCTCTTATATATTTAATATATCTAATATATTAAATATTAATTTGAACATTTCAAATTTTTCTTTCAACTAAATTGATCTTTTAGTGTTACTATGAGCTAGCAAGGGGACCTTATGGACCTACAGATTATGAGCTCCAATGATACAAAATCAATTAATTAAACTCTTTAATTAATTAATTTTCATTCATTAACTATAGGTCACTCCACTATAGACCTAGAGTTGCACTCTTATGCACTGTAGGACAAGTTGTGTCCATAGATATAATCATTACATGCAAGTCAATCCTTCACGAGTTGTTCATAATTACAACTGGGCCAAAAGTTTGTTTTACCCCTATAATTACATATTGCACCTTAAGTACCAATGATCCTCTAATGAACAATCTGTTTATAATCTAATTATAAACTAAGTTCCTCTCGGGTTAGTGAGAAGGTGGTGCCTCATTGTTCAAGTCTCAAAATCAGCACTTAAGAGAACTACTCATCTACTTACCTTATATGGGAATGAGTGAATTTCATCTTGTGAGATTATGTTCCCAGCTCTCTATTTGGTCAAGTTCCCAAAATGGTAGGCATATTGAATCGACTACAAAAACCACTCTCACCCATGCAAATCAAATGACAAGCCCTCACTGGCAGAAGTTCATAACTCACTCAGGATTAAGATCGAGTCGCATATGATCATCCTAATGAAATATTAATCTTCTCAATTAACGGATTTATAAAAAGAGATTAAATATTTCGTGGTCTAGTCTTACACAAACTCATTATATAAGATACTTTCACTCACATGTCTCCACATGAACGATTTGGATTAAATCATTTGTAACTATTACAAAGTGAGTCGTATCAATAGTGTTACCAAGATAAGACACCCAACCTTACCCATATACTATGACCCTTTAGGTTATTTCATGAATACGATCCTTCCGTATGTCAACCGCATACTGTTCAAGATTACACTAATAACCTTGAATTTTTCATATAATGGATAATATCATATTGCAAATATAATAATCAAAATTATTATTAATTATTAATGAAATCATTAATTACGAGGCTTTATAGCATAAATCCCAACAAAAGCAAGGGCCAAAAGAGACCTTACGTGATTATGTCTCACGCTTCAACAAGGAAGTGTTGCAAGTTGAAGGATTCACAAACACTACTGCTCTAATTGTTATTGTAGCAAGATTACAAGACAAAGGACTTCTCAGATCAATTGAAAAAAGAGAACCAACTTCCTATGTTGAGGTCATAACCATGGCTCAAAAGTATATGAGTGCTGAAGAGCTGATACGGTCGAAGGAAGCTACGTCTGATCGAGAAAGAGGCAGCAAACACGAAGGATACGATAGGGTACACGAAAATCACTTTCTAGCTCAAAAAGTAGGAAGGCCGAGGAGAGTGGCTGAGGCTGACCAGACCCTAAGATCATCCCCGATCGACAATTTGAAAGGTACACCTCCACGACCCTCCCTCATGAGAAAATCTTGATGGAAATTCCCCATTTTAATTTGGTAAAGTTTCCTGATAAGATGAGGACTCCTTCTAGAAAGAGAGACAAAGACAAGTATTGCCTCTTTCACATATATCACGGTCATGCGACTCTTGACTGTTATCAGCTACGAGATGAGATTAAAACCCTAATCAGAGAAGGGTATTTGAACAAGTATGTGAGGTATGATTCAAGGCCAAGGCTGACCAGATGAAGAACTCCCACGAGCGATCAAGTAACGAGCAAGAAACGCACCTCGACAAGGCCAAGGCCGACCACTCCCCCATGGATCATCTGGGGGCTTTTCTCTATTTATCTTTACTTCAGTTAGTTTTATTTCGACAAATCCATGTGATTCAAATTATATTAGCAATAACATTCTCGTTTTCAATCAACAAATTGTGTCACTCAAGCATAATTTTCAACCAAAAACTCCTACTTGAGTAATGGGCTACTAAGGGGATATGTTTCCTTATCAAACAAAAAGAAAAGAAGCTACTAAAGGAGAATCCTTCTCTATTGAACAAAAAAGCAGTAGTTACACAGAACGAGCCAGAAAAGTCAGAAATCCCAAATAAGCTGAGGCCGACCCCATAGGCCAAGGCTGAGCACATTGCAAGTAAGTGATTTCTTTTGATTTTGTGGTTTGAGTGCATGAATGAGGGACCCCTTTATTGATTTATCTTATTTAGTAAGACTTAAGTAATTCTATTTGTCAAAGTTCATCTTTTTGAAGTAAAATTCATTAAAAAGAAGCAAGGATGATAAATAGAAGTTAAACTTTCATTGAATAGCAAAATGAAGTCTTACATTGAGATTGAAAAGAAAAAATGGGACAAGAAAAATACAAAACAGAAAATAGACTAGCCCTCATTTATATCACCTCCTCCACTCCCATTAGAATTATTTGACTTTGGGAAAGCATATAGATCTTTCTTAAAAAAAGCAAACCATGTAGAAAGCAAACCATGTAGGCATATCTGAAAAAACGAAGCAACAAAATCGTAAGTTATAGAAAACACACAAAGTTGAAGCTGAAGCTGAAACAGGGAGGCCGAGTCGACCACCATAGTCAAGGCCAAGCTCTTTCTAGCACATCAACCAAGAGAAAGTCCAAACTTAAATCCAACCTTCAGGAAAAGAGGGTGTAGCAAAACCAATTTTGACTATATTCTCTTGACTCACAAGGGAAAGACCGAGATGAGATGGAGCTTCTAAACTCCTCACAACTCTCACAAATGCTCGAGTAGCAGCTAGACGACGAAATTCAATGGAAACTGAAAAAGAGAAGAAATGGAAGAGTAGTGAAGCAACAAGCTACCTTAAAGTGAGGAGGATAAGATAAGGACGGTGTGAGAATATGAAGAAATGAGCTCCTTATAGGAGAAAGATGAGGAGAAATTGGAAGGAAATTTGGATTTAAAATTCAAATTTTTATTTAAAAAAAAAAAAAAGATAGGCGTCGAGGGCGAGGAGGGCCTGCACATGACAAGCCCACCTGCGAGCACCAAAGGCCGCAAGCCTCGCCCGGGCAGAGGCTGACTAGGTCAATTTGGTCGAACCAGCCTGGTACAATGAACCGGACACGTGTAAAACATGTCCGTATGCCTTTTTCTCCCCAAATTTTCACTTCGTAGCTAATTTTCTCCTCTCCTCTCACCGTATCTGCATGAAATGAAGCTACAGTTGTTCAAAAAATGCTTACAAAAAGCGAGAAGCTACAAGACTACTGAATAGCCAAGAATTTCCTCCAGCATAAGGTCATGAAGCTACACGACTTCTAGATGGCCAAAATTTCCTCATACGAGAGGTTGAGAAGTCCAAAATAGTCCCTACGGGATTTGATGGCAATCTCACTTAAATTTAAGGACGCCCTCGAATTTACATATTCTCTCTAGGAAAACGGCACAGATCGCGAATCCAGAGGAGAGTCTTAGCCCCCAAAAAAGATCGAAATGTTCCTTACGGGGTTGGACGACAATCTTAGGGAGATCCAAGGAGAACCTTGGACCCCTAAATTTTCTCCAGGATGTGGACGAACACACATCCAAAGGAGAATCTTACCCACCAGGAAGAGACCGACCTACGAGATTAGACGGAAATCCTGGGGATGATCTGAGATGCAAGATAAGCGTCATGGAACCCTAAAATTCCTATAGGAAAATGGAGAAACTAAGATGCAAGGTAAACGTCATGGAACCTTGAAATTCCTATGGGAAAACAGAGAAACTGACACTCTAAGAGACTGAATATCCTCATAAGGATGGACAACAATAACTAGAGAAATGTCAACAATGACTCCAAAACTTAATAGGCTACTCCCAAGTCAGGCTCCATGAAATTACTTCACACGCTCCTAATCTCGAATCCTAACTAGGGAGTGGGGGCTAATATTATGGATGAAGTTGGACCAACAAGAATGGGCTAGCTAAAGCGCCAAACGAAGGGCCAAACGAGGAAAGAAGTCCAATATGAAGTCAAAACGGACTGAAACTGACAAGGGATCGACCCAGAACAAGAATGGACTAAAAAACGGGCTTAGGCCGAAGCCTAAGCCATTGGTCGGCCTCGGCCAAGGTCGAGGCCGACAACATGGCAAGGCCTCCTTTCGGATCTTGCCTCTGTCTCTCATGGAAGTGATAAAGGTAGGGGCTTGGGCACCCAAGCTCGTGGTCTACCTTGGCCGAGGCCGAGCACATGGCAAAGCCCACTTTTGGGCCTTGCCTCAGTCCCTCATGGCCCGTGTACCCTCAGTCCAACCCATTTCAGTCCTTTCATTCCTCATTCGAAGACGGAACCCACGAAAACCCTAGGAATGAAAAGTATTAAGCTCTCTCTTGAGGGAAGAGCAAGGTAAGTTCATTCCAGCCTCCAAAACTCTCATAGAACTTCTAAATTCTTTCAAAATCCACTTAAGCATCAGAGCTTGTGTGGCATACACCACACTAGTGTCCAGATTTTTCTTGTCTTGAATGCCGCATTCTTCCCTTCAAGAATATAAATTCACCATAGTTGTCACGTGGAGGTCATGTGAGATTTCTCATGTCCAAAATTTGGCAACAACAGTGTTCATTAAGTTCTAAAACTTTAAAAAGTAATGTTTAATAGGTCCTTAAAATGTTTAATTTTGTGTTGAATAGATCCCTAAACTGTTTTTTTTTTCTTTTTAATGCTTTTTTCTTTTTCTGTTTCTTTTTCTTTTTCTTGTTTTATTTTTAATGTTTTTTCTATGAACGACTTATTTTAAAGAAAAAAAGCAAATGCAATTATTTCCTTTCCATAATAATGAATCCATCCTAATTCTTAAAAATAACTTTGAAAACAAATTTTCAAACCTGCTAGTTCTTTCATTGTCACATCTCCATTGTTTTAGCAACGTTATCTTGCCATATTCAACATCAGATAGTCTAGAATTTGAAAATGCATCATAGAGTCGGTCAACGGTGATTCCTACATTCATCATAGAGTCGGTCAACTTTAACTAATAAATAAAGATTTCACATTTTTTAAATAACTTTTAATTTTTTTACCTTTATATTTATATTACTGTTTTTTTTCAAAATTTTTAATATATATCGATTCTTAATGCGTTGTTATTGATACCACATACAAATACCTCAAAAAAGATCATAGTATTTAAAAAAAACTTACATTTTGTAATTTCTCTCTGGGTTTGACATAAATTAGAGCAATTTTAGATGGCTAACAAGGTGTTTGTTCCCCTAAATTTTAGATGTCGTCCAAGACGTCGAATGGGTCAAACCCCAATCACGATTACCTCATCTAATGAAACGATCGTCGGCCATTCGGTAATTAGTCGTCAGAGTTCTTCATTCTCACTATCTTCTTCTACTTCTTCTCCTTGTTTTTATCGTCCAGCCTACTCATCGAAGACGTCGTCCGAAATCGATTTGAACCGGAGTCCAAGTGATGCATCCGTCAACCAAGCGTTACGTGGGGAGAGAAAGAGAAAGAAGAGATCTCCTCCTCCTCCTGTGGTGATTGATATTTCATCAAACACTGATTCTTCTAAATCATAGATATTTTAGTCCGAGGTATGTTTTGTTGATCTGCTTTGAATGCATGCTTGAATGCATGTATCTACTGTTCTCTCCTCTTCTTTTAAACTGTCAAGGAATAATAACACTTTAGTCTCTATAATTTCAAATTTGTACTAAACGTATAATATACAGTATTTTATAAGCAAAGGATGTCATTGTAGTGACAATCGCAATATCGTATGGTAGGATGGTCACTATGATGGCATCTGTCACTTAAGGTTTGCAATCCTAGTAACCATCGTATTATACAATAATGCGATGGTCACTACAATGACATCATCCCTTAGGATTTGCAATAGTAGGGCTTACTGCATTATCGTACAATACGATGGTACCTTAGGGCAATACCATAAATGCGATCAAATCAAATTTTAAGTACATACAAAGGGCAGTTTGATTCCATTGCTCAGACTAACGAAAACCACTTAACGCTATAAATGAACATTTGACTACTTTTGTGCGATTAAAAAAAAAATCAGAAATTTCAAAAATGGAGTCGAAAACATAAACAACAGGAACAATCAAGATCAAAAATGGTAAAGAGCAAGAACAGTTGCTCAAACATTCGAGAGAGAAAGAGAGGGAAGTCATAAAGTCTAACGTTTTGGTAGTTGGGCGGGAAAGCGTAAAGTCTAATGTTTTGGGGATTTGGTATTATTTTAAACGTAGGGGTAAAGAGGGAATTTCACCACTCAAAAAAGTTGGAGGGAAAAAAAACCTTAAGAAATCCATGTCATTTCTAATAGAGTTTTTTGTTTTCAGGTTAGTTTCAGCAATATTCCATTTTATGTGTTTTAATTAAAATCACGTTAACTAAACTAAAGGGTAGGCAACCTCACTTGTACATCCAAGGGTGTAAAATAACCAATAACATCATTTATGTCATCCTCTATAATTTCTTATCAAATGGGCGTCTCAAAATGATATGCATTAAAAAACCTACCTCAAGCTCAGATACAGTTTTGTCTCTCTCTTTTTCTTTCCCTCCTCTCTATTTTACTTTTGAGTTCAACACGTAAGAATAAAGATTTGAACCTTCAACCTCTTGATCAAGGGTATACATCTTAACTCGTTGAACTATGCTCAAGTTAGCTCCCTCTTCTCTCTTCTTTTCCTAATCATTGAATTTGGAGGGACTTGTATTTCGTGATTTACTTTCACCTAATAGTTTATCTTGGATGTCACACTTCAATTGATTCTTCTGGTTTATCTTCGTTTGACATTCAAAACCAAGAGAAAAAACTACTTGTACTGATTATAAGTAAAATAATTCATATATATTTTCTAAGAGAGCAGATTTAAGAGAGAGATAACAGTACCTCAACTTAATTATTTAGTCATCATTTACTTCATAGTATAATCCCCAATTTTCTCTCTCTCTCCGCAATCAACGACCCAAAAAAAAAAAAAAAAAAAAAAAAAAAAGGTGAAAAGTTGAAAACATATGAACTAAACAACATCATTGGCTAAAGACAATTTGAAGTGACTCTTACAAGTCTCAGTAGTAGTCTATCTTTATTAGAATGTACTAAAACAAAGTATTCTAATAGCAACTATTTATAAACTTTGTTTCTGACCTGTTAAATAGAATACAAACTCAGTACCTACAGAAGCAGCTCATTCCTGTGGGGCTGGCACACTTTATTACAACTTGCTTATCTTAACAGGTCCCATCTCCTTGGCCTTCGCTCTAAGCAGATGCTTTTGAACCTTCCCTGTTGCTGTTTTTGGTAGCTCCCCAAACACCACAGATTTTGGAACCCAGTAAGCTGGCATCTTGGACTTGCAAAACTTCATAATATCCTCAGCCATTTGCTGCTTGTTTCCCTTATCTACCTTGGACTTCAATGTCACGAAAGCACAAGGAGATTCTCCCCACCGTTCGTCTGCTCTAGCGACAACGGACACCTCTAATATTGCCGGGTGCTGGTAGAGCGTGTTCTCTATCTCCACGCTGCTAATGTTCTCGCCTCCAGAAATTATGATGTCCTTTGATCTGTCTTTTATTTCTATGTAACCATCTGGATGTTTTACGCCGAGATCACCGGAGTGAAACCAGCCATTTGTGAAGGCCTCTTTATTTGCTTTCGGGTTCTTTAAGTAGCCTTTCATAACAGCATTCCCACGCATTACAATCTCTCCAACAGTTTTTCCATCAGAAGGAACGGGTTGCATTGTTTGAGTGTTCACAACATCTAGACCCTCCAATGCAACGTATCGTATACCTTGACGAGCATTCATTCGCGCTTGGGTTTCGGGAGGCAATGAATCCCACTCTGGCTTCCATGCACATACTGTAGAAGGGCCATAAGTTTCAGATAGGCCATAGGTGTGAGTGATCCGAAAGCCCTTCTGCGACATTGCGTATAATACGAAAGGAGGTGGAGCAGCTCCTGCTGTCATTACATGGACAACGTGGGGAAGGGGAAGGATGGTATCTTCTTTAGGGGCATTAACAATAGCATTAAGAACAACAGGTGCAGCACAAAAGTGTGTTACTTTATGTTTGGCTATGGCTGAATAAACTGCCTTAGCTGTGACCTGTACCAATAACCAAAAAGAAAAAGATGCTATCAAGAAGAATGATGACATGGACTATGTTCTACAGCAATTAGAAGTTAGGAGAGCTCCTTTAATGGTGATATTACTCTATAAAGCCACAAAAATATGTCATCATTATATTTCTCGAGGGTAAAGAGATTTATCGAGAAGTTGCCAACGAGAGTGTTGTTAAGCATTTGAAAAGTTGAAAAGAGCTTTATTGTCGTATAAAAATGATGAGTTGCCTCAAAGCAAAGTAGAGCTTATTGCATCAGAGCGTCAGGCGTTGGCACTCACTAGGTTTCCATAAAAGGAATGAGTTCAAAAGAATCATCCATTTTGATTCCCGAAACTTTCTTATTGTCTCCGTTATCTTCAATCTATTTTTGTTTCGATTTATCATACTAGTAACTATTCAATAAACAAAAAGAAGCCATTTGGTTTAAGGTTTCACTGGATACTTATGAATAACATGTCTGGGAATAAGATTGCTGAGAAAAATGCTTCATAAAAATTTATTGTTAATACCTGTCGGAGGCATATACTTGTTCCACAGAAAGCAGCCAGTGCCCACGTGTAACACCAACCATTGCAATGGAACATTGGCAGAGTCCAAAGATAAATAGCTCCCTCATTCATCCCCCACACTAAGCCTGCACTCAAAGACATGACATATGCCCCTCGGTGGCTCAAAACCACCCCTTTAGGACTTGCAGTTGTACCAGACGTATAGCCAAGAGTAATGCTCTGCCACTCATCCTCTGGTGGTTTCCAAGCATACTCGGGATTGCCTGTTTCCAAGAATTTCTCGTATTCAATGACCCCTTTTGATAAAGCATACTTAAGTGCCTCCGGATCACAGCTTTCATCACCAATGACAATTAGGAGTGGTGGCTTGTAATGGCCATGGCCCTTTTCAGCTAGGGTTTTCAAAGCTTCTTCTGCTAAGGAAAAAAACTCTTGATCCACCATAACAACTGCAGATGATGAGTGACCGAGAAGAAATGAAATTGTTTGTGCATTTAGACGAATATTAACACAATTCAGAACAGCTCCAGCCATGGGAACTCCAAAATGAGCTTCATAGATAGCCGGGATGTTTGGAGCAATTATTGCTACCTAAATTCAATATCCAAAAAACAAATCATTTTTCATTCAGATAACATCAACAAATTGCCAAGATAACATATCGAACAGATGTTAAAACAATAAACTTCTAAGATAACGTATCAGACAGATTAAAGAACCCCCTGAATTCTGCTCAAGAAAAGTTAACTGCTAAAGTAATTTAATCAACTCTGCTCTTAAAGCAGCGAGGCATAATTGGAATCCTATAGAACATGCGTGGAACACTATCGACTATTTGTGGTAGCGTAATCCTATAGAATTTTATAAGACGAATTTCTGAAATAATTAACAAGATTACGGCCATTTCGAAGAACACAGCTTGCAAAAAAGTTCAGTAATCGAATATTAGGAGTCAACAAAAACCAGGGGATCCCACCCCATAATAGATTACATGGGTTTCACATCGGCCCATATATCTTATAAATTGTGAAATCTCTCTTCACCTTTTCAATGTGAGATCCTCAACACCCCAAGCTTTATTAAGTGCCATTAAAGCCTACAGACTTCGCTGTTCTGGCTTTCCACATCATAAAGTAGGCTAAAATTCGACCAATACTTCATCACTTTATACCAGAAACGTATAGAACCTAATCCGATAATTCTCCTGCGTGATCAAGTTGACTTTTATGACCAAAGAGGAAACCACACAAAAACCGATTCATCCAGCAATTACTTTCCACTCACCGATTCCAATAATTTAACAACAACCATCGCCAAAGCCAGTCAGAAGAATTACACTCACAGCAGCAGTTAACAAGCGGCAAAAAATGGGAAAAACACAGAGAGAGAGAATGAGAAGTACCGTATCTCCGGCGCCGATGGAGCGGTTCGAAAGAGCAGAAGCCAAACGGCGACAGCGTTGGTAAGTCTGAAGCCAGTTGTAGCGGCGAGATCCATGGACGACCGATAATCTGGAAGGATGAACCAAGGCGGCTCTCTCGAGGAACCACAGCGGCGTTAAGGCGGTGTAGTTGGCGTCGTTCTTCGGCAGATCGTCGATGTCTCTGGCTCCGGCCATAACTCGGCGACAGAGTTCCTCTCTCTCTCTTCTGTATCTGTTTCTCTCTCTACAGACAGATGGCAGGCGGGACTATGGAGGGAGAAAATCGGTGGAGGAGAGGTATTTATAGCACCGGGGACCGTAGAGAGAGAAGCCATCGGACGGCTGCAGAAGGTCCAGAGGATTTGACTCTGTGATTGATCGGATTTTCCTTTTCTGGCCATTTCCCCGGACTGCCTAAGGCTAAGCGCCTGATTTTTTTTGGGGGGTTAAAATTGCATTTTGGTCCCACTATTTTGAATTTTGTATTATTTTGATTCATTCAAATGTCTAATTTTAGTTACTCTTAATAAAGCTTAAAATTGGTCACTATTATTATTTAATTACTAATTTTTCTTTAAAAAAATTAGTGTCTATTAGAATTTCCTCTATAAATTTTGGAAGTATGTTCATATTGTGTATTTTTCTTATATTAAAATTATTATTATTATTTAATCAATTTTGATAAAAATTAACTTCAAACTTATCATAAAGACCAATTTTAAGCTTTATTAAAAGTACATTGACTAAAATTGAACATTCGAAAGTACATGGACCAAAATGATATTTTAACCATTTTTTAGAGGAAATTTCTCTTATTCTACCATTTTCTTTTGGCTAAATTATAAAAAAAAAATTACCTCAGAAGTTTGCCTAGTTAAAAAAATATCTATATTCTTTTAAAATTGCAATATTATTTTTATTTTTCATAAATGTTTCAAAAATATCCCTAAAGTAGAAATATGTTAGAATTTTATACGAAAAATTTATGTGACGATGACTTGAAATGATGTGATGGTGACTAAGAGGTTTGTCTTGATTAAGTTTGAAATAACAACATTCATACACGTCAACTTTTTTGTTCAATATTCTAATATTTTTTTTACTCAAAGCATAGTTTTGAAACATTTATGAAAGGTTAAGAATAATATTGTAACTTTAAAAAGAATAGAAGTATTTTTTAAACAATAAGTAAAGTAGGGTACTTTTATAATTTTGTCCTTTTTTTTCCTTTTTTGAGGTGATTGAAACTTAGGCTCTTTTAACTTCAAAATATAAAATTTGGCATAATATATTTTTTTGGTGTAGTATGAGATGTTTGAATCTCTTTTCAATTTAGAAGTTTCTATTATAATATTTTTTCTTGTTGGTCAAGGTTAAAACTTGAATGTCTTTCAATTAAGAGTTTCAATTGAGTATCTTATATTATAATTTTTTTTTCCTCGTTTGAACGTCTATTCAATTAAAAAGTTTTAATTTATTCTTTTATGTTAATACTATTTTTTCTTCAATGTTAAGACTTGTTGATTAATATAGGTGAGGTTCACATATATCCTTATGGGTGAAAATTGGACCAATAAGAACGGCATGGCTAAAGGGCTCTGTGACCTGCAAAAGGCAGGCCTGCCAATGTGCGTCAGGCACATCAGACAGCAGGCTTGGCCCCAGGGCCTGCCCGGCCGAGGCCGACCAGACTGGTCCGACCGGACCAGTCCAGTTTGGCAAACCAGACACGTGGAAAATGTGTCTGGGCACACTTTTCCCTCTCCTGAATGCCCTCCATTATTCATTTTTCTCCTCTTTTCTCCCAGAATTTGCTTGGAATGAAGTTACAGTTGTTCAGAAAACGATTACAAAAAGCGAGAAGCTACGAGGCTATTGAATAGCCAATAATTTCCTCCAGCAAGAGGTTATAAAGCTACACAACTACTAGATGGCCAAAATTCCATCCTATGAGAGGTCGGGAAGTCCAGAATAGTCCCTACAGGGTTTGATGGCAATCCCACTTAAATTTGAGGACGCCCTCGAATTTATATATTCTCTCCAAGAAAACAACACAAATCGACAATCCAAAGGAGAGTCTTAGCCCCCAAGAAAGATCGAAATGTTCTCTACGGGGTTGGACGACAATCTTGGGGAGATCCAAGAAGAACCTTGGAGCCCTAAATTTTCTCCAGGATGTGGACGAACACACATCTATAAGAGAATCTTACCCACCAGGAAGTACGAGGTTAGACGGCAATCCTGGGGATGATCTGAGAAGTAAAATAAGCGTCACGGAACCCTAAATTTTCTATAGAAAAACGGAGAAACCAAGACGAAAGATAAGCGTCATGGAACCCTAAAATTTCTACTGGAAAACAGAGAAACCAACACTCTAGGAGACTGAATATCCTCACAAGGATGGACAACAATAACTAGAGATAATTCGAGATAGACCTCGAAATGTCAACAATGACTCCAAAACTTAATATGCTACTCCCAAGTCAGGCTCCATGCATAACTCCACACGCTCCTAATCTCGAATCCTAACTAGGGAGTGGGAGCTAATGTTATGGGTCAAATTGGACCAACAAGAACCGGCTGGCTAAAGGGCTGCAACGAAGGGCCAAACGAGGAAATAAGCCTAATACATAGTCAAAATGGATCGAAACTGACAAAGGACCGGCCCAAAATGAGAGGGAGAAGAAACGGGCTTGGGCTTCTGCCCAAGCTCGTGGTCGGCCCGATCGAGGCCGACCAGATTAGCAAGCCCCAGTTTTAGGCCTTGCTTCAGTCCCTCCTGGCCTGTGTACCCTTGGTCCAGCCCAGTTTGATCTTTCCTTTCCCCATTTGAAGACGGAAACTCATGAAAAACCCTAGGAATGAAGGTATTTAAGCTCTCTCTTGAGGGGAGAGCAAGGTAAGTTCATTACAACCTCCAAAACTCTCATAGAATTACCTAATTCTCTCTAAAGAACCTCTCTGACTTAAGCATCGGAGCTTGTGTGGTCTACACCACACCGGTGTCCAGATTTTTCTTGTCTTGCAGGCCGCGTTCTTCCCCCAATAATACAAATTAACCATCGTTGTCACGTGGAGGTCAGGTGATATTTCTCCTGTCTAAAATTTGGCAATAACATCCTCCATCCCACATATTGAGCTATAAAAATAGAAGAAGAAGGAAAAAAAAACCCCTTAAGCGATATAGTCAACTTGAATATCAATTGGTTAAATCATTATATTCTCAACCACAAGAGATGGAAGATCAAATCATCAACCTTTAAGATAGTAATTGATGTCTTGTTTATTAAGCTATGCTTGGATTGAGAACAACATTTGGTCCTGTGTTGTTAGGTAATTGGATGAAAAATAATTTGACCTGATGGCAACGTCATGCCACTAAGTTTATGAGCATTTAAAGTTTTTGTCATATAAATCATAACCACTTATTTTTCATTAATAAATATTTAATAAAAGGTAATTTTCTCAATTTTATCGGATCTCTAGAATAGACAATATAAATTTTTTAAGAAAAAAAGTTAATAGTTTTTTTTTTCTCTAACGTATAAATTTGGATGATGATGCGAACGAGTTGTTTTGTGAAAAGAAAAAATCAAAACAATTTTTTTTCAACTTTTATTTTAATAATACGTGGATTGAGGAATTCAAACCTTTGACCCTTGAATATGTATGTCTAACTTAATTTAGCTATCCTCTAATTGGCTAAAACACAGTTTGTTGTTTTCATTGTAATAAACGATTTGTATAAATATATTTAGATAATTGTTTTATAAAAGTTTTTTATTGTTTTATTTTAGCATGTTCTATTTAAATTTTGTATTAATTCAAAAAAAATAATTAACATTTTTTTAGTTCAACAATAAAGATGTATGATGGTTTAATAAGCTGAGCTATTTTTAAATCAACAAAATTATTAAGTTGTTATTCAGATTGCAATGTCGTTACAATTTATTCAATTATAATTGAAAATATATACTTGAAAAATTCAAAATCAGTTGTTTGAATGGTCAGTTTTTTTTTTCTTTTTCTTCTTCTTCTTTCTTTTTCCTACGTGTGGTTCCAAACGGACACATTTGTTATCGTTGGAAAATGAAAAAATGTTATGGAAAAAGAAAACAAATTTTAAATGAGAAACACAATAATCTCTTATATCATTGAAAATATAAATGGTTCAAAAAGAAGTTCATGGGCCACATAAAATATTTGGCTGAGTTTTGATTTTAACAGATGCTTTAGAGAAACTATTTTATAATAAATTGTCTATATTTTTTTAGTACAAATTATGTGATATATTCATATATAAAAGTTATGTAATTGCACAAGTAAATATCATTATGATTTTAATTTTTTAGTTTGTATATTATTAAGTTTTACAAATTATTTTTAAATTGACTAAATTTAATTATCAACTTTTATGAAATTAATATACTTAGATGCCTATCATTAGTATCCTAAAATAATAATAATAATAGATCCCTATCATTAGGTTTTCGTTGGTAGACTTTTTTTTTTTTCTTTTATTAATTTTATAGAGTTTAAAGTCATAATCTCCCGTACAATGTTGAAGAAATAAAGTAAAAGAAAAGTGGGATGGGGCCCGATGTGACAATGAAATGATTGATTTTAACTAATGTTCACTTACAAAGTAATCACGACACATTACTTGATCAATTATTTTATTCAATAAATCTTATCATCTATTTTTCTTCAAAAATAAAAAATATAAAAAATAAAATCTTATTCTTATCATCTAATTTAATTTTTTTTTCAAGTAACAGATTTTGAATATAAAAATTTGAACTTTGACCTTAAAAAATTGAGTAAATGTTAATTACCATCTAGCTCTTTTAAGTATTCATACTCAGATTTTATACCCAACTTAAGATATTTTTAATTATTCAATTTTCATATTTAGATTGGATTCTTACATTTTTAAAACATATATATGTTTAGCCTTTCAACTTTAAAAAATTAAAAATTAATTTCACTATCATTGTTAACCGTTTTTTCTTTTCTTTTTTTGGTTTGAACTAAAACAATATTTTTTATTAATCATTATCATGAATATTGATTAATCATATAATAAAAGCTTTAATCTATTGCTAAATATAAAATATTACTCATTAGGGCTCCAAATACTTATCTATTATGTGAACACCATATTTTTATTAAGCTTAAATATCGTTTTGGTAGAACTTTCATGATTGTTTTATATTATTCTAGAACTTTATTTAAATATATATATATATATATATATACACACACACAACCTTCAAAATAAGTCATTTTAATGTTTAAAATATTATGGCCTATTTTGTAGGCAATCTAAATTTTGTTCTATATTTTCGAATTCACTGAGTTTATTGAATATGCGTTTGACATATGTGTTTTCAAAAACTGTTTTCGAATTTTGTGATTCGAATAGTGGAAATTCTGAAAATAACATTTTTATGTTTTCATTGTATCTAGATTTTGAATTTGAAATTTTAAAATACAAAATTATATTATAAAAATATTAAAAAAATTAATAAGTATAGTATTTCGTGTTATCAACTCAATTAATTTTTGTTAAATTAAAATATGTATAATATAATATATTATAAATTATATGATATTGTAAAATAATAATGGAAAAAATACTTTTTTGGTCCCTGAGTTTGGCATCATGTTTCTGTTGGGTCCATGAGTTTCAAAATCGGACAATCAAGTCCCTTAATTTGAAGAAATAGTTTTATTAGGTCCCTAGGTTAACTTTTTCGTCTAATGACTAACGGAGCGCTAACTAGGCAATTGACTTGATTAAAATTAATTGAGTTGGTGTCCATATCAATTTTGAAAAAGAAAATGAAAAAAACAAATCTTAGTTGGATTTTCATTTAAGTAAATGGAACCCTAATTTTCCTTCCTTCTTCATTTTTGTTCGACAAGCTGCTAGGTTCATCCCTTTCTGCAAATTCGAGCTAGGGCACACAAAAACAAGGCAGATCTCCAATCGAAACATCGTCTAGTACACAAAAACTTCCAATTAACCTGATGGAGGTCACAAATGAGAACGTAGAGCCGATGAAGAGGGATATGTCAAGATCTTCAAATGAGACGTTCTACTATTGTGGGTTGCGAACTAATCTAAAAACATCATGTACGAAATCAAACCAAGGACGTCGATTATGGGGTTGTGCTTCGTATAAGGTTAGTGCTCTATGTCACTAGTTATTGGTATACACCTCAAAACTTTCCTCACACGTTCTTCGATCTTTAACTACAGGGTAGAGGTTCTGGATGTGGATTTTTGGCATGGTTTGACCCTGCAGTTGGACGACATGAGAAGGACATTATAAATGACTTAAGAGATGAAGTTTGGACATTGAAGAAAGAAACGAAGATGTTGTGATGCTCTGTCAAGATTTACTGGATGGTTATTGTTATACTAGTGGGACTTAATGTATGTATGTTTGTTTAAATTTGACCTAAAAATGTAAGTCAAAATTTCACATTAGCGATGGAAATGATTCAATTGTTATGAAAATGAGACAATTTGCTATTGAATCTTTGTTTAAGTTCAAGAGATCTGTGTTGAATTTTAAATTTAAATGCGATGTTACTAAAAGTGATGTGTCGGGAGGCTAAGTAATGTGTCAAGGGGTAATGGAGTCACAAAGGGGGGTTTGGAGTTTTAATGCAAAGTTACACTTATGGTCCCTAAGAGATGGTTTGCTCGTTTGAACCAAACTTAAAACTTGAGTTATCTTCGTGCCTAGGAGAATAAGCAATGTGTCGGGGGGAATAGAGTCACAAAGGAGGGGTTTAGAGTTTTAATGCAAAGTTACACTTATAGTCCCTAAGGGATGGTTTGCTCGTTTGAACCAAACAAACTTAAAATGCGAGTTATCTTCGTGCTCAGGAGGCTACGCAAAAGGGAGAATGAAGTCAGTTTTAATGCAAAGTTACACTTATATCCCTAAGAGATGGTTTGCTCATTTGACCAAACGAACTTAAAACTTGAGAAAGATAATGGGCATAAATTGAACAGTAAATCAATATGTTAAACATGAAATCCCAATTTCATTAGATAAGTTTCAAACCACACATATGGATAAATATTAACTTACAAAAAATAAGGTGTGACTCACTATCCTTTCGAGTCACACCAGTTAAAAAGATTCCTTCATGTCCTAATGTCATTAAAAGATCCAACCAACACAAAAAATAATGACAATACATTTAATAGTCTCAATACAAAAAGAAGTCCAAAGAAACCCTAAATCTACTTGCACAAGACTCCTTCTCTATCCCTTAGACTTCCTCTTCCTTGATGAACTACTTGCAGAAGCTAGTGGTGTAATAGATCGGGGTGCAATAAATGCTCTTCCAGAAAATGGTGGTGCAGCATATTGGGGTGCAGAAAATGGTGATGCAGAAGATGGTGGTGTAACAGATTGAGGTGCAGTAAATGCTCTTCCAAAAAATGGTGGTGCAGTAGATTGGGTTGCAGAAAAGGGTGTTGTAGAAGATGGTGATGTAGCAGATGGTGGTGCATAAGCAGAAGATCCTTGTGTTCCCGTCTGTATTCACAGCCAGATGGTTCCTACAAGTCAATGAAATGGTAAGATTCACACATCATCTTATCAGTTATAACAAACATGTACAAATGGAAAATACATATAGAGGGAATGTTGAAAACCATGAATGAAGAATTGGATGTGTTCACTGATCTCCTTTTGCTCTTCACTTTACCTTTGCAAGATCTGAAGTTATGACCTGACACCTGACACCTACAGCATCGCAACCTTCTACACAACGACCCTGACTTAAAAGTCCCAACCTCATCCACATTGTGTTTCCTTTGTTTTCTTGGTCGGCCTGGTGGTCTTCTGAGGGCCGTTTGGCCCATGGGTTTGGGTTGGGATGAGTTTGGGTTCCAAACCCAAAACCATGTTTGGCACAAGGTGTTTCCAAACCAAGGGGTTTTGAAACACAACCCCATGGGTTACAACAGTGCAACCCCATGGGGTTTGTGCCATGTTTTCCTCTTCCATTTGCCGTTTTCCATTTTCGGTGACCACTCCGACAATAACTCCGACGACCACTCCAATGACAACTCCTGCGACCCGACCACCGCTAACGATTACCTCCAACGACCACTGCGATGAGAACTCTAGAGACCAGTTCCATTTACCATTCTCCATTTCTAGCGACTACTTCGACAACAACTCTGATGACAACTCCAGCGACCACCCGACAAACCATCGATAACGACAACTCCGACGACCACAACGGTGACCTGACCACCGCTGACGATTACCTCAGACAACCACTGAGATGAGAACTCGAGAGACCAGTCTGACGATTACCCCTACGACTCGACACCCCGATAACCCAACCACTCAAACAACCCGACTTGCCCGAACCACCGACAACAACCACTTGACAACCACTTCAATGACCCGATCACCCGACAACCATAGTTGACGATCAACTCGAAAACCTGACCACCTAGCAACCACCATAGACAACCACCTAGTGACCACTCCGATGACCTGACCACCCTGATTACTACTTTGGCGATTACCCCGACGACCTGGTAACCCAACCACCCAAAACCACTATTGACGACCACCTGGTGACCACCCTGGCGACTCCAACAACCCAACCACTGCCACAACCACCCAGCGACCACTCCGGCGACATGACCACCCTGATGACCACTCCAGCGACCCGACAACTACTGCTGAAAACCACCCAACGACCATTCCGGCGACCTGACCACCGTGCAATCACCACCGGCGACCACCTCGGCATACCCAAACACCCCATCAATCCAACCACCCCAACGACCACTCCAACAATCACCCTAGCAACCCAACCACCTAGTTAATATTTTAAAAGGGCCAGCGTGGACAAGCTATATGCAAAACTAAAGGAGATCCCAGGGATGACAAGGCAAGACTGAATGGCTGTTGCAAAGACTATTCTCTCGGATAGTATGATGTTGAACTTCTTCTTTACATTCACCCCAAATTGGAAGTATGATTACTACGTGAAAATTTTGGGGAAAGCACCTAGAACCTGACTCTCTTTTCATCACTTTCATCTACCACTCTTATGACTTACATTTGTGTTTGGACAACTACTTCTACTTTCTTGTCATTTCATCTGGAATGTGTGTTATGATATTTTTAGAACTAGATCTTAGTTCTAATTTTTGGTTTTACTTTACCATCGGCCACACCATTTTTACATTGCACCTATTAATTATCTGTTGCTACGCATAATCTTCAATTTTATGTCATCATGAGTAGAGTGAATGAGATAGCATATAGTTATACAAACTACACATAGTATAATTCAAATTGAACTATAGTTGTAACAATTGCTCTACATAATTGGTTAAATAGTTGGTATGTAACACACCAAAAAAATTATGAAGTTAAAAAAATGGAGTAGGAAAAAAAACAGTGTAAGATTTTTTTTAAAATAATAAACAGTTTGAAAAATTATAAAAAAAAACAGACTAAACAAACCCAGCCCAACCCAACCCTGCACCCCAAACACAGGTTTCAGCAAACCAGCCTAACACAATCTTGCATCCCAAACACAGGAATCAGAAACCCCAGGGTTTCTGATTCCAAACCAGCGCGCCAAACAGCCCCCTAATGGTTGGTGGGAGTATGGGTTGGAATGAGGTTGTAGGCCAAAAAGTATGGTCATTCAAAGGCAGTAAAAAGTGTGAGTATGTTTTAACTAGGGTCTGTTTACTGTATGCATCATCTAAAAATTCATTAGGATTAGTCGAAACGAAAAGAAACGGAGAGAGAAATGAAAGTAAAAAGACAGAGGTAGAGGAAAGAGAAGAGTCGGGGAATAAGATGAAATTATGAGTGGGAAGCTTCCTTTGCAAGTTAATTAAACTCAGGGACGCGTGCGTGGTGAGGGTTAACCCATGTGTCCCTATGTTTAGTTTATTTTTAAGTTTTTTTCTTTTTTTAAAAAATCGATATGGATGCCAGCTTAATTAATTTTAATCCAGTCACCCGTCTAGTCAGCACTCCGTTAGTCATTAGACGGAAAAGTTAACCCAGGGACCCAATAGAACTATTTCTTCAAATTAAGAGACTTATTGTCCAATTTTGAAACTCAGGGACCCAATAGAAATGTGACACTCTCGTGGACCAAAAATGTATTTTTCTCAATAATAATTATACAACGTTTATAGCAAAGAACATGAACATACATTAATTAGTAATAATTTATATTCAACCTAATATTTAGTTTTGTAACTACAACTAGTTTCATGGTCTAAAAATATATTATATAACACATTTTGAACAATTGTTTCAATTGGAATCCAATTTCTAAATCTGCTACCAAACACACATATTTAAAAACATGAAATATAATTATGTTTTCATTGAATCATTTGTTTTCAAAATTATGTTTTCAGATTTCCTATCAAACAGACCCTTAAATTTCTTATGCGTTGATAGTTGCGCTTTTAAAATGTTTATTTGAGTTTTGAAACTTTTAAAAATACAATCATTTTAATTATTATAGTTAGTTTATCGTTTGTTTATAACAGAAGGATAAAGTAGCTTTAAATACGTGTATTATACAAGCATAGTGTGGATAAATATTAGATGACAAAATAATAGAAAATATTTATTATTTTTTAAAAGTTCAATAACTAAAATATATATTTTGAAAATTTAAGGATAAACACATCAATGACTTTCAAAATTCTAGAAACTCGTAGACATTTAGAAAATTAGAAAAGAAAATAATTTAAAAATTTTCACATCAAAATGAGGTTTAAACTTCCCTCCTACGTAGTTTACAAAGTTTAAAAACTAAATTTGGAATTTACTGATTAAAATAAATTTTTCATTCAAACTAATAAAAAACAAAGTACGATAAATTGCATAAATTTTTAGAGTATATTTGAGAGTGATTTTAAAATTGTTAAAATTACTTTCATCATATTCAAAATCACTCTAAAACATGTTTTTAATTATTTAAAATTAACTTTTATGATATAAAAATCATGTTTAAAAACGTAAAACCTAACATTAAGTTGATTTTAAATGATTAAATACTTGTTTTAAAATAATTTTAAACATTACAAAATAATTTTAAGCATTTTAAAATAACTTCTAATCATGTTTAGACTTGTTCAAATTGGCTTCTCCAACTTGAAATCATAATTTCCCATATCTTTTACCGTCAGATTCAATTAATTCAGTTCCTTTCTTTATATACACGGAATATTAATGTACCATTTCGGCGCCCAAAAATTAACAAGTCAAACCAAAAACGAAAACGAAAACGAAAACGGCACTTCGTTTTTATCTAAATTTTATTAAGAAAAATAAAATAATAATCCCCCGTGGCTCAAGCCCACCACATACTAGAAAGCCTCCAAAATCTATATTAAAATAATAATAATAAATAAATAAAGCCTCCAAAATAAAAATATCACAATCACCAAAATTGACCTGCTTGAAAATTATTTTAGTAGGCCTTAGGGGCACTGTTTATTTAAAGCAACTCGTTCTTTGCATAACTAAAAATAAAATAAAATAAAATTCTTTAGGAAACTTAAATTCTCCTAAACAACACTGTAAATCAGTGCGCAAAAATCCTACACATCACCATTAAATTATTGACAACAATGAGAGATAAAATATTTTTCATCATTTTCTTATTATTGTCAATAATTTAATGATGATGTGTAGAAAGATTTCTATTCATTAATATACAGTCAAGTATTGTTGAATTCTCGTGATTAATAGCAGTTGGTTTTGATTACTTGAAATTAGGAGTGATATTCAAAGCCAAGATGGAGTTGGATGTCTTTCTCGTTCTAGCGCTGCCAATAATTTTGTTCTCTATTTCCATCTCTAATTTTTAATTTTTTAATTTTTTATTTCATAGGTTCGATGTCGTTGGGGTGTAAGGACATGTTTGGGAGTGGTTTTGGAATACCCAAAATCAATTCTCCTTCAAAATTGTGATGTTTGGCAATCATAAGAAATTGATTTTAGAAACATCCAAAATCACTTTAAGTGATTCTCGGTCAATCACTTAGGAGGTGATTCCCAAGTGATTTTGTCTTCAAAATGACTAAAATTTCATATTATAAAAAAAAAATCCTACTTTTTGTGACGGGTAAAAACCGTCATCTTTTATACAAAGTTCATTAATTTACATCAAAAAGCATGTATTTTCAAAACCGTCACCATTGAAGTCATCCATTATTATTTTAAAAATGTCAATTTTTCTCTCTCTAAAATTTTTATAATGTCTATGTCTTACTTTATTCTCTTTTTAACATTTTTATTCATTTTCTCACTTTTTTTTTCTCTCCAATGGTTTTAACTCTCTCTAAATAACTTTTTTTATCTCTAAATTTTTTCATTCATCTTTCTATAATTTTTGTATCTCTATAACTTTTTTTTATTTCTAATCTTTTACCTCTTGCTATAACTTTTTGCTCTTGAGATTTTTTGTCCCTGACTTTGAACTTTTTTTTTCTCATTAAAGTTTTTCTCCCTAAAATTTTTATCATTCTCTTCAAATTCTTGTATATCTCTCTAAATTTATTTCTCTATCTTTCGATTTTTTCACTCTTTATTAAATTTTTCTCTCTCTAAATTTTTTGTCCATCTCTCTAAAATTTCTATCCGTCCATGTCTTTAACATTTTTCTTTCTTTGAAACTTTAATTTTCTCTAGCTTTATTTTTTTTCTCTCTTAATTTTTTAGTTCTCTTGGTATAATTTTTGTCTACCACCTTCTATTTTTTTTTTTTTTACTTCAAATGTAATACTCTTTTTAGTAATTTGATGATTCTAAAATCACCTTTGAAAATAAAACATTAATCGTTTAAAAAATACTTTTACTTAAATTTAAATCACTTTTACAAGAGTGGAACCAAATATTAAAATGATTTATAACTAAAACTTTTACAAAATTAATTATAATTAAATCACTTAGCTTAAACACACTTATTTTAAAGTCACTCTAAAAAATGCCCATAATCATTGAAAGTCACTTTTAATTGTATCAAAATCACTATTAAAAGTGTAGAATCAAACATTAAAATGATTATATAAAAATCACTTTTCATAAATCAAAGGTACTAAAATCACTATTTCTAAAATCATTCCCAAACATGCCCTAAGTGGTTTGGTTTAGATTGTTTTTTAATTGAATTTCTTGATAATCGAATTGAATTGATCGAAACTAACCAAATTTATCCCAACTAAATTGATCAACTCCCTCCCTATATATACATTATAAATAATGAATTTTAATATTTAAATTTAAAGATTTATTGTTTAATAATTTATGAAATAGTATAAGGATAATTTGATATGTTAGAACCATTTTGAATTCAAGTGTATGAATAATTAGATAATTTGATATGATTTTTTTTATTAGAAGGTTTTAAAATATTCTCTTTAAACAGAGATTACCTGTGGAGAATTAACCCTTTATTATGATTTTTTTTTACAACAATCAATTTGTTAATAGTTTTTTTAAAAAATAAAATAAAATGTAGAATAATTTCCTTAGAACTATATCTCCACAAGAAATCTCCACCTAATTTTCGTGAAATTTAACGAGAAATTTTGTGGAGACGAGGACAGAGAGGTCATCCCCATTCCCTCCCTACGAAAAATTATTCAGTGAGACCGCCACATTGTGGCTGACAAATTTTCACTGTTAGATGTAGAGAGATAAGTATTTCGAATTTATATCTAGTGGTTATTAAGGGACATGAAAATTATTGAATTCACATCCAACGGTTATTATGCGGCATCCACATTGTGATGGTGTTATTAAATAATTTGTACATCCCTACCTTCTCCGTTTGTTTTATATAATTTTTAAGTTTTATAATTAAATACTAATAAACATATGGCTAAATTATAAAAAATAACCTTGAACTTTATACTTTGTTTCAAAAATATCCTTGAACTTTCAAAAGTTTCATTAATACCCTTAAACTTTAAAAAAAAAAGTTCAAAAATACCATTACCGTTAGTTTTGGATGGAAACCGTTAGTACTTTATTTCAAAAATACCCCTAACCTTTCAAAAGTTTCATTAATACCCTTAAACTTTTAAAATGAGGTACTAACGATTTCTTTCCATATATTAACAGTAAGGGTATTTTTGAACTTTTTTTTGAAAGTTTAAAGGTATTAATGAAACTTTTGAAAGTTTAGGGATATTTTTGAAACAAAGTACAAAGTTTAAGGGTATTTTTGAAACAAAGTACTAACAGTTTCCATCCAAAACTAACGGTAAGGGTATTTTTGAACTTTTTTTTTTTAAGTTTAAGGGTATTAATGAATTTTTTGAAAGTTCAAGAGTATTTTTAAATAAAGTACAAAGTTCAGAAATATTTTAACATATAAAAGTTACATCTAAAATTTAAAAAATAGTAACATTTTAAAATTAGTTATTACTTTTATTTATCACATTTTATTATTAATATATGGAAAAAAATTAATGATCGATAGTAGAAAGTAATTAAAATATTATAAGATAGGTTATTTTTGACCAATCAATCTATCAACTTTATTATTATTTTTTTAATCCACAATTGTGAGAGTGCGAAATGGAGTAATAATAGTAATAAATGTCTTATCTAGTAATACGTGCTTTAATTGACATTAACCTATCAACTTGATCAATTATATTTGACCTATTAAGATGGTCTATGATTGTAACTTGTATTCGTATGTATTCTCTGGCCTCTAATCCTTTTAAAAGCTACATACCATTTCATCTAATTATAGGTTCCATTTAATAACCATTTAATTTTTGAAATTTAGGTTTGTTTTCTCACCATTTATTTATACTGGTTTTCATCTCTTTTAAGAAAACATCTCAATTCTTAGCCAAATTCAAAAAACAAAATAAATTTTTTAAAACTATTTTTTTTAGTTTACAAAATTTAACTTGAATTTTGAAAACATTTATAAAAAGTATATAACAAAACAAAGAAACCTATAGAAGGAAATAGTGTTTATAAGTTTAATTTTAAAAAACTAAATATCAGACGGGTCTATATTTTTTTCTTCCCTTCTAGACTTCAATGTTATTATTTTTTTTTTCCTTTTTTAAAAACTCAAAGTTATTGTTCTACATGCAAAATTTTATTTTTCAAATTTCTTATCCCTCTTCGGTTTCAGCTCAAAATCATAGTATGGGCAAAAATGTTTGACCCGTATCTGTCCACACAGAATATCTGTTACTGCGCAGTCATCCGAAGCCAATTCTCCGTTAATTTGGGAGCATAGACCAAGGATACAACCAAAGCTAGAAGGATCCATCCATAATGCTCCACCTGGTTTCAGCTCAAAATCAACAATTCCGCTGAAGAAATACACAATATGTATGTGTATGTATGTTACTCAAATGGTTCACATTCCAAACTTGAAGAACACATTAATTAATAGAATACAGAAACCCAAACGAAACATCAAAATTTTAACAACAAACAGAAGGGAAAACAAATCAACATCATTTGGATATATATACACAGTGATAATTCACACAAAAAACAGTATATATATCTTCTCTTCTTTCTTTCCCTTCAATTCAATAGATACATCCCAAAACATCTTAGTTTCCAATCCAATTATTCATATTTTTTTTCATTCTCCAGAGAGAATCAGATCAAGAATGAGTTGATGGAGATGAAGACGAACCTCAAGAAGACGATGCGGACGAGGAAGACAATGACTCGAAAGGTTCCTGCTCAGCACAGCTGAGGACTTCGTGGGATCCGGCTTCTTCTCGGCCGACACCCATCAGATCGAGGTAATGCAAGTAATGGGAGATGGGGTTGTTCATGGAGTCAACTTCACCCTGGCCACAGGCAGCATCACCATAGAGGATGTTTATGGTGGTGCCAAACCCGGGGACTCGCTTGGCCAGTGTGTCGTTCTTGGTGGGTTTCCATTTGCCTACAAACACATCATGGGCTGAGGGCTGGCTCTTCTTCACTGGTGTCATCCACCTCCAAATTGCAGCCTGAAATGCTAGAGTGGCATTGTCTTCAATGTACTCTGGATGGCTCAACAGATCAACATTCAAGGCTTCTCCTGTCTTTCCATAGTTGTAGTTCCTGTTGATGGGAAAAGCCCAGATTCACCACAATGTAGTTCAATCAAGGTTCTGACTTCAAATTTCGTCTATAAACTTTCATAGTTATATCTATTTAGTCTCTAAACTATAAAAAATTTCAATATGTTTTTGAACGTTGAATGGTGAATGAGTTCACATCCTTGACATCATTCACTAGATGATGACATTAAATGACTATTGAATAAAGACTGAGTTGACACAATCTAATTTCGTAAACTTAGAACGATTTGATATATTTAGTGTCTTAACAATGTAAAACTTCTATTATGTTTCTAACTTTTAAATTGTGATTCTATAAAGTCCTTAACTAAATAATGACATAATATGCCTATTGAATAAAAGTCGATTGCCAACATGGTAGATAGATGTTTAAAAAAGTAGAATTAAATGAAATGATATGTACGACCGACTCTCTTTTCAAAGTAACTTACTAATTTTTTTTTTTATATTCGTGAGTGTCTAGCCAACTTGTGCGCACCTCGACTATTCTCATGGGACAACTATTTGTCCCTTCTACATTTGGTTGCCAAAGTAATTCATAGGATATTAAATCCTACATAGATGACCTCTATGACCTGAACTTGTTCCCTCTAAGCTCTTTACTCTTTATTTGAACCTTATTGACCTCTAGCCAACCAATGGGGGTTGCAACTTACTAAATCTATTATTAGCCCAATCTCACTTTATTTTCCCAAACTATCCAATTTTCTCTATCATTTGTCTACATATCATGCCAAATCTACCCAAGTTTGTCCAATAGACATGCTAGTTACTTAATGGTATTAATGGCAACACAACATAAAATCAAAATTCAAAGTCTAGAAACACAACCATCAAACTTCAGTAAATAACCTTTCATCAAACATTTGGCGTGCTAAGAAAGGAGTAGATTTAGAGGAGACATACCAGTAGATGGGCAAGGCACCACGGCCATGGTAAGAAACTCCAGGAGTACAGGGATAAGTGAGCTTGTAATAATCATCACAGTACAATTTATCAGGGCTCAGCTCCTTGTTGTAGCACAAACCCCATGCCAATGGACCTCCAGTCGCCACTCCATATCCACCTACAACATTCAATCAGAATTTCCCCGAATGAGAAACACACGCAGAGAGAAAAAAACAAGAAGCAAAAAGAAGAAGACGAAGAACCTTACAAGTGGTTTTGCTCCCAACATGACCGAGAAAAGCAGCAATTTCCTTCATCCCCATATGCTTCCCGCCGGTGGTACCAAATCCATGGGGCTGGAACAGAGCCGCCGCCGTAATGAAAGATCGATAATCCCAAAACCCTACGGCATGGGCGACCGGCGAGTTCCTCTTGGAGAAGAGATTCTCAAATTGATAGGTCTGAAAGTAATCGGAAATGGTCTGGTTGCAGCAATACTCGGACCAGCCTTTACACTCCCACCCTTTGTCGCAGAGCTTCTTCCCCTTCACAGTCTTCACCAATGGCTTCACGGAGGATTCAGAATCGTCTCCAATGACTGCGATGGCGGCCAGGAGCAGAAGCAGAACCCAGAACAAGCGCTTCGATTCCATGGTGTGATGAAGGAGCAATGGGTGGAGAAATGGGAGAATGAAGGAGGGATTTTAAAAGGGGGAAGTGGGAATTGCTTCATTTGAGAGGGAAAGGGATGGAAAATGAAATTACAGCTTGATTAGGAGGAAGAGATTTTTCAGAGTTGGAGGAGAAAGAGTGTTGTGTTGATTGTGTTGCTGCAACATTTTTTTTTGTTGTTGAAATTTCTTTCAAGTTTCTTCTCTCCTACTTTTGAGTGGTTTGCAAGCGATGCAAACTCGAAAGATCAAACGAACGGATCGATTGCTTGTTCTGCTGCTCCTTCCTGCAACCTTTTGAAACCACGTGTAGATGAATTTTCTTCTACCAAACAATGTGAATGTAGCTGTCTCTCATGTCTCATCTGGTTATTGTTTATCTTTCTTTAACAAAACATTTACAATTCTGCATATTTGAGAGTAATTTTGAAATTGTTAAAATTACTTTTGTCATGTTTAAAATTATATTGAACTATATCTTTAATCATTTGAAATCAATTTAATATTTTATTTTATACTTCTAAACGTAATTTTCATACCATAAAATTGGATTTTGAATAATTAAATGCATGTTTTGGAGTGATTTTGAATATAACAAAAGTGATTTTAACTAACAAAAATATAGTTTAAATGACATAAAGTATAGGCTTATGACCACGAGGTCATAAGTTCGAATATCTCATCTCTAAATGTTATTGAATTAAAAAAAATGATTTTAACTATTTCAAGATCACTCACAAACATGCCATTAGTCAAATTCCAAAAATAAACATAAGTTTTTTTTTTAAAACTACTTTTTTTAGTTTTCAAAACTTTGCTTGGTTTTTTAAAACATAGAAAAAAATAAGATAACAAAGCAAGGAAACCTATAGATGAAAATATTATTTATAGGCTTAATTTTCAAAAACTAAAAACCAAAAGTCAAATGGTTATCAAATGTGGCTCGATTTTTTGTTTTTTTTTCTTGGAAATTGTGCTTGTTTCTCATCAATTCTTTATAATGGGTATCATCTTTCTTAACAAAATGTTTGAATTCTTAGCCAAATTCCAAAACACAAAAATAAATTTTTGAAAACTACAGCTCCGTTTGATAACCATTTGATTTTTGGTTTTTAGTTTTTGAAAATTGTGCTTGTTTTCTCACAATTTCTCTACAATAGCTTTCATCTTCTCTACAAATTGTTTCCATTTTTCTTAAGAAAACAGTTGAATTCTTAGCCAAATTCTAAAAACAAAAACAAGTTTTTGAAAACTACTTTTTTTAGTTTTCAAAACTTGGCTTGGTTTTTGAAAACACATCTAAAAAGTAGATAAGAAAACATGGAAAACCATAGGTGGAAGTAGTATTTATAGGCTTAATTTTCAAAAACTAAAAACCAAAAACCAAAAACCAAAAACCAAATGGTTATTAAACGGGACCTAAGTTTTTTGTTTTTGGTTTTTGAAAATCAAGCTTATAAATACTACATCCACCTATGAGTTTTTTTGTTTTGTTATTTACTTTTTACTTATGTTTTCAAAAATCAAGCCAATGTTTGAAAACTAAAAAAATTAGTTTTTGAAAACTTATTTTTGTTTTTAGAATTTGACTAAGAATTCAAATGTTTTTTTAAAAGAGATGAAAACAATTGTAGAGAAATGAGAAACCATACTTAATTTTTTTTTTAAAAAAATCAAAAACTAAAAACCAAATGGTTATCAAAGGGGCCTACTTTTTTAGTTTTCAAATTTTGGCTTGGTTTTTGAAAACATAGGTAAAAAGTAGACAACAAAACAATGAAACTCATAAGTGAAAATAGTATTTATAGTCTTAATTTTCAAAACTAAAAAACCAAATGGTTATCAAACAGGATGTTAATTTTTCCTTTTTAACCTACCGCATTGTATCAATTTTCTGTTAGATTTTTAAATTTAATATTATCATCAATGTTGCCTATATACATTTATTTCTATCTTAATATTTTAGGCCCACTACATTAATGGGCCAGTTAATTAAAAGGTAATTTCCCAATTTAAAACCCTGATGGAAGGTGTATATAAAGATTAAAACCCTAGGGATTGGTCCTCTCTCTGCCTAAGGAAGTAGAAGTTTCTCTCCATCAAGAAACCTAATCAAGTTCTAAAGGAAGGCCAAGAGAGAGATACACAATCCTCCTTTACAAGATCAATATCATGAATCAAGGTATGTTAATCTAACTCATGTTATTGTGAAAATCATCCAGTTCAAAGATCTTGACTTTTATTGAATTATACAATGTTAGGGTTTTATTGTATAATCATGTAATCTAAAACTAACATTTTCACCATAAACTTTCAATTTCATCAAATTGGACCTTAGTTAAATGTCGCAATTCCTACCCTCTATTCAATTTCTACTAATTCACTTACTCATTTTAAACAAAAAGCAATGTAAAAATATTTGTAAACTCATTCATTGCAATAATATCAAGTTTTGTACAATTTTAAGTTTGATTATTGTATAAGTTAACTATTGAATAACTTTGTCCAAACTTACAAATTTTAGCAAAAATTTAGCTCAAATATCGTTTTTCTTTGAAATCTTATCAAATTTATACCATGCATATGTTTTTTGATTCATTGAAAGCATATGGAAATGTTTTTTAAACGAATTTTCAAAAGAATACTTAAGAGAGGGTTCAAATTGCAACGTTTTTTCAAGTTTAAGGTTAAGATGCAACACTTATCTAAGCTTGAGGTGCAATTTGAGGGTTGAAGCTTGAGGTTAAAACTACATTTTGGTTCATGTACTATGAGACTCATTCCATTTTAATATTTATACTTTCGAATGTTCAAATTTAATCTATGTGTTTTCAACAAATCTTAAAATGAATCCTTATTGTAGTTGGAAGTTAATCTTTTTTTAATTTGATAAAATGGTAATAATAGTTTCCATACAAGAAAAGTTACAATGTCAATGTTTAGGGAGGAAATATTAATAGAAACTAATTTTTTAAAAAAGAAAAGTGCAAACTAATTTTAAGATTTATTGAAAGTATGAGACCAAACCTGGATATTAAAAAGTACATAGACTAACTAAAATAGAACAATCAAAGTATAGAGACCAAAATGACAATATAAAAAAATTATTTAATGTGGCAACTAGTAGAAATGGTTTGATTTGAATCTTACTTTAGTTTATGTACTTTTAGTTTTTGTCTATTTTAGCTTCCATACTTTCACAACATTTTCTTTTTACCTTTTAATCTTGTACTTTGAGCCTTTGTTTATTTTGATCATTGTACTTTCAAAATGTCAATTTTAATCTCTATACTTTTAAAATGTGGTTGTTTTGGTCTATTTGGTTTTTTTTTTTTGTTTAATCTTGTTTTTTAACCACAAAGTCAGCATGATATTACGACCAAACATACATTTTTTTTTATTACTTCAACAATATTTAGAGGTAGGGGATTCGAACTTCTGACCTCGTGGTCAATAGTACATACCAATTACTATTAAGTTATGCTCACTTTGGCACACTTTGGTCAATAGTATATGTCAATTACCGCCGAACTATGCTCACTTTGGCACACTTTCATTTTCTTTTGAGCATGCATTTTTGTACATTTGTCCCTGTTTGATTTTTCAAAACAAATTTGTTATCTTTCTTGTTATAAATAATTTTCAAAATTGAAAAACAAATATAATATATTCATTTTACACGCTGTTTTCTTAAAATTATTTGGATTTGATCGAGCTTAAAAAAATCAAATCATGGTTTATATCATTTCATATTTATAACTAAGTAATTTTTATATGTCATGATGAGCTTAGTGGTAATTGACATGTACAATCGATTAAGAAGTTAGAGGGTTGAATCCTCCTACCTTCGAATGTTATTGAACTAAAAAAATATATATAAATTAGATTTTTGGTTAAAAATATCATTCATACTTTGGGTTTTGTTCCATTCAAATGTCCAAATTTAATCTCTATACTTTCAGTGAAGCTCAAAATTGATCCCTACCATTAGTTTGAAGTTAATTTTAAAAATTGTCCTTGTCTATGTCCCATTCACAAAATTTGAAAACATATTCATTAACATTTGCATTTGTATTAGAGAGAAGAGCTACTATGCAATAAAGGTTATGTGAGTAATAAGCTACATGTCATAAGTTCTTGTTGGTATAAGAGAGCTTTTTTTAGCAGGAGAATTGACAATATTTCAAATAATGGATAAATTGTTAATGTAACTCACACATAAACCAAACAAACAAACTCGCTCAAATATGTAAAAGTAAACCAAAACAATTTCTTGTGATAGTTAGGAGAAAATGAGAGATCTTACTAAATTCAAATTTAGCCCTCAGTCTAATAAAATAAAATAAAAGAGAAAACTCCACATATGAATAAATAAAAACGATTTTTGTTCGATAATATTTCAATTAGTTATATTTTACTTGTTAGAAATTGATGTTAGTGCTTTTAAATTAGGTTAAGTTTTATCTGATTTGGGTTTATTTTGTAAGGGTAAATTTGTCTTTTGCTACACATCTTTGGTATGTGGGTGTTCGCAATTTGTTTTTCGAAGTTGTCAGTGTTACTCTTCTTTTGCTTCCTTTGCATTTCGGTGTTTTGAGTGTTGGAGATTGTCGGTGTGGTGTGGTTGCTTTTGGTATTGGAGGTGTATCGTTTGATTTTTTGGTGTGGTGGTGTGTTGTTTGTTTGCTGCTGGTGCGAGTCTTGGAAGGTGATATTTGGTGGTGGGTGTTTTAGTGATTATGGGCTTTGTGTTTGATTGCTTCTACTCTGATGTTTGGGTCAATAATAGTGGCATGATATTAAGTGATGTATTAGTTTGCATTACTTATTTTCTATCATGTTTTTAGTGGTTTTCGTGGGATAGCCTTTTGCAAATTCAAGTAATTGATGAAGAATTTGTTTCCGGATGATGAAGAAAATTCAAATTCAAATCCAAGGGGATGAGGAAAATGAGGATGATGAAGGAGATAGATGATGAAGATGCATGAATTTGTATGGGAGAATTTGCATGGATGGAATTGGAATTTGTATTAGCATTGGCCATAATTTGCAGTTGGAATAGTAGTTGGAATTTGTAGCTGAAATTTGGCAATTCGATTGGAATTTGTAGCTGGAATTTGACAATCGCATCTGGGAGTTGGAATTCGCAACAATTTGAATTTTGCATTGACATTGTTTAGCAAACTCACAAATTATTGTGAATTTGAGAGGGGATGTTAGATTAGGTTAAGTTTTGTTTGATTTGGGTTTATTTTGTAAGGGTAGATTAGTCTTTTGCTTATTGTTCTCATTAATATAAAGGCTAAGGGGCTGTTTGGGGCAAGAAGTTGCAAGGAGTCTGAGGAGTTAGGAAGTATGTGTTTGGGGTGCATAGTTGTTTAGCCTAAAGTTAGGAAGTTTGTGTTTGGGGCAAGAAGTTGCAGGGAGTAGGAGTTAGTAAATGTGGAGAGTTAAGAAGTCTGTGAAGTTAGGAAGTCTGGGAAGTTAGGAAGTATGTGTTTGGGGTGCAGAGTTGTTTAGCCTAGAGTTAGAAAGTCTGTGTTTGGGGTAAGGAGTTGTAGGGAGTAGGAGTTTTGAAGTTTGTGTTTGGGGATTTTTTAAACCTGAGTTATGAAGTCTGAGTTGATTTTAGGTTTTTTTGTACCGCTTTTTTTTTAAAAAAAATTCTCAAAATTCTATTATTAAAAATTTGTTCCCATAAATTCTAAGATTGAGATTTTTTTTAAAATTAATTTATGTATATTTTAAAATTTTCTTTAAAGAAAAAGAAAAGAATTTTGAACAAAATACTCTCACATTCTTTTTTCAATATCTCTCACATTAATTATTGAATAGTTTTCAAATAAACTTCAAGCTTTTTATGTTTTTATTCTCTCAATTGTATAAATAATATAAATTTGTTTCCGTCAATTCTAAAATTGAGATTTTAAATTATATTATTTTATGAATATTTTACAATTATGTTAAAGACTTGTTTTCGGCAATTTTAAAGTTTTAATTGAATATTTGTTTTTCAAGCTTAGTAAAATAATTCTTTTTGTATAATTTAAGATTTTATTTTTCTAACTAATCAATGTAATAAACTATCTAAAATTTGATTAATTTGAAAAATAATATATTCATTGAAGTTTTAAAATATCAAATATTTATGCTATTTTAAAATAATTAAGTTCAAAATGAATATATATTTTTTAACACCATTCAAAATGAATGTCATATATACTTTTGTTCATATTACTATTTTTATGTTACTTACTGTAATAATTTTATTTTATTAAGTTTGGAAGGAGTAATCATTTATTTTTTTACTTTGAATATGATTAATTTGAATATCAAATTTGATTTAATATGTTAACCTTTTTAAATACTAATTTCTTAAATTGTAATACATGTTAGTTTAAAGTATGTTTTTCTTATCTTCAAATCATAAAATTATATATATATTTTTAGCTATTGATAAAAAATGAGCTAAAAAAAGATAAGATTGTATTTGTTTAAACTTTAAAAAAAAAAAAAAATTGTAGAAGACATGTAAAGGAAGTGAGATAGGGAAATTTTTATCAATTAAAAAAATTATTATATAGTACTCTAATTTACATAAGACTTTTGATTTAAAAGGACAACAATGGCCAATTTCATGGTTATAACAAAAAATAATTAATGCCCAAGAAGGCCAAGTTTATTGTTCAAACCAAAAAGTTAAACATGTGTAGTTGTTATGACAAAAAATAATAAATGGCCAAGATCATGGTTACAACATAAAAAGCATACATGTGTAGTTGTTACGGAAGATATGAGTCGTTACTTACAAACAAAAAAATAGTGATCAAAGATATATGGGTCCAATTCATGGGAGCACAAACTGAGTTGAAGCAAATGGGTCATTCCCTCATTCCAAGAAGGTACATGCAATAATCTCGTTTGTCATCCATCGAAACTGACAAGAAGCCGGCAGTCTTAAGTACATCCGTAAATAAGATGTCTATTAGCGTGATTCTATCATGTCTGGACAACGCCAATGTCAATTTGGAAAGGATGTCTGAGACCTATTTTCGTCTATTACCTCAAGAGCATAGTTCGATACAGGCCAGGATGCAATACGCTCCAACTGGGTATTTTGCATGTCCATCGCCGTGCGTACGACGTCTAACATGTCAAAGTGGTAGGATGTACGTTTCCTCTTGCTTCCACGTGACGTCGTGGCCGATCTTTGAACCCTGCAGGTTGGCTCCCTGGATTATCTTCCTCGTTCAAATTGCCCGTTTCATCGAACAAAGGGGGTTGTGGTACATAAGGTTCATGGGATACGTCCATCTCCTCATCTGCCCCTAATGGTTCGACATCATTCAATGCCATGTCGCCATAGGTCTCTACACCAGCCCCTGTTGTACGATCTATCCCAAATACGAATGCCAGCTCATCAAAGTGTGGGAATGACTTATTCTGGAGTCCCTTCGCAGCAGGATGACCCTGCATGTCCAAACAAATATATTTTTATGAACTTCGTAGTGTAACTAATATGTATGCTATAAATCTGTAGTCTTACACTGACCCATGCGTCGAACACGTCATTCTCAGCCTCTAAGCATTTGAACTCATCATTCCACCCAAATCTACTGCACTTGGTAAATAGCATCTCGAAGATGGATGTGTATTGCTTCTTCAGGCTCTTCACCTTACAGTCTATCGTAGTTGTTGCTTCAATTGTACAGTTTGATATTTTTTGCCTTAGTGTCGCAACATATGCGATAGCTATCTAGGCCTGAATGTTTCATTGTCTGATCTCCAGCATCCCTCCTGGACCATTGCGACGAGGCATTCCACCAACCTGGCATCCTCAAATCTGGTCCATGAGTGCTTCTTCATTCGCTCCACACCTGTCATTGTCCTACATGCACATGTACATATCACCACATGTTTAACTTTATTGGGTTATATCTCAAAGTATGTAGGATAGTAAAGTGGAATAACACATACATTCAGTTCATAAACTAAAAGTTCTAATTCAAATGTGAACATTCAACGTAAGTACATCAGCAACTTAAAATAAAGTATGAAAGATTGAGTTCAGTTCTTATAATAATAATAAATAAAATCCTCCATGATCACGGTTGTGTCCATTCAGCAAACATTTGTTCAACAATTTCATGTTGTCGTTGGCCCATTCGATAGAACTTTCAATGAAACTTATATGATCTCCACTGAAGGAACTTGAAGGTGAGTCTTACTCCTCCCATTCTTCCAATGTTGTACTCGAACCCATCTCTCGACTGATAAGATTGTGGATAAGGCAACATGTCGTTATGGTTCGACATTGGGTTTGGACAAGGTAAAAGGATTTTTCCTGCATAATGGCCCATCTCTCTTTCAACACGTCGAATGCCCTCTCGATTACGTTCCTCGCAGATGAATGCCTCATGTTAAAGAATTTCCTTGGATTAGTTGGCGCATTTCCTGTTCCACGTCACTCAGAGAGATGGTATCGCTCCCCTCTATACGATACCAAGAACCCCTCTGCATTTGGGTACCCAGCATCACATAGATAATAATATATTGTTCAATGTGAACCATTCAACACATGACCATATGAGTTGTGTATTTAAAAGATTAACATGTATTACAGGTTCATGTTTGGCTCATTACCCTTGGGAACCTTCAAGCCATTAGGTCTTGATATTGCATCTCGAAGAACTCGAGAATCCCATCTTGGCAATACAAAGATGAATTCTCCACTCGGAGAGAGAACATCAAGCACGTTGGTGCAATCTCACCCTTACGCGTCCTATATCTCGATCGATCAGAGGCGCTGATATTCACCTTGATGTACGTGCCATCCAATGCACCCAAAAAAATTATGTATTGCAAAGGCATACTGATAATTCCATGAAATTGGAGTAAATTATTATAAATTTCAGTCTTAGACCTAACTAAAACTCGAGTTATTTGAATTCCATTGTCAGTTTTGGGCTTTTATGTGGTTGCTTTATTAAGAAAGGGTGTGTTTTGAAAATTATCCATTCTTCCTTTGCTCTCGATGAATTTTCTCTCATTTGGTTGGGTTTATTTCAGGTCATGGTTGGAAGCTGAAATGTGGTTACCAGTGCTAAGCATTGCAGCCCACATCTCTAGTGTGGGCGCCAATGCTGCAGCATCGTAAGCCACATCGGGATGCAAATTTTTACAAAAATTTTACAGCTTACATCACCATAGGAGTCAACATTTACTAAAAATCAGACTAATAGCCTGCTGCTAGGTGGATGGTAGGGGTGAGCATCGGTCAGACAGCGTCGATTTTGGGCTCAAACCGATGCCGATCACCGACAAGTTGATTTTGATCGGTCGGTAATAGTCGGTTTTGAAAGTGGTTATGGAACCGACCAACCGAACGCACGCAAAAATCGTTCAGTTTTGGGTTGTTTGGAGCTGTTGAGAAAAACGTTGTCATCCATGGAGACATTGGGCTCCGATAGGCGACGAAAAAATTTTCAATAAAAAATAAATAGAGAGAAGAGAGAAATAAAGAAGGAGAAATATGAAAAAGAGCAAAGGGAGAATGAGGAAAAAAAAGAAAAAAAAAAAAGAAAAAAAGGTGGTTCGTTGGTGGATGGGCTCCGGCGGGCGGCGATGAAAAACTGTTAAGAGAGAAAGGGAAAAGAGATCATTCATAGAGGAGAAGGAAAGTGAACAGAGAAGAGGAGGAAGAGAGGAGGAAGGAAAGAGAGAGAGATATACGAAAAAAAATCAAAGAGAAAAAGATATAAAATAAAATAAAAAAATAAAAAAATAAAAAAATGATTTTTAAATATGTAATCATTACCTACATCATAGGTAATAATTACCTACTATGAGAAGACATGGTTTTTTAAAACCATGTGCTGTAGCCTAGGTAGTTTTCCTCTCCTTCCTTTATTTTCCTTAATATAAAATACACATTTCATTAGCATTTTTTTGGTCGGTTTTTTTACATGAAAAATCAACCACCAACCGACTAAGTCATAAAACCGACCGACCGATGTCGGTTCGGTCAGTTTCAATTGGTCGGCTTGATTTTTCGGTTTGGTTTGCTCACCCCTAGTGGATGGGGAGAGCTAAGTCAGCCCTTTTAGGGAAAAGAAAAGTGGAGACTTCGTAAAGAGAGGAGGAGGCCGAAAAGAAGGAAAAGAAATGCAGAAAAACAGAGAAATGGGAAGGAGAACCTGTGTTTTATGAAGATTTTCAAGAAGAAGAAGGAGATTCGTCATTCTCTATTCTCTCTTTCTCATTTTCTTTCTAGTTTTCACTTTCTTGTTGTTGATTCTTGTATTGCCCTAAGTTTTTCTTAATCTTTTAGCTAGGTTACATATTTTTGTAGCCATTTTGGGTATAACTCTTAGATTAAACCCATGATGTTGTTGATTTCTAAATTCTTAAGGTTTATTTTCAGTTTTAAAGTTATGGGCTAAGTGTTTTAGGGCTGGAATTTAAGGATTTATGTGGTCGTTTGAACCCTATTGACGCAAGCTTCCACAAAGGTTGCATATGACTTGTGAATTACTCCTCTAAATCCGTTCATTTCTTTGTGGCATTCAACCCACGATGTGTAAATCCCTGGATTATGACCAATGAATACGATATAGAATTTTGAATTCCCCATAACCCTAAATTCAAGATATAATCAGTTATATGCTAATAGCTCACCTATAGCAATATGGGAATTGAACGAAGACTATTAAGTCCATATTCATTTTTCCCTACCATTTATTATTGAATTCAGGGTTTAGGATTTAGGGTTTTTTAAGGGTTAGGAGTTAGAATTTTTTGGGGGTTAGAGTTTTTTAGGGTTTATGGTTAGGGTTTTTTAGGGGTTAGGAGTTTGGATTTTTTGGGGGTTAGAGTTTTTTTAGGGTTTATGGTTAAGGTTTTTTAGGAGTTAGGAGTTATGGTTTTTTGGGGGTTATTATGTTTTTAGTGGCTTTAGGGTTTTTAGAGGTTAGGGTTTTTTAGGGGTTAGGAGTTAGGATTTTTTGGAGGTTAGGGTTTTTGAGGGTTTATGATTGGGGTTTTTTAGGGGTTAAGAGTCATGGTTTGTTAGGGGTTAGAGTTTTTATGGTTTGGTTTTTTTTTCAAAGTAGTTTAGGTTATTTACAAAAATAACGTTTTTATATGGTTCTTAGTTTGAATTCAACTTCAAGGAATATATATATATATATATATATATATATATATATATATATATATATATATATATATATATATATATATATATATATATTTTGTTCTTAATTTGAATTTAACTTCAAGAAAAATACTATCATCGACCAGTTACAAGAAATATTTTTTTTGTTTTAAAAAATGTTGTGTGGGTTACAAAGGAACTACATATAAGATTTTTTCTTTCCAAAGTAGAATAGTTAATTTTAAAAAGTCCTATTTATACGTTTCTTAATTATTCCAATGAGATTTAAAAGAAAATATTATTTTCAAAGCAATAGTTCTTTTTGTTTTGACAAAAGTAACTTACTTGACAAAACTTCTTTTAGGTACGTTCATTCACAAAAAAAAAATTGTGATTTGACACAGCCGACTACAAGAAAAATGGTTTTCTGCCATGAAAAAAAGATGTTGCTAAAATGAAAAAAATGTCACTAAAACTTTTTTGCGACGAAAAAAAAATGTTGCAAAAAACGTCACTATAGACCAAAAGTGACAAAATAACGGAATGTCGCTACCTACAATGACAAAATTGCTTATTTTGTTGCTAAAGGTTAATAGTAGCGAAATCACTTATTTCATTACTAAAGGTCAATAGCGGACAAAATCACTTACTCTGTCACTAAATGTCAACAATGATAAAGTTATTCATTTTGTTGCTAAAGGTTAACATTGACGAAATCACTTGTTTCATTCCTGAAGATCAATAACGACAAAATCATTTACTTTGTCACTAAAGGTCAACAGTGACGAAGTTATTCATTTTGTTGCTAAAGGTTAACATCAACGAAATCACTTGTTTCATTGCTAAAGGGCAATAGCAACAAAATCACTTACTTTGTCACTAAAGGTCAACAGTGACGAAGTTCTTTATTTTGTTGCTAAATGTCAACAATGATGAAATTCCTTATTTCATCTCTAAAGAACAATAACAATGAAATGCTTTATTTTGTCGCTAAAAGCTCAACGATGACAAAATCATTTATTTCGTTGCTAAAGATCAATAATTATAAAAGCACTTATTTTTTCATTAAGGTCATCAAAGCTGAAATCACTTATTTTATCGCTAAAGGTCAACAATGACAAAATGCATATTCCATCACTATGAATCATCAACAACGAAACTTTTGTTTCGCCACTTAAGATCAATAATGACGAAATCACTTATTCTATCGTTTAAAGGTCAACAACCATGAAAATAATTGTATGTCATTGAGATAGCGATGAAATCTCATTTACGTTTTTTGCTGTAGCTAAGAATTGTTCTTGTTGCTATTGATCTTGCAGTGAAACAATGTTGGAAACTTGCATATTTGTCGAATACAATGTTGGAAACCTGCATATTTGTCGAAACTTGCAGTGAAACAATGTTGAAACAGTGAAAGAATCGTTTATGACGAAACGTCATATTTGTCGCAATTAATGCTTGTGACAAAACAATCTTTTGTTAATGAAATTTGTGATCAAATGTTATTTTAATTGTTGTTGACCTAAGCGCTAAAATTATTTTCTTTATTGCAGTGGTATTTCTAATTTAATTATGTAAATTTTTCAGAGCATATTTAATTGACGATGTAAAATTTTTTGTAAAGCTAACTTTAGTTTTTTTTTAAATTAAAAAAAACTATTTAATTCAACTTTTCTTCATAATTTTCAAATATATGATTAATTATGTTTAAATTTATAAATTCAATAAGAACCATTCGGCATATAAATTACAACAATAACTAAAATTTTGGAAACTTGCATATTTACAAAGTTGAATACATATACATCAACTTAATACATAGTGACTATTTTGTCCAAAAAAAATGTGCAAAATTTTACATCACAAATCTCATCAATTAAAAAAAAAATCACGTCATTGATCTTCAACTCTCTATCCCACATGTGATAAATTGAAATATCATGTAGATGAAATATTTTAAATAATTAGAAATATAAACAAAACGATAAAGTTAACAAAATTTAATCTACAACTAACACTTAATTTTTTTAAAAAAAAAGACAATATATTATATCTTATTCGTTCGGCTTTGATTGGCAAAGCAACAAAGATTTTAATCAAAACTTCTATCATTATATATTAAATTTATGTTATTTAATGAAATGTTGTAGATTTTTTTGTGTCATAGAATTTGTTTGATAAATATATTTAAAACAATTAATACAAACTCAATAACAACAAAGTACTAAAATCTTTCATTTGAAAAAACACCAAAATCTTAAAAGATCTCCAAGTACCAGTATTTTCTCCCAAACAAGAATCTAAAACGTATTGAACTTTTTTTAAAAATAAAATAAAATTTGACAAGCATGAGTGAGAGAAACTAAGAGGAGGGTTTCTGGGTAGAAGAGAAAGACATTATTGCTCATACCTGTGAGAAAAGTAGCCTTCATCATCGACCTCATGGTGATGAAAATGATTTTGGACAACAACTATAGCAATGTAGGGCTTTATGAACCTATTATGTATAGAGAAAGACTAATATGGTCAATAAAAACAAACACACATAAAATGAAACAAAATAAAATTACCTTTATCTTTAAAAAAGCTCGATCTAGTGTAGGAAACTTTGATTTTATTGCTTTTTGGATGAAATAAAAACAAACACAATTTTTTGTGTTTTATGTTGATGAAAGAGATCGATTTAATGAGATTTTGATTTTGTAAGATAAAGAGGGAATACGAGAGGGATGGGAGAAAGAGAGAAAATTAGAAATGGGTTCAATAAGTTAGAGGGAATGTGAGAGAGATGAGAAGAAAAGACAAAATTAGAAAAATAATTTAGAAATATCAAAATAAGGGAGAATGAAGGTTTTGAGGGTGAGAAAATATAGGAAAAAATGGGTTATGGAGAGAGATTTTGAAGGAAGAAAATGTGAGCGTGAGAGGGAGAGTTTTAAGGGAGGGAAAGTGAAATAGTAAAAAAAAAAATTCTTTATTTTCTAAAATTTTCAATTTATAAAAATCTGAAACTACTCAATTTTAAGAAGACAAAAATAAATCCAAATTCGAAGGAAAACATACATTATTAATTGAGCTTGATTGAAAATTTTGGAATGAACAAAAATTAAATTTAATTATTTTAAATTTTTAAAAATTTAAAAGTTATTAATTAACTATATTTTTAACACAGATAAAATTTATGGCCATCCTATTTTATCTTTTAGTAAATTATTTTTAATGAATGTGATAATATCAATAACATTACTAAAATTGTTTTACAAAAATTAGCATGTAGATTTAAGTTTAATCAAACTTGAGATAAATTCTTCTTTTTTTAAAATTAAACCTAAGTTAAATTCTTAATAATAAATTTATTCTCTAATATCATAATAAAATTTCAAAAAATATAACAAATAACTACCTTATTAAATTTTTTTTCATATAACAACATATTCAAATTATAAATATGAAACATAATAATTAGAATCAAAATAAGTATTATAAATTACTCTTATTTATGCTCATTTTAATAATATATAATATAATTGTGGGTAGATTAACGTAATTAAATATAACTATTATAAAATTTATTTTACATATTAAAATTATTTGGCACCAAACTTGTAGAAAAATACTCATAAAATTGTGACCCACCTAAAGTTATTAGATTATATTCATTTTGATTTACTTTCAGGTTAAGTTCAATTACCACAAGCCAAAATGAGCATAGTTGCGATAATTGACATGTACCATCGACCAAGAAGTCAGATGTTCGAAAATCCTCAAACCCCTAAATGTTGTTGAACTCAAAAAACAAGAAAAAAAAATCAATTACCACACACTTTTTCAACAAATTCCTTACAAAAATAGTGTGGATATATCATGTTTTGAAAGATTCACATGATATTATTGGTATTTTTATGACAAAATGATATTATACAATGTCATTCAAAATTTATTAAATTTTATGTTAGATTTTTCTTTTTAGAAGATCAAGAGCTAAAACTTAATAAATTTTAGGAGAGAAGCTCAAATGTTAAGTTTTTAGTTATATTTACATGTCAAAGAAAAAAATATTAGTGATTACTATTAGAGTAACTCCTAATATATAATTTATCAAAAAAATTCAATGTATAATTTGGTAGAAAATAACTTCATCATCTTCGACATCTACACAAATGATTTTACATAAAATAAAAAATAAAAGCTATTTGAAAACTTGTTTTCTAATGATTTTGAGTGATTAACATTCGGATGAATTTTAAAAAAAACTATGTTATTTGTTATTCCTCAAGTAGAATCATTTAAAAGCTTAAGTGATTTAAATTATGCTTTAATTTTAAAAAAATCAAGCTCAACTAGTAAGATTTTAGAAAGATTCTATAATAATTTATGGCAAAGTACTAATTTAATATCATCATATTTTAGATTTTAATTGTTTTCAATAACCTTCATTTTAAATCCTCTATCATTACAAATAATAATAATAATAATAATAATAATAATATACAAAATACTAAATCAAGAAATATCATATAATATTTTATTTTGCATATAAAATATGAATTTAATTTTTTATAATAATTAATAATAATTTGATCAAACTAATTTCAATGAACGTAATATTATTTCATTGCAGTTGCATCTTCAGCTATAAAAATTATATTTTATTGTTGAAAATTGATCAACCCTATATTAGTGACACTAACAACAATGAAAAATAATATTGATTTCCAACCAATGACATACTCGTCATTTCTATCTTATTTTATTTTTATTTATTAAAAAAATACTTGATTTTAATTTGCCACTACAAGAAAAAGCATTTTTAGCAATGAAACTTTCGGCGACAAAATCAAATGCATCACTAATAAGTAGATTTTGTTATTCATTTGACCAAAGGTGGCAAAAGGACAAAATAACTATAGTTATTCATTTTGTTGCTAAAGGTTAACATCGACGAAATCACTTGTTTCATTCCTGAAGATCAATAGCGACAAAATCATCCATATATGATTTTGTCACCTTTCGTCTATAGTGACACACCTATAGTTATCATCCATATATGTATTTTAAACTTTTAAATTTTTTTAATAATATATACATAATTTCTCTTTATATTAGAATTTTTAATAATTAAAACAAAAAATTAAGATATCAAATTATATATATATATATATATATATATATATATATATATATAAAGTAGTTTAATTTATAAACGTATAACTTTATTTCTAAGTCAATTCACCTTTACTTTTAATATTTTCAATGTAATATATATTTTAAAATTTCTTAAACATTATTTTTTTAATAAAAACTATTGTATAACAAATTTTGAGCAATATTATTTTTGTTTTGAAAAATATTTATCGTTTCACTTAGAATCAAGGAAAAACAATAAAGTAGAAGATTATTTATTTATCCAATTAGATATTATTGATTATTCTAACTTAAATTCAATTAAATCTCTGCATTTTGAACTTCCAAAAATCTTGTTAGAATTTTCTAACTTCACAAAAATAAGAAAATATAACTATCTTTAAGGAATTAAGTATGAATTTATAACTAAAAAAAGTTTTAAAATATATCATGATTTATATCAATGTTTTTAAAAGGTAATTCTATTATATTTAAAAGGTTTAAATCTTAAAAGTAAAATATGAAATTTTATTGTTTTTATAAATAATAAGATGAATTAACTATATTTTAAATATATGATTTAAAAGATGACTAAATAAACTAATTGGCACTGGACATATTTTTTTTTTTCAATTTTTAATATAATCTCATCATTAGTTTTAGTGACAATAAATTTTTTTGTCACAAGTTTTAGTGACGAAATTCTTTTATTGTCACTAATTTTAGGGACGATTTTCTATTTATAATGACACATGTATTCTTGTCGCTAGTTTTACCATGAAGGTTTCAATCGTTGCTCTACTTTTAACGATAAAAAGTTTTATTTGTCGCAACTATTAGCGACGATTTTTTTTTTGTTTGTCACTAAATATGTTTATTAGTGACATATTTACTCTCGTTGCTAGTTTTAGCGACAAAAGGTTTTAATCGTTGCTACTTTTAACGACAAATTTTTTTTATTTGTCACTACTTTTAGAGACAAACTTTTTGTTTGTCGCTGAATCTACTTAATGGTGACACATTTTGTCTCGTCACTAGTCTTGCGACAAAAAGTTTTTATCGCCGCTACTATTAGCGACAAAATGTTCTATTCGTCACTACTTTTAGAGACAATTTTTTTGTTTATCGTTGAATCTACTTAATGGTGACACATTTAGTCTTGTAGCTAGTCTTAGCAACGAAAAGGTTTTATCGTCACTACTATTAGCGGCAAAATATTCTTATTGTCACTACTTTAGTGACAATTTTTGTTTCTTGTCACTAAATCCAATTATTGGTGACACATTTGGTTCTGTCACTAGTTTTTGCAACGAAAAGTTTCTATCGTCACTAATTTAGCAACGACTAATGTTTTTTGTCACTGAATCTACTTATTAGTGATGCATTTGATTTTGTCGCCGAAGGTTTCATCGCTGAAAATGCTTTTTCTTGTAGTAATTAATATTCCAATTGAAGATTGAAAAACCCTTGGTTTTTTAAAAATATATAATATTCTACATGCTATAAAAAGAAAAAACATAACATAGTAGGCTTGAAAAAACAAATGAAGATTCATTATAGGCGATTTTTCGTTAGGGTTTTTTTTTCTTCTTCAAAGTACATTGGTAGACAGAGTTCATTATACACTTGGTTATTTTTTCAATTACGATAGAATAATTGATCTAAAAAAATACTTTTTATGAAATCAATTATTAGGTGACAAAGAAGAAAGATACTATTTTCAACTTAACTTGTTTACCGTATGGTTGTTAATATGAATTTAAATGCAACAAAAATACTATTTTCAAACAAAGGTGACAAAGAAGACTTGTTTTTTTTGTATCGAATTAGGAAACAATGCATTTTACACGACTTTTTAAAAAAACAGAATGGTAGAACTTCAACATATTTAATCAAAGATGGTAAAAGAGAAATACATAACATTCCTATGTGTCAAAAATAGTACATAAAAATGTCCAAACAATACATGAAAAAATAGTGTAAAAAATGTCTCAAATGGGATGTAAATAATACATTAAAAAATCAGATTGGAAAAAGGGAAGCATGACCAAATAATACATAAAAAAATAGTGTCAAATATGATGTATATACATAACAGAATCATTCCTATGTGTAAATTAACAAACATCAATCTAGGGTGAATAGAATAGTGCTTGCGACCCTGCAAAGAATATAGCCAAGGAAAGAATATTTAACCAAACAAGTGGTAAAAGGTAGAGACGAAGGGATGAAACATACTATTAAAAGTTAAAAGGAATAAACAAAAAAAAAATGTGCAAGGAAAACAATATTACCTTAGGTACGAAGTTTCGACCGAGATGGTAGAGGGGGTGGTTGGATGTGGAATGAGAACAACTCTATGAAAATAGGAGACAATACATTGGTTAGTCAATGAAAAAATATGTAATAGGAAATAATGTATATGACGGAAGGAGATAAACTTGTGTTAAGAACTACTCATCATGGAATGCAGAAATGTTATGGTGGAGTGGAGTTGTGCTCAACGTGATAGAGAATGTAAGTACACATATAAAGGAAAAATGAGAGGTGGTAGTTAACAACATTGTGGGTAGGTAAGTGCACCTACCATATTCAATTTAACTCAGGAAGTGGGAAAATGAAGTATGAAAAGATGGAATACTGAATAAAAACAACATTTAATACAAGTACAAGTACAATATATATAAAATATTTTATAATGCATTAAAGGCACCTACCAACTTATACCAACCATGTTACATGACAAGATACACATTAATCCATCCATTCTTCAAAGGTTCCAACAAAGAAGGACTACTAAACTGAATAGTAACTTGAAGTAAACCGGCCTCAGAGGTAGATTATTCATTCATATGAATTAGATTTCACATGAAAGGGCTGAGCACAAAGAAGCATCAAATATGGTTCAGATTAATTGAATTATAGTGAACAGATTGACCAAAAATAGAGAGAAAAATAGAGGGCGTAGCATAGATGTACACACAATCGGGGGGCTAAAATTCAATTTAACCCAAAAAACAGAGGACAGAGCATAGGTATACACACAACCGGGGGACTAAAATTCAATTTAACCCAAAAACAGAGACCAAAACAGAAGACAGTGCATAGATGAACACATAACTGGGGAGATTAGAATTCAATTTAACCAAAAAACATAGAGCAAAACAGACGACAGAGCTAAGATGAACACACAACCAAGGGATTAAAATTCAATTCAACATATTAAGGACAGAACAGATAGCACCATATGGAAGTAGTTAATAGTAATGTGCACGAAAAAATCACAGAGCTAAATTAGAATCAGAAAAGCCCTAACAAAATCAGTTTCATTAAAAATACATATATAGAAAAAGGTTTGTACTCATCATCGGCCAATTTTAAAAGGGATAGAGAACGAACCTGTTGTGAGTAAACCCACTCATCAAGCTTCAAACTAATGTAGAAGTCTCCTACCAAGCAATCCATCCTATGGTCACTCATAAGGAACATGCAGCATCACAGACCGAAATAAAGGAGCCAATAAACTACGTATGAGGAAATAGAAACGAAAAAGCAGCAAGGGACTCTACGTAATGGTTGTTTGAACCGACGAGTGTGTTTTAGCCACGGATTTGAAACACAAAACAGAAGAATATGCTCAGGGTTTCATCTCTAGGAAAAAAAAAACCACAAATATATGGTTAGAGTTTTGTATATTGGGAAAAAGAAGTTTCAAATTGACGGATTAGGAGGAAAAACCACAGATCTATGGTTAGAATTGCATATATTGCAGAAAAAAAATGTTCAAATCGACAGATTACAGAAGAAGAAACCAGATATACGGTTAGGGTTTCAAAAGTTGGGAGAAAAATGGTGAAATCGACATATTAGGTATGGGAGCGGGACCTCGCACAAGGCAGAAGAACGATGAAGAGGAAAAATGATGAGAAGCAAACGATACCACAGAGCTTTCGCCAAAGAGAAGAAAACAGACTTCGCGTGAGAGAGAAAAGGGAAGATGAGAGAATACGAAAAAGGTTGCAAATGGCATGATGTCCATGGGGTTGTGTGCGGATTCTAGTAGTGTTTATTGTTGACGTCGGGGGAATTGCAAAAGGAAATCCAGGTTAAGCAAACCTGTGGGCCAAATGGGGAGTGGACTTAATATGTCCACTTCCCCCAACTTCTGCTCCATGGGCCAAACGGGCCCGAAATTATAGAAAATACCCTTGAACTTTGTACTTTGTTACCCTTGAACTTTCAAAATTTTCATTAATACCCTTAAACTTCCAAAAAAAAAAGGTTAAAAAATACCCTTACCATTAGTTTTGGATGAAAACCGTCAGTACTTTGTTTCAAAAATACCCTTGAACTTTCAAAAGTTTCATTAATATCCTTATACTTTCAAAAAAAGTTCAAAAATACCTTTACCGTTAGTTTTAGATAGAAACCGTAAGTACTTTGTTTCAAAAATACCTCTGAACTTTCAAAAGTTTAATTAATATCCTTAAAATTTCAAAAAAAATTCAAAAATACCCTTACCGTTAGTTTGGATAGAAATTGTTAGTACTTTGTTTCAAAAATACCCTTGAACTTTCAAAAGTTTCATTAATACCCTTAAACTTTCAAAAAAAGTTCAAAAATACTCTTACCATTAGTATATGGATAGAAATCATTAGTACATCATTTTAAAATACCCATGAACTTTCAAAAGTTGTATTAATACCCTTAACCTTTAAAAAAAAGTTAAAAAATGCTCTTACCGTTAGTATATGAATGAAAAATATTTATCTACGCCTCATCACCTCCCTCTTCCATTTCTTCTCTCTCTTGATTTTGCTTCAATCTATGGCCCAACACTTCTCAATTTTTCCTCTTTTTTGTCCCTTTCTTTTTCAATACCCTCTTTACTCTCTTCTTCCATTTTCCAATCTCTAAAAGTACTCCCTTCAATCAAGGTATATAGACTATAGCAAGAAGAAAGGAGAATAATGAAACTACTAAGGGACTTAGGACTTAAATGCTTTAACAAGGTTTTACGTTATTAATTTGAGTTAGTACGTTTGAGTTTAATACACAAAAAGAGACACATGTTGAGAATTTGGGTCATATATTTGAGGACATCTAGAAGGGAACAGAAAGAAAACATATGCATTACCAAATTTGTAGCGGATGGAGATTTTATTAATCTTTTTGCAGTTCAAATTAGTCTATTTGTTGTGGTCAATTAAGAAGGTTCCCTATGATTGAGAATTGGAGAATGAAGGAAAAATGAGAGTATCTATATGAAAAAAAAAATGAGGGTATCTATCTGAGTTGTTTTCAAATTGGTTCATTTCCAACTCAAGATAACTTCAAAGACATTGACTATTTGGGTGTTGAAATTTCTTATATATATGTTTGGGCATGCTTAGAAATGAGAGATGACTCCTTCCTGTTTATTTAAAGTTCTAATATTTAAAAAGATTGGAGAAATGAGGAAGTTTTAGAGATTGAAAAATGGAAAAAGAGCGTAAATAGGGTATTGAAATAGAAAGGAAAAAAGAAAAAGAAAAATAGAGAAGTGTTAGGCCATAAATTGAAGCAAATTAGGAGAGAGAGGAAATAAAATAGGGATGTGATGGGGTGTAGATAAACGGTTTTTGTCCATATACTAATGGTAAGGGCATTTGATTTTTTTTTTAAAGGTTAAGGGTATTTATGCAACTTTTGAAAGTTTAGAAATATTTTTAAAATGAGGTACTGACGATTTATGTCCATATATTAATGGTAAAGGTATTTTTGAACTTTTTTTTCGAAAGTTTAAGGGTATTAGTGAAACTTTTGAAAGTTTGGGGGTATTTTTGAAACAAAGTATTAACAGTTTCTATCCAAAACTAACGGTAAGGGTATTTTTGAACTTTTTTTTAAAGTTTAAGGATATTAATTAAACTTTTAAAAGTTCAGAGATATTTTTGAAACAAATTACAAAGTTTAGGATTTTTTTTTAAAAAAAAAATAGCCTAGTATAAATAGGTCTCTTAAGTTTGTATCTTATTATGCAATTCTATATATAATGTAAATCCTAGTATCTTCTGTACTCTATCCTTCTTTTCCCTTCATAAATTTATCAGTGCCATTTATTTAGGGAATGATAACATTTATATAAAAGTTATGTGGTAGTGGCTTGTAATTAGAATAAATGTGGAGTAGTGGCTTGGTGGTGTTGACTAAAGAGATTTTTAAGGTTAGTGGTCTTCTTAGTGAGTTAATAATTAGTTATTCATTTTACTATAAATACATGTAATGTTTCACACTTTAATGAATGCATTCATGCATTAGAAAACAAAAGAAAAGGCAAGAATGAACACATAGCAATGAAGCTCGATATGAGCAAAGCCTACGATCAGGTTGAGTGGACGTTTATGTGGGAAGTCATGGGTGGAATGGGTTTTGAAAGTAGCTGGAGTTCTCCCTTTCTAGAGGGCTCTGACAAGGCGACCCTCTATCTCCTTACCTGTTCTTGATTTGCGCTGAAGGTCTCTCAACTATGATTCACAGGGAGGGATCTCATGGAACCCTTGTTGGTTTTAGATTAAACTACTATTGCCCTTCTTTAACACTTTTTTTTTCGCAAATGATAGTCTTATCTTTTGCAAAGCGGATAGGAAGAACTGCGAAGTGGTGAAAGAGATTCTCAAGGACTATGAGTTAGCCTCAGGTCAAATGATTAATTTCAACAAATCTTATTTGATGGTCAGCAGGAATGTAAGTAGAGAAGAAACGTTCAACATGAGCAGAATCCTTGATGTTAAATTGACTGAGTCGTTGGGTTAGTACTTGGGAATGCCCTCCTAAGTTGGGCGTGACAAAAATAGGATTTTTAGGAAAGTTAAAGACAGAGTTTGGAAAGTTTTACACAATTGGAAAGGGAGGTTTTTTTCTGCGAGAGGGAAAGAATTGATGATCAAGTCCATTGCCCAAGCTATTCCAACGTACACTATGAGCTGCTTTAGATTACCGACATCTATTAGTAACGAAATTAATCACCTCTGTGCTTGGTTCTGATGGGGATCGACTGATGATAAAAGGAAAGCCCACTGGCTCAAGTGGGAACAACTCTACTTCAATAAAGAAAGTGGTGGGCTAAGGTTCAGTGAGCTAAAGGCCTTCAATCAAGCATTGCTCGCGAAGCAAAGTTGGAGAATTATTAGAAATCCAAAAAGTCTCCTAGCAAAATTTTTTAGGGGTAGATATTTAAAAGATGGAGATTTTCTAAATGCTCCTTTGGACCAGACCCCTCTTTGACTTGGAGGAGTATTGTGTGGGGAAGAGGCCTTTTCCTTAAAGGATATAAGTGGAAAATGGGCAACGAGAAACACATCAAGATTGGGAGGGACCCTTGGATTGATAGGGAAGGGAGTAGCAAGCCCATTATTATGAAAGTCGGAATGGAGAATAACTATGTTAGCTCTCTGTTTAATGACCATGGAGGCTGGAACGAAAACTTGGTAAAGGAGACTTTCCTTCCGCTTGAGGCTAAAGATATTTTAAAGATGTCGGGTGGGAGTCATGGGGTGAAAGATGAGATAATATGGAGATATGATTTAAAAAAAAAAAAAAGAGTTTTCTCAGTCAAGAGTATTTACTACTTAGCCATTAGCATAGCCAATAAGGATGTGGCTTCTCCGAGTCCCCCTCAAGAAGGATCTGGAAACATTTGTGGCAACACAGAAATTAAGTTAACAGTACAGGGTGCGAGCCATATATCAACCGAGTTTTCTTAGGAATCGAGAAATTTTCAAAAGAGCTCAAGGAGAGTGGAGATGCTACCTAGAGCTGACGAGATGTGAGAGTCGTCGGAATCAGGAAAATTGGAGACCTCCTCCGTCAATTCTTGGAAACTCAATGCCGATGCTTCGCGGAGTACAGACCGTCATCGGGGAGGGCATGGATGGGTTGTTCGTGACCCCATGGGTCTCTCATTTGTGCTGGTTTTAAAAAAATTTGACAAAAATTGGCCCATCAAAGTTCTAGAAGCTATGGCGATCCTTGAAGGCCTGTCAAAATTAAAGATTGCAAGTCTACCAATAGATGGTTTATTAATTGAGTCTAATTGTGCAGAGGTTATCAAAATCCTTAAAGGTGAAGGGGAAGACATTACAGAGCTGAAGAATATTGTCGAGGAGATTGTGGAAGCAAGAAATCATGGGACTGACCTGGCATTTTACAACTGTTCGAGAAGTTGCAACAATGTGGCTCATCTTCTTGCTCGGAGGGCAGCTGCAGACCAGGAGCTTTCTGTGTGCGTTTATGGCTCCTCTACAAGTAGGGAGTTTCTCCTCCCGTCATTTTATGACCGTCTGGTATCGCCTCTCCATGGAGAAAGTGGAATTGATTTTGGGTGGGAACATGTTGTCCCCCGTTGGTTGACCATAGCTTTGAATGAGGATGTGGGTGTAACTAATATGGTGGATTCTCTTTGATCTTTAATGAAGCTTTTCCTTTCAATATATATATATATATATATATATATATATATATATATATGCGCCATAATTTATTCCTTATTTATACTCTTTGTTCTCTTTGTTTTTTGTTGCACATACTTCATTTAAGTCATACTTGCTGTTAGATTGAGCTGGCCTAGCAGTTCAAAACACTATTTTGAGTTACCTAATGTTTAATAACTAAAAATTAACTGGGATTTTTGGTTCACCTCATAGCCTTAGCTCTAACTCGTGAGTTTAGTTGGTTGTATCAAGAATTAAGTTGAATTTGGATTGAATAGTCATTTTAAATTATTAGAAAAGCTACAAACAATATTTCACTTTCTAAAAATCAAAGTTTATTAGAATATCTATCAATAAAAAATAATATATGTTTTATTGTAAAAATAATTTTTATGTCCAATTGTTAAAAATGATGCTAAGAATGTAACTAAAAAAAAAAACTTAAAATCAAACAATAGTTATCGATGATGAATTGAATTTACTTTTATCGATGATGAATTGAATTTACTTTTATTAACTTTATGTAATAATTGAGACTGTCCAATTGATTTTTTTTATTTATTTAATTACAACAAATGTAGGGAACGAGATTTGAACCTCCGATCTCAACAAACGGAGTACATGCCAAACCTATGGTCATCTTAGTCTGTCTAATTGAGGAAACTACTTTAATAAGTATATTGACTTATAGTAAATATTACAAAATTATGGTAAAAAAATAAGTATACATATTTATTAATGATTGTCCTTAAAATATACATTATTTTAAATTCCATATCTTAATGTACATTATTGTAAAGAAGATCCTCTTAAAATTTGAAATTTTAATGCTATCTAAATGTCATGTGAATATATGATTTTACTTTTTCAAGAACGTTGTAAAAATTTTGAATAAGTTATTAAAACTTTTATTGTTTATTGAAGTGTTGTAATAGTAGAACTTAAAAACAACTCATTTTTTTAAACTTTTTTAAAAGGTTATTGTTTAATTAAAAAAGAAAAAAAAACATTAAAAAAAAAAAACAATATTCGATTGAGTAAATAGTGAAGAATTAACTAAAATAAAAATGAAAAACAAGAAAGAAAATCCATAGTTGAATATATATATAAATCTTTAGTTTCTTTGTTCTAATTGACAAATTGGTAAGTATGTGTTGTGCACATAGTGTTAAATGTCGAGTGACATATCATCATGTCGATAGGGTTGACATGTCTGAAGGAAAAAAAGTCGCTCCCTTTCGACGAAACCTCAAAATTTCGAGGTTTCTGACGATACTTCCAACTTTTCGGCGACATTTCCTTTATGTCCAACATTTTTTTTTAATTTCATTTCAAAATGTCATAGGCACATCAACGATAATCACTGACTGACGCACTTGTGCCTCTTGTGGCAGCCTGAAGTCAATCTGTCAAAGCTTTTTTTTTTTTTCCTATTGTTCCTATTTCATACATTTTTTTTACTTCTTTTTATAAAATTAAAGACAATACAAGCAGGCATACAACTATACAATGCAATACACTTTTATTGGACAAACCATACTTCATATATATATATATAATAAAATATATATAATAAATATATATATATATATATATATATATATATATATATATATATATATATATATATATATATATATTACTTTTTTTTACCCTTTTATTTAATTGCTTTTTATGTCAAACTCACATCAAATTTTACAATTTCCCAAATATATGCTAAATCATAACAAATATTTTTATTAACTTTTTTATTCTATATTTTATTTTTTTCTATGATTTTTTACCACCTATCTCTTCAATTTTTACTTTCTTTACATTTCAATCTCAAATTCTTAATTATCTCTATTACTCTCAAATTCTCTCAAATTTCTTTTTAAAATTAGGAACTTTAGCTTCTAATTCAATTTTTAATCTATTTCACCTATTCTTAAGTTAAGTTTGAAGGTTATTATCTCTTTCTACATTATAATTTAACTTTGTTTTATTAATTGTATAGTCTTTTTTAGTTCATTATTAATTGTATAGTTACTATTACCAACTTGTTAGTTGCTATTGCTTTTACTATTTGATCATATGTTTTATATCTCATGTGATTTTATAACTAATTACTAATATTTAATATAATTTTATATAGTACCTAGGAATGATTAATTATAGTTTAATAGTCATCAAAATTAAAATCTCATTTAATAATTCAAACAATGTCCATCAATTTCCATAATTTTTCTAAATTTTTTGCTAACACCGACATTTTCATCGACATCTTAATATAAATATTATATATATTTTAGATATGGTAGTTAAAAATGATCAATTATAGTATAATTAAACCACAATTAAAGTTTCATGAAATAATTCAAACAATTTTAACCAATTTTCATTTTTTTTTTCAAAATTTATGCTCGCATGGACATTTTCATCAAGATTTATATCTAAATATTGTCTTAGTTTTTAGATATGATGATTAAAAATGGTCAGTTGTGATCTAATTAAGCCACAATTAAAGTTTCATTGATTAATTCAAACAATGTTCATCAATTTACACGATTTTCATAAAATTTTCCGAAATTTTCATCAACATTTTCATAAGATTCGGACCTCAACATTTTCATCAACATCGACATTTTAAACCTTGGTTGTGCATTGGTGGAGGATGATGTATTTTATTTTTTAATGTTGAAATGAATGGTCATTAGGTTATTGTTTGGTAAAATACATTTTTAGCCCTTGAATTTGAAGATGAGTTTTTATTTGATCCCTTAATTTAAAAAATTGATAGTTTAGTCCCGACCTTTAGAAAATAGTTCTAAAAAGTCTATGGATCTTTAGTTGACTAATGATGATTCGACTGTTAATTTGTTGACTAAAAAATTAAATTTGATGATATGATTTTTTAATGAGTTAATTAGAAATTTATTTTACTTTTTTCTAGCTTATGTAACATTTCTATCTCTTTTTTTTTTTTTTTTTTCTCTTTCTTCTTCCTCCTTTTCTTCTTCTTCTGAGCTAGTTCTCTAGACTGACCATCGCCACCCTTCCAAATATAAGAAAAAAAAATTAGCTTAGCGATCCAGTTTTGGAGTGTAACCATATAAAAGGAAGTCAAATTAGAAGAAATGGGTATAAATTGAAAGTTGAAATTAGAAATGGGTATAAATTGAAAGTTGAAATTAAGTTTAAAAAAAAAAAACGATTTCTAAGGTGAAGATGAAGGCAATAAACATCACAACTTGTGTGGAAAATGTAAGCATTTTGACTAAAAAGGAAAACAAAACAAAAAACTCAAAACTCAAAGAACGTGACTTACTCTTGCAGCCTCATCATCATTGATGAGAACAAGCTTATTTCTCGTGTGCACCAACAATGAATCGAGCTTTGGTATCCATTAGAATTGAAATCAAAATAGAGCAACTTCAAGCTCCCTTTTGTTGGGAAAAAACTTCCTCCTACTACTACAGGAATAAGCAAAAAATAGCTGAAAAATTAAAAGAAAAAAAATAAGAAACACGCAAATTAACGTAGAAAACTCCAAAACTGAAGAAAAACTATGGACAGAAAGAAATACTTTACTATGTGAAAAATTATTATAATCAAATATAATTCTCTCCTTAACTCAATTATAAAGAAACACTATCTCAAATATTTATACCACTCATTTAACTAGAGTTAGTATACCAGGCTTAAAATATTTCGAATTTGAATTATTTGAAACTAAAATCATAGACTCCTTTATAGTATTTGGAGCCAATGACTTCATTGTACATTTTTGATGTAGGACAATTGCTCTTCTAATATATTGCCAAAAACCCTACACCTCTCTATGACAACTCAACCATTCCTTACTCTTCTTTTGGGTTCACACACCCATTTCCACTGCCATAAATAAATAAATAAATAAAGGTCCATATTAGAGAAAGGGATAGATGGATTTAGATATAAAAAAAAAACGAGGGAATAAGAAATTACAATTTAAGAAGAATAGAAAACTAATAAAAAAATTGTAAATGCATGTGCAATGAATGATTATTTTGTTCCGGCTAGAGTTTGTGCATTACCTTAGGCAGCACCGCTCGGTCTAGAGGGGGGTGGACTCATGGAGGATAAGACAGAGAAAAGCAGGAAGAACAAGGGTATGAGAAAAAAGTAAAATACCATAAGTTAGAACAAATTATAATAAATTTTCAATTCATTAAAAAAATCGTATCAGCAAATCTAGAAAATTAACTGCCAAATTATCTTTTAGGAGGCGTTTGGCCCCCTAAGTTGAGTTGGGTTTTAAATCCAACTCACCGTTTGGCCCATGGAGAAATTAACTCCCCATAAAAAAATTCAACTCCACTGACTTACTATAGTGTAATGATATTAACTCCACCGACTTGTACAGTAACTCTATTAACATATTTTATCACCGCTTCTCCAACGGCCAGTGCCCACTGCCGGCGACCTTCTCCGACGACCACCTCCAACGACCTTCTCCGGCGATCGACGACTTTCTATGACGACCGACGGCCATATGCGACAATTGACGGCCACTACTGACTACCTTCTTTGATGATCGACGACAATCGTTGGCGACCATATTCACACAACCAACGGTCCCATCTCCGGTGACTATCGTCGGCAACAATATTCAGTGATCGACGACACTCTCATGGTGCAAAATAATATGAAATGCACATGTACTTAGTTGGTCTGACTCTCTACTACAACAATCTTTCTTCGGACTTACGAACTCTACTCATTGTTGGCCATTACTTATATTTTGTGAACTATAATTATGTTTTGTGAACCATGTAAATAGGCCCTTGATATTTTGTGAATATTCCACTTCTACATGACACTAATGTTGAAATATATTGTCGTTTTCTTATCATCTTGAAAAGTAAAATATTGGCATTCTCTTTTCCAAAGATGTTCAATTTAGTACACGTGTTTAAACAAATGTAAACAAACAATATTCCTTTGCAAAAAAAAAAAAAATAATAATAATACGTAATGGTCAATGTGTTTAAAAAAAAAAAACTCTCTCATAATGAAGACTCTATTAGTAATTGAAAAATATCATAATAAGGTCCTCATTTGTAAGTTTCAAAGAAGTTCAATGTGCGTTTAGAAAATGAAACCTTAGATTTCTATATTTTGATAGAAGTTCAATTTGTGTTTAAAGAAAAAAAAATACAGGTACATTGCCTTTTTTTCATTCACCAATTGTTATTTGTTGTGATAAAGAATGCAACATTTAATTTCTATAAATTGAAATAAGTTCAATGTGTAGCAGAAAGATAAATCAATGTTATATTGCCTATAGTTTGGAAGAAGTCAATTTCTAAGAAAAAGAAATATAAAGAATGATTTTTTTAAAAAAAGATCAATGTTGAAATATATTGTTTTTTTAAGTGGACATCTGAATTCAGTGTTAGAAAGTTGAGAAAATATATTTCTAGATGAATAATTGAAAAAAATAAAAATAAAGGAAACAAAAACAGTCAGCTAAAAATCAGTCTACTTTGGATTACAAACAACTGCACTAAATCCCCAGACAACTCAACTCAACTCAACTATGCACCCCAAACACATATTTTATGACTCAACTCAATTCAACTATGCACCCTAAACACAGACTTCTGAACTCACTGACAAACTAACTTTGCCTTACTCAACTCAATTCTGTCCAACTCAACTTAACTCCGCGTGCCAAACGCCCTCTTAATTAGTCAATACAAGACCTTTTAGAACCATTTTCTAAGATTAAACTATTAGGTTTTTAAATTTATGAATCAAATAGAAACTTACCTTCAAATGAAAACCTTATTTTAGCATTGTTATTTTATTAATAAATTTGGACGTATGAACTTGTGCCTTGCCACACATAATTAAATTTTGGCATCAACAAAAATTTTGACTTTCTCCATCAAGAACTCTCATTTTTTTCACAGTGACGAATGCTAATTATCAGACCACCTCAGTATATCTACCCAATTGATAGTTTTATTTGATCAAATGGTACAGATATTTTTCTAGTGCAAAATGAGTACAAAAAATAAATATAAAACATTATTTATATGATTCGATATTGTCCTACTATTGGATTATTGTTTATCTCAAGTTAAAAAAAAATATTTAACAATACTTTGTGTTTTCTTGTTTTTCAAAAAGGAAAAAAAAAAATTACAGTAATAATATATATATTTTCTTAACTATCTTATTTTTTTAAATTGCAATAATTATTGCATTATAAATGTAATTTAATTTAACCAATCAAATAAATAAAGAAAGAAAAAAAATATTATTAATTAACTTATAAACATACTTTTGTTGGAATATAAATTTTGGCGAATCAGAAATTGACACGTCATCACCCAACATTGATGACGATATTATATTTAATTAGAGATTAATTAAATTGGCAAGAATTCCTAAATTAAATTATGGCAAATCCCAATATACAATTGGGTTATGTGAAAGTCCAAAGGGCTAGGCCTAAAGTCAGTAGACCTAGTCTAGAAGTTAAGCCCAAAGTCAACCATGCCCAGTTGACAAGCCTAAGCCTATCTGGAGGCCTTCAGGAACTCTATAAATAAAGAGCTCTCTCATCAATTTCAAAGGTTCAGAAGTTGAAACTCTCTAGAGAACTTAGAGAGAACTCTTGAAAATCAAACACTCTCTGAACCATACCCTTTTTAAACTAGAAAACTTTGCAGATTGAGAACAAGTTGCAAAGCCCTCGAAATAAATCCACATTCGAGAATAAGCTGCAAAAGCCCTCGAGACAAATTCACATTCGAGAACAAGCTACAGAGCCCTTGAAATAAATCTACATTCGAGAACAAGCTAGCTGCGAAGCCCTCGAGACAAATCTATATTCGAGAACAAGCTGTGAAGCCCTCGAGATGAATCTACATTCGAGAACAAGCTACAAAGCCCTCGAAACAAAATCCATATTCGAAAACAAGCTGCAAAGCGCTCGAGACAGATGCACATTTGAGAGAAATAATCAGAGGAACAAATTAGAAATTATACTCCACTATATTCAAATTAATATAAACATAAATTTATTTACACGTGTCTCATTTCTTTTCTTTGTTGAAATCACGTGTGAGCAATTTTATCTTATAAATTTTGTATAATTATAATTTTAGAATATTATATTATTTATAATTCATTGTCTTTTTTTTTTTGGATAGATTATAATGGTTTGTGTTGAAAACAAATGTACCAAAAGTTCAATTAATTTAATAAATTACAAAATCGGATATATAACCCACCAAACATTCACATGATATCTCCCATAGCCCAAAACCAAACGGCATTCATTATTCTTTGCAATCATCTGAGTGGCCACCAATGATTGGAGGGAATTTACATCCGTTCTCTCCTCCTTCAATATTCCCACGTGTTAATTTTTTTCCTCACGTGCGAGCCAGCCAGCCACATAGAGTCCTTCGGGTAATGCCATGGGACCCACAACTTACAGAGAGGACCCCACTCCACCTCCCACTGACTTCCTTGCGATTTTGATTTGATCCTCAAAAGAAAACGCGTGAATTTTCTCAAGGACTCTGCAACTCCAATGGCAATTTCGTAATTTCACCCTCACACGAAGGGGCAGAAACGGTCCATCCTACAAATTATAGTTTGAAATCCTATTTTTTTATTCTAGTCCATATACTTTTAGTTTTTGTCGATTATAATTTACTTTGAAAACCTTAATTATAGTCTATAAATTTTAGAAATTATTCTTTTTTTCTTAATTAAAAAAATATATTTTATATTAGTTGAGTTATGATTGTAAAATTTTAATGTGAATTCAACTAATAACAAAACTCCTTTACCACATAATTTTGATGTAGTGCTGCACTGAATTTGCGATGAAAAGAAAGAGATTTTAAAAAAGGCCAACTCAATCACTTTTGAGAAATACATTTACTAAGCTTAAAAAAAGGTGTATGGATCAAATTTATAGAGTTGGAAAAAATATATATAGCTTTTAGAGTATCATAAGAAAAAAAATTTAAAGTCAATACAAATACAGTTCAATTGGTTAAAACTTAAGTATTGAAATAACTCAACTAGTTAAACACATATACTTTCTATTAAAAAGTTAGAAGTTTTATCCTCTCAACTCTACTTATTGTTGAAATCTAAAGAAAAAAAATACCCATTATTCTTCTAAAGGTGATGACTCGATTCCTATTTTTCAAAATTTGGATTAAAAAAACAAAGAAAAAAAATTCTTTTTTGAATTTATCAATATTTTTAGAGGTAAAAAATTCAAACTTCTAACATTTTGATCGAGACATATGCAAATTATGACTAAACTATACTCAAAGTAAAAGACAAAAATTAAAAACATGTTAGGACTGTTTAGAGCGCTGAATAAATTATAATAGTATTTGAATTATAATAAGTATAGAATATTCTACAAATTATTATAATCTACTTTCAAACACTCCAATTATTATTATTTTTAAAATTGCGTTGTGGAGTAGTTCGTTCGAAGATGGAAACGCCTGCACTGCCACAAAATTATAAATCTAAAGTTTTAAAAAAGAATAAAAGAGGAGAGAGAGAAATACGAGAGAAAGGGAGGGAGAAAATAGCCGCGAGGCAGAGAGAGTTGCGAAGCTTCACACTGCTTCTTCCTTCTTCTACGGCTGTTTTTAGGGTTTTTGTATCGATCCCTCTCCCCGTTGAAGTCTTTCTCTTTCAATTTCCTCTAAACCCTAATTTCCCCTTTTTATTTTCCCCTTTCTCTATTCAATTCCCTCCAATTCGTCTCTGAATTCGATACTTCGAGCCAGGTTTTCACAGGACACACAATGGGCGCGCTGGAGAGATCACAGACCAACTCCAATTCGATGCAGGTCAGCTTTCCTCTACTCAACTGATTAACTCTACTTTGGCCTATGGCTAGTCAAGTTACCGTATCTAACTTCAATTTCCTCGTTTTGGAGCTCGAGGTTGGTCTTTCAGTATTTTATTTTGGATTTTAGTTTATTTCTTCTGCTCTTCTGCGTCGTGGAAGAATTTAATTTAATATGAACTAGAAATTTTCAATACGATTTAATTTAGAATTTTCTTTTCAGTGCAAAAGCTGTTTGCGTGCGGTTATGGGGGGGTCTTTGTGTGGGGGCATATGTTGGCACTCCCCAAAGTTTATATTTTGGTTAATTAGGGTTTTGAGTAGCGTAATTAATTGTCGTTGGTTGGACTTTGTATGCTGTTTTTGGTAGAGAAGATGGTAGAGGGTTGAGCGTTAACGAATGCTTAATTACATTTTGTTTCCTTTTCCTCGTGAAAATGTTTCAGTTTGAGGCCTCAAAGGATAGTTTTTATTTAACGCCTAGCTTTTTCTATTGTACTATCTAGGGACTTTAAGTACATGGATGCTAAAGACATTTGCAAAATCCTCATGGATAGAAATAATTTTCTAAAATTCACAATTAAATTCCTTTCTTTGGGTTTCCAATAAAAATACTGAAAAACATAAAATAAAATAAGTTGATGAACCAGCCGGAAAACTTCATAACGTAACCTTTAAAATTAACATAATAAAAAAAAACACGTGACATCATGAATGCGAAAAACAGACTGACTCAGATTCCATGGCACCATTAGCAAACGATTTTGTCACTCACTTTGTATGTCCTTACTTTTACCTAAAAAAGGTTTTAAGAAAAAGGTTGGAGTATTAAAAATAGCCAGTAAATAAGGCCACTACTAGGGTCAGGATATGCAAACACATGGAATATGATGTATGCAACTCTTTTTTGTAGTGGGACCTAAAACCTCTTCATCTTTAAACTTTTCTTTTAGATAGACAATTAACTCATCCTTCCTCTTCCAACTACTCGGTATTGTAGACCTCTCTTGAGGTTTTACTCCAGCTGATGGTAGGGGTGTTCAAAAAACCCAACTCGAGAAACCAGACCAACCCAACCCAAATTATAAGGGTTGGGTGGGGTTAGAAAAGATGTCGGTTTGGGTTTGGTTATAGTTTATGAGAACCGGCCGATTCGATTTGGTTCTCAGGTTCAAGAAAAAAACAAATTTTTTTTTTTGACAAGAAACAAACACTTTTCATTGAAATAATGAAAAGAGGCTAATGCTCCAAAATACAAACACCACAGAGGTGAGGAAAAAATCGAAAAAAGAAACAAGTCAACATTAAAACATAAAAGAACAGAGCTTTAAAGCTTTAGAAGGAAACAATAAAATCATTCCAGTTTAAACAAATAAATATCTTGAAGAGAGAAGCCGAAGAATAATTTAGACAAGGAACACCAAGAAGAAGTTCTCAGACGAGCTGACTCAAAACAATCAATCCAAAAGAGATGCTTATTCTGAAAATTTCTTTGATTACGCTCCAACCATAATTCTGAAAGAATGGCCTTGATCGCCTTAATCCATAATAACTTTGCTTTAGATTTCAAAAGGGGCTGGACCATAAAGAAGCTGAAGAACATTGCGTGAAAGCAAATAGCACAAACTGAGGGCATTAAGCAAAGTCTTGAAGATTTCTTTTGCAATACTTCCGAAGGATTGAGATTCCCATTCAACATAATCCACAACAAGATATTAATTCGCTTTGGACTCTGGGACTTCCAAATAGCTGAAAATAACTCTTGCTCCAAGGGAGAAGAAGAAATCAAATGATTATTTAATGATTTCACCGAAAATAAGCCTGAAGAGTCAAAAAACCATCACCTGGAACCTTCATTATAACCCATAACCCCAAGGGAAATAAGACTTGAAAGGGCTTGAAAATCAACAACCTCGTCATCCTTTAATAGTAGTCAAAAAGAAAACTGCCATGAACTTGTTTGAGAGTCTCAAAAATCAGAAATGCAACCGGATGGAGAAGAAGAAATAGCAAATAACGTCGGAAAACTACTTTTCAAAATGCTACACCATGGACCTTCATAATAAAATGATAAAGAACGAAGTCATCACACAAAAATTTACGCTCCCTGTAATAAACTCCAAAACATTTAACTTACTCTCATCCCACATTATCAGTAGGCCACCAGATCTTCCCCATGAATTAACATTAATCCAACCCACATCTCTTGAGCTCCATAAGGAAATAATTGAACAGTTGTCAAAAGATGCAGTCTTAGCTTCTTGAAATAATACCAAATCCAAACACTGATGTTGCAGAAACTTCTTTTTTGCTACACGCTTCGAATTATCCCCGAGACCTCTCTTATTCCAAAAAACAATCTTCATTCAATTAACTGACTATATCTTAAGGACAAAGTGGGGAGATTTCCTTGAGTCGGATATCACAATCTTGGATAAGAGAGAAAAATTTGTTAGGAATTTCAATCACAGATGAAGACAAACCTTCTTTGTCCTTCCAAATCTCACCTGATCCAATTTCTTTTTCCTGAAAAATGAGCTCAAAGGCTGAAGCAATAGAGTCTTCCACTACTACTTCACAGTTTCTGTCAACCAAAACCTGAGAATCTGATTCAACGCTACTAATGCTTACATCTGAGTCATCATCAGAATCAAATAGAGGAAAAGAAGCAGAAAATACCTTGTTGCCCTGAGTAGAAGAATCAACAAAAACTCCTTTTGTCAAAGAAGGATTTGTTTGAATAATGGACTGGGAAAAACAATTAGAAGCTGATGGATCTGAAGGCCCATTGCAATCAGAAGGAAGAGCAGTTGAAGAAGGTAAAACTGGAATTAACAGCCTAGAACAAGACTCTTCAATAGTATCCGGATTATGATTGGAATTCTTATGAATTGAATTTAATGAGACTGTCTTTTCAACTTTTCGAGAATAATGAAGGGGATAAGCTTCTGTTAACTTCTGCAGAATTTCTTTGGCATGAGACTTTACTGAATGATTATTAAAATCAGAAGTTGTAGTAATTACCAGGGGAGTAGCGTTCACATTAAAACCGTTTTTAATTAAAGAAGGCTCTTCGATTACCTCAACCTGAGACTCATGCAGAGCATCAACAATTAATACATCCTTATTTAATGTAACAGACGAAATTAAAGCATCATTGGACAAAACATCCTTCTCCAAAGGAATTCCAGTCGACTCCTTAAGGCCTGAGTTGTCTTCAATTAAATTCCCAACACCTTCATTAATATCTTCAGGAAAAAAACATTTGGTTCAACCCAAACTGAACCGATTTTTACTATATGCATACACTTTTTTTTAGGGTTTCATTCTTACCGTTCCAACAACTTCCCTTCCCCTTGTTCTCGATTGTTTGCCCTTGTCGTTGCCATCGTCGACTTCGATTCCATTCTAGTCAACATAGTTTCAATCTTTCTTTCAATTCCATCTAGCTGCAACGAAGGTCGAAGAACTTCATCTCCTCGCCATCGTGATTTGCCAACTTCCATTCTGTCTTGTCATCAACTCACTAGCGTCACCAACGTCGACTTCCAATCCAGACTTTCCTTTAGTTCTTCTCTTCGCCATCATAGATTATGACTTTCATTTGCCGTCGTCATGCAGCTTCCAGACGAAGGGAGTGAGTCCCTCTTCCCGTCGCTCACCATCCCTCGCCGTGCAACTTACCATTTAAATATATTTATTTCCTTTTGATTGTTGGTGATTACTCATAGCAAAGCAGCCAGGATAATCCACCTTCTCACCATCGAAGAATTTATCTATGTGCTTTTTGGTTCCTAAATTGAGAACAGAGCCACCTCAAAGACTGCAAAATCAAACATAAAGATGTTTCCATAACTAGAACTCAATTTCAAGAAAAAATCAAGTTTGAATTAAAATTTTCCATATAATTTCTTCATTTCGATTAAGGCAAGGCTGCTATTTAAGCCTAGACGTATGTTTTTGCTCCTATTGAGCAACAAATTTACACAACTAAAATTAAATTCATGATTAGCACATTTTTTTTCCCACACCCGATAGTGAAATTAGTTGTTGCGGTTACATTCAATGTTTGGAAAAGAAACATACAAAATTTTAGAGAGAACCTTGCTAGTGAGGGGAAGAGAATTTTTTTTAGAAAGGGGAATGTTAGCGAGATAAAAAAAGGCACACACAACCTGGAGACCCAACTCGGAAATATATGGGTTGAGTTGGGTTGGGTTGCTCTCATGAGTAGGGTTATTCAACCCAAAAGCTTAAGCTGATGGGTTATGGTAAATTTAATTATATCAACACTGCAACACTCCCCCTCACTTGTGGGCTTGGAAATTTGTAGAATGCCCAATAAGTGAAAATCAATATTAATTGGGGAAGAAATATCATTACAGGGGTTCGAATTCAGGACCTTCTACTATGATATCATGTTAAATTATCAATCAACCGAAAAGCTTAAGTTGATGGGCTATGGTAAATTTAATTATATCAACACTCCAACAGCTCGAGTTAGGGGATTGACCAACTTGAATTTTCAGGTTGGTCCAAAAAACTCTCTTAACTCGACCCAACTGAATCCATGTACACCCTAGCTGATGGTTAGTTGGCATCCAATCAACGGAGTTGAGTTGCGGTCTACTAGGTATCTCATTTTCATTCATTTTTCTCTAGGTGTATATCACTTTCATGTACATCATTCCTATAATAGGAGGGTAATTGCCACAAAATTTTTTACATAGAAAAATCATATGCAACATACAAATGCATGAGGTCCCTAAACAAAATTTAAAATCATATAATGACGCAACATGAATGAACTTTTCATACATGCAAAAGCATCAACCTCTTGAATGCTTAACATTTGTGGTTACTTCATACAATAATTATGGCTTTCGCATTCAACAGTCTCATCATTCATGACTATGTTTCAAACGATCAAGTAAAACACTTTCATTCATGACTATGTTTCAAACGATCAAGTAAAACACTTTCATACATAATCATAAACATTTTCAGCAAACAATTCCCAACCTAGCACTAAGGCATTTTGGTAGTGAAGCCACATACTTTATTAACAAACCAAAAACTAGCTGGGCTCAACTTAAAAGTCCTCTAACTAACCTGAAACAATTTCCAAAATTGAGAATTTTAGTCAAACTAATCTTGAAACTTAATTTAAAGTTATTAAGTGACCCAAAAGATAAATAAGAGGGCACTAACATGTCTTTACCCAATGTCGCCCTTTAAATTCCAATCTAATCAGTCCGAACCTAAACATAAAGTGGTTCTAGTGGTTAAAAGTTAATTTGAACTATTTTAATCGAATTTGAAAGGAGTTCAGAGTGAGCGTTACCCTCTAAATCTTACCAAAGAGGCTTGGATCTTTACTGGTTGGTGTTTGAATAGGCTCGAACTCACAGATATGAACATTTTGGGCTATGGGTACTTCGATTTTAGGTCATTTGGGGTGTGGATCATAGCCAAAAATGTAGGTCTTGCATCACCACACTGTTTTCCATTGTGGGTGTCAAAGGAGAAGCTTGCCAAGGACAGATCGACATGGTTTCGTCATTGCTGTTTGTGGGTTGTTGCAATTGCTGTGTGGCCACATACGAACGCCGCTATGGGTAAGACAAAGCACTGTCGAGAGGGCTTCTAACTTGGACTACACCGCTGCTTGTCATGAATGCTACCATCACGAATTGCAAAGATTTGTTTGTGGGGCCGAAACTGCATCAGTCACACGCAGTTGGAGCAAACTGTGCACGCATCGTCGTTTGCTGGAGAGTCGTGTGTGTTGTTGGTCTGCAAGCATCAAGGTTGCTGGTCTACTTGCCAGAAACGCAAGCTGCTGTTGCATATAGGGGAAGACGCCAATGTGGATCGTGTCGTGCGAAGCTTCGCATGGTCGCTGGAAACGCTGTAGTCGTGCCATAATCGCCGATTGGAGGGGGTTGTTATAGTTAAATGCGTGGGGCTCGTCGTCGTTGTCGGAGGGAGGAGGCGCGCACTGAAGAGGAGTTTCACAAAGAGAGGGGCGGTGGCTGGGTAAGGTTGAGAGAGAGGAAGAAAGTGGGGTTTAGGTTTTTCCTTTTTTTTTTTTCCTTTTTTCTTGATGACATCATAAATAGTTTTTATTTCCTATTTTCTTTTATCTTCTTTTGTTTTTCTTCTAATTTTAAAAACCTCATAAAACTCTAATTAAACTCCAAAAAGATTTGGGTAAAATCTTAATGGATGAACTCGGGCTTTTCCAACTTGAAATAAAAAAAATCCAAGGAATAATTAAATTCTCAAAATTATGAATTTGAGGCTTAATTAAAAATCTCTCATCTAAAATTAAAAAAAATTAATTATCTTAATTTAAACCCATTTAAATCTAATTTGCTCAAATTAGATTTCAAGCAATAGTTTTGATTCGAATTAATCTCCAAAGGAGTAAAATTGGCTTCACCAGAAAACGCTGGGCGTTACATTTTACGTAGTAAACCATTGGTTGCTGCAATTTCTCTTTAGAGCTACTCATTTGAGGTACTATATAGGATTGTTATATTATTTGAATTGATTAGCAATAACGTGACAAAAGTAGAAGGCAATTGGGTTATTGTAATGCCAACATTATCAATGTTAATGTTGTCAATATGTCGAGAGAAATGACACTCTACCTTTACTCTCCCTCTTGCATTGCCCTTTGCAACTCAACTTAGCTATCCACTCCTTCTATATCGTCTTTCTTGGCTTGAGTTTTGTTGTTCTTCTTTAGGTTTTTGTTGTTTAGCTATAGTGGCTTGATACAACTTTACATGAGTGCCGTATTCCTCTTCCGTTTTCATTTTTTGATAAGATTTCGAGTGTCATATTTGATAACCCAATATCGGGAGACCATCCCCCTACAATACGAGTGTCATATTCAACATAACTTTTTTATTTTTCTATTGATTATGAGGGGAAGAACGAGGGCATTGGGTTTTAATTTTGGAAAGGAGTAAGTCAAGCCTTAATGGAACTTTTTGTTGTTTGGTTTGAAGATGTTTGGGAAAATTCGGTTGATTGTTGAAATCGCATAGATCTTCGTGAAAATATGTGCTTGGTTGGATTCTATGGAAGGAAAAAAAACCCATAAATACATGGTTGTTTTGCATAAAAGTAACAAAATTTTACCACCATGGGAAAGAAAGAAACGTAGTAACTATTGCGAGGGTTAATTAACAAAATAAACGACTTTCTTCTTGGAAAAAGGCTTTCTTTTCTAAGGGAGGGAGGCTTACTTTGATCCATTCAATTTTGAGTGGGATTCCCATCTACTTTCTTTCCCTTTTTAGGGTGCTTGGCTCTGTGAACTTGTGGGAAGGAGTGGATGAGGGTGGTGGGGCCCACTTGGTCAAGTGGGAGGTTGTTTTGAAGCTGGTTGAATTTGGGGCTTTAGACATTGGTAACTTGAGATTATTTAATGAGGCTCTTTTGGCAAAATGGTTGTGGCGTTTCTTCATGGAGCCAAATGCTTTGTGGTGTAATATTATTATTATTTTGATGAAAAACCAAACTTTCATTGAGAAAAAATGAAAGAATACAAGGGCCTACAAAAGAAAGGAGAGCCCACGAAAAAAGGGGGAGCTGCTAACAAAAACGGGCTCCAATAAAGTAAAATAAGAACTAGCGAATAATTACAAACAAGCTTCGACACCGAAGCCCAGAGGGAAACATAGAATCTAACAAGGGACCACACATCACAAAATGATCTTTCCCACCCCCTAAAGGTTCTATTATTTCTAGGTCCATAGGACCCAGACAACAACACTAACCCCTACCTGACACAAAAACAGCACTTTCTCACGAAAAGGCGAAAAAAGGAGCTCCACGAACAGCTCTGTACAACTCTAAGGCTTGACAAAATTATAGCCAAACTCCTCCAAACTCCACATGCAAAATCACTCCCAGAGGATATGGATCAGGTCCTCAGTATCCATCCTGCAAAGAATACAACAAAAAGGACCAACCAAAGGAGAAACTCTAGCCAAGGTCCAATCAAGGGTGTTAACTCTTTTGTGCCATACCTGCCACAACAAGAACTTAACCTTGTAGGGAACCTTCACCTTCCACAGCGAGGAGAAAACAGAATCTCTCGAAGGGTTAGGGTTAACACGCGACTGAAAAAAGGAACCACAAGAGAAACCCTTCGAAGGGAAAAAACTCCAAAGACGAACATCCCCCCTAGTGGGACTCAACTGGACTTGATTAAGGAGGGACAACAACTCGACGACCTCTGTCATTTCCCTAATGGTCAAAGCACGACAAAAACCAAAGGAGGGAGAAGAAGGGACTCCAGAATGGACGCATGGCCATCAACCTGAAGGATTGAAGCCACTGTCTGATTTTTAAAACGGGACAAGTGATACAATTGGGGAAACAAGGAACAGAGGGGACAATCCCCCAACCACTTCTCCTCCTAGAAAAAAGTTCCCCTCCCATCCCCCACCACACAATGTACAAACTGAGAAAAAACAGGAGACTTTGAAGAGATTTCTTTCCAAAGGTGTCTACAAGTGCTAATCACTCCACCAGCAGTCCACTCAAAAGGATAAGGACCATACTTACTATGAGTTTATGCCATAAGGTATCTGCTTCATGATAGAATTGTCAAAGCCATTTTGCCAACAGGGCCTTATTCCTAGCCCTAACATTACTAATACCTAACCCTCCGAGGTCTATTGGCCTAGAGACAACCTCCCAACTCACTGAGACCTTTTCCCTTCATCCACCCCCTCGCACAAAAAATCCCTCATAAGCTTCTCTAAAACCTTGCTAACCTTACCAAGAATTGTACAGAGGGACATAAAATTCAAAGGCATCCCACTTAGGAGTTAGGACCGACTGAATGAGAGGGTGTCTCCCCCCTTTTGAAAAGTAACTCTTTCTTCAAGAAACCAATCTCTTACGAACCTTGTGAAGGACCGGGTCCCAAAAAGAGAGACTCCTTGGGTTATGACCAAGGGGAAGACCCAGATAGGAAGATGGAAAACTACCAACCTCACACCCAACTAAAGAAGCCCATCTAGCCAACTTCCCAGGATCGCTATTAATGCCCAAAATCTGACACTTTCCTCTATGAATCCAAAGCCTCGAAATCGCCTCGAAAAGCCTTAGGATCTAATTCAAATTGAAGAAGGAATCCTCCCTGTCTGAACAGAAGAAAAGAGTATCATTAGTGAACTAGAGATGAGAAAGGGAAACTCGATCCTTCCCAACCTGGAAACCTTGTATAATGTTAGCCTCCACCCCTTTGGACACAAATTCAAGGTATCCACCACTACCAAGAAAAGAAAGGGGGATAGAGGGTCGTCTTGCCTTAGACCCCTAGAAGCTTGGATCCTTCCCCTAGGCTTGCCATTGACCAGAATGTAAAACTAAACAGTTCTAACGCAACTCCACATCCAAGACCTCCATTTGTAGCCAAAGCCCTTTTTAGCTAGAACTTTATCCAGGAAATCCCAATCCACATGGTCATAGGCCTTCTCAAAGTCTATCTTAAAAAGAATCCCCTCCTTCCTTGATCTACAGTCCTTTATAGCTTCGTTCACAATCAGGGCCTGATCCAAAATCTGTCTACCCCCTACAAAGGCCCCTTGCGATTCAGAAATCGTCGATGGGAGAACCTTTCTTAGCCTATTAGCTAGAACCTTTGCAATGATCTTATAAACACTAGTCACTAAAATTGAAACCAAACCGATTCAAACCGAAATCAAAGGGAAAATCAGTAGGTTTGCTACAAACCAAAGGGTTTGGTTTGATCTTTGGTCTTGGCCAAAATCATATCGAACCGAATTGTGAACACCTTTAATGGCTATGTCTGAAAGATTTGTGGAATTACACAAAGAAGTTTGTGATCACATCGCCATCACATCTGCTTTGCTGTTTTTTCGACACCAAGGATTTCACCAAGTTTAGAGCCTACAAGCTCCCAAAAGCGTTGCCATGACTTGTTCATGTTTTGTTTCTCATGAGTTTCCCTCACCAGTGTAGATCCTAGCGATATTATAGCCATATTTGATGTAGGGTCTTTTATTGGCATTATTGGTTCTGCTTGTTTAGTGAAAACAACTCTTCCATCAAGGAAAGGAGGTTTTGTATTTGTCAAGAAATTGCAACATGTTTAGCTTGAACTCAGCCAAAATAACATCACGATTATCTACATACATGAAAGAATAGTTCTTACCATGGACAAGAAGAATGACCTTATGCTCTTCCTCATTATCAAAGTCAATTTGCACCTCAGTACCCCTAACAGCTCCTGATCTCAAAAGTCGTCGATCTTCCCAATGTTCATTACAACAGTTAGCCAAGACAGTTTTTTGCTCTCAGCAAGGGTCATCTTGGTTCCATCTGGACAGACCTGCATCAAAGATGCTGTTGACTCACTTTGATAAAGATTTTATTTTTTCGATAAGAAGCATAGAATGATATTATATTAAAAAAGGAACGAACCAAGGACCAACCCATGGGCGGGGACAACATACAAGGCTCAAGCAGATTCTAAAAGAATGGAAAAGACTTTCAACGAAGGGGATTTGGTGATGGTTCACCTTCGTAAATCTAGGTTCCTCGTTGTCACTTATAACAAATTTAAGTGCAAGAACTTGGGACCCTTCCAAATCCTAAAGAAATACGATCTTAACGCTTACGAAGTGGAACTTCTAGCAAACTTATGCATCAAACGCTTCTTCAATATGGTAGACTTGTATGCATATCATGCTAAGACAGATTTTCATTAGCACCTTAAAATCGAGGATGAGTTATTTGAAAGGGGTGAAAATTGGTATAACCAACTACTAGTAGTTAGCCTAATTGTCTCGTTTGTTTACTTATCATGGGACTAGCTGGTAGGGTTGTAAAACTAGTTGTTGGTGAGTTTGTTAATTACAACTGGGTTTTAGGAGGTTAATTATCAAAAGGGTGGTTAATATAGTTGTATAAATGTCACTGCTCACCCTTCTAATCCACACTTTTACTTGAATAAAACTTCACTCCTTGGTTTACACCAATAATTCTCCTCCCGTGTAGAAATGTAGACCAAGCGTAACTCCTTTGTGTGCAAAAGGGTTGGAGACTTTTAGGTAATGTGATGCTCTCGTTTGAGCCCTTGGATGTCTCAAAGCATTCTAATTCGAGCATTCTTAATTGTTGGACCGTAGATACCTTCAAATTGATTGGGGATGTGCAGGTGGAGGTTTTGTTAATTGCGCTAAAGAGATGCTTAGAAAGTTGGATTTGATGGAAGCTATGGTGGAAATTAAACCCTACTATAAACCATAATGACTTGGTTTAGTGGTCAAGAAGGGCCATGAGAATAATAAAGGACTTGGAGGGAATGGGTTCAAGCCATGGTGGCCCCTCCTACCTAGGATTTAATATCCTATGAGTTTCCTTGACTACCAAATGTAGTAGGGTTAGACAGTTGTCCTGTGAAATTAGTTGAGGTGTGCACACGCTGGCCGTAACACCCACGAATATAAAAAAAAAAGAAAAAAAATTAAAACCTACTATACCGGTTTCTTCCCTGCAGAATTATACTGTTGGAAGGTTCCTTAACCATGATAATCTTGGAAGGATTTGGATAATTGAAAATGATCTTGAAAAAGCCTATTGTAATGTGACAATTTTGGAAGGAGCTTTTACATGCTTAGGTGTTTAATTCTCTGATTGGTGTGGGGCTGTAGTCAAATCTCGTTTTAAGTGTAAAGTTAGTGGGTGTTATTGGTCTGCTTCTTCCTTTGGTTCATCTTTGACTATTTTTAAGGCCAAGGGTCATTTAATCATTTATTGAACCCAGGTTTTATGCTTGAAGGTCTTTTCTATGAGGAAGTTATTGCAAGTTCTTTGCATGAGAAGATTTTAAAAGTAGCTTTGTTTGAAGAGTTAGTGGTTCAGGAGCATTTAATATCGCTGGAAGCTTTTATTGAGCAAGCCCTGTTTTGAGGTTTTTTTTAGCATATGGTTGTTAGTTGGCGCCTTCTCTCCTCTTTGGTTGGATTTTTTGTGCCCTCTTGTGTGGTTAAGTTTGTTATTGGTTCGGTTCTCTTTTGCTTGGTGGAGTATGGTCTTTTTCTCAAGCCTTCATTGGTTTTGCAGAGTTTGGTTTGTTTTGGATTTGAAGATTCTTGGCAAGCAAGTTTCTTGTTGGCTTGTCTGTTTTGAGTCCGTTTCTCAGGTGGAGATTGTATCTTTTGAGTTTTGTGGGCTATTTTTTTTCTTTGGTTTTTTTTCCTCTTTCTCTCCCTGGTGGAGATTGTATCTTTTGAGCATTAGTCTCTTTTCATTCTATCAGTGAAAAGTTTTGTTTCTTGTTAAAAAATGTGACAATTTTTGATGAAGTGTTGAAAGCTATAGATTTGGCCAAAGATGGACAAGGTGAACAAGAGAGTGTATTGTCATAATTTATTTATTTTCCTTGTTTATTCTTCTCAAGGAAAATAGATGCTTCAAGGGAATTGAGGCAAGAAAACCTTCTTCCCCCTCATTTTTCTCCTAGTGGCTGACATCTTATTTCTAAGTAAACCTTTGAATAGGGCTGTGATTGTATAATGTCGTGGAAGGTTTGCAATGGGCAGTAATAAAACCTCAACCAGCTCATGTTTGCTGATGCTCATCTTCAATGATGATTTATGGTAAATTTAATTATATCAACACTTTAACATTCCCCACTTGTGGGTTTGAAAATTTGTAGAAGTCCCAACAAGTGAAAATCAATATTAATTGGGGAGGAAATGACTCTACAGGGGTTCAAACACTGGACCTCTTGCTCTGATATCATGTTAAATCACCAATCAACCCAAAAGTTTAAGCTGATGGGTTATGGTAAATTTAATTATATCAACACTTTAACAATATATATATATATATATATATATATATATATATATATATATATATATATATATATATATATATGTAAAATCATATATATATATATGTAAAATCTAAAGTAGATTTGTTTACGCGCAAATTTAAGGTTGCTTTGGGGGGGGGGTCCTTAATAAAACCACATTTTGCCATTAAATCATCAATAGCTTGCACTTAAAATTTTAAAAATTGATAAATAGAAGTTTTCATCTCTAGAAGGTAAGGTAACCTTTATAAAATCAGTTATTGCTAGCTGCTTTTATTATATGCCTTTGTTTAAATTACCTCTAGCTAGCGTTTTCGACAAAAACCTTGAGAGGCTATCTTGGGGTGATCAATCTAGATGGCAACTTATGAATGGGAGGTGGTTACTGGTTACCCAACCTATGCATAAAGGAGGTCTAGGAATAGGGAACATAAAGGTGGAAAAACCTTGCTCTTCTTTCTTGAACAAGAAATAACTTTTCATTGATTTGATGAAAAGATAATAACTTTTCATTGATTTGATGAAAAGATATAAAATGCTCAAGGATTCAAACTCCCATCTCTTATCAAAATGGCTTTGGAGATATTTTCTAGAAAAAGACAGCCTTTGGCTTAAGATTATACTGTGAGCAGGGTGGATGTCTCACTACTAATAACACAAAAAAAAGAATATGAGATATCCCTAAAATTTTATTTCTAGACAAAAAAATTGGTTTAAAAGATGCTACAACTTCAAGGTAGGTTGGTCGGGTTGTTGAGGCCTGCCAAAATTAAAACTAGCTTCCTACTCTAACTTGTAGAAATAGTGGACCAGGTCGTTATCCCAAGGGAACCAATTAATTAATTTCTCAAGGTTAAATTTGCAAGGAAATTAAAGATAAAACAGATCTTATCAAAGTTTCCAATTCAAGGTAGTCTCATCCAATTGTAATTATGATCCCGAGCTTACAAAAATATATCAATTACTACCTAAGTACTTAGTCTATTTATTTGGAAAAGCTGTGATAAGTTTTATTACCCTAATTCAAATGATTCTAACTAAGCATTACAACCAATTCCTATTATCTAATTAATTGGGCACGATAGCGTTTTATATTAACTCCATAACAACATTAAACGCGATGGGAAGACTAAGACAAGATTTATTAAGTGAGATAGCTACACCTAATCAATTTTGCTTCTTTAACTTCCTAAAATCCTTATCGAAAAGATAGAAAGAAGACTCTCCACTTGGGGCTCATCCTTTACATTTAAAGGGGGAAGACTCACCCTCCTTCAGGCAACATTATCAAATCTACCTACTTACTATCTTATCTTTATTTCAATTGCCCAGTAAGGTTGGCCAGGAGATGGAGAGATTATTCAGAAACTTCCTATGGAAAGGGGGAACGAACAATAATGGTTCTCATCTTGTCAGACGGAGTCATATTCTCCATCCCATCAATAAAGGAGGCCTTGGCATAAGCTCTATGGTGGATAGAAATAAAGCTCTCTTGGCTAAATGGATATGGCGATATCACCAAGAAAAGAATGCCTTGTGGGGAAGGATTATACATGCTAAATATGGACCCTCCACCCACTTGAACTGTGCGGCTCTAGCCAATTCAAAAGGCCCTTGGAAAAATATTGTTAAGCAACAAAACCTCATCACAAGGCGCATTTATCATCAAATTGGTAATGGAGACAATACACTCTTCTGGAATGACCCTTGGCTCATTAGCACCCTTTTGGCTACGCGTTTCCCACATTTGTATCGTCTCACACAATGCAAAATGGCTACAGTTAAAGAAGTATGGAACGCTGCGCTTAGATTTTGGGATCTTCGATTGGGGAGGAACTTGAATGATAGATAGGCTATTGAATAGGCGGATCTTAGTATTGCAATTGACCCATTATGCTTTCACAAAACGAGGATACAAGGAGATGGCCCCTCACTCCAAATGGCATTTTTTTCCACAAAATCCCTATTATTTGACATGGGAGATAACTCATATCTCCTTGAACAATCTTTGGCTAAAGCTATTTGGAAGACAATTACCCAAAGAAGATTAAAATTTTCCTTTGGGAGCTCGTTCACAAAGCCATCAACACCAAAGATGTTCTACAATGGCGCATGCCATACATGGCCCTATCCCCTGGGTGGTGCTCTCTAAGCAAAACAGACGACGAATCCCAAAACCATATCTTTCTGTCTTGTACTTTTGCTTGGGGATTCTGGAGCAAGCTATTTAAATCCTTCCGGTGGTACTTTATTCGCCCTCGAAATGTGACGGATCTTCTCCCTATTGTCTTGATGGGACATCCCTTCAAAAATGTTAAAGCCTTGCTATGGATGAATATTATTCGAGCTTTCTTTTGGGTGCTTTGGAAAGAGAGAAACCAGAGAGTTTTCCAAGAAAAATAGTTATCCTTTGAAGCTTTTTTTGATCTTGTTATATATTACGCTATATCTTGGTGTAAACTCTCACCTCTCTTTGCTTCCTACTCTTATGCTTCCCTTATAGTCAGATGGGAAAGCCTTTTGTAATTATCATGGATCTTGGATCCCTTTTGTAATTTCATACATCAATGAAATTGTTTCTTATCAAAAAAAAAAAAAAAAACTTCCTAAAGTTTATCATGCAATCTATGTAACTAGGAACGACCTAAATTACACACACACGAGACAACTCTATTGCTACTTGATTCAAGTATTCATTTATGACACTTACAAACTCATGCATAGCAAACATACAAGCAAGCAATATAATTGAAGCCTCAATTCAATTAATACAACATGCTCATAAGAATAAAGCAAGAAGAAAAGAAATACTTGGATAAAGAATTGAAATTGTACTGAAGCCCGAAGCCTCACAGTCTTACAATTGGACTTGAAACGACCCTTGAATCAGAAACATGAACTCTAGCCTCTCATCGTGACAATATGACTAAAATTCGTCATGGGTTGATCGCTACAAATGCTCAAAGTAAAATACAAAAGAAAGCTCTAAAAGAGTGTCTAAGAACAAAAGCCTAAAACAAGTCACGGATTGCCCTAGGAGAAAAAGATGGTTTTGTATGCAGGGGCAACGCCGAGCGCCCTTGCAAAGAAGGAAATAATTGCAAAAATTAGTGTAGCATCGAGATGCTTTAAGTAGCATCGAGACGCTACGCACGGAATGGGATGGGCACATGCGTTTACAGCATCTTGATGCTGTGAGTAGTGTCTTGATGCTACCAACGTTGAGCAAGGGGAATCGTAGCATTGAGCATGGCGTGTTTGACATATTTTCGTAGTGTTGAGACGCCCAAAGTAGCGTCTCAAAGCTACTTGCACGGGTCTCTTGGCCTTGTGGTGAGTTGCAGCAGCGTCTTGACGCCCAAAATGGGGTTGAGATGCTGTCCTCTCAGGTCAAATAGCTTGATCTTCATTTCTTCGTGCCTTGGTTGCTCAATTCAAGTCCAAATGGATCTTTTTGATCTCGATTCATCCAATGTGCTCAAACAGCCCCGAATTGCTCGATCTCTACAAAATAGGCAATTAAGCACGTGAGAGTAACAGAACTAGCATAAAATAAAGCATATAAATAGCACATTTTAGGTGCTATCGTAGGTATAAGGGGATAATATTAGATTCTAGGATAATTGTTGAGCTTTTGATATTAGCTTCCAGAGCTTGTTTCCTATGAGGAACAGAGTAACAAAAAAATGGAATATAAAAGCTAAAGAGATGTGTTGTCATGAATGAGTTACCTGGAAACTTGATTTCAGAAGTAACTTCAACAATGCTGAAACGGAAGAGTGACTTATAGGAGCTTTGATTATGTTAAAGAGATGAAGACAAGAGGATCTGGTATTTGGAGGCTGCGGATAATTTTTTTTAGTACGTCTACCTTTAACTACTCATATACAAAATATCCGTTTGTTCACCAAGCTCCATGAGAAGATCTAGAAAAGAGAAGCTCCTAAAATGATCAACTTCTTCATTTGGTCTCTCCATTGGGGATGAATTAATTACAAATGAAAGTATGAAAGGTTGAAGAAAACTCATCCTGACATCCGAATTTCTCCTATCTGTGTATTTTGCTTAAGCTGCAACATTGGAGCAGTGAATCATATCTTCTTAAACTGTGAATTTGTTCTTAAATGGTGGTATTTCTTGCTTAAAAAGTGTGTTATTCACTTGTGTTTTCTTAGAACAATCAAAGAAACTTGGGAACAAATCGTGTCTCGTATTCCCTTCAAAAGGAAAATATGAAATCTGTGGACAAATGCTGGAACATCGATTCTTTGGGAACTTCGGCTGTAAAGGAAAGTAGATAATGACATCTATGTTATAGGACCTTTATGTAGATAATGACATCTTTCGAGAGACTTTCCTGTAGGAAAATTTGTAACTACCCTCTTTTGGTTATTTGTCCTAATTGGATTGCTTTTATGTAAGCTCTCAGGTGAGTTGTGAAGATGAAGATCTCTTTTCCTCTCTTTTGTTTTCTTTCTTTTTTAAATAAAGCTGTTTCTTATCAGAAAAAGTTTAGTTCCATAAACTTTCCAATATTTGTTATCATTATTTAGCTTAGTTTGTACATTATATTAGAATATTATCACATGGTAGTCCTTGTTTGGATTTGGTTCACAATTAACAAGTATGGATGTATAATTTGAGTTCAGAAGATTCTTTTGTTCATGGTATACAACATTTGGCTTCTTGGTGGAGTTCAACCCACAAAGACTTTTTTCTTGTAATTATAGCCTCTCCTTGAATATTAGAAATTGGAAGGGCATCTTGTGTTAGAGCTTCCTGGGTTCTCTCTATCCCACCTTTAGGTTATGCTTTTATGGCTTTTATACAATCCTCTCTGTTTCTTATCAAAAGAAAAAGTATGGATGTATATTTCAATTGGAAATGCTAGATATGGCCCTTGGCGCATATTTTCTAATGGTGTACGTGAATTGTGTTTTTTTGTTCCTTTCAATATCATTGAGGTCTTATTGTCTAAGATGCCTTACATCAGGGCACTTTGTGAAAATTGCTACAAAACAAATAAACAAGTAGTTAAATAATAATTAATTTAAAATTTTGAAAACATTTTTTCAGCGTGTTAAGGTTTACCGGTTGAATGATGATGGCAAGTGGGATGACCAAGGAACAGGCCATGTCACTGTGGACTATATGGAGGTTTGTCTGACTTCGTGATCTGATTGATGTTTCTGAAACAATGAAGGGACTATGCAACTGCACTGCATTTTCTCATAAAATTTGTAATCATTAAAGAATCTTTCATTTGGCTTCTTTTGTTTTAACTTATATGTTATTATCATAGAGATCAGAGGAGTTGGGGTTGTTTGTCATTGACGAGGAAGACAATGAGACTTTACTTCTGCATCGTATCAGCTCAGATGATATCTATCGAAAGCAAGAAGGTATTTCTAAATTATTCCTTGAGTAGAGCTTGTTAGGCACGATATAAACCAATATTTAAATCATTTTGGTTGGTTTGGAGGTTGTGGGCTATTGTCCCTTCCCCTGTTAGGAATATTATGCTTCTTTTTCAAAAAGAAAAGAAATAAAAAGAAAAGAAAAATAAGAAGCAGACCAACATTATGAGTCCAAGGGGCCTATAGAGTTAAATATAGAATACACAATTTGAATAAATGTTTGAACTGCAGATACTATTATTTCATGGAGAGATCCAGAATATTCAACAGAGCTAGCACTTAGTTTTCAAGAGGCTACAGGATGCTCTTTCATTTGGTGACAACCAACCTTCCCAGTTTACTTTCTTTATATTTCTTCTCTTTGCATTAGGTAAAACTCTAATACGCTCCTTATTCAGGGATAATATCTGCAGCGTACAAAGGAATCTTCAGTTTAGTACTCTTAGCAGTAAGTGTGTATAATCTTCATATGTAGCCTTTAATTCTTGAAACGACTCGTTAGTTCATCTGCACATCGTAAAATTGCCACCATTTTACTAGATGGATATGTTTAGATCTTATAAGTCGAAATGTTGTTCACATTTATGTCATTTTCTTTGTATTAGAATTTTATATCTTCAAGGCCCTGAGATTTTTAAAGCTCCAGGAAGATTCAAACAGTTCGAATCACCACGATCTACATAATGGTCTCAATGTCTTCTAAACTTGGATGTTTTTTTTGGGTTCTTCAACTTCTGTCTCTATGATGTCTGTCATGATGCTCTCTACCCTTCTCTCCCCTCCAACTCTCACCTGTCAACCCCACTCCTAATGACCCCAAAACCTTGCTTGCATAGCAGTCGATAAACCCACCATTGTTACATCTTGGAATTACTCTAAAAGAACAATCTCCATTGATCACAAAACCTTCTCCATTGCTTTTGACGAACTATAGAGGAAGTCGGGTTAAGATAAAGGAGAGTAGTTGATTCTCTTCCTTTAAAGTCTCAGTCATGTGGAACTCCCTTTTCTAGCTCTCATCCTCCCTCAAAACTTTGTTTGATGAATCTTGCTCCTACAAGTTTTTCAAAGAACAAAGAGTTGAAGACTATGTCATCTAGATAAAAAAAAAAATTAAAGAATAAGAATGGCTATTGTGTCGAACTCTTCCAACTGAGCCACAACAGAGGAAAAAGCAAAAACAATGGAGAAGTATAAAGATACGTTGGTCAGAGGCATTAAATCCAAGGGTTCCCCAATCGACATTAAGAGATGTAAGTAGGCATCCCATCTATCCAACCACCCCGACCGCATTTAAAGCTCCGACCAATTCAATCTAATAGTTCACCTACTTAAAACAATCTCATTCACAAGAGCCGAAACCCATTAATTTAAGTGAGGTTATAACCATGATGGTTGGCTCTCCATAAGTGAAGCCATATGTGATCATTTGACGGGGAGATGCTCTATTAATCCATTAATGGCCAATAAAGCCCTGATCTGCTATCACGACCCTTTTAGAACACAAGACCTTTGCACTAATTTCAAATGCATATTCATAGGACCTTTTTACCTAAAATTTTACAAAATGAATTTCGTAATTTTTTTTATGAAGAAAACTTGACTCCTCCTACCTCCTATCAGCCCAAGGACTCATTTAATGGGCTTAGACATAGAAGACTACTTATCAAGCCCTTTACGAGACTCAAGCCCATCCTTGGGGGCTTGGACAAGCCCATTCGGCCTAACAAATTTTCTAACTCTTTTGTTTCTCTAAACTCAAGTCTTTTCAAAGTTCCTCCTCAGTGCTCTGGAACTTGTATTGATTTAGCGCTCGTCCAATTAACAAACCAATTCCTCAGGAGATTTTTCTACCTCCTCAAAACTCATGAAATCTCAACAAACTAGATATTAGCCCAAGGGGCCCCACCTTATTCGATCATTTACCCCTAGCTCTAAGGCAGATTGGCTCCACCCTTAGAGAATGTGACGTATGTATCATGACAATCCCCACCCTGAAGAAGAAGAATCAACCCATAAAAAGTCTATCAAAGCAAAGAGAGAGCTGAAAGGTCTTCACTCATCTATCAACTACGTCAAATCCGTGTCAAATCCGTCTCCATTATTTATAGGGAGGGCCATTCCCTTAATCAGTGAAATTCCTCTCTTGGAATGTTAGGGGCCTTGGATCTTGGAGAAAGTGAGCTCTAATCAAATCTGCTATCTTGAATTACATCTTGAATCTTGTCCTTCTCCAAGAGACTAAGTTGAATCATGTTGATAGGCGGTTCATAAAATCCATTTGGAGCTCCATCCACATCGTTTGGGCCTTCTTAGATGTGGTGGATTCCTCCAGTGGCATTCTCATTTTATGGAGCGATCTAGAGTGCCAGGTCAAGTATGATTAATTTTATTCTATCAGAAGGATTTTCCTTTTTCCTTTTGGCTATCTAGTGTTTATGACCGATCCAGAAGATCCCTTCAGTATTTATTTTGGTAGGAGCTGAAGGATGTTGTAGGATTGGGAGGTGATTGTTAGGTTCTTTCGTAGCATGAGAAGTTTTATAATTTTGATCAGGGTCATTGGAGGGGACTTACAACATCAACTTGCAACATGAAGTTTTTTTTTTTAATAATTTCACCACTTCTCACAATCTAACGGACATTCCTATTCAAAACACATGTTTTACTTGGTCTAGCTTTCGTGAACATCCAACTCTGCCCCTCCTTGATAGATTTCTCATCACAAGCAATTGTATTTTGAAATATGGCGATGCCTTTCTCATGAGATTGGATAGAGTCACATTAGATCTCATTTCTATCACCTTGATTATTGAAGATATTAGATGGAGATCTTCCCCTCCATTTTAAGATTTTTTTTGATAAGAAACTTCAGGTATATTATGCACATGGCCAAAAAAAAAAAACAGCCGGAAGAGAGAACCTCTTACTTTTTTAGTAGAGCTTTCCAATTGGATTGAGTCATGGACAAAGCTATAATTACAAAAGAATTTCTTGTGCCTCACACACCACCAAGTTATAATTACAAAAGAACCCCCATTTTAACAAAGCTGGGCACCATCATAAATCTTTCCTTCCTCTGTTGTTCAAGGATTGGTGGAATCAACCCCCATACGTGGATGGCTAGGACACAGTCTCATATCCAAGTTGAAAGACTTTAAACAAGTCCTAAGGGGGTGGAACAAATCCTCCCTAAGAGATGCTGAAGAGCATTGAAAGCTATTGATGCCTTTGGGCAAGGAGCCCCTCCCAGCAGAATGGAGGATCTATTGGTTGAATATAAGAGAGAAGCTTCTGGAATTGGTGGCTTTAGAATGTACTTGATGAGGCAAAAATCCAAGATCGGGGGGTGAGAACACTAAGTTCTTCTACCTTATTTTATTAGCTTGAAAAACTGTTTTCATAAAAAAAAACAAAAACTGTATCTCTGAAATCCTCTTGAGAGATGGATACAATCTCCTTAGCAGTGGAGCAATTGGGGTAGAGTTCATAACTTTCTATCAAAATCTCTATACCAGAGCCCATAAATCTTAGAAGCACAAGCCCAATCCTTGGAAGTTGCATTCACCAAGGAAGAGACTACAATGCTGTCCTCTCATTTGGAAATAACAAAACACCTGATGGTTACACAACTGAATTTTTCAAAACTCGTGGAACACATGTATAATACTCTTGCTATTATCTTTTAACTCATGGAATGAGACTATAGACTTATAGTCATGAATGGTTTGAGGATCTACTTACATAATATTATCTTTTAACTCATGGAATGAGATTTGAATCCAATTACACAAAATTGGGATATGGGCTTTTGAACAAACCTAAAGGAAGTGGAAATAGCTGAACAGTCGAGTGGCTTTGGTCTTTTAACCCCTTGGCGTCCTTCACAGTCAAGTTTCTATCCCAGATTTTGATAAGCAACAGTGAACACCAAAGATTTCCTCTTTACCTCTGCATTTTGAAAGGAAGGCTCCCTAAAAACGTCTAATTCTTCCAATGGGAGTTAGCTCACAGAGGCCTCAATTCAGCTGACTGCCTACAAAGAAGGAATGCTTGTTTTTGCCTATCTCCAAGCTGGTGTGTTCTGTGCAAAAAACACTCAGAAAGCCAAAGGCATATCTTCTTGTAAAGGAAGCTTTCTGTTGGTACTTCACTCCCCTTTCCAACACTCATGACTTGCTAGCTTGTGCTCACTGCTGGGACACCCATTCAAACAAGAGAAGACACTATGGCTCTACAACATCAGAGCCTTTTTTGGATTTTCGTGAGAGAAAGGAACAATCGACTATTCATGGAACAAAACATATCCTTCGATTTGGTCCTCTTTATTTTATGAGTGTAAATGTTCACAGCCTTTAAGCAATTATAGTATTTCAAATTTTATTGCTCGGTGGAGAAATTTTTTTGTAATCCATCTTTGGTTGGAAGGCCCTTTCCTTCCTTTTTGTAAATGAATCCTTCCTTTTTGTAAATTTCATTCTATCAATGAAATTATGGTTTCTTCTTCTTCTTCTTTTTCTTCAAAAAAAAAAAAAAAAAAAAAAAAGAAAGAAAGAGAAAAAACTCAGATGTTTTTTAATTCATGGGTTGAAATTATGACTGACTCCTTATTGAGGATTATATTTTCTACAAGTTTTTTCATTTGGCATTGGCAGTTGAAGCTAAGCATACACCCTATAGATATCAAACAAAAAAAGTTATAAACGTATATGTCTGTATGTACCATTGGCTTAAAACTTGAATATTTTTTGATTCCTCTTTTTCTTCTTTTTTATTTTTGCAAATGTGCTTATTGTTGTATTGTTTGTTGGGAAATAATGTACAAAATATATTTCTTTCTTCTGGATGGGCATGAGGTATGATAATCTGACTTATTTGTACCTGTGCAGATGAGACATTTCATAGTGTGAATAGTGAGCTAAGGGAGCTTCCTGCCGTTGAGCTATCTACACTTCCGCTAATACTTAAGGTGTTGGCAGATGTTTCTATTGTCTTTCTTTCACATTTCTCTTCTTTTATCGGAGTGTATGCATCGTTGTTGAGGTTAGATAATGACAAAGTTGAAGTTAAGGGAACATTTGATGGTTATATTGTTTTCCATTTCCTATTTTTGAAAGATACACGTTTCTAGTGATGTTGTCTCTGGGTGGTGGTGCTGGTGTTGGTTGTTTTTTAAAATTTTCATAATATTTTAGAGTTTAATAATGGTAATAGTAATTATTTGTTGTCTTCTTTCATATTTTTGAAGAAGTTTTCGAAATCTTATATTTTTTTTTTTCTTTTTGAAATAAAAACAATCTATGAGAATTTCATTGACGGTCTAAAATTACAAAAGAGTCTATCCAAAGGATTTACAAAAAGACTCTTCCAATTAACCATGGTGGAAGATAAATAAGAAAAAAAGGCCTAGAATTTTTACACCAAGAGAGAGCTAAAAAAGATAGAGTATCAAAAAAATTTCAAAGGTCCTTAAGGTGCGATTTTATCTTGATCCAAAGTGACCAAAGGAAGGCTCTAACGAAATTGAGCCAAAGGATTTCTTTCCCATCTTTGAAAGGGTGCCCCAGAAGAATAGTACCCAAAAATTGTAAAGGATCTCTGATCGCCCAATCAAAAGTGGTGAGAATCCGGTCCCAAAAAAGTGGTGCAAATGAAATTATGAACATGAGATGAAGAGGTGCTTCTGTGATTCAGATGTCCTTTTGCAAATGCAGCACCAGCTTGGGAAAGATTTATCGTCTTTAAAGCTTTTCCTGGGTGTTAATGCAACCGTGGATTTACTCCTTAAAAAAAATTTATCTGTTTGGTGGTTCCTTTCCAAATAGCATTGTAGAATGTAGATTTGTGCATTCTCTTTAGCTCCTTTTGATGCAAGGTCTAAAGAGAGATTTTGCTGTAAAGGTTGCTTGTTTATCTAAGCTCCATAACCTCCCATCCTTCAAATGCATGAGCTGTACCAAGCAGATGGGTTGATTTAGAGATATCCATTCATTGATTTCCTCCTCTTTTAAGTTTCTTCTCAGTCCCAAGTTCCAACTAGCGTTTTGGTCGTCCCAAAGGTCTTTCATTGAGGTAATTTTTTTGGTAGATTACAAATGCAAGACGGGAAAATGGTTCCTGATGGGCCCCTCACCAATCCAGTAGTCATCCCAAAACAGAGTGCTGGCACCATCTCCAAGTTTACAAGAGATACTGCTGTAGAATGATGTTTCATGATTAGCCTCTAAGGCCCTTTTGTGGTGTGAGCTGTGTGCTATCAGGCTTTTGGCCAAGGTGGGTGGAGCCAAATTCTGCAGCAATGATCCTCTGCCTAAAGGGCATTCTTTTCCTCATAGAATTTCCAGATCCATTTAGCTAGAAGAGCTTGGTTATGGTGTTTCAAGCCAATAATACCGAGGCCCCCTCCATCAATCGACAGGAAACTATCTTCCATTTAAGAAGATGTGTTCATCCCCCCTATTTGCTGCCATTCCATAAGAAGTCTCTATATATTTTTTCCTAGGTTAGGGCTACCTTGGGCAGGGGAGATTGGACAAAGTGGCTTGTATAAGGGTGAGGCGCCTCACCCTTCAAGATGTGGGAATTTTTCCAACCTTGGAGCCTTTTCAATAACCAGAGACCAAAAAGAAATGGATTTATGGTTACCATTAAGAGGAAGGCCTAAGTATGTGGTGGGCAATTGACCCAATTTACACCCAAATTCAACCACAAGAGAAGAAACCAAGGAAGATTCAAAATTTATGCTCTAGAATTTAGATTTTGGTGGTTGATGTTGAGGCCGAAAGCTTCTCCAAATAGGTTAATGGTAGTAAAGAGGTTGTTGAGATCTTGACGATCGTGGGAGGAGAATAATAGGGTGTCATCAGCAAAAGGCAGGTGGTTTATGGAAATGGGATCTTTACCAACACAAAAGCATTTAATCAACTTGCAAGCCAAACGTTGATTTAATAACTAACTGAGGCAATCCATAACAATAATCAAAAGAAAAGGTGATAAGGGATCACCTTGTCTTAGTCCTGTTGATGCTTGTATCTTCTCCCTTGGCTTACCATTAATGATGATAGAAAAATTGGCCGATGATACATACCCCCAATCCATTTTCTGCATCGCACCCTAAAACCTTTGGCAAGAAGGATGCTATCCTAAGAAGCACAGACACAGACACGACATGGTCATAGAGACATGCCAATTTTTTAAAATGTAGGACACGGACACGCCGGAGACACGTTGTTTTTGATATATATTTTTTTATATAATATTAAAAGATCAAACCCAAAATACTTTAGTTTTTTTTACTAACTATTAAAAATAATTAAAATAAAAAAATGTAAATGAGAATTTAATTAGCCTTTGAATTTAACCCACACAGTTATATAGGCCCATTTAAGTCTAATAAAGAACAAAAGCTCAATATCCTACAAATGCCTGCTAAAAGCCCACAAAACTAAATTTGTAAACCCTAACCCTAAACAAACTCCCCCCCCCCCCCCCCCCCCCCCCCCCCCCCCTCCCCAGTTGCATACTTTCCTACTCCCCATTCTACTTTGCCTCTTTCTCTCCCTTTTTCAATTTTTGCCCCTCTACCTTTGACGGACGTCGCTGTCGACTGACTCCGCCCACACTGCTGCACCGCTGGATTTTGAATGGCGTGTTCGTGAGTGTCCGTGGTGTGTTTGTGACGTGTCCGAAATTAAAAAAAACAATAAAAAAGGGGACACGGAATTTCACGTGTTGGACACGTGTCTAGAACGTGTCCGGACGTATCTGTTTCCAACATGGACTCTTTGGTGCTTTGTAGATGCTATCTAAAAAATCCTAGTCAACCTTATTGAATGCCTTCTCAAAGTCCTGCGTGGTAACAATCCCTTTTTTCTTCTTCCTCTTCCATTCATTGATATGTTTGTTAGCCATCAAGAAAGCATCAAGGATTTGATGATTTTCAACAAAAGCAAGCTGGTAATCAGTTATGATGTAGGGCAGAACCTTTTTCAATCTCTCTGATAGGACTCTAACAATCACCTTATACATACAAGAGGTGAGGCTGATGGGTTGAAAGTCCCCAACTATTTTTGCATCTATCTTTTCCTGTATGAGACAAATGTAAGTTTCGTTTTAAGGAGGCTTTGATGATGACACTCAAAAAAATTTATTGGGACACTCTCTTCATATCATCCTTGAGGATTTTCCAAGATTTTTTTGAGGAATTCAGCTGTAAAATCGTCGGGTGATTTGTTAGTGCCCAGTTCATTGACAACATGGTAATTTCTTCTTCTGTAAGGGGGACATGTAAGTTAGTGCATTTGGTTGACAGAGTAGAGTTTTTTTCTTTTTTTTTTTTTTAATAGAAATCAATGGACTCTTCTTTGATATCCTTGTCTTTGAGGAGGCTAACCCTGAATGATGAAAGGATCTCAATGATAGTGTTCTTTCTTTTCCTAGTTGTCATAATACGATGGAAGAAGTCTGTGTTTTCATCCCCTTCCAAAACTGATTTCTGTTTGCAATGTTGTCTCCAATGGGTTTCTTCCTTTGCTAAAATATTAAGAAGCTGTGCTCTGGGAGGAATTGTCTAAAGTTCCTTGTTCTTCTAATAAGTCAAGCGATTGAAGCTTACTGATCAGTTGGGATTTTCTGGATTTTAGACAGCTAGAGGTTTCCTTGCTCGATGATTTGATGGCAAATTTGAGTCCTTTAAGCTTGTGAATAAAACCATGTCCGGGCTACCTAATGGGATTGATACTCCATTTTTTCACAAGGGAAGGGAAACAAGAGTGGTGAAGCCACATATTTTTGAGTTTAAAAGGGGAGGGAATCCCATTTCTCTGCTACAAAGGTGATCATAATTGGGTAGTGATCGGAGGTAACACGTTCCAAACTGTTGTGGAAGAAAAACTAAACAAACCAGAATCAGAGCTTAGAAAACGATCCTTCAAGGTTTGAGAAGGAACTTCCCTAAAGCTGGACCACAAAAACCTGCCGTTTTGGAGGGAAATCGGTTAAGGAAGTAGCTTCAATGAAACGATTGAAGAGCTTCATGCTACAGCTAGGGGGTCTCCCACTAGATTTCTCATATGATCAACGGCTGACATTGAAATCCCCTCCAAGGATCCAATTCTCACCATATAGATTGTACAAGTGGTAAAGCTCCTTCCAAAATAGAGGTCTAATGGATGCTTTGGAGGGCTACCAGTGAGCCAAAAGTTATAGCCACCGGCAGTGGATAAGTGGAAAGCAAGAGAGAGCATCTTCTATAACTTCCAAGACGTTGAAGTTGGTCATTGACTTATTACCCCAGAGGCACCGATGGCATCTAAAGCAGCCCAACCATTTGTTTTTGAAATCATATCTAAATTTTAAAAATAGAAAGAAAGAAACATATAAACTAGAAGAAGTAATGGAAAGTGTGGTCCTAAACAATTTAAAAACAGAAAATATGTACTAAATTGGCCCTTAGTGATTTAGGTTCACTTGATAGCCTTGGTTACATTTTCTTTTTCTATATTTTTAGCTATACAGTATTTGAGAATAGCTTTATACCCTGAATTTTTTAGATTGTAATAGTTTTCTCTCTATCAAAATGCTTCTAAAATGTTCAAATTTGAATGAATGTTCCCTATACCGGGATATTATGAATGATTTTTTTACTTGTGTGTTTAATTCTGTCTATTCATTTGACAGAAGTTATAATTTTCTTTCACGAACTTGCTGTATTGGAAACATTTGTCTAATTTTTTGTTCCAATCCTGTTTTTTGTTCCCATTAGTTGTATACTATATGTGTATGTATGTAAATGTGTTTCATCCTTATACCCATGGGGATTTTAAATATATATTTTTTTGAACCAGAAACAAAGCCTTTCATTGGGGGTTCTAAATATTGCAATAAAAAACAACCATATAGTCGTATCGGCATATTATAGTTCAATAACTCATGTGTACAATCCTTTAGTTTAACGTATCAATATTTGTTTTGTAGACTGTGGTTGAGAGTGGAATTGCAGATCAAATGAGGTTGACAGAACTCTTATTGAATTATGTAAGAGCTTGAACTTTGTGGATTTGGTACTTTTGGCTGTTAGTTCATGTCAATTTTGAAGAGCAGCATGTCGGTGGTAAGAAAGCTGCCTGGTTTAGGTGTGGTGTTTGGTAGATTCTGAAAGATCTTTTTGATAATTGATAAGTTTCTCTATAATTTCTTAAAGGATTGGGTGAAAGTTTGTAGTTTTGGTCTACTTGTCTTTGGAATTGTTGCTCCAAAACGTTTTGTACTTATTCGCCTTCTTTAATTGCTTCCGATTGAAAAGCTTTTTCTTTTAAAAAAAATCCTTGTGAAGTTCATCATAAATCAAAATTACATAGCTGCATCTGTTGTTGGGACCAAGTCTTAGTGATTTTCCATAACCTTTTTATGTCAATGAGTTGCATATTTTGGATGCCTAAATTTTTTGATAGGCTTGTGACAATTAACCAACTTGGTTTTGGTCTTCTATGGATTTATAGGCATGACGCAACAGTTCTGGAAATCCAAACCTTTGACCATATTGTCTATAAAATTTCTCCCGTGATGCCACCCATCTTTTTCTGAAGGAATTAATGCGTGATTTGTGAAAATAGAATTTCTTATCCTCCTTGGCTCTATATGTTTTCATTCCTTTTATTGTTGGGTCTATGAATTTTTTTTTCTTGGGTTTGAAGTTACTAGATTAGTTTCTAAGTAGTATTGTGAAATTTGTCTAACTGAAAACTTATTTTCATAATGCAGCGAGATTTTTTCAGAAAGCTGATGAACCTTTTCCAAATATGTGAAGACTTGGAAAATACCGATGGTCTTCACATGATATTTAAAATAGTTAGAGGAATTGGTTAGTATGAGTTTTTCCTTCTCTGTGTTATCATGGACTCGTGTGGTGCTGGTACTGATAAAAGTTATTTTATTTTCTTCCAACTTTTCAGTTTTGCTCAACAGTCCGCAAATCTTTGAGAAAATATTCAGTGATGAGCTGATTATGGATATTATCGGTTCTCTTGAGTGTAAGTTCTTCTGTGCTTAAAAACAATCTTGAATGAATTTTCATAGTTCAAGTTGGGGTCTGTTGTGGTCTATAACGTATTTGGATGGTGCTGTTACTGTCATGGTTTCGGAGTTGTCATTTAATCAACCACCATTCTTCAGTGGTTTTGCATACTTCTTGATCTACAGACCATTCCCCCCTTTTTTTGTAATTTTTTTTATAGGAAACAGAAACCATTTCATTGATGTATGAAATAGATACAAAAGAAAGTCCTATTTGAAATAATTACAAAAAACACCTCCAATGAGACAAGAGGGTCGATAAGCTACAATTACAAAATGGAGGAGAATTATGAATCCAAGTTAAAGCAAGATAAGATGTAGACTTGATTAAAGTATGTATGTTTTGTTGCTTATTTGAGAAGATATGAGCATTCCTTTCCAACCATAGATTCCAATAAAAAGCATATAGAAAGTTGCACCCCATAATCTTCTTTTCCTTCTTGAATGAGTGACCAATTAGGGACAAATTAAGAAGAGTAAAGATGTCGTCAGGCCTAATAATGTGCCATCCGAAAGCTTGCTGGAGAAAAATCCAAAAGGATGAAGCAAAGATACAGTTGTTGAAGAGAAGAATCTTTTTTTATTGGTTCTTTAAACGCAGGTGGCAGCAGCTTGGAGATGAAGCAATCCATGGAGTTTTGCGCTGGAGAATGTCAAAAATATTGATGTATAAGCTCCCAAACAAAGAATTTAACTATTTTGGATGGGGTCCCTTCCATAACTGACTATAGAAATCGGAGTTTGCCGAATTAGCAGTGGAAGCAAGCTTTCTGTTTAATGAACTTGTAGAAAAAGCTCCACCCTTGTCTAAAGCCCAAACCCATCTGTCCTCCTGCTCTTTGATAGTGAAGGTCAATAAAAGATGAATAATGATACCCATTTCCTCGTCTCTACGTCATTCAAATTTCTTCTCAAAAATAAATTCCAAGACCCAGTATTTGGAATCCACAAATCAGCCACGAGGGCCACCTTTTTTAGAGAGATGGTATAGAGAAGGATATTTTGTTTGGAAATTTTCTGTTCCTATTCAAACATGCTTCCAAAACAGTGTTTCATCTCCCCTCCAAACTATTGATTTAATATGATTGTAAACCTACTGTTGTAGCTTATCTATTGATTTTCAAGGGCCCTTGGATGTGTGAATAGAACACTTACTCGATTTGTGATTAAAGTGAGTAGCTCCATATTTAGTTGCAATAATTCTTCTCCAAAGATCCCTAAAAAAGTGAAGTTCTTCATTTGGGAGGTGAGTCACGTGTTTAAATACCTTCGACAGGCTGCAACAACACTCCCCTTGGATGTCCATCTTTCCAAGTTGCTGTATTATGTGCAAAAGTGATGGGGAATCTCAAAATCATCTCCTTATTTGGTGCAAACAGGCCAAGATCTTTTGGAATTTTAATTTGGAAGCTTTCGGTTGGTAGGCTTTTTTTCCCAATGGCATAAGGGATCTTCTCCCCTTGATGTTAAACACCTTCGACAGGCTGCAACAACACTCTCCTTGGATGTCCATCTTTCCAAGTTGCTGTATTATGTGCAAGTGATGGGGAATCTCAAAATCATGTCCTTATTTGGTGCAAACAGGCCAAGATCTTTTGGAATTTTAATTTGGAAGCTTTCGGTTGGTAGGCTTTTTTTCCCAATGGCATAAGGGATCTTCTCCCCTTGATGTTCACTGGTCATCTGTTCAAGAAAGAAAAGAAGGTCCTTTGGCTGAATTTTATTTCGGCTTTCCTTTGGTCCATTTGGTTGGAGTGTAACTCTCTTGTCTTCTCATATAAGGAACAAGACCATCATTCTGTTCTCACTTCTATCATTTTCTTATTTCTTAATTGGTGTAAATTGAGCTCTCATTTTTGTGATTATAGTCGTACCAATCTTATGACCATTGGAAGTTTTTTTATAATCCATTGGATAGGATTTCTCCTTTTGTAATTTCATCACATCAATGAAATGTTACTCTTTTTCCTATAAAAAAAAACTCCTATGATAAAAGCGCCAAATCCATTTTGCCAGGAGGGAAGCATTTTTCTTGTGTATATCATATATCCCTAAACCTCTTTCTTCAATAGGTGCTTGAATAGATGACCACTTGAGAAGGTGGCTGCCCTTCTTATCTTGACCTCCCCTCCATAGAAAATCCTGTACAACTTCTCAATGGACTTTGTAACCTTAATAGGAGCAAGAAATAATGAAAAAAAATAAATAGGCAAATTAGCTAGTGTAGCTTGTATAAGAGAAAGTCTCCCCCTAGAAATGTGTGATGTCCCCCTATTATGCAACCCCTTTTCCACTTTTTCAATAATCGAAGCCCAAAAGTTGGGAGAGCGAGGGTTGCCATTTAGAGGGAGACCCAAATAGGTAGTCGGCCAATAACCAAGCTTACAACCAAAGGATGATGCGAGATGTGATGCTTGCTGTGAGTCAATTCCAACACACCAAAAACGCTGTTTTGTGACAATTGATGTTCAACCTCTATACTTCCTCAAATGCATGGATAGTTTGAAAGAGATTACCAAGAAGGACCTTATTTGTAGAGCAAAACAAGATGGTATCATCAGCAAATTGAAGGTGGGTGATGGATAAAGACTGTGGAGCCCCAATCTACCGAATGATTCAACATGGACCTAGATAACTTCTCTAGAACTCCAAAGAGTTTTAACCAATCTTTCATCAATAAGAGGTAACTTCGTTTCCTGTATAAGAACCATATCTGGACTAGTATTTTGCAAAAATTTCTTCAATTTCACTCTTTTAGTTTCATCTCCCAATCCTCTCGTGTTCCAAGATAATATCTGAAGATGTAGGCAAAATCTCCTTAAATTGCAAACAACGGGCTTTTATTAAAGAGGAAAAATTATCCAAATTGTCTGTTGGAACGTTAATCATGTGGGATGAAAGTAGAGTTACAGTGCTAGAAGTATTGAAAGGTGGGTATTCTCTTTCAGTCAAAGCATCTTTTCAGCAATGAAAAGCTGTTTGGTGGAGATTTATTTTTGAACATGATGCTTTATGGCGAAAGGCAATCTTCAGTATCCATGGGTGTTCTTCTTTTGAATGGCACACAGATGGTAAGCATGCTTCGGGTTTAAGGTGTCCTTGGGTGAATATCTCCAAGTATTGGAGGAGTTTTGAGTCCTTTGCAGTATGTAAATGGGGGAATGGAACTCGGATTTTCTTTTGGCATAATATATGGGTTAGTGAGATTGAGCTCAAGTCTTGATTTCCTGGACTTTTTACCATCTCTCTAGCTCAAGAAGGTTCTGTATCTGATTTCTGGGATCCTCAGCTGAAGTCATGGAACATTGGTTTTAGAAAGCTTTTAAAAGATGTTGAAATTCTAGACTTTCAGACTTTATTTAGCCTTTTAAATACCAAGGTTGTTGGTTCCTCTGAAGATGTAAAATCTGGGTCCTTGGAGCCCTCAGGTAGATTTTCGGTCAGCTCCTTAACAAGACAGCTTGGTTCGGCTTCTCCCATTCAATCTGATTTATTTTGGTCTATTTGGAAATCAAAGAGTCCTAGACGTATCAACATTTGTTATGGATTATCTTGCATGAGAATTTAAATTCTTCTGAAATTCTCCAAAGAAAGATGCCTGCTTTCAGTTTTTCCTTTTTCTTTTTTTTGTAAATGATTTATGATAGTTGCCGGGTGTATCTTAATATCTCGATATTGATAACTTTTCATATGTCCTTTGATTTTGTTTACAAAGGACTGGCTGAGATTCTAATGAAACTTATTTTTTAAAAGTTTTTCTGTGCAAGAGTTTTTGTTTTATTTCTTTTTCCTTTAAATGTCGAATATTTTGTTGTTGTGTATTTAGGCGGTCAAGCTTGTGGTGGATTTTCCTTCACTTATTCATTGTTGTTTGGAATGGGGTACTGCCTTTCAATTTATACATCTTCTAAATGTTTTTTTTTTTGGTGTTTCATTAGATACTCGGAGAATGAGAACTTTCGGCTGTATGCTCTGATTTTTTAGAACATTTTGAATTAATTTGTTTTGTATGTTTTTTCTACTTTTTGTATTCACTATTGCTCGATTTTATCATGTCTAGTTTTAGGTAGATCTTCCTTGCGGTACCAGGCAGTTTTCCTTATTTTGCCTAGTTTGGGTTCTTGCTCTTTACACGCCAAAAGAAGAAGAAAACAGTAAATGCATGTATTGATTGCGAGGAACGTGATCACGTATTTCTCCATAGTATTGTAGTAGTTTTAGAAAACAGATCACAGTAACCAAGCTGTGCCGGATTATTGCCAGCCTTTGTTGCTTGATTTTTAAGCCTTTGTTTCAGACAGTACATGGCCTTATTGTCAAAAAATTGGATAGAGTTTCTTCTACCTCGATCCCTGTTATTGTTCCTGGTCTTATCTTCTCTTTGTTCTTTTCTTTTTCCCCTTTCTTTTGATTCAGATCTGACACTAAAATAAGTCTCATAATTAAGCCACTGCAAACCGAAACTCCTGACTTATTCAAGGAATTATACTCAACATATCTATTGTCTTCATCCCTTGTTCGTTAACCCTCAACAATTTCTAGGTCGATTAATTGTCTAGGCACAAATTAGCCGACAACCTATTTTCTGTTCTCTTATCCATGCAAAAAAGAGTGTTATTCCTATGTCTAACTTTGATCTCAAAACAGAAATTAAAATCGTCCAACTTTGATATGTTTATGGTTACAATACCATTTTAGTTCCTGTACTTTGGACTTTGTTCTATTTTGGTCTCTGTACTTTTAAATGTTCAATTTTAGTCCCTGTACTTTCAATAAAGCTTAAAATTGGTCCCTATGATAAGTTTGAAGTTAATTTTTATCAAATTTGCTTAAATAATAATAATAATTTTAATACAAGAAAAGACACCATGTGAACATACTTTCAAAATTTATAGAGGGAAGTGTAATAGAGACTAATTTTTTTTTAAGAAAAATTAACAATAACTAATGGTAAGGACCAATTTTGAGCTTTATTGAAAGTACAGGGACTAAAATTGAACATTTGAAAGTACAGGTACCAAAATGGAACACAGCCCAAAGTACAGGGACCAAAATAGTATTTTAACCTATGTTTATTTATGTACTCCTTGAGCTCTGACCCGACCCTGTTTTGGAAGCCCAGCCATGTTCTACCTTCTCATAATCAGTCTCAGTTAGAAGTCTGTAAAGTGTCAGAGATTCACTTTTATAACAGTGCAGCTACTTAGCGAATCAAGTCTTATTTCTCTTTGGTTCTACTTATGCCAAAACCACCTTGAGTACAGGAAGAGGACATAACAGCCTCCATCAAGATTAGCTCCCTCCAAAATAGAATCTCTAATCAGTATGTCAATCTTGAAAGTGATTAAAATAGCTCGAAGGTCAGGTGACCCCCTTTTTGAGCAAATATATCTGTCCTTCATTTAGCCAATCTTCGAATTTGTTTTGTCATTTGTGCAATTGGTTTCCCTGACTGGGAAAGATTTGGGAGCCTCCTCGATGGACATTATTCCTAAGTAGTTCATATGAAGAAAATCAACCTTGCAAGTTGCAATCTCACAACTCCTCTATTCTTTTCCTTACTGGTATTGATACCAGTCAAGCATAGAGGTGGAGAGGTTAATCTTTAATCTTGAAGCTACCTCACAGATCTTTTCCAAATTCAGAAGATTGGTGATTTTCTCTTCATTCACCTCTAAAAAAGCGAGCTTTCTGTAAGGTATAACCTTACAAAGTGACAACTTTAGTAGGAAAAGAGATACTTTTGATATTCTTCAGCCAATTCAAGAGGGCTGGTCTCTCCAAGAACCAAGTGTTCTTACTTTCTTTCTAAGACATGACTCCCCCTTCTCCTACGATAGATATTTATAGTAATACTTATGGCCATTATATTGGCTAATTAACTCTAACATGGCTATTGACTTCCCCCAAAACATATATACTTGTATCCTTCCCTAGAACATTTACTAAGGCCCAAAATCCATACTAATAGCCCAAAACATAAAAACAGACTTCTAAAACATTACATATTCGGCCCTTTATTCCTTCTTACGTAAGTACCAGTGATTGGTGGCCTAACACTTCCATTCACAAATAGGAGTTTTGCAGTCCGCTTCTTTAACTAATAACCGTAGATTTCTATCCTATCTTTCACTCTTCTTAAAAGAAGCTTATTCTTCCTTTTAAACCCCCGTCTCCCTCTAAGCTTCACTAAGATTACCATCCTCTTGACATTAGAGTTCTACGGGAGAATCCTAATTTTTTCATAAAATGAAACCTTCCTTTCTTTCACTCTCCCAGCCCACCGAAGAGGCAAGGAGATTTTGAAGAAAAGATGTTGTAACCTCATTCTCAAACGTAAAAACAAGGACCCACTTAGAGAAGAGGATACTAAGGCAACAATTAGTAGTAATTCCAGGGCTTAAAGACCATAATTGCGTAAAACTTGTCGAACAACCCTTTCTGAAATTGGAGTATCAGGAAGTTTTCATAATTTTTCTTGTCTAGCCTTTCTTCAATAAGTTCTTTTATCTTAATGCGGAGATCACTGAAGAGTGAAGACATTAGAGACCATTTCGTATTTTAGTCTTCATTATTGCTGTAATTGGCATGGATTTAGTTATTGGTTTGTTGCCTATGTGTACACACCTTGGGAAATTTGGTTCTCTGGTTCAAGACTCCTTGCCCGAAAAATATTGCTGTAATTGCCATGTATAGTTATTTGCACTGTCCTGTGCTGTTTTTGTTATCTCGCTCTTGGTAGATCTTCTGTGACTCTGTTGCTATGTCCAACAGTGGAGTCCATGCAATTTTTGAATGAGAATAAATTATCTTTACATTTGTTCAGTTTGTTCGTCTTATTCGAACTGATAGAATTTACTCAAGATAATGTAAAGACATTCATTTAATACAATTTTGTAACCCACCATTGGTGGCCTTTTCATTTCATTTATCTATGAAATAACTCTGTTTCTCTCTCTCTCAAAAAAGAAAAAATTGTAGGTACTTTGTCATTTACTAATATCTGATTGATTTTGCTAATGTGTGATACAGACGATCCTGAGGTTCCACATACTCAGCAATTTCGTAATTTCTTGAAAGAGCATGTTGTATTTAAGGAGGTGAATATTACCTGCGTGTTATTTTCGTTTGATGGGCAACATCGGGAGGGGTGCATGGCTCCATCTTGGTTGAATATTTTAACTTAGTTCTTAGACTTACCTTCATCTATCTGCCATCTAATCTTGTAGGCTATTCTCATTAAGAGCCCTGTTGTTCTTTCAAAAATACATCAGACATATAGAGTTGGTTATTTAAAGGTACGGTCATTGACTGCTGAACTTTATCTTTGCCTACCTCTTTTGTCATTGAATTATTACCCATCTATTTCAGGATGTTGTTTTGGCACGAATGTTGGATGACTCCATGGTTGCTAATCTGAATTCTATAATTCATGCCAACAATGCAATGGTAAGATTTAGAATGTTGACTAAGCATGTTTGACTTCTATACTGTCGTTCTCTGAAGGTGGTTTTCTCTTGCAGGTTGTTTCTTTTTTGAAGGACGACAGTACCTTTATTCAGGAATTGTTTGCTAGGTTGAGATCACCCTCCACACCTGATGACTCAAAAAAGGACTTGGTGAGTATTGGTTATATATCATATGCATTTTTCTATAGGTGTATTATATGCCCCATTCTGCATTGATGTTTTGATGGATTCTCTTACCTGGATTTGAAATATGTTATTCATTCTTCTATTGATTCTGTTTACTGTGAAATCTTCTCCACAATGCATTCCCTCTCCTTCCTCAAAGTTTCCCTAATTCCTTGTATTGAACTTGGTTTTTGTCTCCTCCTTCAAAGGATATTTTTGATATTTCGTTACTGCTTCAGGTTTATTTTCTGCATGAGTTTTGTAGCTTAAGCAAAAGCCTTCAAATGGTACACCAGCTTCGGTTGTTCAGGTAAATAATTTTAATGTCAAAGTTGTATGTTACCTACTGGTTTCATTTGAACTGACTTAAGTAGAGATGTATAGATGGACTAAACCTGCTTTGGCCCAAATGGAGCCTGCCATAGGCATGCTCCTTCCATTTGATACCGTTTTAATCATGATTGATTTTTAAACTCCAATTTTATAAGTTTTTATGACTATTTTCTTAAACTCCAATTTCTACAGGGACCTTATGAATGAAGGTATCTTTGACATCCTTACTGATGTATTACAGAGTCCAGACAAAAAGCTTGTCTTAACAGGGTGGGTACTACAACGACATAATTTAACCTTCCTGTTGTCTGCATTTAGTTCTTAATCCACCATTATTTTTCTCGTTCTCCTAGTAAAAGTATTGGTTTATGAATGCAGGACAGATATCCTCATTCTTTTCTTGAATCAGGATCCAAATCTTTTGCGTACTCATGTTGTTCGACAGGAAGGATTTCCACTTTTTGGACTGCTGGTATGCACGATCAAGTTTTTTTTCCCTCACTTTAGTGTGTGTAAACAAAATTTCAGAGAACCCAAAATATGAGAGCAATCTTGATTGGAATTTTAGTTCCTCACAACCAAAAGAAGAAATGGGAAACATTAGTTGTCAAAGATATTCTTTATCAAGAGTTCCACTCATTTAACTCAGAAAAAAAAGGCTATCAAGAATTTTCGTTTATCTTAGTGAAGATTCTGAATCAGGTTTGTGTCTTTGCTGCTCTTGAAGTTCTTTAATCAATTATTTATCAAGGATCAATTGATTAATAAAACTAGCAGGATTGTCTCGAGAGGGGTGGAAGGAGGTATTATCGAGGGCTTTGAAGTTGGAATTAACAAAATTCCTCTGTCCCATCTCCAGTTTGCTGACTATACTGTTTTCTTTTGCTCTGGTAAGGAGGGTTCTTTCCTCCTTTTGAATCACATATTAGCATTCTTTGAGTCTTTATTGGGGCTAAAAATCAATCAAGTGTCAAGTGTTGGGTCTCAATTGTGACCTCGATAAGGTGGGTAGGTGGGCCAGTATTGTGGGTTGTGAGGTGGGATCCTTTCCTTCTTCCTATATGGGCCTCCCCCTTGGTCATAATCCAAGAACCATCCCATTCTGGAACCTGGTTATTGAGAAGGTTCATAAGAGACTTGCCTCGTGGAAAAGAAGTTTTTTCTCCAAGGGTGGCAAAATGACCCTTATTCATTTAGTCCTTAGTGGTATCCCTACTTATTTCTTCTCTCTCTTTAGAGCCCCTCTTGCTGTTTGTAACTCCCTAGAGAAGCTTATGAGGGATTTCCTTTGGGATTTGGTGGGTGAGGGGAGAAGTGCTCACTTGGTGGGTTGGGAGACTCTAGGAAAGCCTGTAACTCGGGGGGGGGGGGGGGGGGTGTTGTTAGAGAACTTAAGGAATCGAAACAAAACCTTGTTGGCTAGATACCTTTGGAGGTTTCCCCTGGAGGCCACGACTCTTTGGCACAGGATTATTATGAGTAAATACGGTCCTCATCCTTTTGAGTGGGGTTAAAGGCACTTACAGAAATCCGTGGAAAGAAATTTCCTTTGAGCTCCCCTCCTTTTGGTGTTTGGTTCAGTGTTGGGGGATGGGAGGGATACTTATTTTTGGGAGGATAATTGGGTGGGGGATAGTCCCCTTTGCTCAACTTTTCCCCGTCTTTATCATTTATCCTCCCAGAAAAACTATTATGTGGTTGAAGTCCTTGTTTCTTCTAGGAGCTCTCCTTTTTTGCTTGGTTCCTATCGCCCGATTGCCAATAGGGAAACTCAGGATGTCTTGGCTCTCTTATCTTTGATTGGGGAGGTTGTCTTTAGACCAGGTTGAAGGGATGTTCGTTTTTGGAGTTTGAACCTCTTTTGGAGTTTCACTTTTAGTTTGTCCTTTCATTTTTTGGTGGATACCTCTTTGACTAGAGAGTTTGTGTTTTCGTGTCTGTGGAAAGTGAAAGTTCCTAAGAAGGTTAAGTTCTTTGTTTGGTTGGTTCTCCATGGAAGGGTTGATACCTTAGATAGACTCTTGAGATTTTTGTCTTAGTTGGTTGGCCCTTTTTGTTGCCTTCTTTGTTGGAAGGCGGAGGAAGATTTTGATCATCTGGTTTGGAGCTGTGACTTTGCTTGAAGTTGTCTGGAGCTTCTTTTTCGTTGTGTTCGATTTTTTAGTTTGCCAAGCATAGAGGCGTTAGGGAGATGATCGAAGAGTTCCTTCTCCATTCGCCTTTTCGCGAGAAGGGGCGTTTCTTATGGACTGTGGGAGTCTATGCTATTTTATGGGGGTTATGGGATGAGAGGAATAATAGAATCTTTTGAGAGAGCTAAAGGTCCGCTTGTGATGTTTTGTCCCTCATTAGATTCTATGTTTCCCTCTAGGCTTCGGTGATGAAGGCCTTTTGTAATTATCCATTAGGTCTTATTTTATTGGATTGGAACCCTTTCCTTTAGTTGGGTTCTTTTTGTGGGCTTGTTTTTTGGATGCCCTTATATTCTTTCATTTTTTCTCAATAAAAGCTTGGTTTCTTATTTTAAAAAAAAAAGTTTTATTAGTTTGTTAATTGGTATTTTAGCTTTAGTTTAGTAGTCATTTTATATTTTTTTGTAAGGCTATAATAGCCCATTTTGGAATTAGTTAGCTTATTGAATATTATTTCATAGAAGGGGTTCAAAGAGTTTTCTCTCAACATTTGGAGGATCTCTCAGGTGTTTGGGGGATGGATTTCCCACCTGTTTACGGCCATTGATGCCGTCTATCCAAATCTGCTACATCAGATGGAAATTAAGAGCAGTGTTTGGACCAATTAGCTGTGGGTTTTTTTTTTTTTTTTTTGGGATGAAAAAAGCAAGCTTTTGTTGAGATCAAATAAAAAGATGCAAGGGGAATAAAAAAAACCAACCCCGAAAAGGAGCCCAACTAACATAAAAATGGGCTCCAATCCAGCAAAACCAATTAGTTGTGGACCTGGTTACACAACCCAACACGAGTCCACAAGAAGAATTTGGTACTTTCAGTGGATTTCCCCCTTCAGATTGCTTTAGCCATCCTGTCATTTACGATCTGTTGTTTAGTGGAGACCAGTGAATAAAGATCTGCTGGATGGGGTCCAAATTTTCCAGTAGGCCTTCTATAATCCTGATGCGTGATCTTTCCTTTGTCAATTACCACCTTAACTATCTCATAAAAGGAATGAATACGCCTGTCTTCCACAGTCATTCCAGTAATCTCTCATCACTCCCACAGCTTAACCGGCTGCTTGGGACAATCTTGGAAACCTAATCTTCAAAGGCTTTCTACGATGATCACATAAGAGAAGCTAGTCTGATTCCCTTTACCCCAAGGCAAAATAGGAACGAGAAGGATTTTTTAAAATTGATCTTCAGTTGTGGAGTTCTTACCTGTTTCAGTCTTCTAGAAGGAAAATAGGTGAAGAGAGTCAATTATATTTTGATATGCATGACAAACATCGACTTCTATGATGTTACTATAATCTCTGGGAAAGAAAATTATAATTCTATTTGTAGTTGTGGGTAATAGGAAGTGCATCATGCATGCATATGATAGGATTGTTGTTCTTCACAAGCCATTGGTGAATTGGCCTTTTTGAATCCTTCAACGCCCAGTTTCAATTAACTAATGCTTGTCACGTGCAGAAAAAGTTACTGGGACCTTTGTTTTTCTTCCTATTTACGAGTTACGATAACAACTTGTTTAATTGCAGGTTAAAGGTATGGTAACAGATTTTGGGGACAACATGCACTGCCAGTTTCTTGAAATTCTTCGCAATCTATTGGATACCTATGCATTGTCTGGAGTCCAGGTACCTTTTTTAACATTTTCTCCCAGTAATATCCTTTCTAATTTTAGTTTAACACAAGTATAGTTGAGTTATGTTTAGAAAGTCCGGTCATTGTTTTGATCAGTTTTCTATACTGCAAGTAAGTATCAGGGCATCTCAATGCAAATGTTTGTTGCTGCTTTATGATATCTTGCTTTTTAAACTTCTTCAATTTTTTTTTTTTAATCATAGCAGATATATTATGCTTGCATTTCGAGTTGCAACACATTTGAGTTTATTTACGCAGGTGTAACATTTTGATTGCTGATTTCTATTTTCTTATATTTCTGCTGAAATCTTGGAAAAAACTTGTCAGTAAAACTTTCATGTAAGAGTGATTGTTTTTTTCTTGTCTCTTTCTTTTTTTTCTTTCTTTTGCAATTGCTTCAATAGCTTTCTCTATCCATTTTGTCATGAAATATGCTACTGTTTTTTATTTGCAGAGAGATGCAATTATTGAGATTTTCTATGAGAAGCATTTGGGCCAATTAATAGATATTATAACAGCATCATGTCCTACAGAAGGTTTTCAATCAGCCAGGAATATTGAAGGCGCTGGTGGAAGACTGGGAGATAAGAATGGCGTGAAGCCTGAGATTCTGTCAAATATATGCGAATTACTTTGCTTTTGTGTTCTCCAACACCCATATAGAATAAAGTAATCTTTGTGGCCTACTCATCTGCAAGCACCGAAATTGAATTCCCTCTACCTTCTATTTATATATATTTTTAAGACTGGCTTATTTTCTTATTCTTTTATTGCAGGTCTAATTTTCTCCTAAATAATATGATAGATAAAGTGGTGTTATTAACACAACGGAGGGAAAAGTACTTGGTTGTTGCTGCAGTTCGATTTATTCGTACTGTTCTTTCGCGCCATGTAAGTGTGAATGTGTAATTATGAAACAAATAGAGTTCCTAAGGCCCCGTTTGATAACCATTTGATTTTTTGTTTTTGGTTTTTGAAATTAAGTTTATAAACATTATTCCACCCATAAGTTTCTTTGCTTTGTTATCTACTTTCTACCAATGTTTTAAAAAATGAAGTCAAGTTCTGAAAACTAAAAGACGTAGTTTTTAAAAACTTGTTTTTGTTTTTGGAACTTGACTAAGAATTCACATGTTTCATTAAGAAATGTGAAAACCATAGTAAAGTAAATTTCAAAAACAGAAAACTAAAAATAAAAAACTAAAAATGAAATCGTAATCAAACGAGGCCTGAAAGATTAACCTTAAAATTGTCAACCATAAAATTTTGTGAAGGTAGCCCATTACCAATCTAACCCCATTCCACTGTAATTGTATTGGTCATGGACGGTATAGATATTCAATGGTCATTAGTGCGAGTTTAGCTATAGGCTCTCACGTTCTAGTGAGCGTCCCCTTGCATTTCTAGTTAATTCCTGTAGTTTTTTCTTAAATTTTTAATGTAGTATTTTTTTGGGGTCTCCCACCTCTCTTCCTATGGGCAGGCCATTACTATTTACCGTGGGTAATCTACCTAAATCTTTTACTTGGTTAATTTACAGGATGAACATCTGATAAATTATTTCGTCAAGAACAACACTCTCAAACCTATCATAGATGCTTTTGTTGCTAATGGAAGTCGGTATAATCTGCTAAATTCTGCTGTTTTAGAACTTCTCGAGTATATAAGGAAGGTACATGCCCTTCCATCATCTCTCTTTTTCTAGAACTCAATTAATTGTCTTTTGAAGGACCAAATGTTTATGTCTGTATATCATGCAGGAAAATTTGAAGTTATTGGTTAGATATATAATTGATTCCTTCTGGAATCAGTTGTCCCGATTTGAAAATTTGTCTTCCATTCAAGCTTTAAAAGTTAAATATGAGCAGGTAAACTACTGTCCTGCGTGAGTGGCTCCATCTCTTCAATTTATTTCAAAATTTTCTTTTTCCCCATCTGATATGTGTGCTTGCAGTGCCTTGAAAATTGTGAAATGAAAGGCACTTCGAACACATCAGATCCTCGAAAAAGAAATGATGAACGTGCTCCAGAAAAAGAAGAGGACGACTATTTCAATGGGGACAGGTACACAATTTCTTTGGTCTCACAGTGGCAAATACTATAATATTTCTATCAAGATCTTGTGATTAACCTATCTCGTTTCAGTGATGAAGAGGATACTACATCTGCATCTGTTGCTCCCAAACAGAATGTGCAATCTCAACCTGCTTTATCTAATGGTGTTGCTACAAATTACCCACCAGTAAGGTATTGTCATTCTATCCCATTTTGGAAAAAAGTACTTTTAAGTGATACTACCGTAAGCACTTTTGGGAGAAGCACAAATAAAGAGCTTTTTTCAATGGCATACTAATTGAGCCAAGCTATTCTAATAACAAAGTTTCTAGAATAGTCAAGCTTTTGGATATCTCAAAATACATTTATCAGCTACTAAATGAGACTCGATTGTTTCATACAAAAGCATTTTAGTGTTTTTGGAATTTTTAAAATAACTCTCTTCAAGTGACTTTTCACCCTTCTAAAAGGCATCTAAAAAATTCACTTTAAAGTATTTTTAAAGTTTCATCATCACTTTTGGCTATATAGCTGACACTACTAAACTTTTGAAAAATACTTTTAATTAGTGAAAAGACCTCTTCAATCCTTCAAAAACATCCTAGACAATCTAACAATGGTTATGCTGGTGAGCCTTGTGGATACAAATGCTATACTCTACATTTATAGCACTTCTATCTTTTCAGTCTTAGGTCAGGTGGTCTAGTTGATTATGATGACGATGAGGACGATGAAGACTACAGACCACCCCAGAGGAAACAACCTGACACTTCAGATGAGGACATTGAAATAATGGAAGTCCTCTGGCATAAGCGAAAGTCGGCTCCTCAAGAGGAACCTGAGATGGTCAAGAAGCAGCGATTGGTTAGGAAGCACAAGCCAAAAGATGGTGTACTTGCTTCCTTGTGTACCACACTGAGTCAGGCCGTCTTACCTGGTAAGAAGACAACAAACGCTATTCAAACAAGTCCGTGCACGTCTTATGAGGACAAAAGTTCAGGCGAAGAAAATCATGAGACAAATCCTGCTATTTCTAGCAGCTCTTCTGATAGTAGTAGCAGCAATTCTGATGAGGAAAATCTCAGGGAAAAGGAATCTAGAAGTTACTCCAACAGTAGTGTCTTGCATATTACTTCAGAAAACCGACAGTTGGGTGGGGACGACTATCCATTGATACCGCCAAAATCCTCCCCCGAAATGACTGTGAATGGATCTTTAAGTTAGTACTAGCATCAATCTTCTATCTGGTGCCTGCCAAATTATTATGATCTTCGACTCATGGATGTGCTTGGTGGTGGGACTACTTGGTTCTGAGATTACACGAAAAGAGATCAATGCACTCCCCGAAAGAAAGTGAATTGACAGAATGGGAATATAGTTGGTTTTGGGGATTTCAGTCGAAGATGAGGACGTCTTACTGTATAGTGCGACTGAGCGGGGAAGATATCTACTCTCTCAATTTTACCTCTAGCATTTTTACTCTGTAAAACATTTGGCCGTATTAATTTTGCTGGCTAGCATTGTCACCCTCTTCTCTCTGTCTCTATTTACTCTCCTTCTCGCTCCCCCTACTCCGCTCCCTCCCTCGGGGATTACAGCTTCGTATAATTTAGTTCGATTCAGATTTTGAACTCTTACAGAAAAGGGCATAAAATTTTGCCCCATATAATTCTCTTAGTTTAGGGGACTTGTTCTGAAAGGTAGAGATGAATATATACATACAGTCGGTTGGGAGTCCAAATTTTAAAGATGTAGAGATGAATCTCATTTATCACAAGTGTAAATTAAATTTTAGTGAGTTAACTAGTTAATTTTATTTGTGGTTGGAGTTATTTCTTCTAAATTTATTGAACTTTTTTAAATGAGTCAAACAGATAAGGGTAATGAACGAGATCACAATGTTACAGCAAGGCAAGCAAATGTTCATTGTTCAATATCTCGGTTGCTCGACAGCAAATTAATCTCTTCATGGATTTTAGGTAAGCCCCTCTTGATATGACTCTTCTTTAAGGAGCATTGTTGGAGCCTTTTTTTTTTTCTTGTAGTATCTAATTATATCATTCCATTCAAACACTTAAAAAGTGTCATAAGCCTTGCTAGCGAACATCTAGAATCATCTGTTGACAACTTCGGCATAGTAGAGAAATGACAATCTTCGTTATCTCCACGACGTTAAAGATTTTTCAGAATTCGATTCGTCCATGAAGATAAAATTGGATAGCACACTTCAAAAGTAATATACGTGGAGCTTATTGTAGAGGTAATGTAGGAGCTCTTTGAACTTGAGTCCAATGCACATTGCTAAAGAATCGGATGCCATAAGATGATCAGCTATATTCTCCTTATTCGGAAAGAGTTCCACTCTTAAAATGGATTCTACTATTCTTCACTTTGTCAGAGCTCTTAGTTCTAAAGAAAGGTAAGTCATTAAATGATTTGTGCTTCAATGAGTGCCATGAGAGTTTTGCAAGATCTAGAATTATGACGTATGAACTTTTAAAGGAAAATTAATCGTTATCATGGTTGTTGAAAGTGGGTCATAATTATTATGGAGAGCCCTTGTGGTCCAATGATCTATATTATGTATCTTTTCAGTAGTAATTTTAGGTAGAGATGTCCACGGGGCGAGGCCGGGGATGGCTTCTTCATCCCGTCCCCTCCCCCCATTTCATTCTCCGTTCCCGTGGAATTCCTCATTTAATTTCTCCGGGATCGGGCTGGAGATTCCCTGCGAGGAATTTGCGGGGATCAGGTTCCCCGCTGGGAATTATTATCCGTTTATATTTTTTATTTAAAATATTTTTTTAGAAAGTTTCTATTTAAATTATTAATTCTTAATGGTAAATTTCTATTTAGAGAGATTTTAAAAAAAATTTCTTTAGAAAAATAAAATAATACATCATAAAAGATTAAATTTAGTATTTATTATATATTTAAATAGACATATTAAAAATAAATAAATTAATCGGGGCGGGGTCGGGGAACGGGTTGGGGACGGGGAACATTCCCCGTCCCCATCCCCTAGCTAACGGGGAAAAATTTCCCCCCACTCCCTCCCCCATTCCCCATCTAAACAAAAATTTCCCGCCCCGTCCCCACAGGAAAAATGAACATCTCTAATTTTAGGTGCTTTTATGTGTAATGTGAGCTTTGTAATTCTATTTGCATCTGCAAATCAATTTTCAACTCCTTTGGAAGTATTGTTAGAACATTATTTTTCTTTATTTCTTTATCGTATTTCAAGTACTATGTATAGTGTCAAATAAGTCATTTGGTGTTATTATAATTGTTATTTTTTTTATACATTTTTTTTAATTTTTATTTTTTATGGAATACTCTGTTCCACATGTACAATCAACAATGATAACAGCAAGTGTTCATTCAAAGTTAATCAAACAGCGATTAAAGAAGCAAATATTAGAACTAAAGACAATCAAGAGTAGAGGAAGGGCAAAAGGCACACATGAATTATAGAGGTTCGATCAAAGCATTAATTATGTTTGAACTGCCTTGTAAAATGCCTTCAAATGTGGAAATGTGTGAGAAATGAAAATTCAGTATGATTTGTCTTCGTTATTTCCACTTCAAAGATTTTTCAAAATTCTCATATTTTTTTTCATCCATAAAGTTAAATTGGACAGCTCACTCCAAAAGTAATACACATGAAACTTAATGTAGAGGAAATGTAGGAGCTCCTGGTTGGTGGGTTGGAAATTTAATTTAGGAGTTTGTGGAAAAATGATTCAATGAAACCGCCACAATGTGATTGCTTCTTAATAACTGTCGGATGTAGATTTGAGAATTTGCATGCTCCTAATCGTTAGACACAAATTTGAGGTACTTCTGTAATCTCTCTCATCCAACGGTGCAAAATTACCCCTCACTGACAACCTCCTCGAATAATTTTCTCCATATGGTGGGTTTGAAAAAAAAAATGAAAATGGCAAGGAAAATTATGGATGGTAGCAACAAGTAAATAACGGTAATGAAAAATGGCTAAAAGCTTTTAATATTTAGATTTGTGGCTATCGAATTTTAAGGGGAGGAGAGTGAATAATTATTTATTATGTTTATGCCCCGGGTATATAAAGATATTTACAGTCAATATTTCCAACTGTATGCAGATTTTTTAAAATAAAAAAGTTCAATCATCTCTGACTGAATTTTGACTTATCTTTTCCTAGATCTTTAACAATATAAATCTGCAGAATTTTATTAATTATTTATACATTTATTAATCTTATCATAATTCAAGAAATTTTCTTTCCAGATTTTCAATTCGCAAATCTTTGACAATTCAAATCTGCTGAAATCTATTATAATTATTTACAAATCTATTGATTTTACCTTAATTCAATATTATAGCTACTGTTTTTTTTTTTCTTTTCTGACACTTGATTTTTTACTTTTTCAAACAATCCTAATTACAAAAATTTATTAACTAGTGAGATACATGAATCATTTTCAAAAATATAGACAGTCCCAAAAATTCCTAAAAAAGGGATGGAGTTTTAGAATCCAAAAATACTTATTTTAAATTGGATTATCGAATGGCTAAATGTATCACAATCCTAGAATTCAAAGAAGAAAAATACAGTACGATTATTAGTGAATGTCCATGCACACAAGAGGCGTAAGGAGATAGATGCATTTCGTTAAAGTTGAAGAGAATCCTGAAGAAAAATCTTCCTTGGTTAAATGGGAGGAAAAAGATGTAGATAGAAAGCTTTTGGGGAGTGCAACATAAACGACGACAAGAGCAATGATCGTTGGCAGAACAATGACTGTTCAGCAACACAAGTGGTTGAGGAAGATAGAGAGAGTTTTTGGGTGGGTGTTTTAGAGTTTTCAGGCATTTTCAAATTGTCCCGTTAATTCACCTAGTTTGACTCCTCCCCTCTCCCTCGATGAATGCAACAAACGTCACAATTAGTGTTCTTCAAATTCTTTAGGGGGCGTTTGACACGTAGAGTTAAGTTGAGTTGGACAGAGTTAATTTGTCAGTGAGTTAATATGTTTGTGTTTGAGGTGCAGAGTTGAGTTGAGTTAGGAAGTTTGTGTTTGGGGTGCAGAGTTGAGTTAATAAGTCAAGGGTATCTGATGTTGTTTTGTAACCCGAAGTGACCTGATTATTTCATGGGTGTTTTGTTTTTCTTATTGTTTTTCCAATCATTCAACTAGAAACATATTTTCCCAACTTTCCAACACTCGATTGAGATGTCAATTGAGAAATGACACTCAATTGAGATGTCAATTGGTGGAATCTATGAGTGGAGTATTCATAAAAGTAATATTTCATTGCATTGATATTGATCTTTTTGGAAAAAAACTTCATTCTTTTTATTAGAATTGACTTATCCCAAACTATAGACAATGTAGTTTTTGTTTCTCTTTATGCTCTACACATTAAACTTCTTTCAATTTTTAGAAATTAAATGTTCCATTACACATCGAGCTTCTTTCAATTTTTAGAAATCAAATGTTGCATTCTTTATAGCAACAAATGTCAATTGATTAATGGAAAGAAGTCAACATTTCTAGAATGTATGCATAGAATACTCAAAAATATTTGTAGGCCATCAATTGCCCATTTACATTATCCACAAAAAAAATATTAAGGTTCACAAAATATCAAGTAACTGCCGACAATGGACAAAGTTCTTAAGTTAGATGAAAGATGATGGTTGGAGCAGAGAGTCAGGTGGTCCTACCCAAGAGACGCAAGCAGTACCTCTTCCTTGATTGGGGTGGGACCTGTAGGAAGGAATCGGTCTTCTGGAGGTTGGCGACAAGTAGGTCTATAAGGATGATTCGATCATCCTTCGTCAACCCTTCTATTGCATACAACTGGTCGACCACTTCGTTTCGGTGCGGATTCCAATTCATATTTCTCCCTTTACCATGATAGAATTGTACGCATGTGAGATGCTTGCATATCCATTGCCGTTCACACAACGTCGAGCATCTCGGACTGAAAGGACGATCTCTTTCTCTTGCTTCCGCTCCCTCTACTAGACATGCCAGCCGGAGTACGCCTATTTGTAGGGGTTTTTGAAAACTTTTCATCTCTTACATCTTCGATGGTTGGATTCTCTTCATGAGCCGACAAAGTCTTGTAATCCTAATCGGATCTCTTCCACCATTTGTTCTGTGGTATTGGAGGCCATCTCCATAGGTGTCTCTGCGTCGATCCTTGTGGTCCGATCCTTACCAAATACAATTGACAACTCATCATAACTGGGGAATGGCTTATTTCGCAAACCCTTGGCGACAGGATGGCCCTGCATGTAAACAGATAATATATTAATATGCTTAAAATAATGATGATAACATGCTATAATGATACGATCTTACCCTGGCCCAGGATTCAAAAATCTCCTTCTCCACATCAATGCATTTAAACTCTTCGTTCCAGCCAAAGCCACTGTAGGCATTACTCAGCATCTCCGCGATTGCCCCGTACTGCTTTTTCAGAGTTCTCACCTTGCAATCTATCGTATTTTGGCTGAGTGAAGAATCTAGTAATTTCGCTGCTAGCATCCGGTGGAGATGCTGTAGATACTCGAGCCTGAATGTGCCATTGTAAGATCGCCAACCACCCTCTACTAATGCTACCAGCGAATCCACCAACTTCGCATCCTCCACCTTTGTTCAGGTGTGTTTCGAAGCTCTCGATGTACCTGCCATTATGCTACATGTGTACGTATACCCAAGTGATGTTACATTGAATACAATAGAAAATTTAGGTTCAGGAATATAAAGTCCATGACTGAATTACATCATAAAATCGGTGGCAGGAAACATAAGGTACATGTAAGTTTTTGTTTGATTAAGGACAAAAGAATTACATAACAAGAAAAGTCATCACGATCGTTCCCAAGCATCAAACATTCGTGAAGCCAAGTCATCTTTAAATCCTATCCATTCGTCGGAGCTTTCAATGAATTGTATATTTTCCCCTTTGACACCACTGAGCGCGGAGTCCACTTCCTCGACCTCATCCAAAATTGTATCTTACCCCATTTCCCTAGTGATAAGGTTGTGAATGAGGCAACATACTATTATTGTCAGGCATTGTACTTGAACTGAGTAGAATGACTTTCCTCGAAGAATGGCCCACCTCCCCTTCAACACACCAAAAGCCCTCTCGATGACATTCCTTGCAGAAGAATGTTTCATGTTGAACAATTCCCTTGTAGTAGGTGCATTCCCTGCTCCACGCTGATCGAACTGAAATGTGGGGCTTAAAGAAAATATTTGTAAATGAAAACAAAGCTCCAGTTCAGTGCAAGTGCACACTGTCGATGCAAGTAATATAAAACTGGAAGTATTCCAGAGTATTGATCCCACAGGGAACGTATACAACAAAATTCAAGAGAATAAGCAAAGACGCTTTCAAATTGCAATTTTGGTAACCAATGTAAAACAATAAGTGGGATGGTTTTTGTTGTTTTTGAAATAAAAAGAAATAAAAATGATAAAAGAGGGATTCAAATGTGTTTTTGGCCCATTGAAAGAAATTGCAGCCTAATTGCAATTGCAATCATTTGACTCAACACTCAAGCTTTTGTAAACCGAATTCAACACCTATTCGACCTTCTATGAAGTATCTTTAGGAGGCTAAGCGATTAAACCGATATTTCTATGGCTAATACGAACTTAATTAATTTTGAACACAATTCTTTTGGTTTTAAAGGTTTTGCCCTAAGTCTAGGGTCAAAAACAAATTCCTATGTCTAGGCTATTTTCCTTTATTGCTTTTATGAAAACCAAATTTTTATCTAACCTTTTCAGAATTAGACTCAATTTTTGTATACTAATCTAGGTGATTGATCTAGACTAATAATAAGCATTAAAATCAATAAAAGCAAACAAGTTATAGAGGAAGCAAGCTTGCTCTCACAATTAGGCCTCTATTCTTATCTTTAGGGCATTCACATGTTTGAATCCCAAAGAAGGAATTAGTTCATAATTGAAGAAGAGAAAAAAAAAGCTTTAAATAAGAAGAGATTCATAATCAACTTATTTTAAAAAAATACAATTGCTGTAAATGAAAATGGAATTCAAAAAGTATAGGAAATAACCTTGCATTAACAACTAAAACTTCTCAAAATCTTCAAAGTAACACTTGTTAATAAGTAAAGAATAAGAATACTAAACTGGACATTGTCTTTTAAAGAAGATGAAAGACAAAATGAACTAAAGAAACAAAAGTGCAGAAAGTTAAACTTGAACATTAATTCATAAACAAGAACAAATACCCATTAGCTTCCTTACTTGATCGATCCAAATACCCATTCAAAGGCAAATGGATCTTCACCTCCTCTAACTATCGTTGAGGAGGGATCAACCTCGGAAATTACAGGGCAAGATGAAGATGAACTACTAAAGAAAATGGTAGAAAAATCGAGACTTTCGGACTGTGGACGAGCAGAACAAAACCCAGCCACGTTTTGGATCGTTTTCCTCATTTTTTTAGGCATTGAGGGCTAGGGTTTCCATCTTTGTGCTCCTTCAATCATGGGTCAATGTTTGGGCATGAGATTAGGCTGAAAATTCTCCAAAAATCGAGCAAATCCCGTGGATTTTGGTGTTTTCCCGAGATTCCCGCAGCTTCCAGATTTTCCAAAAATGCAATTGCATTTCTGTTTTTCAGATCTACCAAAATTTTCCATAAATGCAATTACATTTCTGTTGCATTATTTTCCAGACTTGTTTTCCGAAGGAATGCAATTGCATTTTGTGCTTGTTCACAAACTTGTTTGCCTGAAGAAATGCAATGCTCTTGCGAAGGAATGCTATTCAGAATGCAATTGCATTTTTCCTTTTTGCTCCAAATCTACACAAAAACAACAAATTAGTTTAAATTCCATTCTTTTTTCAACTTCTTTTCATTTTCCACTACTCCAACAAGCTTTCAAGAATTTCACTCATCAACACTATCTTTAGCTTGCTCGGTAATCAATAAAGCATACAAAAATGACAAAAATAACTTAGTTTAGGGTTAAATAATCATCATAAATAAGAATTATCACACGCCATTCTGAAATATGGTACCGTTCTCCTCTATATGGTGCAAGGAATTCTTCTGCATTAGGATACCTAGCATCACACAGATAGTAGTATCCTGTAGAAGGGACTAATGGTTAATACATAATCTTACTACCTTTTTACCTATGAATAGTTAAACACGTTTAAAAGTTAGGATATACCCCTACGAACCTTCAATCCATTAGGTCGAGAGAGTGCATCCCTAAAAACCCTAGAATCGGCAGCGGACCCTTCCCACCTTGGCATGACGAATATGAACTCGTCATTCGGGGAAACCATTCCAAGTACGTTGGTTGCAACTTCACCTTTCCTCGTCCTATATCGAGATCGATCAACGGTACTGACATTAACTTTGATGTATGTGCCATCTAACGCACTCAAACAATTCTGTATCCATTGAAGACATGGTAGTGACATTAATTCTGTCATCTAAATTACATGGTTTATATCCATGAAAATTTATGGATAAGAACATTTTCTATACCTCAAACCATTTCCATTGATCTTCAATGCATGTGTTAGTGATTGGCTTTGGGGTTTGTAGCAACACCTCGTGAGGTTGCAAGACTGTGTTCAGAACAACATCGAAGTGTCTGGAAATCGTCTCCCTAGACCTCGCAAATCACTCGGTTCTTAACGTCGTGCGCTAGTATGTGCAGGAACATAGCTACCATTTCCTTGATATCAACGCATTGGGTTGGTTGCAAATAGCCGGTCGTCCTAAGCATACTACATAGGATTGCAAAAGACCTTCTATCCATCCTCGTGCTTTCACGACAACACAAGTCATTCTTGTAAATAAGGCAAAAGAAATTCAATTGCCTAATGCGATGTCTATCATACTACGATTGTTCGATAATCGTTCAAAAGGAATGTTAGATATATCAACTTGAGAGGTGGTTATGATTGTCAGGATATTAAATAGTTCTTCAACGATTTTCATCTTAAATGAAGCAAGAAAGAGAGGAAGGATATTTGTTCCTGAAACACAAATGGAGAGTTGTTAGAACTGCAATGGACTAATCATTGGTTTTGACTACAAACTTGGTATATGCATCATTTGTTTCCGCCAAAGTTGCATAGGGTCGGTGAATGACTCCCCTAAATTCATGGACTTGTATATGGCATTCATGCCAGGTCATGTAAATACAAGGGTTACGACCAACGAAGACCACATAGAACTTCTTTCTACCCATTATCCTAAATTCAAAGTGTACGCAATTAATCGTTATATCTTGAAAAGAGCAGACGTACACTTTTTTCTACAGTTACAAGCGTCTAGTAAAGTTTAGGGTGATTTTAGGATTTTTAGGGGTTATGTATGTTTAGGGTTTAGGGTTTTTATGGGTTATGTAGGTTTAGGAGTTATGTAAGTTTAAGGTTTAGGGTTTAGGGTTTTTTTAGGGGTTATGTATGTTTAGGGTTTATGATTTTTTAGTGTTTAGGGATTTTTAGGGGGTATGTAAGTTTAGGATATAGGGTTTTTTAGGGGTCATGTAGGTTTAGATTTTAGGGTTTTTTTAGTGTTTAGGGTTTTTTAGGGGTTGTGTAGGTTTAGGGTTTAGGATTTTTTTAGTGTTTAGGGTTTTTTTAGGGGTTGTGTAGGTTTAGGGTTTAGGGCTTTTTTATGGGTTATGTAGGTTTAGGGTTTAGGGCTTTTTAGGGGTTATGTAGGTTTAGGGTTTAGGGTTTTTTAGTGTTTAGAGTTTTTTAGGGGTTATGTAGGTTTAGGGTTTAGGGTTTTTTAGTGTTTAGGGTTTTTAGGGGTTATGTAGGTTTAGGGTTTAGGGCTTTTTAGGGTTTATGTAGGATTAGGGTTTTTAAGGGTTATTTAGGTTTGTGAGTTATGTAGGTTTAGGGTTTCAGGGTTTTAAGGGTTATGTAGGTTTGAGAGTTTTGTAGGTTTAGGGTTTATGGGTTTAGGGGTTTTGTATGATTATATGGGCCATTTTTTGGGATTTATGAAAAAATTGTTGGTTAGGGTATGCATGCATGTTTGTTTCTTGGTTTAGAGCACTTGACACTATGCATAAATATGACATAGATAATTTGAACTATATTATGCAGCTACAAAATACATGTAAAAAATACATGCATTATGAGATATGTGTCCTATAAATTAAGACATCTCAATTTTAGTTTTTTTAAACACAAATGAGATTTTTGTTATGAAGTTCCATGAATTTTTGTTCTCATGCATTGACATAATTTTTTTTCCTTTGTAGGAAAGAATGATATGCATGTACGCTTAAAATAAATTCACTGTTTTTCTCCTTTTTATTTTTTTTTTTTAAAATGACATTTGTTTTTTGCTTGTTGAATTAACTTGTATTATGAGATTGTTTTTTTTTTTTCATTTTTTTTAGGAAATAAGGGACCCCATATCATTGTTTAAAAACAATTTCACTGATTTGCTTGCAGTTCCTTTTAAGTACAAATGCCTTTTTTTTTTCTTTATACACACATACATTGAGGTCATCATTTTCTTTTGTAAAGCCTTTTTTTTTTCTGTACACACGACAATAATTTTTTTAAAAAAAATTATACATGCTATTTTTTTTTTTGTTTTAAATACATATGTATCAAAAACTGGTTTCATTGATTAATGTTATATTTAAATGTAAATGAAGTTATTGAATTAGAAAATTTTGTACAATGACAATGAAACCCTAAATAAAAGTTTCAAACTCATCAACATGTCTAATGGAACATCAATTGTGTATAAATTTTCTAAAGGAAAATAATCACAAACCCTGCACTTCAAACATTACAAAAAAAAAAAAATCAAATAAATATACAAACAAACAATGTCCAATAAACTTGTAAAATATCCAGCATCTATATACATAACAACAAGAGAAGGAAATGGGCACAAAACAGAAACGCATTCCAAATTATAAACACACGAACCTCGAACTAATGTATTAGATAGTATTAGTTTGGGCATGCACATAATCTAAATAATTAGTTAGATACAAAGTGAGGCACAACTTAAACATGAAACTTAAAAATGCTACATTAAACCTAGAAGGGTTTACCTTGGGTGGATCAGAATGGGTAGGAAGTAGTCTTTCGGTCCTTGAACATGCAAAAATGGATGTTATCGAACTGAAAAGCAAAGATAGACACATTAGTATTTAAAAGAATGCATAATGAAGTTGTGAAATATAACGTACCTTTGCATGCAAGTCTGACTATTCTTGTAGAGGGCCACCTACTACCAATAGGAAGGAATTAGGAACGTGTGAATTGAAAACAAACACAAAAATTAAAAGGAAACAAGGGTTAGAACTCACTCACCGAACTACATGTATGAAATAGGCAGTGGAGGATTCTCAAAGGATAGAACGTGAGGGGGCAAATGATATATAGGAAGAGAGAGGTGGTTGTTCCCACCTACCTCTATTTTAATTCAAAGTGTGAATTTATGGCAATCAATTCATTGACATTAACTCAATGAGGGTAGTTGAGCTCAAGTAAGCATTTTGTGGATGAGAATTGAAAGAAATTTAATTGTATTAAAAAAACGTGCAATAAATGTCTGTCATGATAATCCAAATAGAGGAGACCAACGATCAAAATTAATCACACCAACAATTATAATGAGACATATCATAATAGGAAAAATCGGCCTTAGGTATACATTTGATTCATTCATGCTAAAGGAAAATCAGTATGCATTTAATTGACAAAAGAATGCAACATCTAAAAAATGGACAGAAGTTATACACAACCAAAAATCAAAATGAACTCAAGTGGTTGGAAGTAAAAAATGAGATCAGTATGCAAGGAAACATATAAATGCGTATAAACAGATAATCTAAACAGATAATCCATGTGAAAAGGAGCATATTGATTCGGCTGTCCACAAAAAACCAAACAAGATAGAAAAGACAATGAGATGAAATCAGTATGCAAGGGAACAAGAACATCAACCAGGTAATTGGGGAAGATAAAGTAATCCAAATGTAAGGATAAATAAAATGACAAAAAACCATGATTTTATTTTATTTATTTATTTTTTTTTTTTTTTGTAAAAAACATATGAACAGTAGGTTGAGAGATAGAAAAAATGTAAGAATAGTCAGTTCCAAATGTTCATCATCGGCTGGAAGGGAAAAATGACAAACTTGTCAGCAAAGTAGATTTGGCTCCCCCTACCAAGCTCCAATTCGGTAACCAAGTCCACTACCAAGAATTTTCTCGCTCATTCGTTCATATCAAACATGCATTCAGTCGCACAAACCCAAACGAAGACAGGGATGAGGGGATGGTCCAATACATGAGGAAGAGCATGTAAATCGCAACGGACTTGAGGAATAATATTATTTTGGTGTGGCGATGGGAGTGAGGAAAAAATGTAAATCGACAAGGGTTTACGAATCTGCAAGGGAAAAAAACAGAGAACGTGAGGTCGATTCAAGGATCAAAAAGAAGAAGAGGGGCATGTGGGGTTTCGAATCTGGCAAGTGGAAAGTAAAAAAACATGAATCGAATGTTAGGGTTATAGACCTGGAAAGGAGAAGACATACCGTCTTCATCGATTGAGGGTTAGGGTTCCGATTTTGAAGTAAAAAATGAAGAAGAATAAGGGAGAATGTGAAGAAGAAAGGGGCTTGTAAATACCTTGAAGAATCGAAACCCTAACCCCTTTTCGAAAACCAGATCGAACCCACCTCCATTGAAGAATAACAGAGAGAATAGAGGTTTGAGAGAACAGAAGGGAGAAAGAGAGTATCGTGTGGGGCCTATGAGCGCATAGAGGAAAACGAAAGGAAAGTTGGCAAACACGCGTGGAGTTCTACAGTGACAACTATAGAACTCCACCGACTTGGTTAAAACAAGTGGGGAGTTTAAATTTCAACGCCCCAAACATTGGTTAGACTTTTTTTACCAACCCAACTCAACTCAAGTGGGTGCCCCAAACGCTCCCTTAATGTTAATCACCTCAAGCTTACACGTAAGGGTTTCTGATTTCACGGTAAATAAGGGTAGATACATTTATGCACCCATATTTAAACTTACCTACATGTAATTGCAAATGTAATTATGAATATATACACACACTGAAAGTTATCTAGGACACCATTTTTATCCTTTTATTTTTATGAAATTACTACCATCATTGATCGGATTTTCAAACTATCATTTTCATCAGTGGTTAATACCTAGAATTAGGCTGCAATCAATTTGAAACTGTTAGAGATTTTATTTGAACTTGTTTGTTATTTTTATTTTGTCAGTTCTACCTCTCTCCTTCCTTATAGGCCACATTTTTCTAGACTAGAAGGTTGGGGAAGACAATGAGTTTTTGGGTGGACGTTTCAGAATTTTCAGGCATTTTTCAAGATGTCCCATTAATTCACCTAATTTGGCCTATTCCCTCCCCCACGGTGAATGCAAAAAGTGTTGCAATTAGTGTTCGTCAAATTCTTTATTGTCAATCACCTCACGCTTACAACGAAGGGTTTTTTATTTCACTATAAATAAGAGTGTATATATTTATACACCCATATTCAAACTTACCTACATGTAATTTCAAATGTAATTATAAATATATGCACACACTCAAAGTTATCTAGGGCACCATTTTACTGCTTTCTTTTTTTTGAAACTGCTATCATTGATCAAATTTGAAACTATCATTTTTATCGATGGTTGATACGTATAATTAGGTTAGCAATCAATTTGAAATTGTTAGAGATTTAGTTTGTTTGTCAATTTGAAATTGTTAGAGACTTACTTTAGGTTTGTTTGTTAGAGGTTTAATATAGAATGCATTTTTCTAGGATTTATTTTAGTTGATTTACATTTATAGAATTTCAATCTATATTAGGGGTATTTTCGTCCTAGACAATTTTGGAAATTATATATATAAAAAAAACCACGTTTAGCCATAATTGTAAAATCTATTACGTTTATCCATTTTTCAAGTTGGACCATTTAAAATTAGTCATTTTTGTTGTTGCCCCAAATGGCAATCAAACAAGGGGTAACAAGATAAATGGCTAAATATTTATAGGGGAATTTGAAAAATAGCTAAAAAGTATAGATATTGTAGATATGGCTAAACTTCCACTTTTCCATTTTTAATAATTCGTTATTATAATTAGGATAGGACATAAATGCCCACACCTATCTTTTCTAATTTTTAAATAATTAAAATGAATTTTACAAAAATGCCACATTATAAGGAGAGCAAGATGCACTTTATACGGTTAAATCTAAATAAACTGATTAACAAATTTGAATTAACGTAGCTTCCAAAACCCCCTAAAATCTTAATATTGCAGGCTGACAATGTAAATTTTGATTAAATTACAAAAATTGATTAAAATAGTGGACAACCCTATCAACCATCTAAGTACATGCATCGCTTTAAGAGTGAAAGGAATGAACGTTCCACTCCACAGCGGAAGCATTGGATCGTCTTTGATTTTATTTAGAATTAAACAATAAAAATTAAAGTTAAGCAAAACATACCTTGAAAATAATATTATGGAGAATATTCTGGCGGATTTTTATCTCTTTCACAAAGTCTTCCTGACTATGACTCGAACACATGACCAAGACTTGTGAGAGTCTCTTGAAAGAAAATCCACAAGGGATTGGAGAGGAAGAGGTCTAGAGAGAATTCTCTAATTCTCTCTATTGAGGAGATGTGTGTTATGTCACCCAAGGGTCCTATTTATAGAGACCAAGGGTAAATATTTGTCATAATTAAAATGTTATATTTTAATAACTAATATATTAAAATATATCTTATACTTATTTTAATCTTATTCAAAGATCCTATGATATTTATTTATTTGAATCTTATTCAAATTTTATAAATATATTTTATTTAATGTATCAAATACACATTAATTATTTTAATATTTAATGTATCAAATACAATAAATATATTTTTCTTTTTTATATTTAATATATCTAATATATTAAATATTAATTTGAACACTTCAAATTAATATTAGTTTCAAATTTTCAAAATTTTCTTTCAACTAAATTGATCTTTTAGGGGCTGTTTGGGGCAAGGGTTATAATAACATGTGTTATAATAACCTGTGGAATACTCTGCACCCCAAACACAGACTATTATAACCCCAGACTAAACAACTCTGCATTTTAAACAATATTATATTATTTCACAGACTATTATAACCCACAGACTATTATAACCCACTCAGTGCCCCAAACAGCCCCTTAGTGTTACTATGAGCTAGCAAGGGGACCTTATGAACCTATAGATTATAAGCTCCAATAATACAAAATTAATTAATTAAACTCTTTAATTAATTAATTTTCATTCATTAACTATAGGTCACTCCACTATAAACCTAGAGTTGCACTCTTATGCATTGTAGGGCAACTATCCATAGATATAATCATTACATGCAAGTCGATCTTTCACGGGTTGTTCATAATTACAGTTGGGTCAAAAGTCCGTTTTACCCCTATAATTACATATTGCACCTTAAGTACCACTAATCCTCTAATGAATAATTTGTTTATAATCTGATTATAAACTAAGTCCCTCTCAGGCCAGTAAGAGGGTGGGGCCCCATTGTTCAAATCCTGAAATCAGCACTTAAGGGAACTACTCATCTATCTACTTACCCTATATGGGAATGAGTGAATTCTATCTTGTGAGATTATGTTTCCAGCTCTCTATTTGGTCAAGTCCTCAAAATGGTAGACATATTGAATCGGCTACAAAAGCCACTCTCACCCATGCAAATCAAAGGACAAGCCCTCACAGGCAGGAGTTCATAACTCACTTAGGATTAAGATTGAGTCGCATATGATCATCCTGATGAAATATTAATCTTCTAAATTAATGGATTTATAAAGAGAGATCAAATATTTCGTGGTCCAATCTTATACAAACTCATTGTATAAGATACTCCCACTCACATGTCTCCATATGAACAATTTGGATCAATTCATTTGTAACTATTACAAAGTGGGTTGTATCAATAGTGTTGTCAGGATAAGACACCAAACTTTATCCATATACTATGACCCTTTAGGTTATTTCTTGGACATGATCCTCTCGTATGTCAACCACATACTATTCAAGATTACACTAATAACTTTGGATTTTTCATATAATGGATAATATTATATTGTAAATAAAATAATTAAAATTATTATAAATTATTAAATACGAGGCTTTAGGGCATAAATCCCAACAAAGAGTATATATTCAAACATACACTCTGACCTAATTTCTCCAAACATGTAAAAGTTGATCTTCCTCAAATCAAAAAATAACAATGATCAAAATGATGAACTCTCTAACTATGACCATCTATTTCATGTATTTACTGGAACATACATCTCTAATGATCTAAGTAGTTCAAACCTTTATTGGGTTTTTTAGAAAATAGAAGAAACAAAATTTGATGATTAGGTTAGTTTTGACTTGGAATTTGGGCCCTTTGACATTTATATGTGTTGAGGATGGAAAATTGTGAAAAAAGAATGAAGAACTACCACAATGATCGAAATGATGAACTACCTAAGAACTGACATATACATAACAATATATAGAGGAACATACCTCTCGACTGATTTTTCCAACGAAGTCAAGCAATGTAAATATGTTTAAATACTTATTAAGCATATAAAAATAGAATGATAACCTACCATTTTTCAATTTGAAAACCCTGATACATCAATCATCAATCACATTTATCTGTCATCATTTATGAAGATGTTCCACACTTGAATACCCCTCATGCCCTAGACAAATATTACTGTATTTCCATCCATCTATGGATATTGCTGCTAAGTTCATGAAGATAAACTTAAACTTATCATATCCGCATCAACCCCCTAGGCAATGTATATACCTCACAAAAAACATTGTAAATATCAGTATATAAATGGTGTATAAAGTGATAAATATTAAACTTAAAAGGTATATACCTGAATTTTCTCAATTAAGTTGGCTGTAAACCAAAGAATGAAGGCGTATGCCTCTTCAGGTGAACCTCTAATCAGGTTTATATCATTCTCTCTCCCTCCACGCTTTTAATAACTAATCCTAACACCAAGTAAACCTCTTCCTTCTATTGCAGTTGGCCAATATTATATCGATTTCTACCATTTCACAACTCGCAGCATATCATAAGAAAAACTTTCCAATCATCAATGTCATGCCTTGCAACAAACTTAGAAAGTCATCAAAATTATGAATTGTAGATAGACAATTCATATAGTAGAAGGGAGTAGATTTTCAGATTTTTTTAAAAATATAAATACAACCTCAAAGTTCATAGAAAACGTCTTCATCCCTTGTTTTACACCTCTGCCAAAATGATTCTACATCCATGCCCCTTTTTTAATTTCAAAAGTATGTAGGCTCTTATTCAAATTCAAATTTTTGAATCGAACCCTAATTTCTATAAATCTCCTTTTCTCTCTCTTATCCATCTAGAATCTTTCAGACATCATCTTTGTGTCTCATGGTTGCTCTAAGTTTCTGCCTCTATCGAGATTGTGGCGATGAGTATTTAGGTCTTCCCTCAATCGTTGCCAACGAACCGATTCTAGGTCTCATATGGGAACATATTGCTATTCTCTTCATTGGCTCATCAGAAGATCGATCTGTCATTACATAGTCGTTGGTTTCTTTGACTGTATCCGTGTATTTACAGTCAATTTCTTGTTGGGCTGGTTTGACTGTAAATACATGGAAACACTAGGAGTATAAATGGGAAGAAAAGTCTTCACTCTCTTCTCCTAAAATCACGTTAGCTAAAACTTTAAATATAAAACATTTTGTCTTTTTTCATTATAGCTGTTTATTTTGTAGACATCAGTTACAATTTCCCATCAAACAAATGGGCCTATGTTTGAGTTGGGTCATTTTATAGGCCCACCAAAATTTCATTTGGGCTCTGGAATTCGAAGCCCATTTACAAGAACTGTAAGCAGTCAAGTTCTGCAGTTTCTCCCTCCAATGTAAGAAAACTGTTATCTTTCGCCTGATCAACGTTTCTAGAACTGCAGCCGATTTCGGATCGTCGTATTAACAGAGCATTCCACCAAAACTTCATGATTATCCCCTCAAATGCTCGAGGTTGCCACTTACGTTCGTCACCCTGTTGAAGTTCTCCTTATGGCCTATGGAATCCTTTGTTCTTAACTGCTTTTGTGTTTTATTTTCGTATCAATAATTTTCAGGAAGGGAAAATTTATGAAGATTGTGATTTAACTAGTTATCATCTTTTAATGAAATGCTAACATGTCCTTACAGTTCTTAGTTGGAGATATGCATGTGCATCAGTAAGAATATATATCTAGACTAATGCTAGAAACAGCCATTTGTTTCATTTAATCTAGGAGAGGGAATATAACCTTTATTGGGACGGTTAATTCAGCCTTTATAATACTATTAGGATAGTAGTACGAATTCAATTCTGAAGGTTGCAAGTTTGATCTAATTTTTCATTGATATTGAAGCTATCTCACTCCCTGAGATCATGAAATTGTGAAGTTAACCTTTGTGAGTTGCCTTTGATTCCCCTGTTCTTTTGTATCTATCTGTGTTCTTAGATTCTTTGGCATGTTACCTATTATTGATGCACAAATCCGAGTAAAGAGAACACACCTGATTTGCTCCAACAGTGAATTGGTATTTTGGGGGAGCGAGATGACCTACAAAACAGAGAAAACTTGCATACCAGTGTGGTGTTTGCCACAGCCACTCCGATGCTTAAGTCAGAGAGGAAAAGTGTAGTACTAAGCTAGTAGAGAGTGAAGATTGAGAATGAGTTACCTCCTATGGAGTTATAATGTCGTATTTATATGATGAGTCTTTTCCTAAACCTAATTGGATTAGGTTTTTAGGAGGGAGTTGAGGTCCAATCGTGCGGGGCATGAAGGAGCAAGCGGGGAGGGACCGAACCGGTCAAACCGGTTCGGCTCAGCCTAGTCAGTTCGGCCCAGTCTGGGTCAAGCTAGGCATTTGAGCCTTCTTGCCCGTTTCCTTGCTTTCTCAAGCCCGATTCTATTATGGATCTCGAATCTGATCCGTATTTGGCTCAATAGTCTTCTATTTCTTGGATTTAACTTGGTTATCCAAATTTACCCATAACACATATGATTTTCTGTACTTTTATTCAATGTAGGTTTTCCTGCTGGACCACTGTTGAAAACTTCCTTTCTGTTTTTGTGTAACCAAATGAATTTTATTTTTACCTACTGGAAGATAGACCTGTTTTTGTATTCTGAGATTGATATCGTCCCCTCCTTTCAGACTCACTTCCTTTTCTTAGCAAACTTTGTTTGCTAGACATGGACTTGGACTTTCTTTTTCCCCTCTTGATTTCATCGGGTATTCTGAGATTTTTTAACACATGCTTCATTCATTCCTAACTCCCAAAATTTTTAGTTGGTTCTAAATTACATTCTGCATCATCATCTTAATACGGCTGTGAATACTAATAATGTTTTCTTCACTGTTGCATTTGTTTTAGTTTGTCAAGCTGCTAGAGGTTACAAATTTCACCATGTTAATACTTATATCTAGCCATGATTTCATTGCGTAATTGTCTGCAGGCCACTGCCAGAGGAGAGGAAGGTATGACATTGTTCTTCGTTTGCTGAAATCCAAATTGTGGCCACAGATGGAGAGATTGATATCAAATCCCTTTATGTAATCAAAGTTTTATTGGCGCGTGGAGTGTCATCGAGTGTTTTAACCATCTTATGCTTAAAGCCGTAAGGGGGTGTTTGGTTCCCTTTTTTGGAAGTGGAGAGTATGGGTTTGTTTAAACAAACCCATGTTTGGTTGACAGTTTTGTTAATCTAGATTTGTTACAGTACATACTATTCTACCCCAGGTTTGCTACAGTACTTTACCTTACTCACCATGTTTGCTACAGTACATATTTTGTCTTTAATTATGCTTTTAAAATGCATTACATTTTTAATAAAAATATATTAGTTAAATAAAAATAAATAATTAATGATAACTTTATAATAAATAAATAAATAAATTTAGTTCAAATTTCAAATAGTAATAGTTAATTCATAAATCGATATGTCAGCTTTGTTATACTTCATGTTTTAGAGCAATTATAATGATAAATTTATAAGAATGAATTTCTTTGTATTTTGTTCTTACATTGATAGAAAAAAACAATTACAAAACTAACTAAATATTTGTTTTACAAATAATTATTCAAATAGTGTTCAGATTAGCAATAATATTAAAAAAATAAATTAAAAAGTGTTCATAATTTATAAGAAACTTATTGTTATATTTTAAAATTTTTATTAACATATAAATTATAATAAAAATTATTTTATTATAAATTCCAAACCAGACACGTTATATAAACCTAAATTTAATACGTCAATTTCCATTTGATAAAAATAAAAAAAAATAAAAAAGTCAATTTCTCTAAACCCACAACTTTCCTAAACTCCTTTTCTTGTGAAAAATGTAAAAATCATGTTATCATACTCAATTAAAGATATAATATTTGTAAAATTAATTAATTAAACTATTTTGGTTAGTGTATCTTGAAGTTAATAGCTTTTAAAATAATATTATTTAAAATACTTTAACTTTATAACCTTATATATTAGTTAATATAGAAAGTTAAGTTCAATAGTAATTTTGATGATAAGTAGTAAATAATTTTTCTTAGCGCAACAAGTTATAAATCATTAAATAAACAATTGATTACATTTTTTTTATGGTTAATTTTATGTTGGATATATTTGCATACAAAATTTTGTTTATATTTGTTCACACTTTGGTAAATTGTCTGAAATATTTTCATGAACAATTAAATTTTTATTCTATAAAATCATTATTGGAAGAAAATTGATTAGACAAATGTATTAAAAATATTTTATTTATTATTAAAATAATACTCTCTAATTTCATCATAAAAGTTACATTTTATATATAATGTAATATATAGTTTTTATTACTTTAATTAAATAATTTCTATTATTTATACAAATTTAAATGTACCAACCAAATACACTTTTAATAAACTCAGGTGTAACAAATTATAATTCAAACACAGTCTTAACAAACCAAAACTTGCACCATCCAAATACTGGTTTAACAAACCCAGACTTAACAAATCTGTATCATCCAAACACAGGCTTAACAAACCCAGACTAAACAACCCCAGGCTTAATAAACTCAAGTTTAACAAACCACCCAAACCTGTGAACCAAACGACTCCTAATTGTTTTGCATGGGGTTTACAATTGTCAATGTGGGTTGATGAGGACCACAAACTTTGCAACTTCTCAATTTAACTCTGCAGAGATGTGAAGGACTAAGTTTTACTTGTTTTAGTTTCGTTTCTCACCTCCATGGTATGAAATTTCCATTAATATATTGACATTTCTATTGACATTTTCACATGTCCATGAGTTGGACATTGACATAAGGGATGAATCGATATTTCCATCATACCATATAAAATTGATGAAATATTAAGATAAAAAATAGAAACAAAATGTAACATAATGTAAATATAATATAATAACAAATATTTTAACTTATTTAAAAAGTGTAAAATGTTTATTTATTAATTTATTTTTTTTTTAAATACCTATCGACATCGACATTTTATCGATATTTCTATCAACATTTTTATAAAATTGAGTCATCTATCTGCCAAAACATTTTAAACTTTGCTCACTCTCAACTTGAAAAAACAAATATCATTAAAATGTCGCTGGAAAAAACCATAAATTTTTAATATCGATGGTAAACCCCCGCTTCATAGAAATATTGATAAAAATATTTGACATATCACTAGATATTTATTTAATTTCTGGGCATTAATCAAAGCAGATATTGGGAATGCTGAATACTGATTTTTCATTTGTTATTGCCGTGGATGTCAAATATACCTGTATACACAAATTAATCCGGGTGGAAAATGGCACCCCCCTCCCTTTCCCTCTCTAATTTCCTAGTAGACCTCAATCTTCCATCAGGAGATTATCTAAGGATATAAATGAAAGGCATTGATTAATCAAATAGGGAAAAAGAATTATCTACATACAGGAGAAATAACCCAAGTGGGCTTCTTCTTCTTCTGCTTCTTCTTCTTCAACCTAACATTGGCCAATAATTTCTACCAAAATTCTTAGAATGCTAAGAGGTGTATTTTACAAGAATCTATAAAGGTGATATATTGCGACTAAACCAGTCCGACAACCGTCTAATTTTCTTCGACATGTCTTCATTCTTTGCCACGAACGACTCGAAATTCGACAGCATTACCATGAAGTCATGCTTCAAAGCTTCCAAGCTTCGGTAGTAATCATTCTGTAATCTTTCCTGGATTATCTCAAGACACAATGGAACAGGAAACCTATACATGTACAAGAGGCCAAAATTACACTCGAATACTGTATATATGGATCTGCTGAGTAAGATACTTGGAATAAGGAACTGTAATTTAGAGGCTCCACATGATGGATCAACAAATTGATAGTAAAATGGATTCATTAAACTACCTGTTCTTGTATTGTGTCTTCAGTGAGAGAAGCATCAAATCTTGAATCCCATAACGACCCTGAAATTTTAAGGACAACATCAGAATATACCCATCATATGCATATAAACAGAAAGCATAATGACCTTGAATAAGCAGACTACCTGCGTAGAGGTCAACATTAATTTGTCAAAGGCAGTTAACAACTTTGCTTTGTTTTCATCATCTATTCGAGGCTGTTCCCACTGAGTAACAGTATCATAAAGCTCCCAAGGACTATGTAAATGTGGTTCTGCAGGATCACTCCTATACTTAATTGTGTACCTCTCCCAAGGACTTTCTGGAAACTCTGAAGATTTTGCCTGCACAGAGACAATCCGACCATCCCACCAACTACCATCTACTCCGACGTCATTTTTCCACCACACTTTGCACTTATCCCTGAATGTCCAATTCCTCTGCATTGCTGCTTCAAACCGAGTTCTTTCAACTAAGAAGTCAGGGAAACTAGTCAACTCAGGCAGAGTTAACTTGAAAGATTGGAAGTATGCATGGGAAGTAGGATCTATGAACTTGAGTAGCATTTTACAGCAACTATCTCCAGAACCTGCAGAAGTAGAATAAACAAGCTCCACAACCTTACAGAACTCAACAGCTCGTATGGTTCCTCGGATTGAGGTCCATGGTCCCATGTCTTTTGTGTGACAGTAATTAACACAACAGTGATCTATGTATTCCTGATGGCCCTGTCAGGAAAGTATTCACATTTCATTAATAATCAATGAAAACCATAATTAGTACTACATATTAAAAGAAGGAATGTAATAATCGAACAACAGGAAACAATCCATGATGTACTTACCTGCCTCAGATACGCAACTTCATCCCCAAGTTGGGGAATATATCTGGAGCCACCCTCATGTGCAGGCATCATTAACCACGATCCTTTTCTGGCATATTGAACCGACTTTCTTCTGTCTACTGGACTTATGTCTTGAGTAAAACTGCCCCTTCTGTTTCGAGTGGATCTGGATCCAACTGTCATCCTTGAACTTGATCCCCACTCTTCACTTGGTATATGGGATCTGTTCACAGAAGAATTTCCAGAACGTCTTGATCTATGTTCAGGTTCTTGATCTTCATCCGATTTTAGATCGTCGCCCACATTATTTAGATCGTATGAGGAATCCTTAAACCTTAAAGATCGTGTCTTACGGAGCATACTTTTGTGATTGTCTGCTTCAGCAGGTAGACTAATGTTGCCCAAAGCATTTTCTCCTGAGCCACAACCGTTGCTTTCTATATTGTTCTTTCCTTTGTTTGACTTAGATCTTCTATAAACAGCAGTGAACATTTTGTTAGTCTCTACTGCTTGCAACTCTGATGAGTTGCATAAGGTTGACATTGGTTTTTCATCGTTCGCAATGTCTATATCTTGTGGGCAATCATTTCTATGATCAGAATAAGTTCCATTCATGACATTATCCTGCAGCCCATTTAGATGCCGAGGGCTTCCAGACACTATATTGTACTCATCATTCTTCGAGCTTTCATCTAAGGATTCTATTTTGTGCTTCAGAGAATGTTCAGGATCCAAAGAAATACTCTTCAACCTTATCTTTGTACGCATTGGTGTAATATTTTCAGTTTGCTCAGAAGCAGGAGTCCCATTTTGTATTGATGTGGTGGTTGCATCTGAAGGAAACATGAAATTCAAATGATTTGAATCATCATGATCACATGACTTGCTGTTGCTAACACAAAGGTCTCCACCATTGACAACCTCCTGAGATTGCCCAGAAGCATCATCATCCTCATCTTTCAAATTCGCGTCCATTTCATCTGCACAATAACTCTGTATCTTTGAATGGGTGGATGGTGCACCAAAATGATTTTCTTGTTCTAAATATTCGTGAACAGTATTCTCATTTTCATTATGATCACCGTCGGGAAATGAACTAGACATTGCAGCATATGCATCAGAAGGCATAGTGTCTCCTAATCTTATGCGCTTGGATGAACGAACCCTGGATCCTCCCCATCTTATGTTCCCATTTGTGTAGACCTCAGTCAGATCAGAATGTCCGTCAGTATTTCCAAATTGCCTCTCTGATCTCATAAGATTCTGACTGGTTTCAATAACTTCCTTTGGTGATCTTGATGATGAGCTAGCCACATCAGCCATGTTGGAACAAGTAAGCGTTGTGTTTAAAGGAGGATCAACCTTATTTGGATTCTTAAGGGAGAATTTAAGGATCAACTTCTTTCTGTTTCCAACATCTACACGAGATTCAGGAACATCAAGAGATTTTGTAATCTCCTCGGTTCCATCTAGGAATACTTCTTTCCCTTTTGAATGCTTATTTCTGTTTTGCAATGACCTTTCATATTCATCGCTCTCAATGTCTGAATCTTCTAATGTAGATTCACTTTCTGAGCAATCACCTCCTGACTCATATTCATCTTCTCCATCTGTAGATTTGCCCTTAAATGATGAAATCCAATTACGGGCATTACGTGCAGCAGCTCTTTGAGGTCTTAACGACTTAGATGCTGATTTCTTTTTGGAAGGCTTATGGCCAGATTTTGACTTCCGACTTCTGGAATTCCTAACGGTATCACCTTCATACTCATCCATATTCCGTCTTTTAACACGCCTTCCTGAAGAAGTCATGACCTCCATCTGAAATGTTGGTGGAAAGAATATATCAAGCAGATGCAAGAAAGATCTATTTTAGAGGAAAAATATTAAAAGATGGAAAAGGAACTTAATTGGCGGAAATTAATATATCTATTGCAGAGAGAGAAAGCTCCAGTGGAAGAAGATACAACACTCACGTCTGCTTTATGCTTTTTCCTTTTTGATCTTCGAAGACCATCAGCAGGAGCATCGTCAATCCCTGTGTCTTCAGAGCTGCATTCTGGATCCGTTGAGCAGTTAGAATTTAGACTTCTTTGCTCCCCACCAGTAGAATAATCTTCGGGGACGTTGTATTCTGAATCAGTATCGTCGCTTTGTACTTCATTTTCTGGTCCCCAATCCATTGCATCTACAATCTCAGGCAATGGTTCAATCAACATGTCTAAGTCTACCAAAGGCAACAATTGGTAATCTGGGTCGAGATTGAAGTCCGGCCCAACAGAAAGTTTTAGAGAAGAGGGACGCCACTCAACACCCATAGCACCTAAACGTCTTTGCTGGTATGCAGTCTGATAAGGTTCTGGATAAGGTATCATGCCTACAATTTTTCATCACACAAGCAGAAAACACAAAATGAATTACTACTAAACTGAAAACATATACCAACATCAGTTGGAGTAGAGCGAAACCTGAGTCAGAAAGGAGATCTTGCAAATTCCGTCTGTAAGTAGTGAGTTGGGTTTCCTGAAGCCAATATTGGCACAATCAGTATAATAAAATATCATCAGAAATAAAATAAAAGTAAACGACGAAACAAAAGAAAAGAAATAAAACTGATTCCATAAAAATCATACCACAATGCAGGAAGCATACAAGTTCACACAAAACTTACGTTGTTTGATACTAATACTCCATTATTGTGTTAAGAGGGCACCAAGATCTCTAAGGGGCTATTTGAGGCGCTGTAGTCTGTGGGTTATAATAATCTATGGAATTATATAATATGTGTTTAGGATGCTGAGTTATTTAGTCTGGGTTCCAGCTATAGAAACATGCTCTCTCCTCTCTCCTATCCTTCCTCTCTCCTCCCCTCCCTCAACCTTCTAGTAATCTCCGGCCACCATGGCTCACACCAACCGCCTCCAACCTACACCATGGAATCACTCCACCTGTTCTGTCCTCATTGACCGCAAAACCTTCTCCATAGCTTTTGATGAAAGTTCTCGTGGAAGCAAAGCAAAGATTACTAAACATGGCAGATTTTCCTCACATTCCTTATCCCTCACTTGGAACACCCTTGATTGGTTAGCTTCTTCCTTTGATGGCCTCTGCCAAGATCCCTGCTCCTTCAAACTCTTTAGGAAACTAAAGAACTCCAATGACACATTTTGGTTGGAGAAACTTAGTAACAGATCTGGTTACTTTGTTGAACTCACACAACTCACCTATAGTGGTGAGAGATGCAAGCTTATCATCCCCTCCGAAGATAAGAAACAAGGTGGGTTCTCCTTTTTCTCCCTTATCTCACAATATCCTGGTGAGGCTCATACAAACACCAAACCAAAACCACCAAACCAAAACCTTTATCTTATAAGGATGCTATCCAAAAACCAATTAAAGTGGTTGTTCCAGCAAGCTCCTCTTCACAAACCACAACATTGGATGATTGTGTAGAACTTCTAATTGCCCATCGTAAATTTTAGAAAGATTCTTGGCCCCGAATCCGAGCTACCCTTTAGAAGTTCTTCTCCATTCAATGTATAATTAATCCTGTTCAAGCCACCAAAGCTTTGCTTCATGTGTATGATTCAAATAAGGTTAAGGAGTTTTGTTCCAACATTGATTGGGTCATAGTAGAAGATCTTTGCTTAAAATTTACACCCTATACCACAAATTCTTTCCTTCAGGATAGAATGATAACTTCATATGGAGGCTAGATTGATGTCTTAGATCTTCCCCCTAATCTATGGACACAACCTATCTTTAAGCATATAGGTGATCAATGTGGTGGCTTTCTACAAGTCTCGAATCACACCGATCGATGGCTTAATCTTTATGCAACTCACTTAAAAATCAAGAAGAATGATACTGGTTTCATCCCCACCACACTCAACCTGCCGGAATCCCTCACCGGTGTGCCCATTTCTGTCCAAATCAAAGGTGTAACGGATGGTACTAGGGCTGACAGCAACTATGCTAGGAAATTAATTTGGATTCTCCACCAATCAAGGATATTAATGATGATTTTCAACGGAAAGAGGCTATTTTGTAAACTCCAGCAATAGAGGAAGGAATTAATAGATTCTCCCATGAGTTGACAATCAAAAAAGGTAAGCAAGCTTTAACTCTGGATTCTGTACAACCTGATTTTCCTCCCATTCCACAAATAAACATTTTGACCCAACTCCCACCTTTGGCCGAATTAAATAAACATTCTGACCCTTCTCTCTCCAACTCATTAGCTGGCCCCACTTCTCACCTGCCTTTATTCAGCCAACCTTTTCGACAATTTCCTTTAATGAAGACCCATCACTTGACCCTTTAATCCTTGCCCTTAAAATTGGAACCATCCATTCCACATCTCCCTCAAATCCGGGACTCCCAGTTCAAGCTTCTGATACGGAAGCTTATTTATCCAGCCCAAATTCAATCCATTCGGCCTAAGAATTCCAACCCCAGCCTTTTGACCTAGCTATCTTTGGATATGAGCCCATACTTGATTTGGGCCAACCCATAGAAATTCTCCCACCTATGCCTATAGACTTGAGCCCATTGCCAACTGACCTGTTAAACAAACCACAGGCCAAAAGCTCCCTTCATCCACCCTTGGTTTCGCTTAAAAATCCCCAGATTAACCACCTACCTTCATCCTCTTCTCCCTCAATTGGTCTTCGGGAAATTGCCTCATACCTTAATGAACATGGACTTTGCATTATGGCCATACCACCCTATCCCATTTCTCCGAAACCAAAAAAAAAACCCTTACCTACCATTGAGAAGAAAATAGATTGGAACGAGAATTAAAGAACTTACAGTCAACGGTTCATTATGATAAATCTACCAACTTATCTATTGTGGAAGGAATTCCAGATGGTTTATGAAAATTATGACCTGGAATGTAAGGGGCCTTGGTTCTTGGCAGAAACAAGCTTTAATTAAAAAATTCATACAACAACAGAACCCAGGAATTGTTCTTCTTTAGGAAACTAAATTAGCTTCCACTGACCATCAATTGATTAAATCAATTTGGAGTTCTACACATATTAGTTGGACGACTCTTGATGCTGTTAATTCATCGGGTGGTATCCTTATTCTTTGGAGTGAGCCAGATCACACAATCAACGCTTTCAATTCATGTTTTTTTACCTAATGATTTTTCTTTTTGGCTCACGGCAGTTTATGGGCCTTCTAGAAATGATTTTTGTGAAGATTATTGGCGGGAATTAGACGATTTGGCTGGTCTTGGAGGCTATAGATGGGATTATAGGTGGTGATTTTAATGTCACTCGTTGGACATGGGAGAAATCTCATGACCACTCAGTCAATAGAAGTATGAACACCTTTAATCAATGGATCTCTTATTACCACCTGATTGACAAACCAATGCAGAATGGCCATTATACTACGTCAAGTTTTGGGACTACTCAATACTTATCTCTATTGGACAGGTTTTTTATTACAAATGGATGCTCTAACAAGCTTGGTTCAGTCAATCTGAGACGTTTAGACATAACTACTTCAGATCATTTTCCTTTGCTTCTCAATTTTGGGGATATTACGAGGGGACCTTGCCCATTCAGATTCGAAAATTCATGGTTGCAAAATAAATCCATCAAGAATTTGGTGAAGGATTGGTGGATTCAGAACCAAACTATAGGTTGGCCTGGCCATGGATTGATGATGAAGCTTAAGGGTCTTAAGGCTATTCTTAAGGAATGGAGTAAAAACTATCGATTTGATGTCAACAAACTCCATTCTCTTGTCTCCCAATTACTGCAATTAGATATTTTAGAGGACATAGTTGTTTTAACTCGCTCCCAATCTGACTCTTGTAGTTTGATTCGAGAACAAATTGAAGTTTTAACTGCACAAGACCACATTTATTGGAGACAACGATGTAAATTACAATGGCTTAAAGAGGGGGATGAGAATGCTAAGTTTTTCCATAGACTTTTGGCTGCCAAATGGATGAAAAACACAATCACTGGAATTCCTTCACGAGAAGGTAATAGCTTGTTAATAGCATCTGATATTGAAGCTGAATTTATTGATTTTTATTCAAAGTTGTACACTAAAGATAGGCAACAATGTTTTCTGCCATTGAATGTTGACTGGAGTCTTATTAGTTTTGAACGAGCATCAGGTCTTGAGGATGTTTTTACCAAAAAATGAGGTGTTCCAAGTTGTTTCTTCTTTAGGTAATGGAAAATCTCCAGGTCCAAATGGTTTAACTACTGAATTTTTTAAATTTTTTTGGGAACTCTTAAGCATGATATTTTGCATACGATTAATGATTTTTATTCATTGGGGATTATTAATACTTCGATGAATGAAACTTATTTATGCTTAATCCCTAAGAAGCTTGCCTCCAAATCAGTTACTGAATTTCGTCCTATTAGCCTCATTCCATGTGCTTATAAGATTGTTGCCAGAATCTTATCTAACAGGTTGAAGTTGGTCTTATCCTCTACCATTGCAGAAAACCAACTAGCCTTTGTTGCTAATAGACAAATTCTTGAAACTTCACTAATGGCTAATGAGATTATTGATGATTGGACTCTTAAGAAGAAGAAAGTTGTGGTTTTAAAGCTAGATATTGAAAAAGCTTTTGATACTGTGGATTGGGATTTCCTAGATGCAGTGTTGGAAGCAAAGGGACTTGGTCATATTTGGAGGAAATGGATTCGAGGGTGCGTTAGTAGTGCTAACTACTCTATCATTATTAACAATAAACCTCGAGGGAAAATAATACCGTCTTGTGGTATTCGTCAAGGTGATCCACTTTCACCCTTTCTCTTTATTTTAGTATCTAATTGCCTAAGTCGTCTTTTGGCTCATAGTGCAAATTTGGGTCTTATTTCTACTCATCCTATTGGTTCATAGTCCTTGTTCATAAATCACTTGCAATTTGCTAATGACACTCTTCTTTTCTCTATTTCTGATCGGAACGCACTGTTTCCTCTTTTCAAGTGGTTAAAATTTTTTAATGTGCTTCTGGTTTGAGGATCAACTTAAACAAGAGTGAACTTTTGGGGATCCATATTGACTCCTCTGAAATGGACTAGATGTTGGCCTCCTTTGGTTGTAAACAAGGTATTTGGCCCAACACTTATCTTGGTTTGCCTTTGGGAGGGAATTCAAAGTCTTCATCTTTTTGGCAGCCTGATATTGAGCAAATAAAACAAAGATTACACAATTGGAAATATGCCTTCATTTCTAAAGGTTATCGACATACCTTAATTCAAGCTACTCTCTCAAGCATACCAATTTATTATATGTCTTTGTTTAAAATTCCTTCTAAAATGGTACATACTTTAGACCAAATAATTAGGGATTTTTTTTGGGAGGGCTCTCGAGGTGATGGAGGTGTTCATAATGTGAATTGGAAAATAACACAACTTCCTAAACTAATGAGAGGTCTTGGAATTGGCAATTTTCAGCATCGTAATACAACCTTATTGGCCAAATGGATTTGGCGTTTTGCTCATGAAAGGACTCCCTATGGAGGCGGCTTATTGCTGAGAAATATTATGGTTCTGTGCTTGGAGATGGCTGACCACAACCCATCAGATTTGCTTCTCATAAGTCACCTTGGAAATCTATTAGTAGTATACAGGAGTTGATTGCTTCTAGAGCACGCCATCGACCTGGGGATGGATCTTCCACTCTCTTTTGGACAGATTTTTGGTTGAATTGTGGTCCAATTGCTACTGCTTTTCCTCAACTTTTCAGGCTTTCTACGAACCAGTCTAGTATGGTGGCAGAAGTATGGAATGACTCTGATTTAGCATGGGATTTACAGCTACGACGTAATTTGAATGATCAGGAAATCTCTGAATGGGCTATCCTTTCAAACATTTTGACTCCGATCAGACTTTCAAAATTCATTAGATTCTTGGCATTGGCCTTTAGAGTCATCTGGGATTTTTTCTGTTAGATCCCTCACAGAGAGATTGGTGGGTATTGATGACCCTTGCTTGAAAGACCTTTATTCTGTGATTTGGAAGGATAGTTATCCAAAGAAGATTAAAATCTTTCTTTGGGAGCTTAGTTTGGGAGCAGTAAATACAAATGATCGATTGCAACGACGAATGCCTTATATGGCTCTTTCTCCTGATTGTTGTTTTATGTGTAGAAGGCAGGCATAATCTACTGGACATTTATTTATACATTGCACTTTTGCTTATCGTTTTTGGTTGGCCTTTGCCTTTCACAAACAACATATTCGATTTTCTCTCTTTGGTTTTGGTAGGTCACCCTTTCATAGGAACAAAGAAGGTTTTATGGCTTGACTTTTCTATGGATTCTTTGGTTGGAGAGAAATGGTCGAAACTTCAAGGATTCTCCTTCTCCTTTTGAACGTTTTATAGACAATGTATTTTCTATTGCTTTTACTTGGTGTAGGCATTTACAACCTTTCTGTCATTATAGCTTATCCTTTTTAATCTCCAATTGGAGAGTTTTCTTGTAATTCACCAATAGGTGCTCGGAGTCTCACCTCTTTTATTTCATTCATCAATGAAATTGTTTCCTTTATCAAAAAAAATTATTTAGTATGGATTATAATAATTTTTGTTTGGGGTGCAGAGTATTCCACAGACTATTATAACTCACGTCTCTTACAACCCCTAAAGGAAAATTAAAACAGATGTATAATTAATTTCTTTTTTTTTTCTTTTTTTTATATATCTATAGTGTCCGGCCCAACTTGCGTGCACCTCGACTATTCTCACGCGACAACCGTCTAACCCTACTATATTTGGTTGCCAAGGTAACTTGTAGGATATTAGATCCTAGGTAGATAACCACCATGGAAGTCATTCCCTCCCTTGATTTCTTTTACGTTGATTTATTTTCCCTTCTGGTCCAGATTCAGCAGAAATTAAGTTTCTTTTAGCTAATATATAAGAATCATGCATTCACTCCTGCACTACTTACCAGTGCCAATCTTACTGGAAATGACGGTAAGAATGTGATAGGATTAGGGATACGAAAGTGCTATCGTCATGTGAGAGTAGTTTGAAAAGTGTAGGTCTAATAAGAGCTTGTTGAGGGTTAGTTAGTGTTGGAGTGTTGATATAATTAAATTTATCATAACCAAGAAAGCACCGACACTTGCAAAATGGCTAAGTGTCGGTGTCGGACACGTGTCGGACACCGACACGCTCCGACACGTTGTTGACACGTGTCCGACACGCTCATTTGCGTGTCTTGTTTTTTTTTTTTTTTTTTTTTATTTTCCGACACGCGATGACACGCGAGGACACGCCAGGGGACACGGCAAAAAAAAAAAGGATCGAATTTACTTAAAAAATTTAGGCTTCAAGCCCATTAAGAAGGCCCAATGTGATGATTTACAAAAAACCCAACCCACAGTCGTAAACTTTGACTTTAAGCATTTGAATTTTGAAATTAGGTATTATGTATTCTTCCTTCACCTTCAATCAGCAGCCACGACAACAAAAAAAAAAAAGAAGAAATCACTTGCGACCAGCAGCCATCCACGAAACACAGAACCTGCTTGGCGATCACCTGCGACCAGCGGCCATCCACGAAAAAACAAAGTATCCAGCGGCTTGGCGATCACCTGCGACCAGCGGCGACAACCAACAACAACCTGCGACCAGACCATTTTCCGAACTACAAATCAACGGCTCCTTCCATTTTTCTTCTACAATCAATTTGTTTCTACTTATTTTTCATCCTCCTCATATAATATTCATCTTTCAGCAGGTAATTCTTTTTTTACTATTTTTTTTTACTATTTATGTTGAATAATAGTTGAAGATAGCTTTTTAATTTAACCTAGGATGGAGTCTTCTTCTAGTCATACTGAAACAAGTTCAAAAGATTGCTCCAGTGTTGAAGATGAGAAAAAACCATTATGGAATTATGTGACCAAAAATGAAAGATTGAATGAAGGAGGTGGAAATATTTCTTGGCAATGTAATTTTTGTCAAGAAGAGAAGAAAAGTTCTTACACAAGAGTTAGGGCTCACTTGTTGAAATTAAGTGGTTATGGAATTGGGATGTGTCGAAAGGTCACCCCTAAAGATGTTTTTGAAATGCAAAAATTGGAAGATGAAGCAAAACTTCGAAATCGAAAGAATGATCCTAAACAAGTTCCTTTACCTCCTTCAATCCATACCCAATCTCAATCTTTTGGATGTATGAGTAACTATTCTTCCTCAACCATGGAACAAAAGAAAAGGAAAGGAAATATTAGTGCACTTGAGAAGTCATTTAACTTGGCAACCCGTGATCAATTGCATGGAGAAATTGCTAGAATGTTTTATTCCGCAGGATTGCCTTTTCATTTGGCTAGAAATCCACATTATGTGAATGCATTTACTTTGGCAGCAAACAATGCATTGTCAGGTTATATACCTCCTGGATATAATATGTTAAGAACAACTCTTCTTCAAAGGGAAAAAGCAAATGTTGAGAGATTGTTGCAGCCTATTAAAAGCACATGGTGTCAAAAGGGGGTAAGTATTGTTAGTGATGGATGGAGTGATTCACAGAGGAGGCCTTTAATTAATTTTATGGCAATTACAGAAGGAGGACCAATGTTTCTTAAAGCAGTAGATTGCTCGGGTGAGGTTAAAGATAAATATTTCATAGCAAATCTCATGAAAGAAGTTGTAAATGAGGTGGGGCATCAGAATGTGGTCCAAATAATCACTGACAATGCTCCTAATTGTAAAGGTGCGGGACAAATTATTGAATCACAATTTCCAAACATAGTATGGACACCATGTGTAGTTCATACTCTCAACCTTGCTTTGAAGAATATTTGTTTGGCCAAAAATATTGAAAGTAATCAACATGTATTTGAGGAGTGTGGTTGGATTTCTAATATTTCTAGTGATGTTATGGTGGTAAAGAATTTTATCATGAATCATTCTATGAGGCTTGCTATGTTCAATGAGTTTGTGCCTTTGAAGTTACTTTCAATAGCAGAAACAAGATTTGCATCTACAATCATTATGCTTAAAAGATTTAAACTCATTAAGAGTGGTTTGCAAGCTATGGTTATCAGTGATAAATGGTCATGCTATAGGGAAGATGATATGGAAAAAGCAAGGCATGTGAAGCAGTTGGTACTTGATGATGTTTGGTGGGATAAGATTGATTATATTCTTTCTTTTACATCACCTATATATGACATGATCAGAGCTTGTGATACAGACAAACCTTGTCTTCATTTGATATATGATATGTGGGACACCATGATTGAAAAGGTGAAAGTTGCAATCTATAGACATGAAGGAATACAGGTAGACGAATTTTCATCCTTTTATGACGTGGTGCATCAAATTCTAATTGATCGTTGGAACAAAAATAACACTCCACTCCATTGTTTGGCACATTCTCTAAATCCAAGGTACTCTACTAGTACTAGTCTTCAACTATTAGATGTTTACTTTCTTTGTTTTTTATTTTTTTTCAATCACACTCTAAAGTTGATATATTTAAAATTTTATTTAGGTATTATAGTGAACCATGGCTTCAAGAAGACAAGACTCGAGTCCCACCACATAAAGATTTAGAAGTATCTCGAGAGAGAATGAAATGCATCAAAAGATATTTTAGTTCAAATGTGGAGCGCACAAAAGTGAACATAGAATTTGCTAATTTCTCTACAATGGCGGAAGAGTTTGCTGACCATGACTCCATACGTGAAAGATATTCTATGGATCCTAAAAGTTGGTGGGTCATTTATGGTGCCTTTACTCCAACTCTACAGGCTCTAGCTCTTAAACTACTTGTGCAACCTTCATCTTCCTCGTGCTGTGAGAGAAATTGGAGTACATATTCATTTGTGAACTCCATAAGGAGGAACAAGATGACAACACAACGTGCAGAAGACTTGGTGTTCATCCATAGCAATCTTCGACTTTTATCAAGAAGAACTCCAGAATATTCCAAAGGAGAGACTAGATTGTGGGACATCGCTGGGGATTCTTTTGATTCGTTTGAGGATGTAGGAATGCTTGAAGTAGCTAGCTTATCTTTGGATGAACCGGAATTGGAAGCTGTAGTTTTTACTGATGATGGGAATCAAACTCAGATTGGTGAAGAGGACAAAGATGGGGAAAATATGTAGTTTGTAGAAGGCTTGCTTTGTTTAATTCTACCTTGTATTTTTTGTGTAAGTCTTGTTGGATATTGGCTATTGGATATTGTTGATGTTGTTTGTTAATTATTATCTTATAGTTATCTTTTTAATGAATTTTATGGATGTTCTTTTGATGTTTACAGGTAGAAATTTACATTAAAAGTATTAAATATTCCTAACATGTCAAAATATACACCTCATATATTTAAAAAAAATAAAAATAAATTAACGTGTCCCCAACGTGTCGTGTCCTACTTTTTTGGAAATCGACGTGTCGCCGTGTCCGTGTCGTGTCGTGTCCGTGTCGCGTGTCCGTGTCCGTGCTTCTTAGATCATAACCTATCAGCTTAAGCTTTTGGGTTGATTGGTGATTTAACATGGTATCAGAGTAAGAGGTCATGAGTTCGAACGCCTATAATGTCATTTCCTCTCCAATATTGATTTCCAATTGTTAGGGCATTCTACAAATTTTCAAGTCTACAAGTGAGGGAGAGTGTTGGAGTGTTGATATAATTAAATTTACCATAACCCATCAACTTAAGCTTTTGGGTTGATTGGTGATTTAACAGTTAGGAAGTGCAAGTTCACAAGGAGCTTGCGTTATGAAATATGAATAAGAGAAGTGTGGGGTGAATCCGATTAGGTTGTGCTAGAAGGAGGTTGAATCAATCCAGATCTGATTAGAGGCTTCAAAATTATGATGGAAGGGTGCGGTGTGTCACGGTCATGCTTGTCCAGGGCATGTTGCTCGTGGCTGCATACCTATTTCAACCTCTTTTTATCATGCTTTCACTTTATATTGTTCATGTTGTATGTTAGTTTAGTTTCCTTGTAGTTTTGTGGGCGTATGACTCCTCACCATTTTCATGTTCAGGCCTGAAAAAAGCCAACATCCTAGAATGTACTATAGGGGGGTATGACTAGTTCTCCATCCTTCCTACCCATAGTTATATGCTATCTAAGCGTGGTTGTCCCTTATTTGCTTGCTAGTGTATAACAATCTTGTTTTCAAATGTTTTCATATAATTTCTTCTCATGTTTTAATAAAACATTTTCTCCCGCAACGTGAGTGGATGCTAGACCCTATATGAAAGTAGTCTGCAACTTCCGTTTTTCGTAACTCTGACTTGCTCGTCGAGTTAAAGCAAGTGTCGCACAATCGTTGTCCCATTGTGAAATAGTACGATTGTGATAGGTGGTATCAGAGCCTAGGTGGCTCCTCTGACTGAAAAGTTGCGATCATATCTGTGACCGAACAATTGGGCAAAACCCATGTCGACCGACTGACTGAGATAAAAGAGCAAATGCTCTTTCTAATAGAAGTGCTTGATAGTGTGCGGTTTTTGGAATCTCACTTGGATGAGATTGCTGCCAAGGCCGACACGATTGACGTGGTAGTTGGCTGCCTAGATGGGATGCCCGTCCAAGAATTGATGGTGAGGGTTGAGGCCCTGGAAGATAAAACGACACGACTAGTTGGCTTCAAGCGTGGGGATAGCTCGTCGGGCTCTATTGCTCTTATAGAGAAGCGCGTAGAGAGTCTAGACAGCACGAAAAAAGTGATAGCTCAGATGGCGTCTGACCTTTCTGAGGATGTGAGAGCTGCCATCGATGTTGTGCGGGCAGAAGTGGCGGATTTAAGCGCTCGAGTGAATCTCACCATGAGAGCGGTGGGAAATCAAGCCCTAACTGAGGGCGTAGTCCAGTTGAATAAGGTGAAAGTGCCTAAACTAAAGCCCTTCTATGGGGCTCGAGATGCAAAAGCCTTGGAGAACTTCATATTTGATATGGAACAATACTTCAGGGCCACAAGTACAGTGTCCGAAGAATCAAAAGTTAGCCTAGGGACAATGCATTTGATAGACGACGCCAAGTTGTGGTGGAGGTCCCGATATATGGACATTCAAGAAGGACGGTGTGTCATACATACATGGGAAAGGTTGAAACAAGAACTTCGTTCTCAATTCTTCCTAGAGAACGTCGAGATCTTAGCAAGACGCAAGTTACGGGAATTGAAACACACTGGGACAATTCGAGAATATGTTAAACAGTTTGTTGGGCTAATGTTGGACATTCGAGACATGTCAGAGAAAGACAAGGTCTTTTGCTTCGTAGATGGATTGAAACCTTGGGCCAAATCCAAGCTTTATGAACATAGGGTATAGAGTTTGTCAGAAGCTTATGCTGCCGCAGAACGGTTGTTCGATTAGAGCAACGATCCTAGTAATGGACGATCTCAAGATGTGAGGCCAAGTAGAACCTTCCCATGTAGAGATAATAGAAACTATCGGCCCAACTCTCCAAAAAGTGGGGGAGGGGACCAAATTAGAAGTGAAGGAAGAGATGATAGATCGTTCTAATAGAGGAATGGGAATTCATGGCGAGGGCCACATTATTAGAATAACTACAACCAAAGGCCCCCATCCTGCTTCATATGTAGAAGGGCCCATCGGGTGTCTGAATGTCCAAATTGAGCAACCCTTCATGTTTTTCAAGCCTCGTTGGCAAGTACGTCAGAAACCTAAGGCGAAACCTTTGAACCAAAGATTGTGTTTGAAGAAGATGGGGGCAACCCCACATCGGAGCATTGAAATATTTGTCAGCTTTGCAGAAGGTGGAGAGATGTATAGAATCCACTCCACGTGATCTTATGTACGTCGACGCATGGATTAATCAGAAACCCACGAAAAATACCATGGTCGACTCAGGAGCAACCCATAACTTTATGACCGAAGCAGAAGCACGACGGTTGAACCTACGTTGGGTTAGAGACGTGGGAAAGATCAAAGTTGTCAATTCAGCAGTCTTACCCATTTTGGGTGTTGCACGAAGAGCGACAGTGAAACTAGATGCTTGGACTGGACAAGTAGACTTTGTCGTAGTCAAGATGGACGACTTCGACATTGTGTTGGGGATGGAGTTTCTCCTCGAACACAAGGTTATACCGATGCCTTTGGCAGAAAGTTTGGTAATCACAAGATCCAACCCCACTGTGGTCCATGCCAAGTTAAGATAACCGAATAGGGTGAAATTGCTATCAGCCCTTCAACTGAATAAGAGCAAAGACAGGCGTTGCGATGTCAGGGTCCATGTCACTGACCAACCTTGTGCGAGAATGAATCCTCAAGTTTATAATCCTCTCAGGGAGTGGAGGCCAAAGTTAGAAGTTATTCAAAGGTATTCGAAAGAAGTACCGAGGTGCACAAGAGAATGGGTCAAGCAAAAACGACTCCATTTGATGAGAAGGCAATAAGTGTCGATTCCATCGATCACCTGAAGAACGCTCTTGAGGCATTGGCCGAGAGAACGCCTCAAGAAGCCAATCAAAGTGAGAATATGACTGGAAGAGTGAAAGAGAAGCCAAGACACAGAGGTCCGTTGGGAACGCCTCAGAGATCTGAAGATAGCTGCTCGTGAGACTGCTGAGTTCAGGCAGAGTAGGTTGACAAGGATGTCAACCATTTAAGTGGGGGAGAATGTCAAGGTCATGCTTGTCCAGGGCTGGATCAATATAATGTTTGAGGAATGCTGAAATCTTGATTGGTGCAGATTGGGCTGGATCAGCGGCTCATAGAAGATCGCTAGCATTGCACTCGCATGGAAAAGTTTATTGTCTTAGCAAAGTAAGAAATAGTCATCTGTCTTGAGAAGTAGCATTAAGGCGTGGGTTAGAACAATGCCACAGGATTTTTGTGAGATATCTGGATTAAAAAAAAATCTGATTTTGATGAAATATATTTTATTTAAAAAATAAAAATAAAAAATGTTTATTCAATTGACCACACAAAAATGCTCCAGTCTGATGAATTGATCCAAGCCCAATTGAAAATTTGATCCAATGAACCAAGCTTATAAGCTTTTTTTTTTTTTTTTTTTAATAAGAAACCAAGCTTCCATCGAGAGAAATGAAAGAATATACAAGGTCATACAAAAAAAAAAAAAACAAGCCCACCAAAAAACTCCAAAGCTAATTACAAAATGGAACCCAATCCAAAAGAATGATGCCAAGCTGGTAATTACAAAAAGCCCAATTAACGAATGCCCACAAAGACGAGTTAAATCTAATCACCTCCCAAACCTCACAAAGACGAGTTAAATCTAATCACCTCTCAAACCTCACAAAGACGAGTTAACCAAGCTTGTAGGTTAGGACATGGTACTTTGGTCTACTGGGCACGGACCTATATTTCTTTGACGGTGAGGTAAGCTAGTAATATACATTTTAGGGCTCACATTTCTAACGTGTTATGAATGAATGAATGATATTCCAAATACAAACCGCATACATCAATGCTATGTCGGAACAGGAAAATGAAATCCGCCAAGAAATTATTTCAGACTTCAGAGATGGCATGAAGGCAGAGGAAGCACATGTATGAAGCACAAGGTAATCATCACAGACCAGTAAAAATCGCTTCATCGCATGTTTAATAACAACATATCGTACATAGTTTTCCTACCTGGTCAACTACATTGCCGGAAGGATCCTGAATAAGTGGGCGATAGTCACCAAGAAAGAACTGCAGTAAAGGCAAGAAAATCAGTATTCAAAACATTTGCAAAACATATGATCATGAAGGAAACAAAGCAGTGCTCAACAAAATATCAATGAACTCAAGTACCTGATCATACTTGGCATCCTGTTGGGATTCTCCTTGCCCTGTGCTTAATATATATAGTTGTCCAACATCATCTGAAAGTATAATTGATGTCCCGTCTCTATATCACAGAGACAAAACTAAGGCATTATAGTATGAGCATATGTAAGGGATATATAGTAAAAAAGTAATCCCTCGCATTAAGAACATCTCAATATGAAGAACAAAACTGATGCATATATGCACAATCAGCTCAATACATAATGATCAACTATGATGAACCTATTACATCGGCAATTATAGCCACAGGAAAATATTGAATTTCTACAGTCCAATACTCCACTAAGTTTGACAAGCCTTTTAAATATTATCCAACTTCAGCATCCTGCATCACTCAATCATAACTTCTAGATTCATTATATCCACGAAAGCATCTGGAAATTCCCAATCTTCAATATCAAGATATAAACACTTCATACAACTGAGTGCAGAGCAATGGCCATGGAATCATCCAAGCAACACTCTATCTCTATGGCACCTTGGGTACCCAATAATCCAATCCTTCATGCCCACTCAATCAGCTAAGTGATCAAAAGTTCTCCCCAATGTTTTTTAAAGTATGAAGCACTTTTTTTTCAATGAAAAGTCATGCTTTCATTGAGATAAAATATAAGAATACACAGGGAAAACTAAAAAACACACCCACCAAGAGAAGCCCAATTAACCTAAAAGTGAGAAGCTTGAGGCACACTAAAAGGCACACTAAAGTGCAATAGCCTTCTAGGGCTTAGGCCTGAGGCACAAAAGAAAGCGCAAACTTTTTTTTTATGAGGCACACTATATATACAAAAATACATAAAGAAGGGGAAGCATCGTTGAAGTGAAAAAAAAAAAAAAAAAAACAAGGGTTAGTAAATTTTATTTTTTTTAATTAACAAAGAACAAAAACCCTAAGCACAAGGGTTTTTGCATTTTGGGTTAGCAACTATTTTTTTAAATTAATAAAGAAGAAAAAACCAAAAATTTGTGTTTAGAGTTAGTAAAATATAATATATATATATATTTAACAGTCGCAATTGCTAAAAATTTATATTTTTTGAATTAATGAAGAAACCCAAGGCGCAAGCCAATGCCTTAGGGCTTCACAGGAAAGTGCAAAATGTGCCTTCTTACATGCGCCTCACCTTTTCAAGACAAGGCACCAAACCTGCACCTAGCACCTAGGCGCACGCCTCAAGGTGCTTTGCGTGCTTTTTATAACACTAGGCCTCTCAATCCCTCTAAAGCGCTACAGCCGTTGAGGCTTAAGCATGAAACACCAAAAAAGAAGAGTGGAAAAAGAAAAAAACAAGGCTTTTTTTAAACACATAATAAATAAATGTAAATAATTATTTTATATATGAAAAAGTACAGTAGTATGAATAATAATATAATGAAAATTTTAAGAAATTAGAGCTTTGTAAGAGATTGTTTTGAGAAATGAGGGTTTTGGGGATACTTAATTTCTCTATAAAAGAAACCAAGTCACGCATTTAAAAGATACTGCTTTTACCTGGACATCATAATTTCCACATTTGTTTTATCAACTCTCCCACACATTGATACAACTATCAGAAAACATTAAACATCAACTACATTGATGAAAATTAACAAGATGCACATCATGCCATATGCAAATTTCTTCCAGGAATGTCATTCGAACCTCTCAAACATAAGTACAAAAAACCACCTCAAGAACCATATCATTTCACGAGAGAAAATGCTTTCATAAATGCGAGAACATTAAATTAGAGAGAATCAAGCATATGAGGATCAATTTGGCAACTTGCAAGATGAACTTACGATGAAAACTTCCCATCCACCAGTTTGAAATGAGAAATTTCATATATCCGAATTGGTGTGCCTTCCCAAATCTAAAATCAAATAAAATCATATATAACGAAAGTTCTCATGAAAAAGTAAGAAATAGAAAAGCTTCAAACGAAATACTGAAGGGGGCCCAAAAACTCACATCCCAAACTATTGTTTTTCCATCGTATCCAGCACTCATAGCAATCCTTGGATTAAAAGGATGAACATCGAGTACGTACGTCTGTCAGGGATATAAAGTGATCTTATCAGAACTTACAACTGCAAAGTGGATATCTTTAGGCCTCATAATGCACTAAGCAATAAATGACAAAGTATCTTTTCAAAAGATAGAAAATGCTAATATTATTTTAGAATGGTTTATAATTATTTTCTTCATTTCATGAGGCGGCTATATTAGGAATCCAATTTGCTTAAAACAGTCAGCATTTTGACTCATGGGCTAGATTGTTTCAAGAAACAGATGATCTACAATTAGGGTGAGGTATTGCATTATTTAGTTTTGGGCATGTTAGTTCCTCGTTATTTCTAAAGATTAGTTATACTGGCCAGTCTTAACCAAAATATCTTCTGGTTAAATGAGTCATAAAATCTAAATTCAAGTCCATGGTACAACCTGAAACAAAAATTACACGCAAGTCAATGTGAGAACCTGGAACATAAGTATGATGATGATCATTAAGTCATAATATACTGAATTGTTCTTGACATAAAATTTTCCGCAAGTTATTCAATGAAAAGTTTCGTTTCTGGTTCAAAAAAAAGAATTCACATCCTTCGAAACCAAAAAAAAAACATCCCCGTCTTTAGTTTCAACCTTCCTCTTTATTATGATTCATATCTAAACAAATCCTCAGTTAATCGTAATCAGAATGGTATAAAAATCACCCAAATCAACATTTTTTCAACACTGGAGTAACTGTAAAAACAATTTGAGGCCTTGATTTAGCTCCAACAAAAACACTTCTCTTTCTCACAACTTCTAAAACAATTTCATCCATACCATTTTCACCAGTTAACGACTTGCCATAAAACCCTAGATAATAAAGCTGCTCTTGGAACATTGTAATTGTGATGACATAACGACTTGCCATAAAACCCTAGATAATAAAGCTGCTCTTGGAACATTGTAATTGTGATGACATAAATGCAAGGATGAAATAAGAAAGTATCCTTATGATACTATGACTATTACCATATAATGCAAATACGATCTTAAGAAGAAATGTATATATCACAACTACTAGATAGGACTTCACAAAAGTCACTCCTAAACTTTCTGAAGAAAAAAATCATGTGAACATGTTAACCAAACAATTCGTAAATAAATAAACCACTTACAGATTCAGTATGGCCTGTCAAAGAGTGCACTAAGCTGCCATCAGAAGCATTCCAAACACAAATTCTACAATCTGTATCACATAGGAAAAACTGCAAGGTTGAGAAAATCATAAATTATGCTTCTAAAATTTACTGTACTATTTGAGATCCTAAGAAAACGTATTTGTTACACAGATGTCCAGCAGTCTTACTACAAAAAAATTAACCAAGAAAATAAAGTGATCCATCATTGATGATAAAAGAACCTGAGATTGAACTAAGAGCAAAACTGTTTATTCTCCCACAATATAGCGTCATTAAAATTTATACAAATACATGCATGTGTGTGTGTGTGAGTGTGTGTGTAATCTACGAAAACTATGGTGGTACTTGCAGAAAATTACAGAAATCATATATAACTTAGTCTGGTGACCAGTGTTCACAAGATACTTGCTAAGGTGTTGGCCGATAAGTTGAGAAAAGTGCTTCCTTCGACAATCGTTGAGTCTCAAGGTGTGTTCATTGCAGGTAGCAAATTTTAGACCAAGCCGTTATTGCTCATTAGGTTATCAATTATAGAATTCGCAAACAAGAGGAGGTCGTCTTTAAGATAGACTTTGAGAAGACGTATGACCATGTGGATTGGAACTTCCTGATAGAGTCCTAGCTAAGAAAGATTTTGGGTGAAGATCGTGGATTTGGAGTTATATTAGATTGGTGAGGTACTTGATCCTTGTTAATGGTGACCAAGGGGCAGGATCTGTGCTTCGAGGGGACTTAGACAGGGGATCCTCTCTCACCCTTTTTCTTCTTGCTCATTGTAGAAGTCTTAAGTAGGATCATCTCTAGAGGGGTAGAGCGCAATGTCCTTGAATAACTTTTTAGTGTCAAGTAGTGAGGAGTCATTTGTTAACCTGAATAACTTTTTAGCTTTCTCTGAGGCCATCTCTAGGTTGAAGATTAATAGGGGTAAGTGCCAACTTTTGGGATTGAATTGTGATCCAAGTAAGCTAAGCAGGTGGGCAGCTTTGGTTGGGTGTGATGTTGGGTCGTTCCCATCTTCTACTTAGGTCTTCCTTTAGGTCATAACCGTAGGTGCCTTTTCTTTTGGGATTTGGTTGTGGGTAGGATTCAGAAGAAATTGCCGTCCTAGAAGAGGAGCTTTTTCTCGAAAGGAGGCAGATTTAATCTTCTCCAGTCAGTCTTGGGTGGGATCCCTATCTATTTCTTATCCCTTTTTAGGATCGATGTGTCGATGAGTAAATCTCTGGACAAGCTTATGAGGGATTTCCTTTAGGAGGAAGTTGAGGGGGAAGGGGCTCACTTAGTCAAGTGGGAGGTGGTACAAGACGTTATGAGCAAATTTGGGCCGTCCTCTTTTCAATGGATCTCAAGTGGGGTCAAAGACACTTCCAAAAACCCTTGGAAAGGCATCATTAAGGAGCTTCATTTCTTCTCACTCTTTATTTGTTTTTGGGATGGGGATGGGAGGGACACTTTTTCTGGGAGGATAGGAGGTTGGGGGGATAGACCCCTCTACTCTCTGTAATCATTTGGTGGCTATTGTTTAGTCTCAGCCCATGTCCTCTCCTTCCCCTTTATTGGGGTTCTGATGTGCTTTGTTCGACAACGAAACATCAGATGTTGTCAACCTTCTTTCTTTGCTTGGGGAGTATTGTTATATTCCAAGGAAAAAGGATGTCCGTATTTGGAATCCTAGTTCGTATGAAGGTTTCTCGTGCAAATCCTTTTTCCTTTGTTTAGTTAATCTTTCTCCCTCCAGTGATTTGATCTTTGTCTCGTTGTGGAAGGTAAAAATCTCCCATAAGGTTAAGTTTTTTGTTTGGCAGGTCCTCCACAAAAGACTTAACACCTTCGACCGGGTGTCGAGGAGGGTGCCCAATGTGATGGGGTCGTTGTGTTGCACCCTTTGCAGGAGGGCGATAGAGGATCTTTGATCATATTCTTTGGAGTTGTGGTTTTTCTTTTGCAGTTTAGAGCCAGTTTTTTAGGAGTTCGGTGTAGGCTTAGCCAAGCATAAGGGCCGCAGAGAAATGATCAAGGAGTTCCTTCTCCATCCTCACTTTCATGAGAAGGGAAGGCTTTTGTGGCAAATGTGGAGTATTTGGGGTGAAAGGAACAATAAAATTTTTAGAGGGCTTGAGAGATCTCTAAGCAAGATTTGATCATTTGTTAGATTCTATGTTTCTTTGTGGGCTTCTATGGCAAATCCTTTTGCAATTTATCCGTTAGGACTCATTTTACTTGATTGGAGGCCCTTTTTGTAGTTTGCCTCTTTTTTTTTTTTTTGCTCTCTTTTTGTATGCTCTTGTATTCTTTCATAAAGTTTGGTTATTCATATAAAAAAATTAATATATATATATATATATATATATATATATATATATATATTTCTTTTTTTCTTCTTTTTTTAGATTGGAAATAATTTCATTGATTAAATCAAATGATACAAAAGGGGAAATCCATCCAAAGAGATTACAAGAAACTTAGATATTTTATATTGCATTATAAATGAATAATTAAAAGATTACAATAATGATTTGTTGTTTTATATAAATTATGATATCTGAGTTAAATGTCTAAGAGATCTTTTCTACCCATGTCAATGATAAATATTAAAGTGACAAAAATACAAACTTCTTTCATAGATTTCTTGCTGCAAGAAAAAGAAAATTGTTGATTTCTGAATTACAATCTCGATGGGAATTCACTTCTTTCTTTTAGAGAAATTGAGATGGAAATTATTGCGTTTTTCACTACTCTTTACCAAAAGATTACCGGGATGAGATCTATTCCTTGTAACTTTCTTTGGGGCATGGTTTCTCCTAGTCAGAATGCTGTTTTGATTAAGCCATTTTCACTTGAAGAAATTTGGTTAGTAGTGAAATCTCTTGGTAAGAACAAGTTCCGGGGCTAGATGGTTTTACTATAGAATCCTTTGTCAGATTTTGACCTTTACTTGAGATTGTTTACTGAATTTTATCGAAATGGGCACGTCAATTCTAGTTTGAAAGAGAACTTCATTTGTTTGGTTCAAAAGAAGGAAGTGGCTGCTTTTGTGAGGGATTTTCGGCCAATTAGTTTATAAGATTTTAGCCAAGGTGCTTGCAGAGCAATTGAAATTAGTTATGCCTTCAATCATTTCTCACTACCAAAGTGCTTTCATTGAAGGTAGGCAAATTTTGGATCTAATCCTTATTGCAAATGGAATTATGGAAGAATACAGGATCAAAAAGAAGAAAGGGTGGATGGTGAAACTTGTCATTGAAAAGGCTTTTGATTGTGTGGATTGGGATTTTTTGGAGGAAGTTCTAAAGCTTAAAGATGCCAAGTGGATTCAATGGATCAACGGGTGCATTAGAGATCCTAAGTTTTCAGTTTTCATCAATGGAAGGCCTTGTGGAAGAATAACTGCTTTTAGGGGAATAAGACGAGGGGACCCTCTTTCCCCTTTCTTATTTCTTTTGGTAAGTGAAATGTTTAATGCCTTGATTGAGAATGCGAATTCTAAAGGTGAGTATGAGGGTTGCAAAGTGGGTAAAGATATGGTTCATGTTTCGTTGCTACATTTGTGGATGATACCTTACTTTTCTGTAAGTATGGCGACAATATATTTGAAACTCTCATACAAACTATTGAGTTGTTTGAATGGTGTTCATGTTAGAAGATAAATTGGGAGAAATGTGCTTCGTGTGGAATAAATGTGGATGAATCAAAGTTGTTGCTGTTTCTTCAAGGCTTAATTGTAAGACCAAATCGCTACCATTCCTTTATCTTGGCCTTCCTCTAGGTGGTTATCCGAAAAAGCCTTCTTTTTGGCAGCCAGTTCTTGATAAGATTCAGAAAAAGATTGATAGTGTTGGTTTATATTATTGATATTTTCCTTAATTAGATTTATTAGCTGTAATTATATTGTAATTACTCATGTAAGTTTTTTCCTTTTTTGTATTAGGCATTTTCTTCTACTTAAGAAAGGTCTCTTGTAACTATTTTGAAATAAGAGAGAGAATAAACAGTTATTCTATTCAATAGAAACTAATATTCAAGATGGTATCAGAGAAAAAATAAAACCCTAATTTTTCAAACCCTAACCCTAGCTACGAACCGTTGCCGCTTCCGCCACAACCTCTACCACAGTCGACCTCCGATTGAGTGTACGCTGCCGTTCGACTCAGACCCAGGCATCATCGACTCCGACCAACATCAGCAAACTCGCACCAAACCTTCGTTCGTGGTCAAGGAGTTGCGCAACCCGCGACTACACAACCCGAACTGCAACAGCTCGCCATCTGTTTCTATTTAGTTTTGTGTCGTCCATTCGCCGTCCGTTCACTGTTCAAAGCCAAAGGTCTCTGCCACGCGATTTGTTCAACCCACGATTTGTTTGGTTGTGTTTTTTGACTCTTCAAATCAATATTTTGAAAAATAGCAACATGTCAGAAGAAAAAACATTGATGACTAAGGTCTCTGACACACGTAACCATCCCACTATCCAAATTACTACCATCGGCCTTAATGGGGAGAATTTTCTGCTTTGGTCACGAAGTGTTCAGATGTATATTCGGGGACAAGGGAAGATTGGCTATACTACTGGGGAGAAAAAAAATACCCAACAAGAATGATCCTTTGTTTGCTTCTTAGGATGCTGAGAATTCTATGGTTATGACGTGGTTGGTAAATTCTATGGTTGAGAGAATAAGTTGCAACTATATGTGTTACTTGACTACAAAGGAATTGTGGGATAGTATAACTGAGATGTATTCCAACTTGGGCAATCAATCACAAGTGTTTAAGTTGAATCTCAAACTGAGAGACATTCGCCAAGGAGGAGATACAATTACATAATACATTCACTCCTTGAAAACAATTTGGTAAGACCTCGATCTTTTGGAGTTGTCTTAAGATCAAATTTATTACAAGAAAGTTGTATAGGATGCCCGTATTTACAAATTTCTTGCTAGCCTCAATGACGAGTTCGATGAGGTTAGAAGTAGAGTAAGTGGTAAGAACCTCTCCCACCTATTAATGAAGTTTACTCTGAAGTTCGTAGGGAAGAGAGTCACCGCAATGTAATGCTCGACAAGAAACCTATTAGTGCAGTTGAGACCTCTGCTATGGTGATTGAGGCTAATGCAAATAAGGCTTCTGCTCCGCTCACTAAATCTCGAGTATGGTGTGACTACTATAATAAACCTCGACACACTCGTGAGACCTGTTGGAAAATCTATGGAAAGCCTGCAAACTGGAAGAGTACCAAGCAAAGTGATAAGAGTAACATTCAGTCTGCTTCCACTGCCAATGTTGTTGACACCAGTCCCTTCAATCAAGAGCAAATTGATCAATTTCTGAAACTGCTAAAGGTCACTTCGTCATCTAGTAATCCTTGTGTTTCCTTGGCACAAACAAGTAATTATCCTTTAAACAAGTAATTATCCTTTAGCTTTATCTTGCCTTAATTCATGTCCATGGGTTATAGATTCTAGAGTGTCTGACCATATGACTAGTTCCTCTAGGTTTTTTGCCACGGTCTCCCTTGTATTGCAATGAAAAAATTTGAATTGCCGATGGTAGTTTCACTTCTACGACAAGAAAAGGAACTATCGGCTTGACTGAAAAATGACCTTAAAATCCATTCTTCATGCCATTAAATTAGCCTGTAATTTGTTATTTTTCAGTAAAATTTCTAAGGATGCTAACTGTCATGTTACTTTCTTTGAAACTCATTGCATCTTTCAGGATTAGGACTCGGGGGAGATGATTGGGCATGATAGGATGCTTGATGGGCTTTACTTTTTTGACGAATCTCCAACTAGTTATAAAATAGCTGAGGGCTTGAGTAGTGTTAGTTCTTCTTCTGTTAAAGAAACAATCATGCTTTGGCATCATAGGATAGGACATCCCAGTTTTTTTTTTTTATTTAAAGTATTTGTTTCCAAACTTATTCAAATGAATTGATTGTTCAATTTTTCATTTTGAAAGTTGCATCCTTGCCAAGAATCATCGTGCTACATATTTGCCAAAACCTTACAAGGCTTCCAAACCTTTTTACTTAATTCATAGTGATGTTTGGGGTCTGTTTAAAGTTTTGACTCATAGTGGAAAACGTTGGTTTGTTACCTTTATTGATGATCATACTCGTTTAACTTGGGTTTATTTGTTGACAAAAAAATCTGAGGTCAAAGATATCTTTATTCGTTTCTTTTTACAATATGATTGAGAATCAATTTCAAACAAAAATCAGTATTTTACATTCTGATAATGGGACTGAATATTTTAATGAATATTTAGATGATCTTTTGAAGGATAAAGGAATTTTTCATCAGTCTACTTGTCAAAGATACTCCCCAACAAAATGGAATTGTTGAATGAAAAAATAGACATTTACTTGATGTTGCTCGTGCTATCATGTTCTCTATGCATGTTCCTAATTATTTGTGGGGAGACACAGTCCTTACAACTGCCTATGTCATAAACCGGATGCCTTCTAAGATTTTGGCCTTTAAAACACTTCTTGATCACTTTAGGGATTTTTTTCCCTACTGTTCGCTTGTATTCTGATTTACCGATCAAAATTTTTAGGTGTGCTGCATATGTTCACCTTCCTAGTCTTTCTCAATCTAAACTTGATCCTCGTGCTATTAAATGTATTTTTTTAGGATATGCTTCCAACAAAAAGGGTTATCGGTGTTTTGATCCTCTAACAAAAAAATACTTTGAAAGTATGGATGTTTTGTTTGTGGAGAATCAATCGTTTTTTAGCCAAAATTCTCTTCAGGGGGGATATCTCACTTGAAAGAAAATTTTTGGGACACTTCTCCTCTCCCTAATATTATCTGTCCTGAGATTGCTAGTCCTTCTATGCCAAACATGGAGAATTCTGTTTCAGGGGGAGAAATGCTACTAAATGATCTCACTGATCGAAACCCTGAACTTTAGGTTTATACTAGAAGGGCATTAAATCAAAAGAGCCGAGATCAAATAGTGGACTTGTCACAAAACCAATCTAATGCTCCAACGAATGATACTAATATTTCAAGTAACCAATCTTTATCTGATGTATTTGATCTTGATATTCCAATAGCCCATAGGAAAGGTGTTCGCAATTGTACCAAATATGCATTGCAAACTACCTTTCTTACCATAGATTGTCTTATAATCATAAAGCCTTCACCTCTAGGATAACCAACCTATTTATTCCAAGGAATATACAGGAGGTCCAAAATGATCTGAATTGGAATTCAGCAGTTATGGAAGAGATGAATGCGCTCAAACATAATTGCACTTGGGATATAGTAGAACTACCAAAAGATAAGAAAACAGTAGGGTGCAAACGGGTGTTCACTATAAAGTGCAAAGCTGATGGTGACATTGAACGAGACAAAGCCAGATTAGTTGCTAAAGGCTTTTCACAGACCTATGGAATTGATTATCAAGAAACGTTTGCTCATGTTGCTAAGATTAACTCTATTAGAGTGCTCGTATCTATTGTTGTTAATTCAGATTGGCCACTTTATCAGCTCGATGTCAAAAATGCATTCCTCAATGGTGACCTTGAAGAGGAGGTATTTATGTACTTACCACCAGGTTTCGAAGTGGATCTCGGAGTTAACAAAGTATGCAGGTTAAAGAAATCTCTATATGGCCTCAAACAATCTCCTAGAGCATGGTTTGAACGTTTTGGGAAAGTTGTTACAAGCTATAGTTTTCTTCAAAGTCAAGCAAATCATACCATTTTCTATAGACACACTGAAAATGACAAGATGGTTGTTTTAATAGTGTATGTTGATGATATCATTCTTACAGGTAATGATGAGGCTAGACTGAATAGTGTGAAGAAAAAACTAGCAAATGAATTCCAAATCAAAGACTTGTGAATTTTGAAGTATTTCCTGGGGGTGGAATTTGCCAGATCAAACAAGGGCATACTTGTCAATCAAAGGAAATATATTATTGATTTTCTTGAAGAGACAAGTTTACTTGGTTGTAGGACGACAGAAACTCCTATTGAACCGAATTTAAAATTGCAAGTGGCAACTGAGGAAGAAGTAAAAGATAAGGAAAAATACCAAAGACTTGTGGGAAGACTTATTTACTTATCTCACACTTGTCATGATATTGCTTTTGCAGTTAGTATGGTAAGCCAATTCATGCATGCCCCAAGGCCAACTCACTTTTAGATCGTTTACAAGATCCTAAGATATTTGAAAGGATCTCCAAGAAAATGCATACTTTTTAAGAAACATGATCACTTACATGTTAAAATTTACACCGATGCTGACTGGGCAGGTAGCACCACAAATAGAATATCTACTTCTGGTTATTGCTCCTTTGTTGGAGGCAATCTAGTTACCTGGTGAAGTAAAAAACAAAGTGTGGTAGCCAGAAGTAGCGCTAAAGCAGAATTCAGGGTTTAGCTCATGGCATTTGTGAAGGTATTTGGATAAAAAGACTACTAGAAGAATTGAAATTCATTCAGATGACGCCTATGCGTGTTTACTGTGACAATAAGGCAACCATCTCCATAGCTCACAATCCAGTCCTTTATGATAGGACAAAACATCTTGAAGTTGATAAACACTTTATAAAGGAGAAGAATGACATTGGAGTGATATGTATTCCCTATCTTCCTACAATCGAGCAAATTGTTGATGTGCTAACTAAGGGACTTCCAAAGCTACAATTTGACAAGTTGATTGACAAGCTAGCAATGGAAGATATCTTCAAACCAGCTTGAGGGGGAGTGTTGGTCTATATTATTGATATTTTCCTTAATTAGATTTATTAGCTGTAATTATATTGTAATTACTCGTGTAAGTTTTTTCCTTTTTTATATTAGGCATTTTCTTCTACTTAAGAAAGGTCTCTTGTAACTATTTTGAAATAAGAGAGAGAATAGACAATTATTCTATTCAATAGAAACTAATATTCAGTAGATAGATAGAAGCGTTTTAATCTCTCTCGTGGGGGAAGGTTGACCTTATGTAATTCGTTTTTTTTTTTTTTGGATAGGAAACATAAACCATTTCATTGATGTATGAAATAGATACAAAATAAAATCCTATCAGCGATAGTTACAAAAAAGATCTCCATTGAGATAAGCGTTTCATTGATGTATGTAATTCGGTTTTTTCTTGCATTCTTTTGTACTATTTGTCTATTTTTCTAATCCCTTCATTGGTTAGTTTGGAACTTGAGCGGCTTTTACGTGCTTTTTTTCTAGGAAGGCAGTGAGGGCAACAAAATTAATCACTTGGTTAGGTGGAATTTAGCTTCCAAAGCTCAAAATCAGGGGGGTCTTGGTATTGGAGCCTTAAAATACAAGAATTTGTCTCTCATTTCTAAATGGGGCTGGCGATTTTTCAAAGAGCCTAATGCCTTCTGAAGAAAAGTAATTATCAGCATTCATGGTTCAAATGCTTTTGTTTGGCTTACGGTTGGAAGAAATAGTTCGAGTCTTCGGAGTCCTTGGGTGAGTATTTCCAATTCTTGTAAGAAGGTGGAATCTTTGGCACATTTTACTTTGGGGAATGGTAATAGAATTTTCTTTTGGCTCGATCCTTGGATTAATAATTCTCCCTTAAAGGATCGTTTTCCTCAGCTGTTTTCTATTTCTTCTAATCCTGAAGGTTCGGTGCCTTCATTTTGGGTTGCTTCAACTTCTTCTTGGAATATTATTTTTAGAAGGCTATTAAAGGATGCAGAAATTGTTGACTTCCAGGAGCTTTTGTTGTGTCTTTCTTCAGTTTCTCCTTGTTTAAATGAGGACTCCAGAAGATGGTCTCTTGAACCATCTGGCATTTTTTCAGTTAAATCGTTGAATGGTTATTTGGCTTCTTCATCATCCATGGACAAAGCTTTATTTGCTGCTATATGGAAATCAAAAAGTCCAAAGAAAATTAATAGCCTTATGTGGATTCTAATCAACGGGAGTCTTAATTCTTCAGAAGTTTTGCAAAGAAAACTTCCCAATCATTGCCTATTGCCTTCGGTTTGCTTTCTTTGCTTCTTGGCAGGAGAATCTCTCAATCACATTCTCTTTGAATGTGCTTATTCGAGATTGTGTTGGTTCAAGCTTTTTTAGATTTTTAATGTCTGGTGGGTTTTCCCTAATTGTATGAAGGAAAATGTCTCTCAGCTTCTTATCGGTCCCCAGTTGAGTCAAAGAGCAAACCTTCTTTGGGTGAAGGCGGTTAAGGCTGTTCTTTCTAAATTAGGTGAGAAAGGAATCAGGGAAATGTCATATTTACAATCAATATTTTCTTTCAAGCTTCAGAGTAGGTAAACAAAAGAGACTCAAAAAGGTATTCTACATTCTCTATATATATTTGATAGTGCGGTAGAGAAAAAGCTGACCCATTATAGCTGCTAAGACAAAACGATTATCTAGGCTCCAAATTATCATATTTACACCACGAGGAGTAGGAAGAATCCTCTGACGAGGGCCGCCTCGGGCAGGTTGTGGAGGCATGGGTGGAGGTGGCACTTTTAAATGGTACGCACGAGTCCAGCGACCAACCTTCCCCTGAAACAACAATTTGAAAGGAATGTCCATTAGAAATCAGGGAGATATATAAAAACTATATTTAATACACCCATAAAAGAAACCAACAAAAACTTTTTTCCATCACATTAAGGAGTAGACACCAGCATAAAAAGCAAGGAATCTTGTATAAAAACTTACATGTGACCTCCGTGATCTTGGCACCCAAATAATTGCACTGCCATCACGAGAACAAGTAACTATATTGTCATAAGTGAACCTGGAACCACAAAAGGAATTAACTTAGGATAAAGATTCTCTATAACAAAGGAAAAATGCACAATCCATCTTTTATTTTTCTTATTTAACTACTAAACCCATATACTATTTTCCATTTTCCATCCACAAGCAATTTTTTAATCCTCTGGTTCCTTGGTCAAATTTTGCAAAAATTAAGGATCTTCATATGTGTGACATGCATATGGGTACCAATGGTCTCTCAATAGACTTTCCACCAATTTGGTGAAGAACTGAGTGGGTTTCACCCAATAATGCACCTAATGGGCATGAAATGAAAAACACTCACGCAAAATCAAGGTATATTATATAATGATGGCCTACATATGTAAGTCAGAGAAGTTTTTTTGACAAAGCATGCTGAGCAAACTTGGAAGTCCTAAAACCTTAATACAAGCACTACAAAATTTCAAATTGAATAGCATAGGAGTTCAAAAACAAAATAGGCAAAAAGCAAACAAAATTATCAGCAGTTGTCAACAATATCATCCTATAACCAATTATATCTTCTAGCTCTAAACTTTTTTCCCACCAAAAGTAGCAAAACACACCAGGAGTTTTTAAACTTGTGAACATTGTCTTCCTTCGCAATGTCAGTTGTTGTAAATCTTGATGCTACTGCACATCCACTGCAGAAATATAGCAAGAGTAGATTAGCATGAAACTTCTAATAATATAAAAGAACCTATACAATAAGAGGATCTGACCTGAATTGCACGTAATTGACATCATTCTCGTGGCCAGCTAACACATCAATCTCATGATTTGGTTGGTCTGGGTTATCATTGTTTCCTTTATAGGCACTCCATACCTGCTTCATAAAAGATCATATGAAGATTAGTTAATAAAGTACACATTTGTCTATAGAAACTTATCCTTGCTTCAAAGCTTAGAAGCTACGCATGAAAATCATTCAAGAGTTTAAAGAAGATTAAGATATTATTTGAAGAAAACAAGTAATTTTACCCTTGCTAGAGTGTCAGAACTACCAGTAACAAAAATAGTTCCACAAGCATTAAATGCACAGCAAAATATTTGATGGCTCTGAGGAAGAGTACTCACAGAAGAGCCACCGTTTCTTGCTGCAGCCAAAAATTCATTGCAAAATAAGTTTAAGGCAAACAAGATATCAATGATATCGATAATAACAAAAAAGCAGCCAACCAGTCACAGAGTCCGAAGGCCTTGGAACATAAATCCGAGGAGCACTCTGAGAAGAGCTCCGAGCATCCCATATCCTACAAGTTCCATCATCTGACGATCTACACAAAAAAGAGAAATCCTACAAAGTGATTTCGTACAAAAAGTACACATGTTTCATTTTCTAGTATATGCAAAAATTGATCGTTAGACTGCATCTAACAAGTTTTTCATAAAGGAATCTGAAAGTAATTCTATAAAATTATTTTTAAGGGGTAATAAGAAACAAGGAAAATAAAATTTGTACTACATTCCAGATGAAAAACAGAGAAGGATACAATCTAAATCACAAGAGGAAGTATAAGCTATCAATTTCCATGTATCAACATACCGTTACAAAATAAGAATTTCCTCATAAAGTGTCCATACAGTCCAAACTATAAAACTTATGCATCTGTCAACCATCATGGGTTGGCCTAGTGGTCAATAAGGGTCATGGGAATAATAAAGGGCTTAGAGGAAATTGGTTCAATTCATGGTAGTCACCTACCTAGGATTTAATATCTTACGAGTTTCCTAGCAACCAAATGTAGTAGGGCTAGGGGTTGTCCCTTGAGATTAATCGAGGTGCGTGCAAGTTGGCTCAGACATTCATGGATATCAAAAAAAAAAAAAAGAACTTATGCATCTGTCTCACAGAAGAAAGACAGCAGCCCGCATTTTTTGTATGAAAGTTAGGAAACCCGTGAAATTTGAAATTTGATTCTTATATCATTGGACAACAGTTCGAACATGTTTCTAGCCAAGAAATGAGAGGGGGATGGGGGAAAATTAAGGCTATTATTCATTCTGCAACACTACATTGTCTTTAAAAAAGATGACAGACATACACTGCATATGATGTTATGAACGAGAATCATATAACTTGTGACACAACATATTTCATGCTCCCAATATACTACTCACATAAAGTTATTTCATTTCTCATTTTCTCTACAAATATATAGCACAACAATAGCTCCATCGCAATCTTTTTCATTCCATGGTAAAGACACTTAACATTTCTTATTCGATGTCTAATGCTTTGCTCAAAGATGTTTGGAAGTCCAAGAGTGATGTAGTGCCTTTGTCTTTATGTCGGCTGTTTTCCTGTGTTTTATTACTGTTTGGTTTATTTTCTTTTATTACCGTTGGTAGGTTGTATTTCCAACAGCTGTTAGGTTGTCTGATAGGTTGTTAAGAAGTAGCTGGGGATTTGTTAAGAACTTATGGGCTGGTTGTAGCCTATATATAACCGTTTATTAGGTTGTATAGGCCATTACCCTTTTTTTGTATAAGGCATTATCATTGAAATAAAACTCCCACAGTTTGTCTACTACAGTAAAGAGCACCAAGAAGGTAAATATTCTCCCATCTGGATTGTGCAAAATATAGCAGATAGCCTTCAAAAAAAAAAAAATTGTAGGCCTTTCAATTTTTGAAGTGCGTTCTTTGTTTGAAGGCAAATGAAGATCAAGATCATTTTTTTTCCTCGGGTCAGATTCGTGGAATTGCTGGTAGCCCTTGTTCCAATCTTTTAATATGTTATATGCATTGGGTGTTCAGTAAAGAATCCAGGAACGATATCTTTCAGCTCCTATGTGGTGTCAAGCTCAAGTCCAAAACCAAAGATGATTAGGAAAAATGTGAAATTTAGTCTGAGAAAACCAAAGGATCTTTTTAACACAAATTTCTTAAGTGGGCTAGATGTAGCTAAGTTTAAAGCATCTTGGCAGTGTTCTCAATCATCTGTTTTTGCTAACTATTCCTCAAATGATATTTGTCAATTGGGGGACTTTTTTGCAACTTTGATGATTCTTTAGATAGAAGGGTTCTCACTTTTACTCCTCCCTTGCAACTTGAACATATTTGTAACTTTTAAATCATCAAAGTAAAGTCCACTTCTTTTTTGAAAAAAAGAAAAAAAAAAAAAAAAAAACAACAACAAAAGAAAAACAAAACTTCATCGGCTAAGCTAAAAGGTAAGGGATCAGCCTTACGAAAGAAGCTGATATGCAGCTCTGGGACTAAAGGCAATTGCAGTAACAGCACCAGTATGTCCTCGTAAGACTGAAATTGGTAGCCCATCAGGCAAACGCCACTGTAATATACCACAAGGGAAAGCGAGTAAAGGTTGATTTTTCCACAATACAAAAGTAAACAGAAATGAACCTGTCAGCAAAGTGAACTTACAACACGGATAACAAAATCATTTGAAGACGATGCCACCACAGCATTGTTAGAACTTACAGCCAGGTCGGTGATATCACCCTTTTGAAGTGCAAAATAGAGCAACATATAAGTACACTCTACTCAAGAAATTCTGAATGGTGCTGAGTATTCTACTCCAAATAATTAAATCTCACCTCATGTCCTCGGCAGCTTGCCAAGCAATATGCAGTTTCCATTGACCAAATCTTTACAAGGCGATCATCTGAACCAGTTATAACATACCTTCCCATGCGATCAAAAATTGCTGTCAAAAGTGAAAAGAAAAGTGAAGCATTGGCTAGACAAAGAAATAATATGAAACAGTGGTTGGCTCAGGTGGATGGATAGTATTTGTGGGTATTTTAATCAATTCTGAGGAGATAAAAGTTAGTGAATCTGCGGTGGAAGCAACTGAGAGCAGTTGATTATTACCTCAACTAAACAGCTCTGTTTTCATGGTTTAACCAAGTTTGCTCATTAAATAACTAATAGGCCTATTAGGAAGTCACCATCAAAAAATGTAAAATGGAATTTCCTTGGTTGACTGATGACCTGGTTGAACTCCCTCAAACAATTGAACCCAGTATGGGAGCAATGGGTCCAAATGTCATAGCCAGCCATCTGTACTTTCTGATGGTCAAACCACGGAGAGCAAGTTGGTTAGGACTGCCCATTCTTCTACTTCTTCTTCCTTGAACAGCCTTCAAAAGCAAAGATCTCAACTTTGGGAGGAGGGAGTCCAAGTAACAAGTATACTTTACAAAGGATGATTTCCAGTAGGATAAAGCGAACAATCTAGGAACCTTGTTAATGTTGGTGTGCGTCCAGCCTATCAGTCATGTCAAAAACTAAGAATGAAGTTGTGACCAACCTTGCAGGTATCTCTTTCTCTAATATGCTTGGTAAGTTTTAGGATATTCCGTGGGGCTTTCTCTATTAGCATCCAAGATAAAGACACCTTCAATGTAGCCTAGAGAGAAAGTCAATCCTGAATTTCTTCCTCTTTCAAATTTCTTAAAATTTAAGGTACCAAAAAAAAGCTCTTATCCAAATTTGGGCTATGGTGTTGAAAGAGTCAATATAGTTGTAGAGGTAGCTGTTGAATCATCACTAAACCCAAAAGCTTAAGTTGATGGGTTATGGTAAATTTAATCTCATATCAATATTTTAACACTCCTCATTTGTGGGCTTGGATATTTGTAGAAGTCCTAACAAGTGGAAATCAATATTAATTGAGGAGGAAATGACCTTACAGGGGTTCGAACACAGAACCTACTGCTTCTGATACCATGTTAAATCACCACTAAATTCAAAAGCTTAAGCTGATGGGTTTTGGTAAATTTAATCTTACATCAATACTTTAACAATAGAATAATACAATTGGGGAAGGGAGAGACCAAAAGGTACTTCCCAACAAAGTATCCTCCCAAAAGTTGGTATTGAGGCCATTTTTCAACTTCAACGGAATTTTAGAAATAATAACTTTTGAAATCCAGATGTCCTTCTATAGCCTTTAGAAAGTTTAACACCATGAACATCGAGACACCAATCACTAGGGAAAGAGCCAAATTTGGCAACAGCAAATTTTCTCCAAATGAAAATCTTCTCACATGCCAAACAGCAACTCCAATTTACATAGAAGATAAGGTTTTTTTAATAAGAAACCAAGCTTTCATTGAGAAAAAATGAAAGAATACAAGGGCATCCAAAAAACTAAGTCCACAAAAGGAACCCGACTAAAGAAAGGGGTTCCAATTAAGTAAAATAAGACCTAACGAAAAATTATAAAAATAAAAATAAAATAAAAAAAACCTTTGACACGAACGCCCAAAGGGAAACATAGAACCTGACAGTGGGTCAAACATCATCAGGGATTCTCCCAATCCCTCTAAAGATTCTATTATTCCCCCACCCCCACAAGCCACAAGAATCTCTCCTTCTCAAGAAAAGACAAATGGAGAAGGAACTCCTTGATCATCTCCCTGAAACCTCTGTGTCTAACAAACTGGAAGACAAGGTTTTGCTTGGAAAAGAAGCCACCAAAAAAGAGAGGGCAAGAGGTTTCCTTTTCATCAACAATTAGCTTGCAGTCGTCTCCTTTTTTTTATCTAGGTATTTAGTTGTATTCATCAAAAAGTCTTTCCATTTGGCTTGGTCCCGAAAGGTTTATGAGTTATATTCCTTCTGACTACACTTTTTTTAATTTATGGGAGAATTGCAAAGCTACCCATTCCTCCACATGGTAGTATCTTAACTTGAAAGAACCATGAACCATGGCCCAAGATGAAGTTACCAGTCTCAGATTTGATAAGTGTTATGAGGTGGTTCCTTAAACAGTCTCACAGCTCTTGACTTTTAACCAGGTAAAGCACCCATTTGATTGCCTAATCTAAAAGAGAGAAAGGTCCTCCACCAAATTTTTGAAATGTCTAATGAAAAACCAAAAAGGTTCTCCACCCCTGATTTTCATGATTCTCAGGTTGAAATATCTCTTTAGAGCAAACTTCAACTAGCCACCAGAGTTTGGTTAATGATTAAAGAGACAGCTGAAAAGTTGTTCTGAGGTCTTGGTTCAAGTTTAGTAGCCAGCAATACTGGATATTGAATATCTTATGGGTTCCTGATGGCATGTGGTCAAATAAGGCGCATTCCCATGAGATTAATCAATATGTAAATAAGCTATCTCAGATATTCATGCTAAGAAGGAGAAAGATCAACTAGCAAACAAATTAAATTGTAGCTCATATTCCTTATGATAGAAAGTTACCACAATAGACAGCATTCCGATGCCCTCGTAGCCTCTTTATGTTTTGCATTTTCTGCACCATTGTTGATGGCTTAGCAATTGCATAACATGCTGCACGTACAGAAGGTGCACGTTGATGTCGGGAGAAACCGCCTCCAATTTCTCTCAAACTCAATCCACGAACAGAATCAGCTTTCATATGAGGCCAACGCATGTGTGCTGGGGGACCACTTGGATTGCCAGCTCCTTCATGTTTATCATCTGGGGATCAAGAATTTTTCATATCAAATAAATGAACAACAGTAGCTCCACAAAACAAAAGATAGAATGATAAGTCTAGAACTTCCAAGTAAATAATTGGATAGTGACCAAAAACAGTAAGAAGTCATTGTTGGTATAATAACGTAAATACACTTCACTAATAGTCTCCAAAAATTCCAGTACACAGCCTAACATAACAACACTTTGACAAGAAAAAGGTACAACAAATATCACTTACAGCTCAGAAGTGAAAATGTGCCCGTTCCCAATAATGTAGGCACGTCAGCTGCATTTGGAGCAATTCCACCATTCATACCTCTAGATGGAGGGGCCTTGTTAAGCATCAATTGCTTCAAAAGTTTTATCAGGTGGTCCTTATCAACATGTGGATACCTTTAAGGGTAATAACAACATAATAATAATCATACCATGGAAGGCTATGAAAAAATAACATTACAAGATAGATTTACTTTCGCACGTATTGAATCAAATTCAACAATGAACTATGGAAGAAGCAAGTAAGAACTAAAAGCACGGTATTTTTCCCTTAACTCTTTCAATAAGATTTTCATTAGTAATCTTAAAGCAAAAATCCCATCACCACCCCCAAAAGAAAAAGATTCAAGAGAAGGAAGCCAAAACAGCCTAAGACATCAATTACAAAAGGCACCCCCAATTATCTTTAATTTTTTAAAAAATAAAAATAAAAATAAAAAAAAGTAATATTCAAAGAGACAGAGAAGGTTCAATAACAAAGCAATAAAATGCACTAAACTTCACATCTCTCAGAGGAAGAGACCTGCATTTCTTAAATGAGGAACTCGCTTTTCGAAAGGACACCAAAACTAAAGACTAGAAAACCCACACGAGATTCACCTTTTGGAAAGAACATTCACAAAAAGAATTAGAAGAGCCACGCAGAGAAGTGGGGCCCAAATGGCTGTACAAAGGTAAAAGCTTTACGACCAAAAACACATATTGTGGTTCTCCAACCAAAGCTAAAGTAATGCAAAATTGATTGCTTTGATATCCACGGATCCATATCTAAAAAAATTAAGCAACTCTAATTGATTAGCAAGAAGAGATATGCATACCTCTCCACTAAGTGTTGGTAACTTAATGGAAACGACGAGCCATCATCATTTTCATGCCCACCATGCATCCCATTTCTTGAATACCAAGCATGATATCGTCGGGGTAAAAGCTGATGTTCGAAAAGTTCATCCCATAGCAGCCCACAAGTTCTACGACATGGCCCAGATGAAAGAAAGTGCATAATAAGAAAATAAACTTCTCTAAGGTCAATTTCTACATCAGGCTCCAACGTCGGGTTAGTCTCAGGTTCTTCAAATTGAGTTTGCTCATGCACCTTAATGGGGAAACTTGAATGTTTCAAGTTAATGGAAGGTGTATCACCACGGACAAACTTTCGAAGAGCCATATTAGTCATAGAACCTACAGTAGAAAAATCAAATTTTCACCAATAATCATCTCAAAATCAAATACTTGGCCAAATCAAAATTGTCAAAAGTAAATAATACTCTGAAACACATTTATTAAAGAAATAATAGTTACATTAGCAAGAGAAATATTACAAGGAAAAGAGGACAGAATATCTTTCATTTGGCTTGATCTTCAGTCTTTTTTTTTCCAAAACAAGAACAGACTATTCATTGAGTTCAACAACAAGTGGGGGTAAGAGATTTGAACGTTTGACCTCTTGGTCGAGGGCACAAGATTTATGCAAATTGAGCTATGCTCAGCTTGGCAAGAACAAACTATTCATTGATAAATGAAAAGATAGAAAGATGTTTAGAGATACAAACTTCTAAAGGGGGTGAAAAAAGAAGAACAAACTCCAAATATTATAAGAGTCTAAAGATAATTCTATCAAGTCTTGAAGCTCTAGAATTATCTAGAATGTCCCATGACTTTGAAACGAAGAATATTTCTTCATCCCCATGGTTGATCCTCCACTTGATGAACGCTCAAGCGACCATCTTATAATAAGAAAATCGCCACCAATGCACCAAGGGGGTATTCAGTCTTTTGAACAAATTGAATTAAAAAAATCACAACAAACCAGATGATATATATTTTCTTAACCAACTTCACACCTCTTATCTATAAACTCCAACTTTACACCTCTACGCAGATGAATTTCTTCTCCTGACCCATCTTCCTCAAAGCCCTCTTCTTTCCCCGCGGAAGTTTTGGCTATTCAGAAAAACCCCTCTCTCAAGCCATGTCCCACTCAAGCAAACCAATGAAAAAATTGGAGAAGAAAGCACTACTCTCAAGCCATATCTATCTCCAGTAAGTTAAGAAAAAATTGCCCCCACGAGCCATGTCCTCCAGTTCTCTCCCAAATGATCAAAGGCAATTCAAAGCTCTTGAAGAAAAAATCATCTTCAGCGATGGGGGGTTGTGCGAGAGAGAGAGAGAGAGAGACCTGGCACTAATGCAGTTAGCACTGATGCAGCTATAGTATGATACCGCTGAATGCTCATAAATTTCACAAAGTATACAAATGCAACACCAAAGCCAAAGTGAACATGAATTATATTCTGACCCGAAGCCACAAAGAACCACAGACCAAAGTAATAAATCGAAAAAAATCCAGACCTACTGAACTGAAGGAGTCACAAAATTCATCCAGATGGGGAGTCCCAGAAAGTCAGAAATTCCTTTCTGCACCTATGAAATCCTGACCTCTCAAAATCCATTATGCATCTCTGTTCAATTCGAAAAACTCTAATTCAGTTTCATTGAAACTCCCACAAGACAATTGAACTAGAGAAGTAACATATACAATTTCATCACACCAAATATAGAACACCCAGAAAATGGACAAGCCCTACCCAATATCCAAAAATACGAACACAAAAAAAAGACTCCCATTTAATAAGTACCTTCAAAGGAGTTAGCTGCAAATACCCAACGAAACTTCAACGGTGGATAACTGCATCTTCAGCTTCTAAGATTGGAAGACTGTGCTGGATATGGATCAAGAAACTCAACAAATTTTGCAGTTATAAGATATCGAAAAAATGAAATGGAATGAAAACTATAGTGTGGCCGAGGATGGAGATTATAGGTTTAGATTCTTGGAGGTAGCTCCGAAATTTTCATTGGGAATTTCTGTAAGAGTTCATTCTTCTATTTTTTTTTTTTTTCTTTTTTTTTTCCCTTTTCTTTTTCTTCTTTTTTTCTTTCAGTCTACAGGAAGAAGAGCAATACAAAAACAGCGAGACGAATAAAAAGCAAAGGGGCAGAGAATAGAGAATCGAACGAAGCGTTTTGAAGTTTAAAACAAACCTCCTCGCCAACTTAATTGACAAAAATATTTTTAAAATAAATAATAAATAATTTTCTCCACCACGCGTAATCCGACGTCGTTTTTCCGATGGACCGACTCCGTTTCGAGTCCAATAGAAGGGATAAATTACTAATTTAAATATAAAATATCCTTCTTCTTTTTTTTTTGAAAAAGAATATCGAAATCTCTTTCTTTCTTTCTTTATTTTTTTTCGACTACATATCGAAATCTTTGTTTATTGCAACGAATACCCGCGAAATTTTAAATAACCTAATTTTGCTCCACCTTATCAAATATATGTTTTGATAAGGAAGTGGTGATTATTTAGGAAATGAAGGTAAAGAAACCCTAATCAAATTTATTTTTTATCTTTAAATTTAAAATATTACGATTCAAGTAAGTATAATTGTAGAGTTTTTTTTTTTTTTTTTGATAATATAATTGTAGAGATTTGAACCTACACTTTTGAGCTCGTGTTTAATTAGTTGTCAAGTTGACTCTTAATCTATCTAGAAAAAAATTGATCTTTAACCAAAAGTAACATAATTTATATTATCGAGGGATTAAATCTAGGATTTGATAAGAAAAGCACCCCCTACATATTGTAAAAAAAAATTAGTTAAGCTCCAAAATAATAAGATACTTTTTTTTGAGTTAAACAACATTTGAGAATGGAGGATTTGAACCTCTAACCTCATGGTCGAAGGTACATGTCAATTATTGATGAGTTATGCTCACTTTGGCTCCTAAATAATAGGATACCTGAATGTGTATATTTGCCCTAATATTAATAAGCTTAAAAAGAACTCTGTGTGTCGTTAAGAATATGTAACCTAATTCAAGCTTGGTTAAGGCACTTATACATGGTTTAAAGTTTGATATTTCACCTCATATTTATTGACTAAAAAAATATTAAAAAATATGTATATGTAAGCGACTAAAAGAAAGTAAACTAAGTAGGAATTGAACGAGTGAAATCGTAACTAAATAAATACAATGCAAAAATAGGTGCCACATGACATTTATCATTTTTCCCTAAAATCCCCTTCAAACGAAATGGTGATGAAATTACGTTTATATAAGGCAATAGATAAGTCAAAGGAGATATGGATGGCAATTTGGTAAACTGATTTTGCTTGTAAAAACATCGACTCTTTTACATAAAACTTCATCACAAATGAAGGAATCAAGGATTAAAGGTTTTGAATTTTAAAAACGGAGGAGAATTATTTGTAAAATTTTAAAAACTAAATCAGCATTTGAGTCTCTTTGGAATGTTTAGAATGACTTTTCAAGTGCTTAAAAAAAGGTTGAGTTTCAAGGGTTAAAAAAAGTGTTTTTAAGTATTTGAAAAGTCATTCCAAATTGACCATACACCTTAATAAAATTTAAAAATAGATTATATTGAACCATAAAAATTCATATAGAGAGACTAATGCAATAATTATACTTACTTGAAATTTTACCATTTTGAAAACAAACACATACAAAATAGAATAAAACCCTAAAATTTTCATGCACTAAAATTAATATAATAAATTAAATGCTAAATTACCAATTTGATTCTAATGATTTAGGCTTAGTTTCAATTTGATCTCTATTATTTGGTTGATTTAGTTTCAATTCGATCTTATGGTTTTAAAAGTTTTAATTTAATTTTTATGGTTTTGTTAAACTTCACAAAACGTCTATAACCTTTGTAAAAATAAAAGTTCAGTAGACAAATGTGGCAAATTTCAATTGTCTCTAAACTAACATGGAAAATTCTTTTTTCATGCATTTTGACAAAATTGAATGAACCACGAGTGTTCATAATTTTGAAACCATAATACTTTATACCATGCTTCAACATATTCACGGTATAAGAATGATTGAGGATTGAAGGGCTTTGAAAATGATTTTTCAGTATAAATATTCTGATTCCAGTGAGTGGGAATCAAAACTTTGAATATTTTTAACTTTGAGTAAGCTATTATTGAAGGGTCATTTTGATCTGGGATATGAGTTATCTTGACCAATTTTGTGTCTACAATAATAAATTCATAGAACTTTCTGGTTTTTTAAAGGGTTTTTGGCATAAACAAGAACCCTAATGGAAAAAGGTTTTTAATGATTTCAACAATCAAAGATGCATCAAATTCATTTTCTATAACTATTGAGCCATTTTGAAGGAATTTTTTCCAATAACCTCTCATTTCTGGTTTTGGGACAAACCTTTTGATGGTTGGAACCACTGCATCGGAAAAAAGTCGTCAGAGTGGATGAAGATCCATGAGAGGGAGATTGAATAGATGGAGAAACAACAATTCTAGTAACGTTTCTTGTTAAGTTGGCCAAAGGCCTTAGTGGAGTAGAAGACTCCATTGAATCTCTAATAATGATTCCAGATGATCGATTTGCTCTAGATCGGGTCAACGGTGTAAAACCCAAATCCATTGCATATTGATCGGTTATCATCGGAGCAGGATTTTGAGATGAAGAGTTTGGGCTTTTGCCCTTTAAAGAAGGAGTAGCAAGGCTTTTGCCATTTCTACTAGACATTTTCTTTCCTATTATCTTTTAGAGAAAAGGAAGAATAAGGAGAATGAGAGGGTTTTGGAGTTAAGAACTCCCTTTAGAGATAATATGCGATGGGATTTTGGTATTCCTTTTATGGGCAAAATTTCGAAATCAAAACACAATAAAATTGTCTACCATCTCGCAAAATTGTGTTTTAAGATGAGATTATTGACATCTTTTTCTAAAACAAATTTGGATGCTCGAGAATCCGTTTTGATTTTAAGAAAATTATTAATTAAATCTCCTTAAAATTTTTGGACACATAAAACGATATCCAAAATTTCTTTTTTGACTGTTGAATAATTTTTCTAGGTATCATTCCATACACCAAAATAAAATCTTACTATTGATTCTTGTTTATCTAAAGACTCTTTGAGAATTCCTCCATATCCAACATCGAATGCTTTAATTAAAGTTGCTTTTGGATTGACAAGACTTAAACAAGGAATTGATTTGATTAAACCTTTAATTGATTTGATCACTTGAGGTAAGGGTGATAGTCTTAACAAAAAACCGATCAAACCGAACTGAACTAAACCGATCCAGCGATTTGGTTCGATTTTTTAGAAGAAAATTGGACATCTCAATTTCTGTTTTGTCAAAATCGAAAAATATTTGTTCGATTCAATTTTCATCCGAAAAAACCATTAAAAAACTTAATCGAACCAAGGTGTAATATATATATATATATATATACCCCAAAAAAGCCCTAAATCGTATCTCAATCCATTCTTGCGTCATTTCATCCGTTTTCTTTCAATTAATTTTAAAGTAACAAAATGATATTGTTAGCTCTATGAATTCTTATTGAGGTGTTGAGAAATTTGCAAAAAACACTAAAATACGTGCTAAAACTAAAGTAAAATAGCAAAAAAATTGTAAAAAAAAAAATGCGAACCGAAGAGGAATCGAACCAATGGACAACTGATAAGCCTTAGAATTAAGGCTTATTTAATTCCCAGTTGCTTAAAATATTTTTGTTTGTCCTAAGATTAATTAAAAATAGTAAAAGATTGCTTGAATTTAAGGAAGAATTGAATGTGATAGCCTTTGGAATAGATTTCTAAATAAATTGATTGTTTTTGCAGAAATTATGGAAATTGCTAAATCATATTGCAAAATCTGATTTTGCAATTGTTTCTGGAGCAGGGAATGTGAAAATTGCTAAAACCAGATTGCAAAATCTGATTTGCAATTCTGGGCAGAGAATTTATGGAAACTAAAATACCGGCGCGAACGAAAAACCCATTATGGAAAACCAAATTGCAGCATGATTTTGTGGAATTGGATCACGAAATTTGGGGAATCTTCAACCTTAATGGAGGCCTATAAATGGGGAAGAAGAATTGGAGCTAAGCATCGGATTTTTGGGAGCAATTTTAGAGATCAATTTCGTGGGTTTTTGCAACAACAAAGAAACCCATTTATGGAAAATTCAATTTCCGCACAAATTGAGAGATTGGAGCGCAATTTTTTGCAAATTTCAACCCTAGGAAGATCTATAAAAGAGGGAGGAAGAAGCTAGAAGAATCAATTTTTGATGGGGAGGCGAATTTAGAAGCAAATTTTCGTGGGTTTTTCGCACCTCTGTTTTTCGTTTTTCTTCTGTTTTTGGCCAATAACTCAATTTTAATCTTAGTTTTCTTCAGTTCTGTATTACAGAGAGTTGCTTGAGCTTCTTTGTTCTTCAATTGATGCACTTTTGATTTACGTTGGAGTTTAATTTCAAGGTTTAGTTTGTGGGGTTTTTTTTTTAGTTTATCTTCTGTTTTTTCTGTTTTTCTGCACTTTTAATGTTAAAGATTTCTAAGGGACATGAGGAAGAAGACCATGATTTTACTTAATTGCCTTTGAAATTCTCTTTAATTCTCATTAAGCATCATTTTATTGAATTCCTAATAGTTGTAAAAAAAATATATAATCTTACAATTTATTGTTTAATTATTTAATTTACACAATTTCTATTATGAACTTTTCTCAAAAATTAGTTTTAAGATTTTTATTTTTATTATGAGCTAAGCTTCTTAGGGGGTTCAAGGATGTGAATTCCCTAAGAAGTAAATGTAGCCAAAATTCCAATAAAAACCAAGCCTACATCTCAATCGTTTGCTTGTGTTGAATATATTTTCGTTGAGATCTTAGTTTGATCAACTAAGGTAGCAACTCAAGCTTAGATCTAATACCGACGGGGTTAGTGATAAGCGGATTTCACACAAGTAATGGAGAAAAAGAGCTTAGACATAAGTTATTCCTTACCCTAGACATAGGGATTAAGGACTCCAAGACCCATAAAATTATTGAGCCAATTGATCTAAGATAGAGGGACTATAGACATATAGGTCTCTCACTTAGCCTCCTAAAAACCTAAATTCAAGGTAAATAGGAGATGCAATTTTGGTTTACAATTGAGTGTGGAGTAGGTTGGAATTGCAATTTTGGTTTGCAATTACGACTTAGGGCAATGACATTCTTGAGCCCCATCCTTTATTATTTCATTTTCTAAGTTTATCTAATTTGCTATCCAATCTTGCCAATTTAGATTATGCAATTTAATTCTGCAATTTTTTGTCATTTCGCTTATTGTCAATTTAGATTCTGCAATTCAATTCGGCAATTTCTGTTCTTTCAATTATTGTCATTTTAGATTCTGCAATTAGATTCTGCAATTTTTGTTTTTCACCAACACACCAACCCAACATCATTTTTGCATTTTAGTTTTTCATTTGCAATTTTCCTTACACTTTTGCTTTACAATATTTTTGTTACTCCATTCCCTGTGGTATTCGATACTTGGTACTCATATACCATTTTATATTACTTCGATCGCGTGCGCTTGCGTGTAATAGCCGATCAACAACTGAACTAATGGTTTTGTTCTTTATTGGACATTGGTTTGATTCCTCTCTTGCTAAAATCGATTGGATCGGTTCGGTTCTCAACTTGGCCTAAAATCGATGAAAACCGAATCGATATCACCCTTAGCTTGAGTATGCTCGACCGTCTAAGGCTTTGTATCTTTTCGCAATCTTTGAAAAAGTGGTTTGCAAATAGGTCTCAAATCTTTTTAAAATCTGAAACATAATTGAGACATCCTAAAAATCTTTGCAATTGAGTTTTGTCTAAAATTTGATCTGAAAAATTGTCGGCAAATTTAAGGGACCTTTAAATTGGTTTGATTTGACCCATATGAATCTCAAAAGCTAAAAATCTAATTTGGGTTTGAAATAGTTTGATTTTTGGGAGAGATATTACCAAACAATTTTGTTTAATAATATCAATAAAATTTTCTAAATGAGTAAAATGTTGATATATACCTGATGAGAAAATTAAAACATCATCGATAAAAATTATTGAAATTTTTTAGATAGGGTCCAAAATATTATTCATGGTTTTTGGGAATTCGAATAGAGCGTTTTTTAACCCAAAGGGCATAACGATCAATTCGTATTGACCAAAAGGGACATTAAATGATGTTTTGTATCTATCCTTTTCTAAAATATGAATTTTCCAAAAACTAGATTCCATATCAAATTTTGAAAACATTTTTGAATTTGCAATTTTTTTGAGTAAATCAGGTTTGTTGGGAATTGGATATCTAATTCATTCCAAAACTTTATTTAAAGGTTTGTAATTAATTACCAGACGGGACACACCACGCTCCTTTTCTGCCTAGTTATTGACGTAGAATGCTGCACAAGACCATGGGCTTTTCGATGGTATAATCAGCTTATGAATCAAATCATTGATTTCTTCTCAACAATGGCCTAATAATTCTGAATTCATATGTATTGGTCTGGCCTTTGTTGGAATATGATCTTCTTTGAATTCCTTTACATATGGCAAGTCTACGACATGTTTTTTGATCCCAAAATGCATTAGGATGACTGGAACAAACTTCTTTCTCAATTTTTGTTTTGAGAATTTGAATCTTATTTTGAACAGCTTCTTGTTGAAGATTTTCTTCAACTCTTTTGTAACTAATTTCTTCCTTCAGGAATGCTATATGCTTTTCCTCGAGGTTTATAGAATTTATCAATCCTTCATGACTCATAAGTTGTATGTTATGAGCACGAATCAGATTTGTAACTCAAATAATATCTCTTGATAAAGAATAATAGAAGATATCCCTTTGTATGTCACTTTTAAGGGATATAATTGAGTGATAAATGGGGTGCATAATACCATAGCTTGGTTTAGGTTTTTGACTAAGAGGAAGGTGAAGGAATGAACGTTTCACTCCACATTGGAAGCATTGGATCGTCTTTAATTTTATTTAAAATTAAACTAAAAAAAAAAGATTAAGCAAACTTAGTTGGAGTAAATATTTCTGGCGAGTCTTTATCTCATCCACAAAATCTTCTTGGCTACGACTTGAACATAGGACCAAGGCTTGTGGGAGTCTCTTGTAAGAAAATCCACAAGGGATTGAAGACGAAGAGGTCTAGAAAGAATTATTTAATTCTCTATTGAAGAGATGTGTGTTATGTTTAATGACTCAATCTAAGGGTCCTATTTATAGAGACCATTGGTAAATCTTTGTCATAATTAAAATATTATATTTTAATATCTAATATATTAAAATATATCTTATACTTATTTGAATTTCATTCAAATCTCCTATGATATTTATTTATTTGAATCTTATTTAAAGTTTATAAATATCTTTTATTTAATGTATCTAATATACATTAATTATTTTAATATTTAATTTATCAAATACAATAAATATATTTTCCTCTGTTATATTTAATATATCTAATATATTAAATATTAATTTGAACACTTCAAATTAAATATTAATTTGAACATTTCAAATTTTAATATTTAATGTATCAAAATACAATAAATATATTTTCCTCTTTTATATTTAATATATCTAATATATTAAATATTAATCTGAACACTTCAAATTAAATATTAGTGCATGTAACGGATTTGGCTAGAACGAAGAGTTTAAATATGTTGATGTGGAGAAGGAGATTTTCGATACTTGGGTTAAGGTAAGATCGTACCATTACAACATATTCTCATCGTTATTTTAAACATATTAATATATTATTTGTTCACATGCAGGGTCATTCTGTTGCCAAAGGGCTGTGAAACAAGTCATTCCCGCACTATGATGACTTGACAATTGTGTTTGGCAAGGACCGAGCCACGAGGTTTGCCGTAGAGACACCCATGAAGATGGCCTTCAATGCTGCTGAACAGATGGAGGAGGATATGTGATTGGGATCACGAGACTCCTTATGCTCAGAGCAACGACCTATAGAGAACCCAGACACCAGTGATGTAGGGAAGAAAAGTTGTCATAAATCCCTACTAGTAGGTGTACTCCATTTGACATGTCTATTAGAGGGAGAGGAAGCAAGAGGAAGAGATTATCATTCCAATTTGAGGTGCTGGACATTATGCAGACTGTCATGGATATGCACACATCTCACATGTGGTCACTTCTATCTTGGCAGAAGGAAAAATATGAATTGGAATCCGCACGATGAAAGGAAGTGGTTGACCAGTTGTATTCAATAGAAGGGTTGACAGAGGATGATCGTATCATCCTTATAGACCTCCTTGTCGTCGATCTCTAGAAGACAGACTGCTTCTTATAGGTCCCACCCCAATCAAGGAAGAGGTGTTGCTTGCATCTCTTGGGTAGGACCCCCTGACTCTCTGCTCCAACCACTTTTTATTGGACTTATGAACACAGCCCATTGACGACTGTTTACTTAATATTTTTGTGAACCAGTATAATTTTTGTAAACCATTTTTTTTATTCGTCATGTAAATAAGCAATTGATGGCCTAACAAGATTTTTGTAAATATTCCACGCATACATGACATTAATGTTGACTTATCTTCATTAGTCAATAGTGATTCGTGGCTATAAAGAACGCACCATTCTATCTCTAAATTAAAAGAAGTTTAATGTGTAATTGAACATTTGATTTCTATTAATTGAAAGAAGTTGAATGTGTAGCATAAGGAGTAAAACAAGACTACATTGCATATCGATTGGAAGAAGTCAATTTGTAAAAAAAAAAAAAAAAAGATAAGAAATGAAGTTCTTTTAAAACATGGTCAATATTAATGCATTCAGACATTACTTTTGTGAATCTTCCATTTATAAATTATACTAATGTTGAGATATATTGTCATTTTGAAGTTGGCATCTTAATTGAGTGTTGGAAAGTTTGGAAAATATGTTTCTAGATGAATGTTTGGGTAAACAAAAATTAAAGGAAACAAAAACAGTCAGTTAAAAACCAATCTATTTCGGGTTACAAAAAACTACATCAGATATCTCTGCCCAACTCAACTCTGCACCCCAAACACAGACTTATTGACTCAACTCAACCAAACTTTAGACCCTAAACATAGACTTCTGAACTTACTGACAAACTAACTCTGTCCAACTCAACTCTCATCTGCACGCCAAATGCCCTCTAAATAAATATGAATACCATTGTAAATAAATTATGAGAAAATAAGCACAAATTTAAAAAACCAAATGGATATCAAACATGACATTAAAAACTTGTTTTTTGAATTGGGATAAGAAGTCAAACATTTTTTTTTAAAGAAATGTGAAAACGATAGTAAAAAAAAAATTGTGAGAAAACAATTACAATCTTAAAAAATAGAAAATGTATGGACTATAGATTATAAATTAGGTATCAATTTTCTTTTTGATCTGAATTCAATAATTACTGAGTGGAAGATTGCGATGAATGAGCAGCGAGATGATTAAAATTTTTTTTTAGTACAAGCAAGATGAATAAGAGCATTTTGTTAATTTAACCTCAGAAAAATAACATAAAAATATCGGAAAAATTTATAGTACTACAGGAGTACCATACTCCCTTTGTTCACACTGTGTTTTTGGGTTCATAAATGGTTTCTAAATATTGATGGTCCCCACATAATTTTGGGCTAATTTTATAGATAATGGACTTTAAATAAACAATGACAAAATTGTGGTAGTTTTGAAATAAACAATTTATAAAATGTAAAAAACAAAAGCAATTACATATCTAGGGTAATGATGAAAATTATTAATTAAAATAGGGTACCATGTACACGATTTTCCTGTAGCAAACTTGTGTACCATGTACACGATTTCTCTGTAGCGACATGTTGATAGTTGGCGTGGAATGAGGCTTTGCAACGTGGAACTCGTGTACATGGTACACGTGTTACGTGGAACTCGTGTACCATGTACACGATTTTACTCTTTTTATTATTATTTTTCTTTTCTTTAATTAAATGCATTTCGTTTTCATGTACACGATTTACCTCATTTTATTGACCTTATATTTGTCACTTTGTTTGTTCAAAATGAGCTTATTTTTTTACTACCCTGCTTCGTTTTTAACTACCCATTTCGTTTTCTTGTGCTTTTTATTATTTTTTTTCCTTTCTTTATTTAAATGCATCATATTAAACTATCCCTTTCGTTTTTTTGCCTCTTCTTCTAAAGTTGGCTTATTTTTTGAAAACATATGTAAAAAGTAGATAACAGAACAAGTAAACTCATTAGTGGAAATAATATTGATAGGCTTAATTTTCAAAAACTAAAAATAAAAAAACAAATGGTTATTAAGCGGGGCCTTAGAAACTAAACTTGTAATTTAAACTTCGCTTGTAATTTAAACAAAATTATCTACGTAAATATATAAGCAAAATGCTCGTAACTTAAATATTTACCAAATATTTTTTTAATAGAATTAAGTTTTTTTATCCAATTAAGTTTTTTAAAATAATTTATTACCAAATGAAAAATATTAGCATTTTTTTAGATTGATATATATATATATATATATATATATATATACAAAAAAAAAAAACTAGATATAAAACAACTTGTTTTAAAAAAAAATGTATAAAACAACTTACAAGCAGTTTTTTATTGTTATGGAAAAATTAAGAATTGAAGTGAAATTTAACCAAAACGCACATCAACAAGTCTCGAACCCAGACACTACCAAAAACAACTCAACTATGCCCCTCTAACGAACATACCAAACACCCATTTTGCTAATTTCAATAAGCAAAATATATACATATAGAATATAGAACTCGTGTACCATGTACACGAGTTCCGTGTCAACCAGGTGCCAGGTGGCGTGAGGTGGCAGATAAATTGTGTACATGGTACACGAGTTCCATATTCTCGCGAACATGGGCCGCGCTTCATTAAATGATTTGAGTACACAGGCCACGAGTTAGTTAATTCGCGGCCAATATACACGTTTTATCTACCTTAAATTTGGAAATACTTTTAAACTTACTATATTTCTGTCATTTGTTTTTTTAATTACATTATTTTTAAAAAAAATCCCATAATTTTCAAATAGATACTGACGTGACAAACAATCAACGGAGGTAGTATGAAAAATTTTCTATACTAGTGAAAGTACTAGAGTTTTTCCTAAAAATATCACGATTGACCTTTTTATGATCCAATAGACGGCGAACACGTCAACAAACCAGCAAAGAACGACGTGGCACGTTAATACCCAACTTTGTTCTTTCGGTCCTCTTCTTCCTGCGTGCCAATAAATTGCAATTCCCATTCAATCTCTGCGGGTTGTCTTTGATTTCGATTCGAATCCTCTCGTCTGGTTTTGAGGGTCGCTTCCTTTTTTTTTGAATCTTTCTTCATTCTCGACTAGGTAATTTTTAGTCCCGTGATCGGGTGGCGGTTGCAGTCGGATCGGATCTGCGAGTTGAATTGCAAAGCTATGGCGGAGGATAAGTACAATCTGAAGAACTCTGCGGTGAAGAGGATCCTTCAGGAGGTCAAGGAGATGGAGTCTAATCCTTCTGATGATTTCATGAGTCTACCTCTTGAGGTTCGGTGCTTTTGAATTTCTCTGGATCTCCAATTCTGTTTTGAAATTTACCCTAGTGGCTTTTTTTTTTTTTTTTTTTTTCCTGTTTGGTCTGTTTTACATTCTAATGGTTTTGCGTATCTTTGTTGAATGAATTGATTCCTTGTGATTGTTTCCGATTGTTGGATTGGTCTGAAATCAATTATTAATTTGGCGTTCTTTGATTTTTCTTACCTGCTGGTGTCTGCCGTTGTTTGCGTATGAATGTTCTAATAGGGCTCTAAAAGGAAGAAAAAGGGAAATATTAACGAGTTTTTGTTAAATATTTATTATGGAATTCATTCGAGTTTATAATCTTCGAAATTTTTTCGCCAGCTGAAAATTTGGGGCAGTCCTTTGTTTCATCAAACCCTAACTCTCTAGTTAGGTTCATAATTGCGTAGGTATCTCGACCTGGTTCGGAATTTGTATAAATGTTCATGCATCTTATGCTATTCTCATGTGCCCTTGATTCTTATAATTGTATTGACATGATTGCATTTGGGAAAAAGAAAAAGAAAAAAAAGAAGAAGGAAATATACCAGCAATGTGAAGCATTGCTTGATTGATACGCCAGTTCTGGTATTATCTGCATAATTTTATTTTTTAATTACTATAGAATTGAAGGCTTTTGCCCAAACATCTTTCTGTTGAATTCAAGGCTAAATGTTACTTTTTCAGGAGAATATATTTGAATGGCAATTTGCAATCCGCGGACCCGGTGATAGTGAATTTGAGGGTGGGATATATCATGGACGTATCCAATTGCCAGCAGAATATCCATTCAAGCCACCTTCATTCATGTTGTTAACCGTAAGATAGCAAATCTCTTTTCATACTTGTTTCCCTTTCTGTTGATTGTCTTCTGTTGTGTTGATGTGCTGATCAATGCCAATTCCTTTTTTTCAGCCAAATGGGCGCTTTGAAACCCAAACGAAGATTTGCTTAAGCATATCGAATCATCATCCTGAGCACTGGCAACCATCATGGAGTGGTGAGTTCTTTGTATTCTTTATCCAACTTGTCTAGTTATGTTAGCTCATAGGATACCCGTTGTTACGAACCTGAAAATAGCTCAACAGGTTTAGGCATTATATTCTTGACCAAAAGAGGTGTGGTTCGAATTCTTGCCACATGTTAAAATAAAAAAAAATGGAAACAAGGATGTCCATTGTCTGGTTTTTACATTTCCTTTTAAATTGCTTTAGGTTCCATTTCCAGATTCTCTGATCCTTGTTTTTGTTCTTTTTTCCCCCTCCCCTGTTTGTTGGTTGCTGTTGGTCAGTGCGCACTGCCTTGGTTGCACTAATTGCTTTCATGCCCACAAACCCAAATGGCGCTCTTGGTTCTCTGGACTATAAGAAGGAAGAAAGACGGGTATTGGCCATCAAATCTCGAGAAGCACCCCCCAAATTTGGTACTCCTGAACGTCAAAAGCTAATTGACGAGGTATTTCTAAGTTCTGTTGATATTTCATAACTGTTGAGAAGTATATTGAATTTCCAACATGTTATGATTTTGTTAATCAATGAGCTTCTTTACATCGCAGATTCATGAATATATGCTGAGTAAGGCGCCGCCTGTCCCTCAACCGGGTTCTCCAGAGGTTTCCGAGGAGAAACCTGCTAACAAAGAGGCTGATGTCCAGGTAACTTCTGAATCTGCTGAACTTGCAGCTGCTGGGGAAGAGCTGCAGACTGCACCCATAAGCGACAGGATCGTCGAGGAAGCTATACCAGAGGAGATACCTATGAATCCCAATCTCCGACCAGAAGCGGTGAGAGCAGCAAGAGAGGTGCCATCGAGTCGTGCCACCGTTCAGGTGCAGCGGAGGCCGGAGACGAGAGTTAACAAACCTGCTGATGACCGGTTGTTCACATGGGCTGCTATCGGGCTCACTCTTGCTATTGTTGTTCTGTTGCTGAAGAAGTTCATGAAAGCAAGCGCTCATGGTTCTGTCTTCATGGATGAATCTTAGTTACAGATATATGTTCGTGGGTTCGAGACACAAGGATGCTTATGTATTGTTAGTTTTAGCGTAAATTTAAATGTCTTTATCATTCGACAAGGAAAAAAACAATCCTATGTTTTGTGATGCTGCCATCTCCATTATTTGTAGTTAAATAATAACATATGCAAAAATGCTTGGCTTAAAACAGTGTGCATATAAACCTTTTCATTTCTTGGTTCTCTTTTAGTACATGGTATTATGAGCTAATTACAATTGGTTTGGGAACATGAAGTATTTTTTGGCCTTTTTGAAGTGTACCACTACAGTGTTTAGTGGTTTTAGTTTTCTGTTTTTAAAATTATCCTTATTTCCCCCCTTTTTTTACTATGATTTTTCATAAACATTTGGATTCTTAGTCAAATTTTAAAAATTTTAAAAATGAAAACAAGTTTTTTTTTTTTTTTTTTTTTTGAAGTTTAGCTTGGATTTTGAAAATATTTGTAGGAAGTAGATAAGATTTTGAAAATATTTGTAGGAAGTAGATAAGAGAGGAACCATGTGTAGCCCCTAAATATTTAATAAAGTTTAACTAAACACCAATAATACTTTATAAAATGTTTGCCATTTGGTTAGAATCTCTAGAATATATTATTGAATAAAAAAAGTTATTCTCCTATTTCTTACTGTGTGTTGGGAATTTTGCAAAACTCATTTCATTTGAAGATGGAGGTTCAAATCTACCCTACTTGTACTAAACAGAAACAGTGTTGGGAATTTTGTATGAATACCTCACATCTTCTTTTACCATTTTTATAATATTTCTTTATTTCATTCTTAGCATAACTCTTCCTTTTAATTTTTAAATTCTTTCCATTTCTTATTTTATTTTATGATAATTAATTAAGTTCATGTCTTATTTTTAGTTCCTTTTAGGATTGTTTCATTTTAATCCATGAATATTCAAAATATTTATTTTGATCTCTAAATTTGTAACCTCATTTCCCTTTTGATTCATGAACTTTTAAAATGTCTATTTTAGTCTTTACCTTCTTAAAAAATAAACTATTTTGTTCTCATAGTTATTTTGTTATTGATTAGTTAATAGATAACGCAACTTTAGATGTGCATTAGTGGTTCACATAGTGACACGAGCATATATTAGAGTTGCATTAGTTGACTAAAACGAATATCCGGTGGGTGGATTTTAGGTTGTAGAACAATAATTACAAAAACCAAAATGATTAATTTTAAAAAGTTCAGAGATTAGATTAGACATTTTGAAAGTTCAAGACCAAAACGACCATTTTTTTTTAAAGTTTAGGAGCTAAAATAGATTGTTTGTAAGTTTAGAGACCAATAGAGAACAAATATCAAAATGTGATTTATGTTCGCCCCATCAAATGTTATAGCTCTAGATCCTCCCCTACACTCGAAGGTACATCATTAAATTGGTTAAAACAAAATAAAAGTAAGAGCTATTTTTTTTAAAGTTCAAGGACTAATTAAATAAATATTTTAAAAGTTCAAGAACCAAAATAGAATAAATGTAGAGAGATCAAAAATGAATTTCAACCTAATTTTTAGTGGTTTTGCAATTTTCATAACAGCCACACATGCAAGAGAAAAGAACTAGTCTTATTGAATTGTATAAAGAGTTGCACGTGCATGTACACACATACAAATGCAAAAACAAGGTTAAATTATCAAAAATATCCCTGAACTATAGGGATGGTTTCAATTATACCCCTAAACTTTGAAAAGTTTCATTTTAACCCTTGAATTTTGAAGTTTGTTTCAAAACAACCCTTGAAGGTTTTTTCCGTTAAATTTATGGACGAAAAATAACGTATTTGCATATGTTTTGATTTTTTTCTCAACGTATATGTTCAAATATGTTCACATAAGCAATAATACAAATGCAAAAACATCATTTTCCGACCATGAATTTATTGAAAAAAAGCCTTCAAGGGTATTTTTGAAACAAATATCAAAGTTCAAGGGTTAAAATGAAACTTTTCAAAGTTTGAGGGTATAATTGAAACCAATCCCATAGTTCATGGGTATTTTTGATAATTTAACCCAAAAACAAATACTTACATCTATCAGGTCATGAGCGGACCTACATGGAGACTAGGGGTCATGGCCCCAAAGTTTTTGAATTTTCTTATATATGAAGGGATAGATAATACCTTAGAATACACTATTAGTACTATATAATTCAACATGGTTAATGAAATTTGATTTTGTCACAGTGGTATTCTTGCCGATTAGTTTTTTGCAAGCTTGTGTTTAAATCCTCCAAATGCCACTTTTTTTTTTTTTTTAATAATAATATGTGTGTGTATATATATATATTATTGATATAAAAATATGTAGAATTCTTAGAAATAATTTAGACTTATATTTTTTTATAAATATAAATGAGAAGTTACTTTTTTTTTAAGATTTCTATCTACACAGTATTTACAATTTACAAATATTTTTAAATGTTAGTATATTAGTTTTAGTATTTAATTATATAAGAAACTATAATATTATATTCTTGACCTCTTCGACATTTTTTAAAATTCAAGGATCTATTTCACACAAAATTGAAAGTTTAAGGACCTATTAGACACGTTTAAAGTTTTAGAAACTTATTAGATATTAGGTTGAAAGTTTAGGGACTCATATGACATTTTTTAAAGTTTAGGGATCTAATAGATTTGAAATTAAAAGTTTATGGACTAAACTCGTAATTTTTTTTTTCTATTTGATAAGACATTAAGATGAGTTAAATTCTATGATGGTACATAAGGTTATTCGAATTTAGTTAGAATTTTTTTGATACACCTACCAATTCTCATCTACAATAACTTTTTTAGGTCAACCTAATGTGGGGTGTGGATTTGAACTTTTAATCTTTTGGTGATAATTTTTTTTAAAATTATATTTATATAACATAATTTTTCGGCTCACCAAACATTACTATTTGGTAGGGGTGATATCGGTTCGGTTTTCATCGGTTTTAGGCCAAACCGAGAACCGAAACCGATCCAATCGGTTTTAGCAAAAGAGGAATTGAACCAATGTCCAATAAAGGACAAAACCATTGGTTCGGTTGTCCATTGGTTCAGTTCTTGGTTTTTTTGTCTTTTTTTTTAAACATTTTTTTTGCTATTTTACTTCCTAGTTCGAGCCCCTATTTTAGTGTTTTTTGCCCTAAAATTTCTCAACACCTCAATTAGAATTCATAAAGTTAACAATCTCATTTTGTTACTTTAAAATTAATTGAAAGAAAACGGATGAAACGACACAAGAATGGAGTGGGATTCGATTTATGAATTTTTTGAGGTATATATACATTGGTTCGATTTGGTTCGGTTTTTAATGGTTTTTCTAGACAAAAATCGAACTGAACCAATATTTTTCGGTTTTGCCAAAATAAAAACTCAGATGTCCAATTTTCTTCTAAAAAACCAAACCAAACCATTGGATCGGTTTGGTTCGATTCGATTTGGTCGGTTTTCGATTAAGCCTATCACCCCTACTATTTGGATCTGCCCTTGTATAAGGCATGTTTTGTTCATCTTTGTACTTCATTTAAAAAAACGGTAGGAGGGGAGGAGTTGCATCAAAATAGAGCTGCAAGATTTAGGAGAATCATAAATAAATATTAATAATAGTACGTGGTTAAATTATAAATGATAAATTACCATAGTCTTGTTGTTAACATAACTATAAGATAACATACTATGTCTGTTAGATAAATATTTAAAGGGTTGTTTGGAGCGTGAGTTATAATAATCTAGGTTATAATAGGTTGTGGAATACTTTGCATTCCAAACACAGACTATTATAACCCAGACTAAATAACTCTGCATCCTAAACACATATAATATAACTCCATAGATTATTATAACCCACTGACTATTATAATCCAGACTATTATAACTCACTCAGTGCCCAATCAGCTCCTTACTAATTTGACAAATTAGTACTCAATTTTGTCTGAAATGTAAAGGTTGCTTATTTTTTACTATTTAAAATTTAAGATTATTATTAGACCACCTTTTAAAAATAGGGCTAGATTTATGTTTTAGTTCATAATTTTTGGAAGTTTTTAGAGTTTAGTCTCTATTGTTTAAAAACTTTTAATTTAGTCCTGAGATGAAAGTTTCTAATTCCTTCAAATTTCTAAAAAATTAGTTGAGATTTCAGTTTTATTTTTTTAAATGATATTTTTTTCTACTGTGATATTTTTTTCAACTAACTAATAGTGTGTTTGGAGCTTTTTTGCTTAAAAAAATGTTTTTTTAAAGTAAAATCACATCTTTTATAAGCGTGTTTAGAAAAATGACTAATGTAAAGTGAGTTTAATATAGTTTATTGAGTGGTTTCTGTTAAAAAGATGGTAGATAATTTTTAAAATTAAAAGTAGAGTTTTGACAATGTTACTCAATAGTTAATTTGTGCATTAATCAAACTTAAATTTGTGCAAATCACTAAAATTAATGTGTTTACAAATTAATGTGTTTACAAAGATTTTTACATTGCTTTTTTGTTAAAATAGTGAGACTTAGCATAAATTGAACAAAGGGTAGAAATTGCAGCACTTATATAAGTCTAAGATCTAATTTGATGAAATTGAAAGTTTACGATCCAATTTGATGAAATTGAAAGTTTAGAGATAAAAATTGATTTTTCACACCATCGGAGTTAGAGAGAGATTTTCTCTTACTTTTTTAGAAATTATGTACTAATTTCTAAATTTCCTTTAAACAATCATTAGATTAGAAAGAAGAAAAAAGTGAATGCTTAAAAAAGAAAGAGATTGAAACAAAACTTATCAAGATCCTATGAGACGTAAAAACATTTTTTTTTTTTTGTTTTCACACAATTTTAAGAATATTTATAGATTTTTTTAGTACAACAAGATTTGAACCTTCGACCTCAAGAGAATAAGTAAATACCAATTATCAAGAGAATAAATAAATACCAATATGCTCATGTTGGCAAGAACATTTATAGATGATTAATAAAGATTATCGGATAATTAAAAATAACAGTCACATAGACCTGTTTTCACTAAATTGTTATTCAACAGAAAATTGTTTTCAAGAACACTCCCAAACCAGCCTCTAAATCATCCCATTACACCCCACAAAAAGCTCCCATTATTTGACAAACATTTTAACAAAACAGCAAACTAAGGCCATCAGCATATACATTTCTAATTCACAAAACAAAACATAATCAGAAAATTTGAAAGAGAAAATGTAGATTTAAGAGTATTGTGGGCTGGAATGATCAGTTCTCATTATCTATTTTCTTCACTACAGTGACTGGGCAGGCACCATTGTTCACCACATAGTTGCTTACACTCCCCAATATGGCCCTGTAAAAATTGCATACACAAATTTCATCAAATTCAAACTCAGACAGAATCCGAACTATATTGCAATGTAAAAGATAAACAAACTACAAGATAACCCAAGTATTCGAAGTACTTGGAACACCTCTCGTTTCTTGAGCACTCTCACTCAAACCTAAAACCTCTGAACAATTGCATAACTTTCTCCCTTTTCACTCCCTCTATTTATAACCAAATACCATAACAAACTTCCTATCTAATTACTAATATACCCTTATAATATCCCTAATTTCCTTTGGATGACATTCCTATCAAACACCAAACTTGATTGGTTTCAAATTCCATTCTATTGGGATCAGGAAGCCAGTTTCTTTGATGAAATTGGGTTCTAATTATATCTAGATTGGCTTAAAATCACCTACGTCCCACGAGTCCGCTGCATGACCCATATTATCCAATACAGAAGTTGTTGGTAATGTATTTAATATTTAAGGTAGATGGTCGCTAAAGTTTGAACTTGTAGCTTTTAAGGTATCTAGAAACTATTATGAGAAACAAATCTGTTTCCTAGAAATAAAAAACATTTGGGTAACACTTGGATACACTATTCACAAGTCTATGAGTGGAAAAAGGAAGAACCTCATAATCTGTTTAAACAGTTATTGATGTAGCGGTTTTGTGATTTTGCCAAATCTATGACCAAACAAGACTAAGGCCTCGTTTAATAACCATCTGATTTTTTATTTTTGATTTTTGAAAATTGTGCTTGTTTTTTCACCATTTCTCTATAATGGGTTTCGTCTTTTTTAAGACAACATTTGAATTCTTAGCCAAATTCTAAGAACAAAAATAAGTTTGTGAAAACTACTTTTTTTAGTTTTCAAAACTTAAGCTTGGTTTTTGAAAACATGTAAAAAGTAAACAACAAAACAAAAAAACAAAGAAATTCATGGGTAGAAGTAGTATTTATAGGCTTAATTTTCAAAAACCAAAAGCCAAATGGTTATCGTGGCCTAAATAAATCCAAAATATCAATTAAGCACTAAGTAATCCAAAATTAACCACTAAAATAATATTAACTAAACTAGACTAAATATCCAACATTTCATCATACACCAATTATCTAAACATATTTTTATTGTCATCTATGACCCGTCAATTAATAGCCAACCATGATGGAATCGTTATCTACATTCAATCTATCTCAATATAAGCTCAAGGGAGCAGAAAACTATTTTTCATATCAATCCCAAACATCCCTAATTTATAACAACCAGAATTTCACTTCTATTCATAATATTATAATTATCTTTCCCCTCCAAAATGAACAAAGCAAGATGCCCAATCAACCTAAATAAAAGCAAGTACATATAATAAGAGAAGAACCAGGAACTGTTTGATACGTTCTCTACAAAAAAAAAAAAAAGTCTCTGAAAATTGTTCTATAGAACCATTCTTAAGTTTTAAAAACTCATCTCATTTCTTCTGAAACACAATCATTCTAAATACACTTGCCAATTTTCCAAGAAAGAACAGCTTTAATTATTGTAAAAACCAACTCGTCCTCAGCAAAAATTTTGGAAAACAAAATTAGCCAAACATTTCTTGTTAAATCAACCAAAAGCTTAAGCAGATCCGTTACTGTAAATTCTTCAACACATCTTATGATTTGAAGAACAAAAAGAGAATTCGCTCTCACCTCTTAAGCTTGCCAAGACCTCTGTTCCCAATCACAAGAAAGTGAAGAGGAATGTGATCAATCGCTTCACAAATCTTCTCACGAGCATCTCCCCAATAAATCTTAAGCAACACGGAGATCTGCTCTCATTACAGAAAATTTCCAAATCAGTGCGATGAATTCCATAAACACCGCAAAAAATGCTAAACAAAAAACACAAAGATAGAACAATCACCTCCTTCTGCGCGTTCGCAGTCGTCACAATGTCCAGAGTTTCAGCATCAGGCTTAATCCCGTACTTCTTCATGGTGTGAGGATCAGAAAACTCAACAAGAGGAATAAGCGCTACAAAACAGTAAACACACCGCCAATTACAATACAAACAACCGTCGATCATCAAGAACATACAAATCCAAACAAATCAAACCGAAAACGAATTCAACACCGAATTTCTTCAAACAGTGAAAAAAGTAACAACATCAACAATCACGCTGTGCAACAAGTGCATGCGGTATAACTCCGGCGATCGGAGATGAGAAATAAAACAAAGAGAGATGGAAGAATATCTTACGAGATCCGGTGGTTTGCCAGAGCTGCATCTCGCCGTCTTCATAATCGCCTTCGGGACGAACGGTGATGAGAATTAAGTAATCGCCCTTGCGGATTACGTTGTCCACAGCCCAATTGAGTGCTTTTCTGCTGCAGGCGGAGAAATCCACCGCCACTCCGACTCTCCGTTCGCCGTCCATTTTCTGTTGTTCTTTCACTGTTTTTTTTCTAGACCTGTGAATGAGAATGAATGTTGGGAAGCTTTTTATCAGAGAAATTTGAAGAAGGGGCGCAACGCAATTTCAGGGGCAGAGACTCCACGAGAGGAAATAATTATTGAATGTGAGAGAAAAATGGTCGTTGACAGATGCCGTGTCTCTAGGAGAATTGATTCTCTGCGGACGGGTGTACGAAAGATTGTGTTCGGCAATACACGCGTCGTTTTAAAAGTGTTTATGGAGGATTAAAAGTGTTTTTACAAAAAATAAAAAGGGCATATTTGGATTTTCGGTGAAAAAATATTTTTTTAAAATGTATTTTTTTAAACATTTTTTTATAAAATTAGTTTAGAATTAAACGTGTTTGGTTACATTTTATAAAAAGTATTTTTATACACAAGTTTCATTCAAAATATTTTTACTAATGTTAAATTATCATTAAAGATGACTATTAAACACTATGAACTAATAAGTTTAAATTTGTATTTAAAATACTATGACCGATCGACCACCGCTGACCATAGTCAGATGGGTTGTCAGAGATGGGTGTCGCTGATGGCCGGAGATGGTCATCGACGATTGCCTCCAGTCGCTAAAGATGGTTGTCGGTGGTGGCCACCGGTCCCTAGAGATAGTCACCAGCAGTTGTTGCCTGTCGCTGGAGAAGGTCACTAGCGATGGGTGGCAATAATGTGAGGGTGCTTTGGTCATTTTCATATATTATGAAAATTTGAGAGGAATTCTAAATTAAACACTTAAAATTTTTTTTAAAAAAAAATTGATTTCAATTGTTTAACTCAAAATAGCATATTTCTCGAACTCATTTTTTAAAAAGTCATTTTGAGTGGTTGCCAAACACTACAATTTTTATTAAAATGATTTTTTTTTTCAAAATTAAACATTTGAAAAGTTAAACCAAACGGATCCTATGACTAGATATATGTTAAAGTCTAATGTTTTTGTATTTTTTTCAATTTAATCTTGATTATTTTAAAAAACAAATCAATTTAGTCTCTTGTGATGTGTTTTTCTATTATACTATTTTAGTTGGTGAATGTTAAGCTTAATTACCTAAAATCATATTTAATAACTAGGTGGAAATTTAAGAAAAAAAGTAAAGTTATCCGCAACCAATTTTATCATCAACTCATAAAAGAATATAGTTAGAAAATGTTAAAGCTTAAATATATATATATATATATATATATATATATATATATATATATTTTAAAATGTGAGTTTAAAAGACCGAATTGAAACTTTTTAAAAAATAAAAACTAAATTGAAAAAACGTCAAAACTTCTAAAACATATATTTGGCTGGTTTTTATCAAGTAGTAAAAAGTTCTTTTGTCCAATTAGAAATGCTTTTAAAAAAGTTTATGCCAAAAAATGGTATACATTAAAAAAACAAAAACAAATAAACACTTAAAATGTTTTTAGGAAAAACATTTAATCAAATTTTCTTATATAAGTGTCCTGTTAAAAACACTTGTTTAAAAAAAAAAAAAAAAGAATTTCAATTTTTTGTTGACATCTCAACATTTGTCCATAGATTCAACATTGACGTGAGAAATAAATGATATTTATGTTCTATCATAGAAAAATCGATAAAATATAATTAAAAATATCAACAAAATATCACTAAGGTATATTAATAATAAGAAATTAGAACTCATTTAAAAATGGTAAAATACTTATGTGCTAATTCAAAATAAAATTATGAATTTTTTATATCTATACCTTTTGTTTTTCAGAAATATCCTTCGCATCAACGTTTCATTGCTATTTTATTGACGCTTTTATAAAATTGAGAAGTCAATATTTTCATCGATATCGTCATTTTAAATCTTGTTTAAAATAATTCATGTGAAACACTAACACAAACTATTAGTTTGAGAAGTGACGAGAAAGATACGATCGAGATAATCGAAATCCAACGGTGGATGATTAGTTTGATATTTGAAACTGTGGTGTAGAATATTCTGTCCCTCAATAATGGACGTGGACAAAAATGGATGGTGACAAGGAGGGGGGATGACTCCGGTTTTATGTGGTTCAGGCCAATTAGTGGACTTTTAATAAAGCTACTTTTTTTTTCTGTCATTTTCTATTTACATCATATATTCAATTTCTACAAAGAAGAAATAGTATTTAAGTATATTTAACTAATGTATAATTAATAAAATTAAAATATGAAGTTAGATGTGTGATGACATTTATATTGCACAAATTAAAAATTTATTCTTAATCAGAATTTTGTTGAGACCAAAGTGAGCATAGCTTAGCTATAATGGACATGTATTCACTCTCTTGAATCATGAGGTTCAAATCCTCATACCCTACATTTATTGTAATAAGAAATATAGAATTCTATTGAGAATATTTTAAAATACGTATACTTTTCAAATGACGACGACTTATAAAAACAACATTTAAAGAAACAATTGTTGAAATTAAGAGATTTTGAATGGACAATACTACTACAATTTCGACTATAGATGATAATTAAAAACAATGTCATAAACATATTTCTTGACCATTTTTTTGTCCAAACTTTATTCATGACGGTAGAGTAAAACCATCATAATTAAGTTAATTATGACAGTTAAAAGTTGTCAAAATTAACTTATTAATGACAATTACAACTGTCACAATAAATTGTTTTAGTATAGTTAAACATTGTCAATAAAGAACTAATAATAACCATCTTACCATCGAGATATATATATTAACGACAGTTCTCCATCGTCAATAAAAAGTTAAGAGGCAATTGCAAAAATGGAAAAAAAACTAAATGTTAATTGCAAGCGTGTCTTTCGTTTTCTCGTTTTGCAAGCGTAGCAAAAAGTTCAGCCCAACCTATTATGATTTCGCGAAAAGTCCATAATAACTCTGCTTGTAATCCTGCGTCTTTGCAGTATCAAATACATCAGCAGTCTATCATTGATATACTACGGATATACTTGACATACCTAATATCAAATATATCACTGATATACTACTGATATACTTTATTTCGGTAAATAAATGAAATGGAAATCATAATATTCAATATATCAACAACATATCAAAAATAGCTAATACAAAGTATATCAAGAGTATAATAGTGATTCATGCTCAGTATATCGGATATACCTAATATCGAGTATATCAACAATATACTACTGATATACTTTATTTGAGTATATCAATGGAATGGAAATCCTAATATTCAGCACATCAACAGTATATCAAAAATAGCTAATATGAAGTATATCAAGAGTATAATAGTGATTCATGCTCGGTATATCAGATATACTTTATTTGGGTATATCAATGAAATGGAAATCCTAATATTTAGTATATCAACAGTGTATCAAAAATAGTTAATACGAAGTATATCATGAGTATAATAGTGATTCATGCTCTGTATATCAGATATACCTAATATCAAGTATATAAAAAATATAGTACTGATATACTTTATTTGGGTATATCAATGAAATGGAAATCTTAATATTCAGTATATCAACAATATATCAAAAATAGCTAATACGAAGTATATCAAGAGTATAATCGTTATTCATGCTTGGTATATCAGATATACCTAATATCAAGTATATCAATAATAAACTACTGATATACTTTATTTGGGTATATCAATGAAATGGAAATCCTAATATTCAGTATATCAACATTATATCAAAAATAGCTAATACGAAGTATATCAAGAGTATGATAGTGATTCAACCCTAAATGTACTATTGATATACTATTGATATACCAAATATAAAGTATATCATATATACTACTGATATATCTGTTGATACATTAATGAGGATAAAATTGGAACAGTAAAAAAAAAGAAATCAGTTTTAAATTTTTTTGCTATATTTGCAAATCTCCAAAAACTATAGCTAATTTGCAAATATCCTAATATTTTTTGCTACCCATTACAATTCCCCAAAAGTTAATAAGAATAATATGTTACCGTCACAAAAACAATGACGTTATGAAAAATATGCATAATGATACTTTTCAACGTGCCATAGAAATGTTTTTAATGACAATATTTTGTTGTTATAAAAATATTTTCATTGAAGATTTATTGTTGTGAATAAAACATGTGTTGTGATAGTTTCTAATTACAATACATAAATAATTTTGTGAATACAAACATTAATTACAATATAAAAAAAAAATAACAACAAACCATATATAATTTTTTATGAAATTTTCATAATCACAACGGAATATTGTACATTATAAGGATGAAACATAATGAATATGAAAATCCATAAACTTTTTTTTTGGGACTAATTTTAATAATATTGATTGGTTTATGGGTATGTCAAAAGAAAAGAAAGAAATAAATATTGGTTTATGAGTGTGGCATTATCCAACTAAAATGCAACTTTGCTTGCAATTCCACACGTTTAGCGTATTCAACTAACCACTTTTGACAAACAAAAAAAACTAACCACTTTTGACAAACAAAAAAAACTAACCACTTTTGACATTTATTGCTTTATTTTTTTGGGCTCCGTTTGATAACCATTTGATTTTTTATTTTTGATTTTTGAAAATTATGCTTGTTTTCTCACAATTTCTTTACAATAATTTTCATCTTCTCTACCATAGTTTCTATATTTCTTAAAGAAATATTTGAGTTTTTAGCCAAATTAAAAAAACAAAAACATAATTTTTAAAACTATTTTTTTTTAGTTTTCAAAACTTGGCTTAGTTTTTGAAAACATATATAAAAAGTAGATAAGAAAACATGGAAACCCATAGGTGGAAGTAGTCTTTATAGGCTTAATATTCAAAAACCAAAAACTAAAAACCAAATGGTTATTGATCGCTAGCTTTTGCTACAACACGCAAGTGCACGTGATCGAAGTAATAAAAACTGGAGTATTCCAGAGTATCGTACCCAAGGGAACGGGTTTTAACAAAATCTACTGAGACGACACAAATTTGTTTGCAAAATGCAATTGCAGTAACCGAAGATATAAAAATGCTTGGGAGGTGGTTTTTTTTTCTAAAGAAAATAAATGAAAAGTTAATAATTAAAAAGAATGGGATCCAAGTTGCTTATGCCCCTTTGGAAAGAAATGCTACTTAAAATGCAATTGCAATCATAGTTAATACACGAGACTAAGTAAACAGAATTCAACTCCTATTCGATTTTGCTTCAAAATCTTTAGGAGGCTAAGTGATTAAACCTATATGTCTATAGCTAATCTAACTTAGGTGATTTTGCGCACAATTCTAGCGGTTTTGGAGTCTCGCCATATGTCTAGGGTCGATGTTCGAGACTTATTTCTAAGCCTTTTCCTCTATTGCTTTTGTGACATCGGCTTTTCCTTAACTCTTTCGATATTAAGTTCAAGCTTTGACAAGAAACGCTAGTTGGCCGACTAGGTTTACCCACATTAATTCAACAAAAACAAACAAAGTCTTGAATATTAACTAGATTGAATATGTTTTAAGCTTTACATCCATCCTCTAGGGCATTCACTAACTTGAATCCCTAAAGAGGAATTAGCTCATTGTGTGAGAATTGAAAACCCAAAATTTGATTGTTAAAAATCTCATATTAAATACCCAAGAAAATTCAGAAATTAAATTTTGCAATGAATGAACAAAACAAACTAAATTTAATAAAACTAAATTCCTTCAAGACAGTAATGAATCTTCAAGACGACACCTTCATTATTCTTTGACTAAATTCAAATGAATCTTCAAGGCAGTGATAACTAAATGAAAACAATTCAGAACTCTGAAGCTAAAATTTCCTCAGATTGACAGAAAAATGGAGAACAAAACCTATAATTTATTAATTGATTCAACTTCTAAAACATACATAAATTTGAGTAAACAAAGACCAAATATATGGGTAAAATTGAGCAGAAAAACAGAGGAATTAAATAGAATAAAACTGCAAAAACAAAGTAATAAATGCTAACGAAATTCCTTGCTTTGATCAATCCAAAATTCTTTCAAGGAAAATTGGATCTTTACCTCCTCGAACTCTCGTTGAGGAGGGATCGAACTCAGGAATTATAGGGAAAGATGAAGACGAAATTACTAAAGAAAATGAAAGAAAAATCGAAACTAAAGCTGTTGTCCCAAAACAGAAAAACCCAGAAAAACAGAGTATGCAATCCGAAAAACAGAGTCTGAAAAAACTGGTCTCTTTCTTCTTCGTTCTTCCTCCCTTTTATAGAGATTCCGAGGCTTCTTCTTCCATCTTGGGCTCCTTAATTCGTGGGTAAATGATTGAGCACGAGATTTGGCTGTAAATTCTCCCATAAATCAAGTAATTTCCATTAATTGAGGTGATTTCCCGTGATTTTTGCCATAATTGAAAATTCCAGAAAATGTAATTGCATTTCAATTGCAATTTCCCTCTTGTTCACAACATTGTCTTCCCAAGGAAATGCAATTGCATTTCATTTGCAATTTTCTTTATTTCTTCAAATCTGCACAAAAACCACCATTTTAGCCGACTTTCTTCTATCTTTTCAACTTAATTCTTCCTTTACCCTATTCCAACAAGCTTGCCTGAATTCATCTTATAAACACTATCTTTAGCTTGCTCGGTAATCAATAAAGCATGCAAAAATGGCAAGAACAACTTAGTTTTAAGGTTAAATAATCCTCATAAATGAGAATTATCAGTTATCAAACAGGACTTTAATTATTCAATTATAATTTGAATTTCATTTTTTATTTTCTAAAATTTTAGACAATCTACTCTTTTTCTTTTTTTAATGGAAAATATATATACGTTTTGTTTCAAAATCAACCCAGATTTTAAAAATAAAGTTTGTTTCTCAATAAACTTACTTTTAAGAATAAATTAAAAATGTAAAATATATTTTTTGTTTGTTTGAAGGATGATAGCTGTTGTTGCCAAATTTTGGACAAGAGAAATCTCACCTGACCTCCATGTGACATTGACGGTGAATTTGTATTCTTGGGGGAAGAACGCAGTCTACAAGACAAGAAAAATCTGGACACTGGTGTGGTGTAGGCCACATAGACTCCGATTCTTAAGTCAGAGAGAGTCTTTAAGAGAATTTAGGAGTTTTATGAGATTTTAGGTGGCTGGAATGAACTTACGTACCTTATTTTCCTTCAAGAGAGAGCTTAAATACCTTCCTTCTTAGGATTTTCGTGGGTTTCTGTCTTCGAATGGGGAATGAAAGAACTTAACGGGGATGGACGGGGAGTTTTTGGGCCTTGCCATGTGGTCGGCCTCGGTCAAGGCCAAACACATGCTTAGGCTTCGGCCCAAGCCTGTTTCCTCATCCCTTTGTGTTCTGGGTCGGTCCTATTTTGATTTTGGCCTATTTTGACTTTGTATTGGGCTTCTTAGCATTTTAGCTAGCCCGTTTCTTATTGTTCCAATTTCACCCATAACATTAGCCCCCACTCCCTAGTTAGGATTTGAGATTAGAAGCGTGTGAAGTAATTGCATGGAGCCTGACTTGGGAATAGCCTATTAAGTTTTGGAGTCATTTGTGACATTTTCGAGGTTTGCCTCGAATTTTCTTTAGTTATTGTTATCCATCCTTGTGAGGATATTCAGTCTCCTAGAGTGTCAGTTTCTCCATTTTTTCGTAGGAATTTTAGGGTTCCATGATGCTTATATTGCGTCTCAGATCATCCCCAGGATTGCAGTCTAATCCTGTGATAGGAATGAACGTTTTACTTCGCAGCGGAAGCATTGGATTGTCTTTGATATATTTAGAATTAAACTAAAAAAATAAGATTAAGCAAACTTACTTGGAGTAAATATGAAAATATTTCTGATGGGTTTTTATCTCATTCACAAAGTCTTTTTGGCTATGACTCGAACATAGAACCAAGGCTTGTGGAAGCCTCTTGAAGAAAATCTACAAAGAATTGAAGAGGAAGAGGTCTAGAGAGAATTCTCTAATTCTCTATTGAGGAGATGTGTGTTGTGTCTAATGGCTCAATCCAAGGGTCCTATTCATAGAGACCAAGGACAAATCTTTGCTATAATTAAAATATTATATTTTAATATATAATATATTAAAATATATCTTATACTTATTTGAATCTCATTCAAATCTCCTACGATATTTATTTATTTAAATCTTATTCAAATTTTATAAATATCTTTTCTTTAATGTATCTAATATACATTAATTATTTTAATATTTAATGTATCAAATACAATAAATATATTTTTTTCTTTTATATTTAATATATCTAATATATTAAATATTAATTTGAACACTTCAAATTAAATATTAATTTGAACATTTCAAAATTTTCTTTCAACTAAATTGATCTTTTAGTGTTACTATGAGCTAGCAAGGGGACCTTATGAAACTACAGATTATAAGCTCCAATGATACAAAATCAATTAATTAAGGCCCTGTTTGATAACCATTTGGTTTTTGGTTTTTGGTTTTTAAAAATTAAGCTTGTTTTTTCCCAATTTCTCTACAATGGGTTTCATTTCCCTTAAGGAAGTATTTGAATTCTTAGCCAAATTCTAAAAACAAAAACAAGTTTTTGAAAACTACTTTTTTTAGTTTTCAAAATATGGCTTGGTTTTTGAAAACTACTTTTTTTAGTGTTCAAAATATGGTTTGGTTTTTGAAAACATAGGCAAAAAGTATATGATAAAACAAGTAAAACCATAGGTGATAGTAGTACTTGTAGGCTTAATTTTTAAAAACTAAAAACCAAAAATCAAATGGTTATCAAACGGGGCCTAAACTCTTTAATTAATTAATTTTAATTCATTAACTATAGATCACTTCACTATAGATCTAGAGTTGCACTTTTATGCACTATAGGACAAGTTGTGTTCATAGATATAATTGTTGGGATTTATGCCCTAAAGCCTCATAATTACTGATTTATTTAATAATTAATAATAATTTTGATTATTTTATTTGTAATATAATATTATCCATTATATGAAAAATTCAAGGTTATTAGTGTAATCTTGAACAGTATGTGGTTGATCGGGTTACACACAAGCGCACGCAATCGAAGTAATATAAAATGGTATGTGAGTACCAAGTATCGAATCTCACAGGGAACGGTGTAACAAAAATATTGCAAAGCAAAATGTAAGGAGAATTTCAACTTGGAAACTAAAATTGCAAAAACAAAGTTGGGATGGTGTGTTGGTAAAAAGAAAATAATTGTAGAATTTAATTTCTAGTTAAAGTGACAAAAATTACAAAATAAAGTGATAAAGATTGCATAATTGAATTGCAGAATTGAAAATTCGCAATATTGAATAACAAACTAGATAGACTTGGTAAATGAAATTGCAAAAGAAATTTTAGATAAAGGAGGGGCTCAAGAATATCATTGCCCTAAGTTGTAATTGCAAACCAAAATTACAATTCCAACATATTCTACACTCAATTGTAAACCGAAATTGCTACTCCTATTCACCTTGAAATTAGGTTTTTAAGAGGCTAAGTGAGTGACTTATATGTCTATAGTCCCTCTATCTTAGATAATTCGACTCAACAATTTTATTGGTTTTGGAGTCTTTAATCCCTATGTCTAGGGTAAAGAATTGACTTATGTCTAAGCTCTTTTCTCCATCACTTGTGTGAAATCCGCTTATCACTAACCCCGTCGGTATTAGATCTAAGCTTGAGTTGCTATCCTAATTGATCATTCTAGGATTTCGACGGAAATTTATTCAACACAAGCAAACAATTGAGATGTAGACTTGATTTTTAATTAAAATTTTGGCTACAATTACTTCTTAGGGAATTCACATCCTTGAACCCCCTAAGAAGTTTAGCTCATATTGAAAGTAAGAATCCTACAACTAATTTTTGAATACAAGTTCATATTAGAAAATTGAGTAAATTGCTAATGATAACCAAAATTAAATGAATTAATACAAAATTTCATCCTAAACAACATTAAAATAATTAAGGCAATAAAAGGTAAATGCAAAACTGGACAACCCACAAACAATGGAACAAGATTTCTAGAATTCTTAATTCCAATTAAAACAGAGGACAAACCCAAAAGAACAAGCAACTCAAGAGGAGAATAATTCAATTTTCCTTCCTTTTAATTTCGAGTTTGACCAACTTACAGAATGAATGGAATGAAGCAACTGAAATTCTACCATCAACTTGGTTAAAAACATAAACCAAATGAAGAAAACAGAGCAATACACAAGCTATCGTCAATATAACTTCTCTTAATTTCCAATCTATTCAATCCCTCAACTATTTCTAGAAAGAGTTTGAGTCTTAATAGCCCAAATTTTCACTTGAATCGGATTGGATAAATCGAAGTAAAAACATAAACTAAGCTTGCAACAATTTTTGGTAATACAGAGAAGAAAATTGAATGAAAACACAGAGACTAAAATGCCAACAATTCTCAGTAATACAAGGAAGGAATTGAAGAAAATTAAAACAGAAACTAAAACTTAATAGAAGTTCTTGGCAATATAAAGAAAAAATTGAAGAAAAATAAAACAAAAGTCAAAACTTCAGCTTGACAGAAACCCACGAACATAATTCAGAAAAATCCATGAAAATTAACTCCAAAAACGTCCTCCAAAATCGATCCCATTCTTCAATCATCTTCTCTCCATTTATAGGCCTTCAATAGAGTTGAATAATGCCCAAATTTCGTGCTCAAAATCCCCCAAATCATGCTGTAATTGAAGATTTTCGTAAGCAGATTTCTTTCATTTTTTGAATTTTTCTGCTGCTCCAGACAAAATTGCAGAATCACGAAATTGCAATTTTGGTTTTGCAATTTCAACATTCCCTGCAAACATGCTTAATTTTTTTAGAATCTTATCTCAATTGCCTTCATTCTTATTTCTTTCTTATTTTCAAGCAACCTTCAACTATTTTCAAATGATCTTAACATAAAACAATAATATTTTAAGTAATTGGGAGTTAAATATGCCTTAATTCTAAGGTTTATCAGTGGTTGACATACAGGAGGATCATGTTCAAGAAATAACTTAAAGAGTCATAGTATATGAATAAGGTTGAGTGCCTTATCCTGGTAACACTATTAATACGGCCTACTTTGTAATAGTTACAAATGATTTGATCCAAATCGTTCAAGTGGAGACATGTGAGTGGAGGTATCTTGTACAATAAGTTTGTATAAGACTGGACCGCGAAATATTTAATCTCCCTTTATAAATCCGTTAATTGAGAAGATTAATATTTCATCAAGATGGTCATGTGCGACTCGATCTTAATCCTGAGTGAGTAATAAACTCCTGCCTGTGAGGGCTTGTGCTTTAATTTGTATGGGTCAGAGTGGATTTTATAGTCGATTCAATAAGCTTACCATTTTTGGGACTTGACCAAATAGGAAGCTGGGAACATAATCTCATAAGATGGAATTCACTCATTCCCATATAAGGTAAGTAGATGAGTAGTTCCCTTAAGTGCTGATTTTGGGACTTGAACAATGGGGCCGCACCCTCTCACTGGCTTTAGAGGGACTTATTTTATGATTGGATCATAAACAAATTGTTCATTAGAGGATCAGTGGTACTTAAGGTGCAAGATATAATTACAGGGGTAAAACGGACTTTTGATCAAACTGTAATTACGAACAACTCGTGAATGATCGACTTGCATGTAGTGGTTATATCCATGGACATAACTTGTCCTATAATACATAAGAGTGCAACTCTAAGTCTATAGTGGAGTGACCTAGAGTTAATGAATGAAAATTGATTAATTAAAAAGTTTAATTAATTAATTTTGTATCATTTGAGATTATAATCTGTAGGTCCATAAGGTCCTCTTGCTAGCTCATATGAACAAATAGGGATAAATTTCGTTGAGAGAAAATTTTGAAATGTTCAAATTAAAATTTAATATATTTGATATATTAAATGAGAGAAAATATATTTAATGTATATGATACATTAAATATCAAAGAAATTATTAATGTATTAAGATACATTAAAGAAAATATATTTATTAAATTGAAATTAGATTAAAATTAGGAAATAAATGTCGTAGGAGAATTTTAAAAGGTTTGAATAAGATTCAAATTGGTTATATAAATATATTTTAATATATTAGATATTAAAATATATTATTTAAATATTTTTCCTAGGTCACTATAAATAGAATCTTAGGGGTGAGTCATTGTGCGCATTATTCATAAAACACACATCTCTTTAATAGAGAATTAGAGAATTCTCTCTAGATCTCTTCCTCTCCAATCTCTTGTGAATTTTCTTTTAAGAGGCTCCCACAAGCTTTGGTCCTGTATTCGAGTCATAGTCAGGAAGACTTTGTGGAGGAGATAAAGACCCGCCAGAAATATCTCCATATTTACTCAAAGTAAGTTTGTTTAATCTTATTTTTTTTAATTTAATTTTAAATAAAATCAAAGAAAATTCAATGTTTTCGTTGTGAAGTGAAACGTTCATTCCTTGAATTGGTATTAGAGCCTACTTTGATTGTTATTTAGAATTAAAAATCCGTATGGTGGGCATTTTGAATTTGTTCACATATGTGATATGTGATTGCAAAATTGATTGTAAGAGAATATTTGACATTAGTCCTACATTGATTAGATCAAATGTAAAATCCTTTGTTATTAATTTGTTTTTTCAATTTAAAAAAAAAAGCGTTCATGGTGGATTTCCCAATAAGTAGTCAATTGATTTCAATCCAAATTCAAATTGAAATTATATTTCAATTCAAATTCAATACAAATTGAAATTGATATTAGTTTTCAATTCAAATTGAGATAAGATTTCAATTCAAATTGCTATAAGATTTCAATTCAAATTGAGAGAAGATTTCAATTCAAATTGAAATAAGATTTTTTTTAAAAAAATAGCCAACTTCACCGTAAAATTGAAAGCTTTTCGTTAATGATTCTCCAAATTTTGGTCAATTGGTGGATGCAAAATTTCGGATGGTTGCTGCTACTTTTGGTTAACCTAAATTTGGATGGCCAAGAGAGGAAATTTTTTGAAGATCAAGAAAGGTCTTGGATTTGAATTTTGCAATTTAAATTATCTGCAATTTCCTAGGATATGCCAAATATGCTGGTCAATTTTTCTATATTTTTAATTTAATTATGCATGTGATGTACGTTTTAAAGTATTTGATTGCTGCATAAAGTATGCCATTTAGATTAAAATCCCACTATAGGTTAAGCATGATCATGCATCTTAATTATTTTTTAATATAATTGTTATATTTGAAAATTTTGATTAGGATGTTTCCTAATAGAATTAAGATGTTTTCCTAATAAGTTTATGTTTTTCATATCTTTTGAATATAATTGTTATATTTGGAAAATTAAATTAGGATATTTCATTTCATAAATAAAATCCATGTTTTCCTAATGAGATTATGATTTCCTTAAAATAAAGATTTTTGGATTCATGCTTTAAATAGTTTAAAATTTGAATTTAATTTATATTAATTTTTTTTCCTAATATGATTAGATTCTTTCGAAATGAGATTGGATCTTTTAATTTCAAAAAAAGATTAGATCTTTTAATTTTCTAATAAGATAAGGTCTACCATAAATAAAAATAATTTAATTCAAAGATAAAATAGTTTACGTTTTGAATTTAATTTATCTTTTATTTTTTTCTAATAGGATTGTAATAAAATATCCATGATGATCTTTTAATTTATTTTAAAGAGTTTAAAATAGTAGAATTTCAAGATTATCCATAAAGTGAATTAATTTTTAATAGGATTAAAAACACTACTTAAATTAACTTATGTTCATTAATCTAGCAATTAATAGTTAATTAAAGATTAATGAATTTGAAATAAAAATTGACTATAAGGGAACTCTGACTATGAAAGGTTCTGTCTAGACTGGGGTATTTAAGCTGATCGAAAAGAAACACCTCTAATTGGAAACTGACCTGGGAGTTGGATTAGTCAAATTTTATTAATTTTATTTAATTTTATTAAGTAGGTAGATAATGTGATTATGTCACACCCCGCTCCAGATTAACTCTACCAAACCTAGGACGAGTTGTGACGGTAGTAGACCCCAAAGGTGCAATGGAATCTATTGCCAAGTCTTTATCGCTTTTCTCATTATCTATCTTTAAATATGGATATCCATAAACAACGCGTTGGAATTTCTCTCTTTACTTACAATAAATGATATGCAATGACTTGGCAAGACTGGTGGTTGACTCTGATTAGCTAATTATAGTTGAAACTCAAGAACCACCTGGTGAAAAATTAAAAACAAAAGAATGTGCTAAAAAGCCCAGTGAGTGGTAAGTCAATAACAAAAATTAACTTTTAGAAAAATCTCTTTACATGGAAAACATAAATCAAACTTTATAAAAAAAATGTAAATCATGAAAATTTTTGAACTTCTCATGATTATGAAAATAGAGTGAAATTTGTAGCAAGGTCACTCTTTCGAAATCTCTTAAAAACATAAGCTGCACAAACTGAGATTTCAACTCTTGGAAACAACAACTCTTTAAACAATAACTCTTGATACATAAATACGGACTAATAAAAACGTGTATAAAGAAATCTCATAATTTCAATTCTTGAAATATAAGCATAAGTTCTAATCACCAAATTTGTACCCAAAACTCTGTCATACTGGCGTAGAGTAATCTTCATACGCACAGTAGAACAATCTCTATCATACGTGCACGCAACGTAAACTCTAACATCTGTAATGTTTCAGGACCAGGATTTGGACCAGGATTCGACACCTAATGGCCCCGACATTCCCCTGCATCCCCTGCGACCTGAGCACGCTACATACTATAGAAACACATTCTCATAGCATATGGGTAATCACCATGGGTACAAAAATCTAGTGGTTTAAAAATCCACTTTTAACATAAAATTCTTAATTCTCAAACTCTTTCTTAAAATCGTGTTCTTTTGCTCTAAACAACTTTTCATAAACTTGAGAGATTTCTGAAATAACATTAAACATTTATAATTTCTCAAATAATCATCAAATATCTCAAATAATATAAAACATTTCCAAAGTCATATTTTCTCTAAAACCACATGTCATAAATCTCATACATTTCTCAATAAGTATTAAAACTCTTCAAATTCAAATATGCTAAATCATGAATTCAATTTAGTGATCACATGTCACTTTCTTATCAAATTAGTAAATCATCAATCTCAATAATAAACAATTTGTGAAATACAAGTAATGTCCTCCAAATTTTCAAATAATTAAATCATTTGCATTAATATTAATTGCAATTGATTTCAAATCTCACAAAAATCTCATCAATTACTAAAATAATTGAAATACTTTATAAAATAACCACTCACAGAACAATTATCTTTAACACCTCAGATCGAGAGTTATTTCAATTTATGTTCAACCTGAAATTTCAATAACCATATCAATACTCATCTTCCAAACAAGTAATTGAAAAATCATAATATTAATTAAATACCAACTAATCCAATTTATCACTCTTAAACATCACCATAATTATTCCAAACTTCAAATTACCTATTCTTTCTCATCCATTTGTTTTCCTTTTCTATAATTAAATACTAAAAGAATACTTTCTCTCTCCTCCCATACACCATCTACTTTTCTACATAATAAGTAATAAGTTTTTTTTTTATTCCTCCAAATTCCACTCTCTCACGTCTCATACACACTTCTCAACAACTTTCTCTCTCTTCATTTAAACCCAAATGTATCATCATCACATTTCTCTATTTTTATTTATTTATTTTCTCTTTCTTCTCCTCTTCTTCTTCTATTCATCTTCTTCCTCACAAACTCTCTGTTACTCTTCTTTTCTTCTACCAATCCCTTTTCCTCTATTACTATTATTATTAATAACTATTTTATTTTTCCACTATTCTTCTTCTTCTTCCTCTCCTCAAATTCACAAAAAAATCTTTCCATAATTTTTGTTTCATCCACTATTTCTTTATTTATTTCTCTTCAAAATTAACTTCCTTCAAGGTTGTCCCAACCAACAATACTTAGGGACACAACAACCAAAATCCTCAACAAGAAAATCCATGGAAAGTTTTGAGGAAAAAGAAATAAAAACCTCATCAAAGTGTCCAAATATTACATACTTTTTCCTAAAATCTTCACTCTGGATAAAAATGAACTTACATGACTTGAAATTTTTTCATATTGGCCTATTCGATTCATTTTCAACATTACCACGACCTTTCCAAGCAGCTTCCGATGAGCTTCGAATCCTTTCTCCCTACCTCATCCTTCTTTCTCCCTATTTGCATACTACTTTTCCCAAAAGACCAAAACACATCTTTACCAAAACCATTCTCTCTCCACTTGAGTGCACTTGTACTACTCCAATTTTTTTTAATTTTTTATTTTCAAAATTCTCATACACCTTTCCTACTTGATGACCTTATTTCAAACAATCTCTCTCTAGTTGATGTGACTCCTTTTATCAATTTCTCTCTTCTTAATGTTGTTATTATTATTATTATTATTATTATTATATATATATATATATATATATATATATATATATATATATATATATATATATATATATATATATATATATATATATATATATATATATATTTTAAAACACACACTTTTTACTTATTTACTAAATTATTTTGTTAAACTTTTGTCCTTTAAATTTTCTCCTCCATCAAAATATTTCAAAATAAATAACTCATATATCATATATATGTCCAATTATATGGTTACCATAAGTGGGTCTTACAGATTAGTTTTAAATAGTTTAATACACATTGCAATTTACATTAAAATTATTCTAACCAACATAAGAGTTATGAAAGGGTAGATTGGAGAACTTAGATAAATGAGATTAGCCTAATTTGTCTAAGCAATAGAAAATCCTATGTCAAAATACTTAGTAGGAGAAGGACATATGTCAAGATATCCTATGGTTTCTATTATTGATTCACATGGTGAGATTCATGCGGGCCCTCGTGGCGGATTTTGGACCGTTCTCCCTACGGAAGGTGTTTGCGTTGGTCAATATTAGGGTAAATCTTATGAGAAAGTATTATAGTACGTGGGAGAAGGAAATGTATCAACATATCATACGGTCTCCATCATTGGTTTACATCGTGAGATTCATGCGAGGCCTCGTGGCGGCTTGTGGACCGTCCCCTTACGGAAGGTATTTGCACGGGTCAATATCAGGGTGAACTCTTGAGAAGGATATGATTGTAGTTTTGTTTCCAATACTTGACCTACCCGACAACACTTGTTGGGATAAAACTATGTGATCTAAAATGATGGGTCACACTTACAAATAACTTATTAAGGTTGTTAATTGTTGGGATTTATGCCCTATAGCCTTGTAATTAATAATTAATAATAATTTTGATTATTTTATTTGTAATATAATATTATCCATTATATGAAAAATTCAAGTTTATTAATGTAATCTTGAACAATATGTGGTTAATAATTAATAATAATTTTTACTATTTTATTTGCAATATAATATTATCTATTATATGAAAAATTCAAATTTATTAGTGTAATATTGAACAATATGTGGTTGACATACGGGAGGATCATGTTCATGAAATAATCTAAAGGGTCATATTATATGGATAAGGTTGGGTGCCTTATCATGGTAACACTATTGATACGACCCACTTTGTAATAGTTACAAATGATTTGATCCAAATTGTTCATGTGGAGACATGTAAGTGGAGGTATCTTATACAAAAAGTTTGTGTAAGACTGGACCACGAAATATTTAATCACTCTTTATAAATTCGTTAATTGAGAAGATTAATATTTCATCAAGATGATCATATGCATGGGTGAGAGTGACTTTTGTCCTTTGATTTGCATGAGTGAGAGTGGCTTTTGTAGCCGATTCAATATGCCTACCATTTTGGGAACTTGACCAAATAGGCAGCTGGGAACATAATCTCACAAGATGGAATTCACTCTTTCCCGTATAGGGTAAGTAGATGAGTAATTCCCTTAAGTGTTGATTTCGGGACTTGAACAATGGGGCCCCACCCTTTCACTGGTCCGAGAGAGACTTAGTTTATCATTTGATTATAAACAGATTGTTCATTATAGGATCAATGGTACTTAAGGTGCGAGATGTAATTATAGGGGTAAAACGGACTTTTAACCCAGTTATAATTACGAACAACTCTTGAAGGATCGACTTGCATGTAATGATTATATCTATAGACACAACATGTCCTACAGTGCATAAGAGTGCAACTCTAGGTCTATAGTGGAGTACCCTATAGTTAATGAATGAAAATTAATTAATTAAACATTAATTAATTAAAGAGTTTAATTAATTGATTTTGTATCATTGGAGCTTATAATCTGTAAGTTTATAAGGTCCCATTGCTAGCTCATATGAACAAATATGGATCAATTTTGTTGAGAGAAAATTTTGAAATGTTCAAATTAAAATTTAATATATTTGATATATTAAATTAGGAAAAACATATTTAATGTATATGATACATTAAATATTAAAGAAATTATTAATGTATTAAGATACATTAAAGAAAAGATATTTATTAAATTTGAATTAAATTCAAATAAGGAAGTAGATGTAGTAGGAGAATTTTAAAATATTTGAATAATATTCAAATTGGTTAGATAAATATATTTTAATATATTAGATATTAAAATATATTATTTAAATATTTTCCTTAGGCTACTATAAATAGGACTCTAGGGGTGAGTCATTGTGCGTATTATTCATAAAACACACATTTCCTCAATAGAGAATTAGAAAATTCTCTCTAGACATTTTCCTCTCTAATCTCTTGTAGATTTTCTTTCAAGAGGCTCCCACATGCCTTGGTCCTGTGTTCGAGTCATAGCCAAGAAGACTTTGTGGAGAAGATTAAGACCTGCCAGAAATATCTCCATATTTACTCCAAGTAAGTTTGCTTATTCTTATATTTTTTAGTTTAATTTTAAATAAAATCAAAGACGATCCAATGTTTCCGCTGCGGAGTGAAGTGTTCATTCCTTCAATAATCACTACATGCAAGTCGGTCATTCACGAGTTGTTCATAATTACAGCTGGGTTAAAAGTCCGTTTTACCCCTGTAATTACATCTTGTACCTTAAGTACCACACTGATCCACTAATGAATAATTTGTTTATGATCCAACCATAAACTAAGTCTCTCTCGGGCTAGTGAGAGGATGGAGCCCCATTGTTCAAGTCCCAAGATCAGCACTTAAGGGAACTACTCATCTACTTATCCTAGATGAGGAGTGAATTCCATCTTGTGAGATTATGTTTCAAACTCCTTATTTGGTCAATTCTAAAAAATGGTTGGCATATTGAATCGGCTACAAAAGCCACTCGCACCCATGCAAATCAAAGGGCAAGCTCTCATAACTAGGAGTTCATAACTCACTCAAGATTAAGATCGAATCACATATGGTCATTCTGATGAAATATTAATCTTTTCAATTAACAGATTTATAAAGAGAGATTAAATATTTCGTGGTCCAGTCTTATACAAACTCATTGTATAAGATACTTCCACTCACATATCTCCACATGAACGATTTGGATCAAGTCATTTGTAACTATTACAAAGTGGGTTGTATCAATTGTGTTACCAGGATAAGACACCCAGCTTTATCCATATATTATGAGTATTTAGGTTATTTCTTGAATATGATCCTCCCGTATGTCAACCACATATTGTTCGATAATACACTAATAACCTTGGATTTTTCATATAATGGATAATATTATATTACAAATAAAATAATCAAAATTATTATTAATTATTAAATAAATCATTAATTACGAGGCTTTAGGGCATAAATCCCAACACCCTTTAGGTCGGTCTCTTTCTGGTGGGTAAGATTCTCCTCTAGATGTGTGTTCATCCACATTCTGGAGAAAATTTAGGGCTCCAAGGTTCTCCTTGGATCTCCCCAAGATTTTCGTCTAATTTTGTAGTGGGGGCTAGGACTCTCCTCTGGATTTGCAATCTGTGCCTTTTTCCTAGAAAGAATATGTAAATTCAAGGGCGTCCTCAAATTTAAGTAAGATTGCCATCAAACCTTGTAGGGACTATTCTGGACTTCCCGACCTCCCATAGGAGGGAATTTTGGCCATCTAGTAGTCGTGTAACCTCATGACCTCCTGCAGAAGGGGATTCTTGACTATTCAGTAGTCCCACAGCTTCCCACTTTACATAGGCATTTTCTGGACAACTGTAGATTCATTTCAGGCAGATACAGTAAGAGGAGAGGAGAAAATTAGCAACGAAGTAAAAATTGGGGGAAAAATGCATCCAAACACGTTTTACACGTGTCCGATTTGGCCAAACTGGCTGGTCGCCCTCGAACGAGGCCGAGGCTTGCTTACCAGGTCTAGTGCGCAAGCCAGGCACAGGATTGTGGCCTCTGGCACGCAGGTGGGCCTGTCGTGTGTAGGCCTTCCTAGGTCTCGACGCCTGTCACACCACATTTTTTTTTGTTTTTGTTTTTTTTTTAAATTTTGAATTCAAAATTTGCATTTCAAATCCAAATCTTCCTTCAATTTCTCATTTGTTGGGATTTATGCCCTAAAGCCTCGTAATTAATGAGATATTTCATAATTAATAATAATTTTGATTATTTTATTTACAATATAATATTATCCATTATATGAAAAATCTATGATTTTTAGTGTAATCTTAAACAGTATGTGGTTGACATACGATTGGATCATGTTCAAGAAATAACCTAAAGGGTCATAGTATATGGATAAAATTGGGTGCCTTATACAGGTAACACTATTGATACGACCCACTTTGTAATAATTACAAATGATTTGATCCAAATCGTTCACGTGGAGACATGTGAGTAAGAGTATCTTATACAATAAGTTTTATAAGATTGGACCACAAAATATCTAATCTTTCTTTATAAATTCGTTAATTGAGAAGATTAATATCTCATCGGGATGATCATATGCGACTTGATTTTAATCCTGAGTGAGTTATGAACTCCTTCCTGTAAGGGCTTGTCCTTTGATTTGCATGGGTGAGAGTGACTTTTGTAGCCGATTCAATAAACTTATCATTTTGAGGACTTGACCAAATACGGAGTTGGGAACATAATTTTACAAGATGAAATTCACTCATTCCCATATAGGGTAAGTAGATGAATAGATCTCTTAAGTGTTAATTTGGGACTTGAACAATGGGGCCCCACCCTCTCATTGGCCTAAGAGGGACTTTGTTTATGGTTGAATCATAAACAAATTGTTCATTAGAGGATTAGTGGTACTTAAGGTGTAAGATTTAATTATAGGGGTAAAACGGACTTTTGACCTAACTGTAATTACGAACAACTCATGAAGGATCGACTTGAATGTAATGGTTATATCCATAGATACAACTTGTCCTACAGTGCATAAGAGTGCAACTCTAGGTCTATAGTGGAGTGACTCTAGAGTTAATGAATGAAAATTGATTAATTAAAGAGTTTAATTAATTATTATTATTATTTTTTTATCATTGGAGCTTATAATCTGTAGGTTCATAAGGTCCTCTTGCTAGCTCATATGAACAAAAAAGGATTAATTTTGTTGAGAGAAAGTTTTGAAATGTTCAAATTAAAATTTAATATATTTGATATATTAAATGAGAGAAAACATATTTATTGTATATGATACATTAAATATCAAATAAGTTATTAATGTATTAAGACACATTAAAGAAAAGATATTTATTAAATTTGAATTAGATTCAAATAAGGAAATAAATGTCGTAAGAGAATTTGAAAAAGGTTTGAACAAAATTCAAACTGGTTAGATAAATATATTTTAATATATTAGATATTAAAATATATTATTTAATTATTTTTCCTAGACCACTATAAATAAGACCCTAGAGGTGAGCCATTGTGTGCATTATTCACAAGAGAAAAGAACTCTTGAGATTATACTCTCATTCCCTCTCTCTATTTTCAAGAAGGTTCCCACAAACCTCTTCGGTCGTTTGTTTGAGTCATAGAAAAGAAGACTTTGTGGAAGTCTTGGAGTTCAACCTCATTGGAGTTGGAGTACAAGGAGGAAAAGACTCGCTAGAAATATCTCCATAATTACTCCAAGTGAATTTGCTTAATCTTATATTTTTTAGTTTAATTTTAAATAAAATCAAAGATGATCCAATGCTTCTGCTGCGGAATGAAACGTTCATTTTTTTTATTCTTGTCCTTCCCCTATAAATAGGAGCTCATTTCTTTTCATTCTCACACCATTTTCATATTCTTCTCCTCTTTTTAAGGTAGCTTGTTGCTCTACTACTCTTCCTACTTCTTTATATATATATATATATATATATATATATATATATATATATATATATCAAGGTGGAGAGTGAATGTTCTGCTACTTCTCCTGAGGTTGAGGGGTTTTACTTTGATGATGAGTCTCTTAGTACCAGTTATTATGAGGCTCATTCATCTTTTAATCATCTTTTCAGCTAGCTCTCTGTATATTCTAAGGCAATATTATCCTTGGTGATCGAGGCTTATCTTGAGCAACTGCTGTACAAGTATGATATTCTCTTCGCTGTACAATTGAGGGTTCCTAGACCGAATGATCGCATCGATGATCCTCCTCTTGGAGAGTTTGCCTTTTATTCTGCTATGTTTAAAATTTTTTGATGTTGGTTCTGTTATGTATTGTGGACAACATATCCCGATAGTAGTTCACTCACACCACATGTTTTTATGTCTCTCTACATTTTAAGCCATAACTCCTCTTTTGATCGCTTCTTTTATTATCTGAGTTCCTCTTGTGGTAAACTGATTGATGGACCAAGTTCAGTTCATGGATGAAAAATAAATAGTTTTTTGTGAGTGGAAATTGATTAGCTCGTGGGCCTCAAAATTCCACCTACGCAATTTTCATTAAGTTGGGGATTATGGTGAGTTACTCTCTTTATTCTCCCTTTGGAAACTACTTTTATAAACCATTATCTAGCCACACTATACTTTCTCCTTTTCAGTTCTCATTGAGTTCCGTTGTCCTGTTGCTGCTCGAGCATTTTTTAGAGTTGTGATGCATTTGGAAGCTCCAGATCGTCTTGCTCTTGCCTTAGTAGTCAAAAGAATATAGTCAAAATAGGTTTTACTCCACCCCTCTTCCTGAAAGTTGGATTTAAATTCAGATTCTTCTTTTAATTCTTGTGCTGGAAAAAGGTTGGCCTCGGCCACCCTGGTCGGCCATGGCCACTCTGTCTTGGCCCCTCTATTTATACTTCTGCTTCATGTATTTTCTATAACTCACGATTTTTGCTTATGTTTTCCAGATATGCCTCCACAATCTACTTCTTTGTTCGAAGCTCAAAGACAAAAGAAGAAAAAGAAAGCCACTGGGGGAGCTGGGTCCTTGAGGGCTGACGGCTTTAGCTCAGATGTGGGAGGTGCTCTAGTTGGTCGATTGAAAATGTGCGGGCTTTTAGAAGAAAACTTTTGAATAGAAAAAGTCTTCAATCTAGTGCAAGTGCATAGTGTCAAACAAGTAGTAATTGGACATATTCTAGAGTATCGATCCCACAAAGAACGGATACCACAAAATCTAAAATGAAGGCAAAAATGTTCACACAAAGCAACCTCGATAACCAAGATGGATAAATCGGGAATGTTGTGAGTGAACTAAAAATCAAGAGATAAAAATATGGAATCGGAACATGCTTTTGCCCCTTAGAAAAGAAAATTAACCTAAAAGGCAATTACAATCTTTACTCAAGCACCAAACAATGTAAACCGAGTTCAACTTCTATTCTATTTTAATGAAAAAACCTTTAGAAGCCCAAGTGATTAAACCATATGTCTATGGCTAATACGAACTTAGTTTAATGAGAACACAACCCTTGGTCTTAGAAGTTTCGCCTTATGTCTAGGGTAAAAAACAAGTGCTTATGTCTAAGTTCCTTTCCTTTATTGCTTTGTATGAATATGTAATCTTGTTTAACCCTTTCGGTATTAAACTCGATCTCTGTATGTTCACCTAGGTGATCAAACTAGAGTCACAATAAGAATGATAATCATACAAAGCAATAAAGGGTTAAACGAGATCGAGTTTAATACCGAAAGGGTTAAACGAGATCTCTGTATTAAATTCAAATATGTGATTAAACTCGAATATGTGAATGCCCTAAGGATTTGAATTTCAAGAATGGAATTAGCTATTGATGAAGAAAATAAATAACAAAGAATTAAAGGAAAGAAAATGCATACTAATTTAAGAAAGAAAAAGAAAGAAAAACAAAAACTGGAAAATAAAGTAATGAACTTAAAGATAAAGAATGACTTGAGAGAATGATAATTGGAATAATGACTTTTATTAAAATCAAACTTGCTGTAAAGTAAAGAACTACAAAAATTAAAGACAAAGGCTGAAAGTAAACTGAATGTAAAATAATAGAAGTCAAAGTTTGGAATTGAAGATCTAAAACAGGAAAATAAACTTACGAAAACAAAGGAAAATCGAACTCAAAGGGATAACTTCTACCTCTTCAATTGTTCTAAACTCAATCTTTGTCAAGGAGAGTAAGATCTTCACAACCCTAGACTTTTGACATGGATGGATTGAAGTTTGGGCAGCGTTCATCCTCCTTTAAGTCGAGAAAACAGAAAATAAAAGTGCAGAAAGTAAAGTGGTCTTCCAATCGTAAAAACGATCGTGGACAGCTGTTCCGTGGTTTGAATCTTCATATTTTTAGCCTCCAAATGATAGGATTTGCTCCATGTATGTTTAAGGTACGAATCAGATCCGTATGAGCTTGATTCGAGGAGAATATCTTCAAATATCAGCACAAAATCGAATTTCCAGATTTCCTCCTGATTTTTAGGAATTCTATCTCCAGGAAAAATTGCAATTGTAATTGGAATAGCAATTCTGGCAGTTTACAGTTTTTTGCAGAAAAACATTAAAAATTAGTAAAATTCAACTCTTTTCCTCTCATTTCAGATTTCTCATAACAAAACAACACTTTTACTGATTTAGATTATTCTCATATCAATTTGTTAACAATTATGGACATATAAGCATGAATTATTGCAAATAACCTAAGTTTAGAGGGCCAAAAATACATAAAATATGAGACTCATCACACCCCTAAACTTAAGTCATTGCTTGTCCTCAAGCAATTTCAAACAAAAACAAGCACACAATTTACAAAATGCTTTTCCAAGGGTGTTTTGAAAAAATGTTGCTTTCAGAATATGTCTCAAACTCTTAATACTTTACACAACTCCAAGATTTTCTCACATAAAACTTTTACTTTTCTTTTTCAAGACAAAACATTCTTATGCAAACTCACCTATTATGCTTATACTTCCTAAGCCTTAGTCATAGAGTCTAGGGTAATCTTCTTTGTTCAACAAGCTATGCTCACTTACATTACAAGTATCTTCCTTTCCCCCCCAACTTATTCAAGCTGCTGTTAGGCCTCATTTTTGTTCTTCTCTTTTTTTTATAGATAGAGTTTTACTGTCACTTATACCTTCATTCCAACTTACTAACACTTTGTGGTGAAAGTAGCTGACTATGAGCATAAGTCACTACTAATGCCATTTTCACATACTCACTTCCTAATTTAACCTTTCATGCAAAGGAAATCATGGGTGTCATGATTGCTCCTGGTTACTCAGTTAACTTTGGAAGAAGGAGTATCCCTTTTTTTCTTTTCTTTTTTTTGAATGAGTCCTAACAGCAGTATAATACATGATACAAGCATATTTCAACAAAACTTTAAGCACAAAACTAACCCCCCCAAACTTAAATGAGTTAATGTCCTCGTTGACTACGAACTAGAAAGAACAAAGGGTTTTGTGGTACATATTTGAGTCATTAAACTTGTTAAGCATTGAAGTTAAACTCTCCTAAGTGCACTAGATGGGATAAACACAAGGGGAGTTTGAGTTCGAATATTTTATGGAGAAAAAGAATTGATAAAGTTTTATGATTTTGAAAACTCAAGGTTGTGTGTAAAAGCACTTGAAAGTTTAAGAAAGCATATGTATTATCATCAAGGGTTTTTTTAACACAACAGCCAAGGAAAACAACTTGCAAACTTTTATGTGTTGGAAACTTTTATGCATCTTGTCTTGTTGGAAAAGTTGTGGATGATTTTTATGTGTTTCATGAATTTCTGTTTAAGAAAAGTAAGCTTTGTGTTCCTAAATGCTCTATAAGAGATTTGCTTGTGAAAGAAGCCCATGGGGGTGGATTGATGGGACATTTTGGGATTCATAAAACTTATGACATGTTGCATGAACACTTCTTTTGGCCTAAGATGAAGCATGATGTGCATAAGGTTTGTAGCCAATGTTTTAAATGTAAAGAGGCTAAATCTAGATCACAATCGAATGGATTGTATACTCCCTTGAATGTGCCTAATGAACCTTGGACTAACATCTCTATGGATTTTGTTCATGGTTTGCCTAGGAGTAAAAAAGGTAGGGATAATATTTTTGTTGTTGTGGACAGATTTAGTAAAATGACTCATTTTATAACATGTAACAAAACAGATGATGGAAAGCATGTGGCTGATTTATTCTTTAGGGAAGTGGTAAGGTTACATGGAATTCCTAGAACTATTGTTAGTGATAGAGATGTTAAATTTTTAAGCCACTTTTGGAAAGTCTTATGGGGAAGTTGGGTACTAAATTGTTGTTTTCAACTACATGTCATCCTCAAATTGATGGACAAACCAAGGTGGTTAATAGAACATTGGGAGCTTTGCTTAGGGCTATTATTTCTAAGAATATTAAATCTTGGGAAGAATGTTTGCCATTTGTAGAGTTTGCATATAATAGAGCAATTCATAGTACAACTCATTGTTCTCCTTTTGAAGTTGTTTATGGATTCAATCCACTTACACCTCTTGATTTGCTTTCTATTCCCACTAATGTTTTTGTGAGTGATGCAGCCACAAATAAAGTAGATTTAATCAAAACCTTGCACAAGGAGGTCAAGGACAGAATTGAGAAACAAAACTCCAAGGTTGCTTCAAGAATTAACAAATGACGAAAGGAACTCATTTTTCAGCCGGGTGTTGGGTTTGGGTACATTTTCGCAAGAAGCGATTCCCATCTCAAAGGAAGACAAAGTTACATCCATGAGGGGATGGACCTTATCAAGTTCTTGAACGAATTAGCAATAATGCCTACAATATTGATCTTCCAGGAGAATTTTCACTAAGTTCCACTTTCAATGTTTCTGACTTAAGTCCTTTTGATGTAGGTGATGACTTCTCTGATTCAAGGATGAATCTTTTTGAAGAGGGGGAAGATGATAAGAATCATGGTGTTCCACAAGTTCCAACCGGACCTATTACAAGATCCAAGGCTAAGAAGCTTCAACAAGCATTCATTTTTCATCTACAAAATTGGATAGGCTTGGCTCAACCTCAATTTCATGTGTTACAAGCTGATTCAAGTGAGGATGGACCATTTAGAGCTTCAAAGGTCAACATTTCAAGGTTAAAGTTAAGCATGGAGTTGCCATGAATTGCATTTGAGTTTGGCAATCATTTTGAAGACTTCATTTGTCATTTTAGTTTCATAAACTCTTGAGTCTAATTTTTGAGCTTTTAAATTTCAGTTTCAAGTTTAGATAGTTACGAAAGGGACTTACTAAACAAGTTAATCATGGCCACTACTTTTGTAACTATTTTATGGCCATTTGAAGGGTTTTGGGTTACTTTTGTGAGGAGGCTATAGATACCTACGAGATTTGTCTTGTAAAGATAGATGATGATGATTGAATGAGATGAACTCTCAAATTTGAGACCATTTTCTTGCAATTCTTGTGGTAGAATGCATGTGAGCCATGCAATCAATCATTGATCAAGTTTGATTGTGGAGTGACTCAATCTAGAACAAGATTTCCAAATCTTGCTTCTAGATCTTTGATCATAAGAGGTAATCTATTTCTAGCATTGTCTCTTGGTTGATCTAAAATTTGTATAAGGAGGTGTTAAACTCGTTGATTCAAAGGTTCTTGCTTCAAAAGCTTGGATCTTTGGGCTGAGATTAGGATTGCCTTATCATTTTGGTATCAGAGCATAGGTTGCATCTTTGTGGCCTACTCTAGAATTGATTCTATCTTACATTTTAAGCTTCTTTATCTTTTCTTTAAATTCTGTCCATTCATTTCATGCCTTCCATTTCATCCATTGTTCTTCATCTTTTGATTCTGATCTCATTTTCATCTTAAAGTTCGTATTTTGATCTTGAAAAGAAAAAAAAAAGAAAAAAAAAGCATCCAGAAATTGTTCATGTTGAGATCTTGAATTGTTCATACAAATTTTGTGTTTGATCTTTGAAATCTGATTCAATATGAGATAATAGTGATATAACATCAGTTATCATTATTTTCTATCAATTATTAGACCAATTGCACATTTATTTGAAGGTCTAATTAGCTTCCAAACACATTTTGCTGAAACTGTCCAATTTTGTAACTGCTGCAGTTAATGCTCATACATTCGCGTTAAAATCCTTGATAACGTCCGAATTTGGTTAATTGTGCTGAAGCGAAAAGTTAGATATGTCTGTTATATTTTAAAGTTAAGAAGGGCGTTTTGTAAAATTCATAACGTAGTATGTTCGTTTTTGAAATTCCAATTATGTGTGCAGTTTTAACCGAAAATTCCAATTATTATTTGTTCCTTTCTTTGTCCTCTTTGTTTTATTTGTTCTAAATTGTTGTTATTTCATAATTATCTTGTCTTGGTTGCCTTGAATAGCTCAATATTACAAGAATTTCTTGATCTATATTAGCCTACCCAAATTCATCAATTAGTCAATTTTCCCAAATAGTCTACCTTTGTGTGTAAACACGAGTGTCCTGTAAAATCGGTGAGTTGAGTGTGTGAGGTCCTATACATATTTAGCTACTGTTTGTACAACCATGAATCAAGAAGAGGGAAATGGAGGGAAAATTAGTGAAGCTAGGTGGAGAGAAGCACAAACTGGGGCTATTACTCATTTAAACCATGTAATTAGCACCTTGGCAGATCAGATGGAGCGAATTGAAGTAGCTTTAGGTAATCCTCAAGGAAGGGAAGTATGAATTATGAAGGAGTTGAAAATGAAGAAGATGACAATGTAACCCTTTTAGCTGGATACAATCCAAGGGGTGGGAGAGATGTAGGTCGAGGGAGAGGAAAAGGAAGAAGAGGGGGACGATAAATATTACCACCAAGAAGGGTTGAGAGGGAGTACCAACATGAGAGAGGAGAAGGAGGAGTCGGGGGAGTGAAGCTTAAAATTCCTACCTTTCATGGGAGATCTGATCTGGAAGAGTATTTGCAAGAAGTCATTTATTTGAAAATTGTCCTTATAATTCTGATTCTTTATCTCATGGATTTCTACCTAGTTTTGTAAATCAACATCAGTACCAGTGTTTCTAACAAGGGAACATGATTCTAAAAGAGCCTATTATTGAAGAACTTGAGAAAGACTATAGGGCAAGGAACGATGATGTGATGCAAGAACAAACCACTTCTCTACAGAGTTTGGAAATTCAAGTAGAACAAATTGCAGTTGAACTACAGAACAGGTCCCAAAGAATCTTTCTCGAGAACAAGAGACTTCAAAACAATAAGAAGAAGAATGTGAGGTGGTGGCACTTAGTAGTGAATTGAAATATGAAGATTTTGAACTCCTAATAGATGTAAGAAGCGCTCCAACACTTGAAAACACTAAGGAGCTAGAAGGGAGAGAGGAGATCAAATAAGAACCACCTCAAGAAGAGAATGAACCCCTAAATGAGGTTACAGTGAGCTATGGAGTCGCAATTTCACAACAAATAACATCCAAAGTGCTCCCGAGACTAGAAATTTATGCTTTCACTTATTGCAGCTTGCAGGAAAGGCTAAATAAAGAAAAATGCAGAGAGGAGAGCATGATGGATGAAAATTTACAATATCCCACACAAGTTGTAACCGCAATCTCTACTTTCAAAACCATATGTAAATCTCTCAAGCAGGCAAGACCTGTTATGATCAAAACACCTCAACTATGAATGAAATTTCGTCCAACATCGAAACTTAGGTGCAAAATGAATGAACACGGTTGCGGCCTCCCTACTAGAATTGGATAAGTTTATCTTTTCTTTAAAATAAAACATAAAAAGAAGAAAAAATATTTTGGTGTGGATGATGGGGACATGAATTCAAATAAAGAGTTTTTATCAAGACGGAACTTTGTCTAAGGCAGGTCATGTCTAGGTTGAAGTACTTAAGTAGACCATTAGGGAACACCTCTACCTAGAGACTCACTTGAGAGTTGAATTGATCGAACTTTTAATTTGAAATTCATTAAAAATCTTTCTTATTTGCTTAAAGTGCATGAACTTTTTGATGATCTACTTTTGAGTTTTAGGAAAAAGAGTAAGTAAGAAAAGAAAAGAAGTTATAACCTAGTTTGCAACCACAACATTAAAGCCAAAAGAAAATGCACCCGCATCTGGGGCACAATTCGACTATTTCTCACTACCATCACTAATAGTTGAAAAAAGGCCAACTCAAATCTCATGGGAAATTGTAGTTGCATCTCCACTACAATTGCATACAACTCATCTACCTCATCCTATGCACAAATCAAAGCTAAGCTCGCCCACATAAAGAAGAAGGACATGGTTGTTAGGCATACGTTCGTGAGAGAGACGAGAAAAGCTTTCTTAGTGATGACATCATTCCTGAGGCCTAGAGGAAGTTCTTTCTTCAACCCTATCTTTACTTGCTTTTGATCAGACTAGATTCATGTGCTTTCTTTGGTTTGTTTTGTTAGTCTTGTTTGTTGTGTTTGTTGTTTGTTTGTGTTTACCTTTGAGCATACGTTTTGAAAAAAAAATCTACACCTCGCACAAGCATGCCATAAAAAATCATATTTCAAAGACAAGTTTGCCAATTGTTTTCTTTGGTGTTTTGTTAAAAAGCCCTTGATGATGATATGTAGAGCTTTCACAACATCCAAGTGCTTTTACACATAGCTTTGAGCTTTCAAAATCATAAAACTTGATAATTTCTCTTTCTCCATAAAACATTCGAACCCAAACTCCCTTGTGTTTGTCTCATCTAATTTACTTAGGAGAGTTTAGTTTCGATGCTTAGCATGTTAAGTGACCCAACTATGTACCCCAACCCCTGTTCTTCTAGTTCTTGGTTAATGAGGATATTGACCCACTTAAGTTTGGGGGGAGAGTTTTGTAATATTACTGTTGTAATAGTATGTTGTTGTAATATCATGTTGTTGTAATAGTATGGTGTTGTTGTAACAGCTTCTAGGACTAAAAAAAAAAGAAAATACTCCTCCTTCTAAAAGTTAACCGAGTAATCAGAGGCAGTCATGACACCTATGATTTCCTTTACATGAAATGTTAACTTAGGAAATGAGTATGTGAAACAGTCTTAGTAGTGACTTGTGCTCGTAGTCAGCTACTTTCACCACAAAGTGTTAGTAAGCTGGAACGAAGGTACAAGTGACAGTAAGACTCTTTAAAAAAAAGAAAAAGAAAAAAGAAGAAAACGAGGCCTAACAACAGCTTTAAATAAGTTTGAGGGGAAAGAAAATGTTTGTAATGTGAGTGAGCTTAGCTTGTTGAACAAAGGAGATCATGCTAGACTCCATGACTATGACTTAGGTAAGATAAACATAATAAGTGGGTTTGCATAAGAATGTTTTATCTTGAAAAAGAAAAGTAAAAAGTTTTATGTAAGAAAATCTTGGAGTTGTGTAAAGTATTAAGAGTTTGAGACCTCTCCTAAAAAACAACATTTTTTTCAAAAACACCATTTGAAATTATTTTGTGAAAAATGTTTGCTTGTGTATGTTGCAATTTGTTTTCTAATTGCTTAAGGACAAGTGATATCTTTGGGGGTGTGATAAGCCTTAGTATTGAGGCTTATTTAACTCTCAAAGGCTTAAGTTATGCTTGATTTTTTTTAGAATTATATGAAAAAGTTAGCAAATTCTTGGAAAACATCAATAATTTTGTGAGAAATACATTTGATAGGAAGAATGAGTAAAATAGAAAAATATAGATTAAAAGTGGTGTTTGGTTGCAGGACGTTGGAACATTGCAATTTCGGATTGCAAAATCGAAATTGCAATATGATATTGCAATCCAGCAACAGCAGAAAATGAAAGTCTTCGGCTGAAGCAAATATGGAAAGCACTCGATTCTCTTCAATTGCTGAACGATTTCCATGGAAGTTTGGACGAAATTAAGGAATCAAAAACCCTAGTTTCTAAGGCAATAAAAGGAGTAAATGGGTGTTAGCAAAAAGACCCATCTTCACTTGTTTTTTCCTCAAGCAAAAAATGGGTTTTCTGAGTTTTCTTCTTCGTGCATTCCGTCCAGCTGAGTGGTTACATCTGAGAAGCCTTTTTGTTCTTCCTTTGCTTTGATCCAATCCAAACGAACATTTGGATTGTAAAGATTCATTCCTTCTTGACAAAGAACGGGGTTGAATTGATTGAAATCTAAAGGAAAACAATGGATTTTATTCAGTTTTTTTTTTTATTATTCCAAGTTGTTCTTAGTTGAGGTTGAATTTGATTTCTGTAATTCAGTTTGGTTGTAATTTTTTTTTTTATGTTTTTTGTTCTTTTACCTTCTGTATTAAACATTGAAGTTGAGTTTTGGATTAAGGAAGCAATTGAAGTTTAATTTTCTGAAAATTTTGGTCATGGATTTACTGTCCAACAAGTTTGTTTTTGAATTAATGAAGTCTTAATTGCTTTCTTCAACTTTTTCTTTTAGCCTTTAATCTTTTATGTTAGAGCAAACACTTTTCGTTCTCTTAAGTTTTGTTCTAGATTAAGTATAGTAGTTACTCATTTTATCATGGAATTTACTTTCAAACTTTACTTAGAAGTTTTTGAGTTAGTTATAAGCTAACACTTTTTAGGGGGTTCAAGGATGTAAATTCCCTAAGGAGTAAGTTGAGCTTAAATTGCAAAGAACAACCAAGCCTAAATGTCAATTGTTTGCTTGTATTGAATTAAACATCTTTGTGATCCTAGATTGATCAATTAGGGTAGCAAACTAAGCTTGAAACTAATACATAATGGAAGATCCTAGGGAGGCTGTTGTCCAAGGAGTTCGTAAGTTATGCCATGTAAGTATTTCATTTGTTACATGTCTTCTCTTTATCTTGCACTTGCTTCTTTATAACTGACTTTCTCACTATGTCTTCCACGACCATGGCTGAGAAGATCTCTTCTCTTCAATAACTAGTTTTCCCAGGGTGGAGCTAGTTCATGCTCAAATTAGCTTGGCTCAGGCTAACCGTCTTTTGGCTGAGGTTAGGATTGAGCTTGATTCTACGAGGGTTAAGCTCCAATCAGTTCATACCCAATTGGATGAAGCCAAGGCCCATCTGACCAATGCATAATATCTGGCTGAAAAGTTCAAGAAGATAGAGAAATATGTTGTGATGCAGGATGAGATCTATGACTGCAGATTTATTTGGGCTGTCAAGTGCTTTGCCAAGCATCACAAATACATAAATTGTGAGATCATTTGAGAGGACTTTGCTTCTTTCAAGAAAGATCCATTTTCCTTCCCTGATTCAGATGACTCTAATGGTACTAGAGGAGCATACATGAATGAGAGCTAGTCTTCTTACATAATTTATGTCTTGTTTTTTACTTATCCCTTTTATCTTTTCAATCTCAATATAAAACTTTTCTTTTGCTATTCAATTAAAGTTTAATTTCTATTCATCGTCATTGTTTCTCTTTAATGAATTTTACTTCAAAAAGATGAGCTCTAACAAATAGAATTACTTAAGTCTTACTAAACAAAATAAATTGATAAAAAAAGGGTCCCTCACTCATGAATTCAAACCATCAAACCAAGAGAAATGACTTACATGCAAATGAGATGATGTTTGCAACTTGCTCGACCTCGACTTCTCTTTTCTAGCTCGTTTTGCTTAGCTTCTGCCTTTTGTTTTATGGAGAGGCATATCTCTTTAGTAGTTTCGTTGCCTTTTGTTTTACAGAGAGACATATCTCGTAAGTAGCTTCTTTGATTTTTGTTTAATAGGAGACATATCCCTTTAGTAGCCCCTACTCAAGTAGGAGTTTCTATCGTAGAAATCATGTTTTAGTCAACATAACTTGTAGTTTGCAAAAGAGAATTTTATTGCTAATAAAATTTGAATTTTACATAAATTGTTGAAATTGTCAAAAATAAATCCATCTAAAGGAAAGATAAATAGAGAGAAGCCCCCTAATGATCCATGGGGGTGTGGTTGGCCTCGGCCTCGGCCTTGCCAAGGTATGCCTCCTACTCGTCCTTTGATCTTTTCACTTCTTTGAGTGTTGTGAAGTAACACTCGCTTGAAACCTTCTGCTCCCCTTTTACTATTTCCACTTCATTTAAAGTAGGGAATTTCAGTAATTGATGATAGGTGGAAGCTATAGCCTTTAGTTGATGGAGTGTTAGTCTTCCTAATATGGCATTGTAAGCTTATGTGCACTCCACTACCAAGAAGTTAATCATCTTAGTAGTTGCATTCAGTCCATTCCCAAAGGTGACTGGAAGTTCGATGCTGCCCTTAGAAGTTACTCTTTCTCCCTAAATCCAACTAAGGGAGTTAGATTCTCCTTCAGTAGTCATCTATCTAACCTCATTGCTTTAAAGGCAATCAGAGAAAGAACATAAGCTAAACTTCCCCCATCTATGAGGACTCTGTGAACCTTCACATTGGCTATAGTTAGGGAAACTACCAAAGCATCATTATGAGGCTCATGGATGACCCTAGCTTCAGTCTCTATGAATTCTAAAGTTTTGTTCACAATTTCAGAATGGACTGAATACATACCTTGGAAATCTGGATCGTGTCTGGCTTCACGAGTAATTGCCTTTCTTTTCCTGTTGGATTCACCTTTTTACTGGTCCCCCAAATATGGTTCTGATCTCACGTGGGGCTTCTTCATTTGGTCGGCCTTGGCCATCATCTGCTCATCCTTAGCCATTACCTAGTTGGCCTCGGCTTGTCCCTAACGTGTTCTTGCAGATACCCTTCTCTTATCAGAGTTTCGATTTCGTCTCGTAGTTGATAGCAATTGTGAGTTGCATGACCATGGTCTCGGAGAAAGAAACAATATTTATCTTTGTCTATTTTTCCAGATAGAGTTCGTATCTTGCCTGAAAATTTTACCAAATTCAAGCAGTGAATTTCCAACAAGATCTAATCGAGAGGGAAAGTTGTGGAAGTATAACTCTCGAACCATTGACCAAGGACGAACTTAGGGTCTGGTTGGCCTTGGCCTATTTTCTCGGCCCTCTTCCTCTTCGAACTGAAAAAATTATTGTCTCGATCTCTACCTTGCTTTGTGTGTTTGCTGCTTATTTCACAATCAGATGTAGCATCTTTCGATCGTATTAGCTCCTTATCGCTCATATAATTTTGAGCCCTGGTTATGAACTCAACATAGGAAGTTGGTTCTTTCTTGTTAATCGATCTAAGTAAACCTTTATCCTGCAAACTTGCAACAATGGCAATTAGGGTAGTAGTGTCTGTAAGTCTCTCAACTTGTAACACCTCCTTATTGAAATGAGAAATATAATCGCGTAAGCTCTCTTTTGGCTTTTGCTTTATGGTGAGTAAGTGTATTTGGGGCTTAAGTTGGTCTCAACCTCCCAAGAATTGCGTCACAAATGCTATGGCTAGCTCTTTGAAAAAGCCAATGGACTTTCTCTTCAACTTCCTGTACCATTCTCATGCGGGTCTTTTTAGTGTAGAAGAGAAGGCTCTGAACTTGATTGCCTCTGAAACTCTATGGAGCTCCATCTGAGATCGATAGGTGTTCAGGTATTCGACAGGATCAAAATTGCCATCATATGGGGTGATGATTGGCACTTGAACTTCTCAGGAACTCTTTCACTCATGATCTCATTAATGACAGGGGGTTGACTTGCTCGATGAGATCTTCGAGATCCCACCTCTCAATCTCACTAGTTATGAGAATGTTCTCTTAAAGGTCTCCAAACTTCTTTTGGATTTTCAGAATGTTTGCTTTCCATGGAGGACTTTGGGTTTGTGCTTCATACCTTAATTTCACCTCATTGACCTCGGCTTCCTTCTAATCGGCCTCAGCCTCGTCCGCATCTTCCGTTTCAAGTTGATCAAACTTCGTAAGTCCGATGTCACTTTAGTATTCCTCGAGATTGTTGCTTCAACTTTCCTGGTTGGTCTCGGCCATCACTTTGTGAGATGACTTGCACCACATATTTTAACTTACCGGCCTTACTCGTCTTTCTTTTGACCAAAGGCTGACATGGCTTGTCATTTCCTCAAAGGATCAGCTTCTTGGTTGGTTTTTGGGTATGGAATTTTGACTCTCCCATCCCCTCAACCACATTTACTTTTCCTTTTCTTGGATCTCAAATGAAAGGTGGTTCATTTTCACGTTGTTCTTCCTTCTGATGATCATGCTTCTCGAGTTTCTCTAGGATTTTCAGAAGGTACTTATCCATTTTGCTAACCTTTTTCTTTAGTTCCTTCTAGTCGGCCTATGTCAATACAAGGCCAAGGAGGAGAAACCTCTCTCGTGCATCTCGGGTGATGATTTTGATTGAAATCGTCTCCATCCTCATTCCAATGCTTGTTTCCCATCACTCCGCTCACCTTTTTGTAGAATTGATCTCAAGCACCAGTTTTTCAAGCAAGCGTTGTCGTTCCCTACAGACGGTGCCAACTGTTGTTGCCAAATTTTGGACAGGAGAAATCTCACATGACCTCCACGTGACAATGACGGTGAATTTGTATTCTTTGAGGAAGAATGAGACCTACAAGATAAGAAAAACCTGGACATCAGTGTGGTGTAGGCCACACAGGCTTCGATGCTTAAGTCAGAGAGTCTTTGAGAGAATTTAGGAGTTTTAGGAGAGTTTAGGTGGCTGGAATGAACTTACCTTGCTCTCCCCTCAAGAGAGAGCTTAAATACCTTCATTCCTAGGGTTTTCGCCTTTGAATGGAGAACGAAAGGACCGAACGGGGTTGAGTTGAGGGTTTCTAGGCCACGAGGGACTAAGGCAAGACCCAAAAGTGGGCCTTGACATGTGGTCAGCCTCAGCCTCTACCGAGGTTGACCACGGGCTTGGGTCGAACCTTTGTATTTTGGGTCAATCGTCTTTCGATTTTGGTCCGTTTTAATTTCGTATTGGGCTTCTTTGCTCGTTTGGCCCTCTATTGTAGCCTTTTAGGCACTCATTCTTGTTGGTCTAATTTCACACCCATAACAATATAGATATCAAGATCTATAAAGATAACACTTGGTGGTGGGAGGATTCGAACCTCTAATCTCTTAGTTGAAAGTACATGTCAATTACTACTAAGCTATGCTCACTTGGGTGATGGTTTTGTTTTTAGAACATTAAAAATATGAGTAGTAAGAATTTATTGAGTTAGATTTAAATGGATGACTTTTCTATTGATCGGTAGCTTTAAAGTTATGGCATAGAAAACCACCTGTGAAATTATGTCCTAGGCAACAAATTTGAAATTTCCTAGACCTATGAGACACAAAATTGAAAGTTTAAAGACCTATTGGATATTTCTCTTAAAAAGATTATACCTATTAGATATTTTTAAAATTTAAGGAATCATTAGACACAAAATTGGAAGATTGGAGACTTTTTAAATACTTTTTAAAGTTCAGGAACCAAATAGACACAAACTTAAAAGTTTAAAGACTAAACTGTAATTTAACATAAATAAAATAACGTCATATTTTATTGTTGCATTGTGCCAACATTTTAAGGTAGTCTAATTAGTCCTCATCCTCAAATTTTAAAAAATACAATTGCATTTCAATATGCGAGACTTATAAATACTCTCATTTAAATGTTGACATGACATGTTAATTAAATTTAAAAAAAAGGAAAATTTTAACCAAGCATGTCAAAGGTAGACAAACCTTTAGAGATGGGAAATTCGAACATCTGACCTCTTGGTCGAGGGTACATGTCAATTACCGTTGAGTTATGCTTACTTTAGCATATTTATTTGAGTTCTTCAACATTAATATAAGAAACCTATCGGTATTTCTAATATATATATATTTTTTTAAAAAAACATAAACTAAATATAAAAAATTTCTATAAGAAAAATACTTATTAATGATATAGACATAAGGTTAAAATACCATTTTAGTCCTTGTACTTTGAGCTTCGTTCCATTTTGGTCTTTGTACTTTCAAATGTCCAATTTTATTCTCTGTATTTTCAATAAAGCTTAAAATTGGTCATTATTGTAAGTTTGAAGTTAATTTTCTTTTTATCAAAATTAGTTAAATGATTATAATAATTTTAATACAAGAAAAGACACAATGTGAACATCCTTCTAAAATTTATAGAGAAAAAGCTATTAGAGATTTTTTTTAAAAGAAAAATTAACAATAAACTAATATTAGAGACCAATTTTAAGCTTTATTGAAAGTACAAAGACTAAAATTGAACATTTAAAAGTACATAAACTAAAATAGAATAAAGCCCAAAGTACAGATTAACCTTTACATTTCTATGTCGACAACTCCAGACATCAATGAATCATCATTTTAAGCCCCAACCTATAAAGGAGAACAGATCCATGGATCTTTCCCCCACTTTCATCCTAGTTGGTATACCCATTCTTTTTTTTTTTTTCTTTCCAAGTCAACTAAATGGTATCTCAAACTAAAATTGAAAACTACTTTTATGATTTATTAAAAGTATGCAAACTAAAATACAACCATATATAGTGATCAAAATGATAATTTTATGATTTTTCCTTTAAATAGTACTGGTTTAATTTCCATAAACTATCGACATCTATAGATATTCATGCTAGATTAGTTTTAAATATTTATTATTTGTAAACTTTTCCATGTGATCATCTAACCTGCTCTTGTTGTCAATCATCATAGCGATCTCGAACTAGTAGCATTCTAGGTAGAAAACTCAGTTCTAATTAAACGAATGAAAAACCAAATTATACGAGAATTTCTAATGGAGAGAAATTATTTAAGAATACCGTTACAATGTGACCGACAGTTTTATACCGTTAGATGTAGGAAAGAAACTAAAAATATTATTGTTTCATTGTGCAATCAATAGTTTAGAGGACAACAACTACAATATATAATGATCATATTGAATAATTTGTTCGAGAGGGGAGAAGATGGTGCATTGTCTTGGCAGATAAGATGTAACAATCAAACTCAACAGCTCTTGCTAAGAATTGTGTGAGCAAACCTAAAGGTGCAGTTTTGAAGATTAATAAGGGGAAATGGTGCAACATGGTTTTTTTTTTTTTTCCTAAAGTTTGTTTACGCCTTCATCGTCACACAATCCCACATCGGTTGGCTTTGCATACTTTCCATCTTAGTTGACATTTTTTTTTCTCCAAGTTTAGTCAACGTTGACTTCAAGCTGCCAATACTAAAATTAAATATTTAAGTCTCTGATTGATAATTATTTAGCCCATATTTTCAAAAATCAAGTCAAGTTTTGAAAGCTAAAAAAAGTAATTTCCAAAAACCTATTTTTGTTTTTAGAACTTAGTACAATTTTCAAAAACTAAAATTCAAAAACCAAATGTTTATCAAACGAGATTTTAGTTTTTTAGGCCCCGTTTGATAACCATTTGGTTTTTGAAAATTAAGTTTGTTTTCTCTAAATTTCTCTACAATGGTTTTCATCTCCCTTAAGGAAGTATTTGAATTCTTAGCCAAATTCTAAAAACAAAAACAAGTTTTTGAAAACTATTTTTTTTTAGTTTTCAAAACATGGCTTGGTTTTTGAAAACATAGACAAAAAGTATATGACAAAACAAGTAAAACCATAGGTGGAAGTAATATTTATAGGCTTAATTTTTAAAAACCAAATAGTTATCAAATGGGGCCTTAGTTTTTAGTTTTTTAAAATTAAACCTATAAATACTACTCCCTCTCACCTATAGGTTTTCTTGTTTTATTATCTACTTTATACATATGTTTTCAAAAACTTGTTTTTATTTTTAAAATTTGGCTAAGAATCTAAAATACAACAACTAAAATAGAATAAATGATGAGAAAACCAACACAATTTTCAAAAACTAAAATCAAATAGTTATCAAACGGAACCTAAAATACAACAACCAAAATAGAATAAATATTGTGGATCAAATGGCATTTTAATCTCATTTAAAATTTAGACCTTAACATTCTTAATTTTTCTTAAATTGCTAGAGTACAACAATAATAGAAGTGTTGGTATGAAATTTTAAAAAATAAAAATAAAAAACAAAAAAAGAAGTGTGGGTATGAATGGAAATTGCATGACAAAAAAAAATCAACAGACCAAAAAATCAAAGCTGGCCACACAAAAAGTTAACCCCACAAAAAATATAAAGAATAAAAGCATAAAAAAAAAGTAAATAAACAAAAAAAAAAAAGAAGAAGAAAAATTTGGAAAAAACACCCTTAAACTATTGAAATTATTACAATCACACTCCTATGTTCAATTTGATCAATCGAGCTTAACTTACAAAATGCAAAATGCATAAACCGCTTCTAAACTATAAATATTAATTCAATCAAATCCTCACACAAAAAATTATAACAATCCTAAATTTTAAGGGTTTGACTGTAAGATTATTATAATTTAAGAATGATTTGTGTATTATGCAATATTCAAGAATTCACTTGTAAAATATCATTAGTTTAAAAGGGCAATTGATTAAATTAAAAAAGTTGGAGGATGTGATTGTAAAATCACATAGTTAATGGATCCTCTTTGCAATTTCCCCATAAATAAAATGTTGTTGAGCCATTAAACTCCATGCTCATTTGTAACGGCGCTGAAGGGCTAAAAATGCAGAGAAGAAAGCCACGACGAAGATCACAATCACCACCCAAACGGCGGCGACGCCGATGGCCACCGGATTTCTTCTCAGCCTCCGCCACCGCGTGACGCAGCCGTCCGGCCCCTCGTTTAACTTCTGAACAATGGCGGCAAAGTACGTTCCCGATAAGCTCTCCTTCTGCTCCCTCATCCATTTCAGATTCTGAATAATCTCCTTCTCATCGTTCTTGAAATCGCTCAGGATGTTGCTTCCACGGAGCATCTTCACGTCTTCGTCGGACTGGAGAAGGTGGCTCATGAAATTGACATACGATCTCACTTGCTGTGCGCTTCCGATTTGACGGATCTCATACGCGATAAGATTCCTCAGAATCGCCTTCGTCTGCTTGCACACTTTTAGAGGCGGAATTTCGAGGACGCCGCTCTGAAATTTGATGTCCAATACGCTCTTTGGAGCTCTGGCGTTCTTGAATTTGATTCCTGCAGCTTTCAGCTTCGACGCACTAGGTAACTCTTTCAACTCCGATTTGTTTGATTCGATTCGAGTATAGTTTGAGAGAAAACAACAGTGCACCATTTCGAGTAGATGATCTGCATCCACTGTGAAATTGTCGTAGACTAATTGCCGTTCTCCAGGAACCATAGTTTTGAAGAATCGGAAGGTTAGGTCATTGAGATACATATTTTCCTCGAGCGGATCTTGCACATTTTCATAAACGTCTTTAAGAAGGAAATAGGGAATCTGATTTTCGAGCAGCATCAAGTCGCATCTCAAATCGAAGAGCCAACCAGGAGTATTGAAAACAGGATCGTTCCGGCGCCTGAGCCTCTTTTTCGAGTATCGCAAAAGCAGCTCGAGAATGAAACAGCAATCGAGCAACATCATCTGCGCAAACTTGGCGCTGTCGATTTCATTGAACTTTTTCTCGTAGCATTTTCTCAATCGGCTCTCTGATTTCACAACGAGTTCGAGAAGATCGTCTAAAGTGACGGACGGATTGTGCTTCAAGAAAGCCGACAAGTAGAGCCACTTGAGATTTTCCATGGATTCTAGATGAAGAACGCCGTGGTGGAAAGGGCCGATTGAGACTTTGGCAGGGACGAAGACGTTTCTGTCTTCGATACTGATTTCGTTTGGAGCTTTGAAGATGGTAATGGATGAACAGAAGGCTTCCAGTTTTCCTTCAATGGAAGAGAGGAGAGATTCTTCCTCGGAGCTTCCTTGTGAGATCGCCGGAATATCAATCGAATGAGACAGTGGTCTTGATGAACCCATCTTTCCGGCGACGGCGAGAGATTATACAGAGGAGCTTTATTTCCAGACAGAGGTAAGGTAAATGGTAAATATTATTAATAAGGATCTCTAATTCATTAAAATTATGAGGACAAGAAAATAATTCCGTTAAAAAACAATTTTGGTCCTTCAAATTCCGTAAAAATAACAATTTAGTTTCTAAACTTTAATTTCTCCAAAATGAGACTATGAAGAGATTTTCTTTTTTTTTTTTTTTTTTGCCAAAGAGAGCATAGTTCAACTAGCATATTGAATGTGTTAACGACCACGAGGTCTGTGGTTCGAATCCCCCCAACCCCTATTGTACTAAAAAAAAAAAAAAGAGAGAATTGTTTTGTTTCTTTTCAAACTTGTAGATTTGTTTAGATTAAATACATTTCTAGTCCTTCAATGTATACTGTTTTTTATTCTATTTATGATATTTAAAGTAATTTTCATTTGCAATGATTTTTTTTTTTAAAAAAAAACTTAATCAAAATTTCACTTGTATACTCAATTATGTATATATTTTAATTCTATCTAGTGCAACACTTGGACTGTCTTATAATAACATTTTTTTAAGCGATTTTTTCCTTTTAATTCGAGTATAGTCAATTAAGTTATAAATCTAAGAGAGAAAAAAATGTAATATTTAAAAATATTAGTTGATGTAAAATACTAATATCATATCATCATTGATTGATTCAAATTTAATAACATTATTGAGTAGAAATTTGATTAACTTTTAAAAACATGGGACAATGAGATTAAAGCTTCTACAATATTAGAGACGAAAAAAATTAATAAAAATAACAGATAAAAGATTTTTTTTAAAAAATTATATCAGATAATGTATTTGGCCTTTCTTTTTTTAATTAGTTATTTTTTCATCACACTTAAAGTTAGGCCATGCATTCTAATTCTACAAAATCTAATAGAAATAAGTCATAATTTATTGGCTTAAATATTATTTTCCCCCTTGTACTTTTTACATTAGTTTATTTTGGTTCGAGTATTTTTAAATTGTCCATTTAGTTTTTCTACTTTCAACTTTTGTTCATTTTAGTCATCGTACTTTAAATATATATATATATCATTTTGATCCCTATTGGCAAAAGTATAAGCCAAATCCTGTAGACAACCAAGAGTTATGGCTACATTTTAAGAAACTTATTTAGTATAGTATTTGTGCTGAAATTGTGATAGAAAAACATGAGATAAAAACAAAACTGAAGGGATGAAAATGCTCCGCTTTTAAAAGCACATGAATCAAAATGAACTATTTTGAAAGTATAAGAACTAAAATGGGCAAAATTTGAAAGTACAAAAACCAAAACTAACATTTTAAAATTACAAAGATCAAAATGAACTAAAGCTAAAAATACATAGATCCAAATGAACTAAAGCTAAAAGTACATGAACCAAAATAGTATTTAAACCTAATTTAATTCATGTTTCCTTTTATTTAGGGGTAGTCTATTTTTAAGAAGTCTAGAATTTTGACATCTTTAGATAACCATGTATGTTGCATTAAAATTTATTAGAATGTATGGGAATAACTATAGGATTTTTGAATAGGAATGTCTTTATTTATATTAAGATATTTTATGTATTAATTTATATAATTTATATTTATATTTATTTTTGTCTTTATTATTTAATATTTATTTTTAATCTATTTCATATATATTCATTTTATATGCGATATGTAAAAACAATTCGTTTATATTGATTTGAGATTTCTTATTAAAAATAATATTCATTTCAATTTTAATTTGAAATACTTGAACTTTCGAACAAAGAAGACAATTATTATCGATGGCGTTTTGAGTGAATTATATTTACACGTGAAAATTATGAGAGGAATAATATCAATTTATGATTAATATTTTTGTTGTTTTGAAATGAATAATTAATATTACTTTTGTAAGAACTTACCAACAACTAACTAAGAAACACTATTTCGTCAAGTTGAGCTTAGCTCAGCGGTAATTGATATGTATCATCCACTAAGATGTCAGATGTTTGAATATCTCACTTCTTTATTATTGAACTAAAAAAAAACTAAAAAAATCAATTCAATAGATGTATAGAGAGAGAAAACTCACTAAATACTAAATACAAAACATTGGATGACCATTGAAAAGGTAAAATAAATGAAAGATTTTACTTTAGATTTCAATAGAAATTAAATTGTGATATATATTATACAATTTAACATAAGTTTATTTTTAGAAAAATATCAATTTACTTTCTCACATGAGTGTAAGACTTCTTTAAATGAATTAAATTAGGTTTAAATAGTCTTGTATTTTGAACTTTATTTATTTTCTTACACTTTCAAAACGTCTATTTTAATCCTTGCACTTTCAACTTTCGTCCATACTTTTGAAACATCTACTTTGGTCCCTATACTTTTGTACTTTTAAAAGCAGCCATTTTGGTCTTTCAATTTTTTTATCACAATTTCAGCACATCACTACATTCAATAATTTTCTTCAAATGTAGCCATTACTTTGAATTAAAAGAGTGTCGATTGTGTATAAAATTTGGGTAAGAATTTCGAAAACATGAATCAAGATGGTCATTTTTTAAAAGTACAAGAACCAAAATAGGCTTTTTGAAACTACAAGTACTAAAACAAACAAAAGTTAAAAGTACATAAACTAAAATGAACCACAAACCAAAATAATATATAAACCTTTAAAATTTGACATTTCACACTACCATATATTACCATATCAGCAATATTTAAAGAACAAAAAGGAGTCAACAAAATATAATAACATCTTCACTAATGAAGTGACCAAATATTAATAGAAAGAATAGGCACTTTAGTAGTATTAATCTTCTTCTATTTATAAACACAATCATCATTAAAAAGAAGTACCAATAGATGGACAATCTTTACACAATATTTGCAACAAAAAGAACTATATATTACTCGACGTACCTTTAGAGGACTTAAATTCTCTTAGTGTCGAATGGGAGCGAAAAATTCTAGGTTAAAGAATTGATCTCGAGATGCCTTTCAAAGAAAATTAATTAAAGAAAGAAAGAAAGAAAGAAAAAAGAGGTGATTATGTTATGAATTATGAATATATGTAGAAAGAGGATATAAAATATATAGGGTTAGGGAGGCAGAAATAGAATAAGGGGTGACTTGGGGAATTGGCTAAGGAGAAATAATGGTAAATAAAAAGCTGAAACACAAGAAGATCATCACAAAGCCAAATTAATTCCATTTCTGAAGCAACGACCAAAAGCATATTAAGCTTTTGCCTAAAGAACAACAAATTAACAACTCATTGCTTCAAATATAATTCAAGAATTGGCGGTACAATCCTAAAAGTAAAGACACTATTATTTGCTTTCTTCCTCATTTCTTTTAGAACAGTTAAATTAATTTATATTTCTATTGTATGCAACTGAAATGTTTAGCTTCGCTGTTAGACTTGTATAATTTAGAGTTAGGAAGGAGAATATATATATATATATATATATATATATATATATTGTAGACCAATTTGTAATATTTTAATGGAAAAAACGATTTTGGTCTAAACTTAAGTAGTAACGATTCAGTCCATGTCATGAAAAATATTATTAAGATTTGATGAAATTTCTTACATAAGTAGATTGATAAATTGATTAGAGACCAAATGTGTTGATAAACTATAAATACTAAGTTGTTACATAATTTTTTTAAAAAAATGACATTTAATTTTGATGGAATTTGGAAGTTTTGAACTATAATCCCAAATCTACATTTTAACATTTAATTATGGTCTCGATGTAAAAGCTTTTCAAAAATAAAAAATAAAAAATCAGAGTCTAAAATATTACAAGTTGGTCTGTGAAATTATGGAATTATAATTTATGCGACACACAACCATAGGAAATTTTTGTCTCAAGCTTTTGTCGGTCTCTCCTCCATTGCCCTTTTACTTTTCGGCTCAAAACAAAGAAGTTGGATTGTTGCTAACAAAAGGTGAAGTATAGGGTCCTTGGACCTATTCGACAGACCTACCTAAGCACAATGTATGGTGGATTAAAGCTTTTTTTTTTTAGTCTAACTTTTATAACAATCAAGATCTTATACTTTCTTGTTTCCATTAAATTTCAAATATTAAAAGTAGAGAATAATTCTATAACCTACTATGTAGATAAATGATTATAATGCATCATACAAGATACAAAAGTAAAAAATAGTATTTAATATTGATAATAAGAGTAACTAAAAAGACATTTATTAATACTAGTGTATTACCATGTGCAAATGCACATGTGTATTATTTTTTTAAGTTAATGTACGTATGGTTTTTAATTTTGAAACAACTTAACTTTAAATAATTTGGGCAAAATGATATTAGTTATCATGATATTAAATTAAATTTTAGTATGTTATTATGTCCTTCACTTTATTTTGTTCGAATATTATTTTATGTTTTTATTAATTCGGTTAAAATAATTATAAATTAATTTGGTTACTTAATCAAGGGTTGGATTTTAATTTGAAAAATAATGAACTACATTTTTATATTTTTTTAAGCAAAAGTTGGTTAAGGTTCAAAACCATTTTGTAATGTAAGTTTAAAAGAGATTTAAAAACATAAAACTAAAAACTAAGTTTCGAAATCTAAGATTATTCTATAATAACTTTAGTCAAATGGGTTTTGAAATTCTTAAAATTTTCACTTTTAATTTATACTTATGTCATTGCTTGATCGTTCTTAAATTCAAGTTAATTAAATAGATCATTTCAAATTTATGAAACCTAAATAGCTAAAATTTAAGTTATAACAAATTGTAGCAATAACAACAAAACGTATATTGATTTGATCCAACCATTTCAAGTAATTGATCTAAGAAAACAATTAGAGAACATTCTTCATGTTAGATCGACAGACTTCAAAATATAAAGAGAGTTTTATTTCATAAAATGTTTTTTCATATAGAAAATATTTGATTGGAGGAATTATAGGTCAATTCCATACATGTGTTTGATTTGATGGAATGTCATATTTTCTCCTTCATCACCCTAGCCATCTGGAAACGCAGAAATAGTTAGGTCTTTGGAAACTCATCAAACTCACTGAAGGATTCGGTAATTTGGGAACTTGATTTTGTGGAAGAAATGGATGGTGTAGCTCCTCAATATGTGGATGGAAAAGCTCATAGATACATTGACGGCCTCATGAACATATTAAATACAGGAGACCCACAACAACAGCATGAAACCCGACTGGCGTAGAGGATCAATTTTTTTCTCCCCGATGTGAGCCACCACCTTTGCACATGTTCAAACGGAACTCGGATGCTGTGGTTGTAGACACCTCAGTTGGCGAAATTAATGATAAAAAAAACTTCTCTACCTCCATTTCCACAACTCACCTTACGAAAGAAGAAGACAACGTGGGTTTTTGCTGTTGGTCAATTTTCAGGTCACCGGAGTTGCGAAGTTGGAGCTGCTGCCGGATCTAGACTTCAAAGGTCGCCGGTGTTAGCCAAATACGCCGCCGGAATGGGTAATTTATGGAATTCGTGGATATGGGTAATTCTCCTATTTTCTCTTCCTTCTTCTTCTCTCCTCTGTGATATCTCTGTTTTTCTAAAAAAAAATTCCCAATCTCCCCCCTTTTATAAGAAACAACACTCCTTAAATTATTATGGTAAGTAGAGAAATGAGAGTTAGTGGTAATGAGGGAGAGAAAATTGGGGAGAAAGAAACGAGATAGTGGGAAGAATGAGAAAATTGGGGAAGACTAAACTGATTTGTGAAAACAAATTTTGAGAAAATAATAAAAATAATAATAATAATTGGAAAGAAAGAAAAAGAAAAAAAATCAAAAATCAAAAAGGATAAAATTAAATAAAATCAAAATAAAAAATCATAACAAAATTAATAAACACGAAAGCTTTAAACAAAGCTTGGAGAAAAATGAAAATAAAACAAAAACAAACCAAAGTAAACACAAACCATAAATTAAAATCAAATCAAATCGAAGTATAAAAATTAACGGACCAAATACGATATCTACAGTAGGCATATTTAATCGGCTACAAAAGCCACTCTCACCTATGCAAATCAAAGAACAAGCCCTCACAGGCAGGAGTTCATAACTCACTCAAGATTAAGATCGAGTCGCATATGATCATCTTGATGAAATATTAATCTTCTCAATTAACGGATTTATAAAGAGAGATTAAATATTTCGTGGTCCAGTCTTATACAAACTCATTGTATAAGATACCCCCACTCACATGTCTCCACATGAATGATTTGGATCAAATCATTTGTAACTATTATAAAGTGGGTCGTATCAATAGTGTTACCAGGATAAGACACCTAACTTTATCCATATACTATGACCTTTTAGGTTATTTCTTGAACATGATCCTCTCGTATGTCAACCACATACTGTTCAAGATTACACTAATAACCTTGGATTTTTTATATAATGGATAATATTATATTACAAATAAAATAATCAAAATTATTATTCATTGTTAAATAAATTATTAATTACGAGGATTTAGGGCATAAATCCCAACAAGCAGGTGGGACCAGTAGAACTTGCTGAAGTGGTTGCTCTATCATATGGCATATGTAGAGCAATTGAGGCCGATTTACATCCTATTTGTGCTGAGGTAGACTCGCTGATACTTTGAAAGTTATTGACAGGGAAGAAATGTGTTATGAATGAAATTCAAGGTTTTGTTGATGCTCTCCAAAATCAACAAAGCAATAATTTGGTTGTGAATTTTCTCCTTGTCAATCAAAAGAGTAATCTAGCTACTCATGAACTTGCAACCCATGCTTTCCGTTTCAAATACTCGGAGATTTTGATTGAAGAACATCCTCATTGGACAAATTTGGCTATCCAAAGGGATAAGCCTTCTTGTTAGTTCTTTGTTTTTCTGTTTTTTCATTTGTAATTAAAAAAACATAGTCTTGAGAGAAGAAATGTTAAAAGAAAATTAAGAAAAATGAGAGAAGTCAAAGAAGTAGTAGAACCATGGTTGAGGTCGATTTGTAGTCTTGAAACTGGCATGGAAGTAGTGTTGCTTCGGTTGGCTAGTGATGTGGTGATTCGAATGTTAATACTTTATATTGTTGAACAAAATAAATTCAAACAGAAACTAAATAACAAAAAAGCTTTCTACTCCATCTTCTTTCGCTAGTGCAAGAACTCATGCATGGTAAAATTGACATTCCACAATATTTCTTTCGTCTTCCTCTTATTAGCTTCGTTAGCCAACTCATGTGCTAGTATATTCTCTAGTATTTTGACATGAGACATAACTGCAGCTCACTAAATCTCAACTGTAGAGATTGCCTCATGTACAAAGAATTCTACTTCTACTACATTTATATATAAGTCTGAATTTGAATAGGTAATTGTTTTATTTCATTGATGATTGATTTTAAAAACTAAGGCACCGTTTGATAACCATTTGATTTTTTGTTTTTGGTTTTTCAAAATTAAGCCTATAAATACTACTTTCGCCTATGAGTTTTCTTGTTTTGTTATCTACTTTTTACTTATGTTTTCAAAAACCAAGCCCAAATTTGAAAACTAAAAAAAGTTGTTTTTGTTTTTGAATTTGGCTAAGAATTCAAATATTTTTTTTAAGAAAGATGAAATCTATTGTAGAGAAATGATGAGAAACCAAACACAATTTTCAAAAATCAAAAATAAAAAACCAAATGGTTATCAAACGGAAACTACATTTATAACTATTTGCTAATAATTGCCAATGTTGAAACTTACAAAGGTAATAAATTTTAAAAACTAAATTTGTAACCATTTACTAATAATTATCAATATTGAAACTTACAAAGGTAATAAATTAGTTCTCAACTAAGTTGATTTTTCTTTTATTTGTTTTAAATACTTCGATATAATAAAATTTTTATGATTTTAATTAAATTATATAATCATTCAAATGTTTTTTAGCATCAAATGTTTAAAATTTAAATGTAAAAAATTTAGGAATTTAATATTTAAAATAAGTCTGTAATTGTAATATGTACTAAAAAAGTTTGTAATCTGTAATATTTTATCAAGTTCTCTCTATAAAAAAATATTTTATAAAGATCTTTCTCCAAAAAAATATATTTTATTAAGATTAAAAAGATTGTATTTGTTAAAAATTATTATTTTGTTATTTCGATAAATTCTTTATATTGAAAAATTAATTTATTGTTATATTTTAATTAATGTGAATTGTATGTGAAATTAATTTATGTTTGTTTTTACAATGGTAAAGATGATATATAAATTAACTTATGTATTTCTATTTTGTCAATGATTGATCATTCACTCCATCAAAATCTTAGTTATTTTCTTAATTGTTATTCGTATATACTTTATTTTTCTTAATTTTCTTAAAATGGACCTTTCAAATTGTTGTGGAAGTGAGTGGAAGGGAATGAAATAATTATAAAACATTTGACATTCTAAAAATTTTATATTTTATAATTAAATATATATAATTTGATAAAAATATTAATTTTAGAATTAATTTATCCACATTGACGCAAACATTTTACATTCCAACTTTTCACATTCCATGGATTTAATCTCCATGGATGCATTTAAATTGCACTATCTTATGACACATTCTTAATAAATTTTAGGTTACATTTTATTGTTTTTAATAGACCAATTTAAAAATATATATATAAGGTATTTTCATTTTTTTTATTTTGAAAAAAATATTTTACCTAATTTGAACCCATTATTATTTTTAATTACTTCGATAGTAAATTATATATATTTTTAGGCTAACCTTTTGTTGTATATTGAACTTTTCGACTTTAATAAAGATAAAATTAGTTTACTAATTTTATTTTATGTTATAATTAAATTTATTAATTATAATTTTAAAAAAATATTCAACTTCTTGGAGAATGAAATGATAAAACTTTTTGTATTCCAACTTTCCATCTTTCATAGAAATTATTGTGGATAATTAATTAATTTAATGTTTATAATTAATTAGAAACTTTGTGAGGAAGAGACAAATTTAGAGTTGAAGGGAATGAAATAACTATAAAACTTTTGACATTCCAAAAATTTTATATTCTATAATTAAATATAATTTGATGAAAATATTAGTTTTAGAATTAATTCATTTCCATTGATGCAAAACCTTTAAATTCTAGCTTTTCACATTCTATGTATTTAATCTTTATGGGTGCATTTAAATTGCACTGTCTTCTGTCACATTCTTAAGGAAATTTAGGTTACATTTGTGGACCAACAAGGTCATTCGTGGAACCTTCTACATAGGTTGCATAGCCAATATGATGTACGTTGGGTGATTGGTGGAGATCTCAATGAAATCATTTCGGACATGGAAAAACAAAGGGTGCTCCTCGTAGAGCATCTCAAATGGACTCTTTCAGGGAAATAATTTATAAATGTAATTTCATCAACCCTGGTTATAAGGGTCCTGATTTTACGTGGGTTAGACATTTTCGAAATGGTAATTTTACTTGGGATCGTTGGATCGTTTTCTACTGAACTTTGATATGTTTTGTAGGTGGTAGAACTTCCAAGTCACCACCTAGGTTTTCACACATCAGACCATCGAGCAATTTTGGTTCAGTGGGATACTAATATGAATTTGTCCAGTTTAAGCAAGAGGAATGCAATAAGATTTGAACCAAGTTGGGCGACTTCTACTGATTGCCGAACAATTGTGGAAAGTACGTGGAGACAACGCAGTTTGTTCACATGGCCAAATAAAGCTGGCAACTTATCATAAACACAAATAGTTTACTTTATAAAGTTCTTAGAGGATGATATTTTCCCTTAGGGAACTACCTAAGTGCTACTTTGGGGTCAAATTTGTCGTATACTTGGCGTAGCATATTATGGGGAAGAAATCTTTTCAAACAAGGTATTCATTGGAAAATAGGAAATGGAACTCAAGTGAGCATAAAGGGCGATCCCTGGTTTATAACGGAAGGCTGAGATAAGCCACTTTTTGTTGCTCTGAAATTGGTTGGGTGTAATGTGCCTTATTTTATAGGTGATGATGGGACATGGGATGAAGAGAAAATTAGATGGCGTTTCACGGAAGATGATATGGAAAATATTCTAAGGATTCCACGTAGAGGGATACAGAATGAAGATGAGGTTATCTAGAAATACAAAACTAGATGGATATTTATGGTGAAAAGTGCTTACCACCTAGGCATGCATGTTCGAAATGCTCTCAAAGCTTCAAGTTCTTCTAACGAAGTATATAGAAGCATGTGGAAGGCTTTGTGGAAGGCTCCAATCCCAAACAAGATTAAAATTTGTTGTTGAGAATTTTTACAGAATCTTCTGCCAACTCGAACAAATTTAGTTCGAAAAGGGCTTAACTTGGAGCTATGGTGTCCTTTTTGTGATAAGCACCCGGAGACGGCCAATCACATCTTTTGGGGTTGTCAAGTAACTTCTAAGTTTTGTAATCTTTTCACTCCTTCTTATGCAAGTGTTTATTTCAATTTCAGGGATACATGGGAGGCGGCAGATTATTTCAATTGAACCCGATTGGTTTCATCACATGACAAATATAATATTTTCCTAATAATTTTGTGGAGGATTTGGACATGTTGAAACTTGCAGATTCACAGACAAGCTGCTATTGAATGGGGATAGTTTCTCAGTGTACAGAGATCCAACTCAGGGATTTTTTACACTTTCCACGAAATCAAGATAGAATCTCTCTAGGTGAACAGAGTGTAAGTATTAGTTGGCAACCACCTGCAGTTAAATGGTGGAAACTTAATACAGATGCCTCGTGGCATCCGATAACAAATTCAGGAAATTTGGATTGGATTGTATGTGACTGGGAATGATGTATCATATGTGCAGGATATCAGTTTATTAAGACGAATAGGCCAATATTGATTCTTGAACTTTGGGCCATCATACAAGGTTTGGCTTCGATAATTAATAAGTCATTTCCTCTTAAGGTGGAATCGGACTCACTGATGGGAATACAACTTATTAATGACCAAGTAGAAGACAACACTGTAGCTCGGAGTTTTTCTATGGACGTATTACGAATGGAAAATGGTTGGCCTAGGATCTCTTTTAAACATACATCGAGAAACATGAATGGGGATGCTCACAAGCTAGCTCAAAGGGCACTTTGCTTTCGAATAGATGAAAATTGGATTGATGAGCCTTTTACGGGGCCTTACCATTTCTTGTCCTAGTTTCTTTTATAATTCTTTTGTTCCTTCTCTCTCTATATATATATAATTAAATTTGATTTCACATATTATAATTAAATTTATTAATTATAATTATAATTAAAGAAAAATTGTTTAACTTCTAGAGAATGAAGTGACAAAACTTTTTGTATTCTAAACTTCTATATTACACATAGAAATTATTTGTTGATAATTATTTTTTAAATTATTTATAATGAATTAATTTACTATTTATAGTTAAATAAAATCTTTGTGAGGAATATATTAGAAGTTACATGTTTTTTTTTCTAAACCAAAGGGAAGATAAGCTTGTAAAATTGATCAATAAGTTTTTGTTTTTTTTAACACAATTTAATTTTAAAAAAAAAAAACAATGCACTAATTATAAAATAACAATAAAATAAAAAAATACTAGCAAAAAAAATCAAGACCCTAGGTATACAATCATTTCTTAAAATAGATTTGTTCACTTGACAATTGATAGACAAACATACTATTATTTTACTTTACAAATTGGAGTTGTCTAGGGCTTGAGATATATAGATTCGACACATGCATCGTCCCTTGCAACTTGAATGTGCTACCAACATTTAGAGATGCTTTAAAGACTCAAGAGGCATTGAGAGCAATGAGTTGAGAGAACAAAAATAAAGAAATAATGAAATTCTAAGTGTTGGTAAAAAATAATGAAGAAATCTCATTTTTATAGTAGTAAAAAGTGAGAGTTACAAAACTTTTTTAATTCTACCACTTTTAGAATTCTATTATGAATTATAATTAAAGCCAAAAAAAATCTTTTAAGTTGTAGGAAAAACCTCTTACATTCCAAACTTTAAGAATTCTAAACATTTATTATTGATATTTAATTAATTAGCTAATTTAATATTTATAATTAATTGTTGATGGCATATTTTGTAAATTAGTAAATTAAAGAAGGGACAAATGTGTTCAAAACTATTTTTTCAAGATCCCCACTTTTTAACATACTAGTTTAACATCACATGCATTGCACGTGTTATTAAATGTTTTAAAAAATATATTAATAATATTTTTTCAAAAGTATTTAATCATTAAAAAACACGAACATATCGACTTTAATTTATAAGGTAGTACATACCATATAATTTTTAGTGTAAAATAAGTAAAGTGAATTGGAGAATAAACTTTTCAAGTGTTTTCACATCATCTAATTTTTATAAAAGTGATTTTTATTTATTGTTGAACTTGAAGATTTAAAAAATATATATATATATCATCCAAAAATCACTTAAAAACTATGGCAAATGCATTCTAAGTGTACATTTTTTATCATGCAGAGTGTGCTTCTATTAATATAGACCTGATTATTCTATAGAAGAAATTATTAGAACTATGATAACATAATAATAGCATTACAACAGACATCTTTAACTCAGAAAAACTTGAATCAAAATCGTTACAAATCAGGTTCAATTGCATTTATGAAATAACATAGGTTCAATTGCATTTATGAAATAACATATCAATATTTCACATTGGGAAGAATAGACTTAATAGAAAAGCTCCCAATATATAGTATTGAATTAAATTGAAAATTTTAAAATCATAAAGACAAAATAGAAATTAAGCTCAAATTATAGGAATAAAATTTGTAATTTGACCTCCTTATTAAGATGGAACTTTGAATATGGGGGTTCATTTCTAATCCCATTCCCTAAAACTATCTTTAAATTAATTATGTGATGATTGAAAGAAACCATCAAAGATTGTAACCGAGAAATGATCAAATTATTTACTAAATACAATTGAAATCAAGAAGAAAAGACATAGGTGTGAGTCATGTATATCATTCACGATCACATTAAAAAAACTATATAGTGTCTCCACGTATAAAAATCTAACAATCATTAGAATAACAAAATTTTCACTTAAATTTTTTAGATCAAGATTTTCATTTTAAATTCACTTTACACCCTATTGAGCTACATGACTTGTATTACCAAAGAGTCGTTATCAACATCGTGTATTCCATTTTCAACCACATCGACTCTCTAGAAACCTAAATTAATGGTTCAACACGCTCTGACTAAAAACTGAAGAGATCTTGCCAGTGATTAGGGCGATGCAAATATCGATCATGTTATAACTGAAACAAATATATCAGTTAGGTATTAACAACTAATCTAATATAATTGGTTGACTGGTGTAAAAGTAAAACAGTAAACAGAGAAATATATAAATTAATGTACCAATGTGAACATGTAGCAAATCATATATATTAGTTAAGGTAAAATATATATTAAAAAAAGTTAGTTATATTATTTTTCTTTATTTTTGGTATAAAATGTAGAAAAAAAAAAGGAAAAAATGTGGGGCTAACAAAATAAAAAAAAATTAAAATTAAGAGAGATACCTTATTAAAAATTGGTGGAGATAGCTACTTTTAGACTTGAAAAAAATAGTTATTATTCATCTTTGTTTTTGGTATAAAATGCAAGAAAAATGGTGGAGCCTAACGAAATTAAAAAAGAAAGAGATACCTGATGAAAAATTGGAGTCTTTGTTTTTTGTATAAAATGCAAGAAAAAAAATGTAGAGGCTAACGAAATTAAAAGAGAGAGATGTTTGATGAAAAATTGAAGGACTGAAAAAAAATTGATGCAAATTGTTAAAGGGAATTTAGATTCAAATTCTAATTTGATTTGATTTTGAATCAAATCACATCTTCAATTGAATGCTTATCAAATTAAGAATTTTGATTTAAATTTATTTTGAATCAAAGTATGTTCTTTTCGTTGCTACATAATTATAACATTCAAACCAACTAAAATCTAAATTTCCTTAAAATTTTAAAAAAAGAACTAAACCCTAAATAAATAAAAAAAAACATATGAATATATTAAATTTGACTTTAATTACGCTTACAACAATTATACTTAATTTTAAAAAATATTATACTTAATTTAATCTAAAAAATGATTATACTTAATTATATTTTTTTTTACCTTAATTATATTTACAACAATTATACTTAATTTACCCCAAAAAAAATAAAACAATTATACTTACGATTATATAATTTACTAAAAAAACAATTATACTTAATTTAACTTAAAAAATGATTATATTTAATTATATATTTTTTATTAAAACATGTTAACAATTAGGTCATTAAATATAAAGGTGTGAACATGCATAGCTGTATAAAAATTAAAAGAAAAACGTGGGACTAACGAAATTAAAAAATAATAATAAAAAAAGAGAGAGATACTTGATGAAAATTGGAGGAGATGAGTTTTAGACCCGAAAAAAGGGAGGATATGTGCAATTTATGGAGGGAATTTATATTCAAATTCTAATTTTGATTTGATTTTGAATCAAATTACTTGTCAAATTAAGTATTTTGATTCAAATTCATTTTGAATAAAATTATCTCATTATTGTTGTTTGAATTTGAAATTAAATCGAATATTCGAATTATCATATTGAATTATGATGATTTGATTGATGTAATTAATTAAAATTTAAAGGGCTATTTTGGTCTAAAAATATTTTTTAGATATTATTGCTTTTTAATATAGTATAGATATAGATATATACATTTCAAAAATGTTTTTAAATTCTAGCTACAATTTTAATATCAAAAGTAATATTTTAAAAATCAAACACAAAACGTGATTAAGTGATTAAATTAATTTATTTCTATGACTAAATAGAACAATTTATAAAATATAAACCATAATAAACAGTCAATAAATATCATATCAAAATAATTAATAAATATTTTTTTTGAGTTTATAAATAAATAAATTGAATCATTGAGTAATTGAGTAAGTAATTAAATACCAATTTATTTTAGTTATAAATAAATTAAAATGATGAGAAAAAGAGTATATAAAATAATAGCATTCAACCAACTAAACCCTAAAATTTCTTTTAAAAAATCCTAAATAAAAAAAATATATGAATATATGAAAATTGGATTTTAAAATGATGAGAAAAAGAAAAACGTGAAAGAAAAAGAAAAACGATTGCTAACAAAATTTCTAAAAAAAAATAAAGGGAGATACCTGAGGAGATTACTATTTTAGATTTAGAAAAAAAAAAAAGCACCAACAATAACATAACATTGTGAAATTAATTATCGAAATTGAGTGGTATCAACTAAGACGTGAAAGAAAAAGAAAAAATGATGACTAACAAAATTTCTAAAAAAAAGAAAGGAAAGAGAGATACCTGAGATTACTATTTTAAATATGGAAAAAAAAAAGCACCAACACAGCAACAACACAACATTATGAAATTAATTATTGAAATTGAGTGGTATCAACTAAGATGATTAGTGTAAAAAAAAAAAAACATAAAAGAAAAAGAAAAAACATGGGCCAGCAAAATTTCTAAAATTTCCAAAAAAAAAAAAAAAAAAAAAGGAAAGAGAGATACCTGAGGAAATGACTATTTTAGATCTGGAAAAAAAAAAAAAAAAGAGAGGACATGCGAAATTTATAGAGGGAAATTGGATTGAAATTCTAATTTGATTTGATTTTGAATCAAATTGCTTATCAAATTAAGATTATTGATTCAAATTATTAAATCGAATTATGATGATTTGAGTAATGTAATTAACTAAAATTTAAAATGGTTTTTAGTCTAAAAATGTTTTTAAAAAACTCTTGCTTTTTAATATATTATAGATTATAGATTATAGATTATAGATTAAGGTCATATTTGTTTCATTAGTTTTGGCATGGATTTTGGCGATGATATTAAAAACTCATGTTTGTTTAATGAATGTTTGCTTTTTAAAACCAAGGTAATTATTATCCATGGATAAAAATATCTCATGAACCAACCATGTTATTTTATTATCCTTCTTGGAGATGAGATTTTTTTACAAGGACTTTTTTTCTTGGAAAATGAGGAGGGAGAAAAAAAAGAGAAAATTACCCATTACTTTCTAATTGAGTGTAAATTAATTTTAATTGCTTTAAATTATTTATTTATTTATTTATTAATTGTTTAATATAAATATGTTAATTAAATCTAATAATTTAAATTATTTTTTCCATAAACAAAACTTATAAAACAAATATAGACATTTAACTCCCAGATATTAATTATCTTCTATATCCAAACACAAATATTTATTATCTTAGACTTTAAATCCAAGGTTGTTAACTCCTAGATATTTCATATTGGTGATCCAAATAGACCGTAAAGACTTAGACTCCATTTGGAATTGCTTTAGCTTTTCAAATAATTGCTGGTAACTCCATTAGTGTTTAATAAATTTTAATTTTTAAACATAAAAAGCAGGTCAAGCGTTTAATTGCTCCATTGAAAAAAAATAGTTTAAACCTCATTTCTCTCGCTAAACTTTTTCTAAATAAAAAGATCTTTTGGGGCTTTCGATTCATTTCAAAATTATCCTCCTTTTGATTTATTTTGATTTCAAAATACTAGGTAAATCTAAAGGATATAGTACAAATATATTAAAAGGAAAAAAAAAATCAAGAAATAAAATTAAAAAAAATAGATAAGAAAAAAACATCAGTAAGTTGTAACATTCAATACCTTTAATCTAAAATATTTTAAATGAATTTTTTGATATCTTTGAGATGTGGGAAAACACGATGGACACTTTGGAGAGCAAATTGGATGGAAAAAGGTAAATAGAAAATGGTAATTAAAAGAATATGACGACCCAAAAAAAAAGTTCAAAAAAATATGAATTGTTGCCAATGCAAAAAAAGTTGCACACCTTGATGTTTTTGCTTGAATTTGCAAGTTCAGTGATGTTGGAATTGTATAGAAACTTTGATACATTAGAGGAATTGAAAATATATATATATACATAAAAGGTTCAATACGTGATGCCTGAGGAATGAAAAATCTTCAAAAAAGACATCTGACACATAATTTTTGAAGAAGCTAAAATCAAACGCTACTATTTAGGAGATTTAAAGTGATTTTACATCCTCCCACTGCAATCTCAAATGCAGCCTTAATCATTATATTTACGAATTCCACTGCAATCCTAAATGCAGCCTTAATCATTATATTTACGAATTACAAAACTAAATAGTTAGAAAACAAAGTATATAATAGCCCAAGGGACCAAAATATTGCCAAAGTCAAAATAGAGAAACTAGAAATGTGCAACCTTTATAGTGTGATATGGACTCCTCACTCAACTTCCTGTTGGTGAACTTAAAATGAATTGGCTATTTTTTTTTTGAGTTCATGTAGAGGTAAGGAGACTCGAACCACTGAACGGTCAAAATCAATACATCGAAACGAACAACTCCCACATGAATGATACTTATAAGTCTTTATGACTTCTTGCAACACCCATTGTGAGAAAGATTGTTCCTGAATGCAACATCATTCACATTTCAGTGCACGAGTAATCTCCCACGAAAGTGGATCATTAACATAATACACATTATCTCCACATCTGCTGGTTTGCCTCCTGCAATTCACTATTGCAACCACAAAACTTTCATTCTCGAGTGAAGATGGGTACATTACTTGTTCTTCCTGCAAAGTTAGAACCAACTCTTAAGAACACTGGCGATGGAAGAATCTGACTAAACATAAGACTTCAAATTAAATAATGATTCTTGTGATTAGGTCATCACGCACGCATGAAAATGATTTGTATATACAATGCATTACAGATGTATGATTACCCTTCAACTAGATTATTCTATTCCATCTCTTAGAAAGAAAAAGGCTCAAATCAAAATATTTAATACCATGGTAATACATTTATACAAAACTTCTATCCCAAGCACAAGCAATGGAGTCGTATACAGTCCAGTAAAATCCAATCCATGAAATAATTTAATTTATGGACAACATCGTTGTGGTAAAGATCATAATGCTAGAGGAATCATTACCACATGGCATAGAAGCAATCATTACAACATCGTTTTGGCAGCTTTAGAGAAAGTATGGATGCTAGCAACTTATTCTTTGTTATTTAAACAAAAGCTATTTTCACCTGTACTGGTTGTTCTGAAGCATAAGCATTTTTTTCTCTTTTTTAAAGCATTATTTTAAGTTCAGTCTCTACCTCAGGTAGTTCACAGAATTCATCGGGAGATATTTGCAACAACTCTGCAGCAGTTTGACCTGTACACCATGCAAAGATTTTTGCACTATCGTCTGCAAGGGTGATTTTCAGGTCGAATGTACGCACAAGCTCAGATTCGCATTCACAGCGACAGAAGCCGCACTCAATTCTGCCAGGTGTCTCCTCGACAAAATGACCACAACTTGCATGCAAAAATTTCGTACTAACATGACAATGTGAAACTTGGTCAAGTCGAACTCGACAGACCTGGCCAGGAGATTTTGGAGAAACAAAATAAAAATCACAGCTGATAGGGATGAGATATAACAAAGACTATTGGAAGAGTTGGAAAAAGTAAAACCATGCTCTTATAGGTTCATCAGGTGTAGGATTGCAGATCCTACAACTGCATTGAATTGGGTAGGCAGTATAAGTTGAAATTCCATTTAGGATTTGATTAAAGTTCTGACATTATGATTGGAATGCTTCAAATTCTCAAGAAATAACAAGCAAGTGATGTAAGACTGCATCAGCGAATGAAAGTTTTCTTTATCTATTTTCGATGTATATATGGTGATGATAACTCCACCGGTAGATTACCCGGTTACAGAAAAAATTTTCCTTCCCATTTTCCATCTTGGGAGGGGTATGATTAATTAACAGGATCATCACGGAATAAATAAAGGGTCAACTTAAATAACTGCTGTATTCTTTAGAAAAAGACTAATCAAAATGAGAGTGGAAAAAATACATAAATTCTTTGAAGGCCACAAAGTTGTGTTTTGAAAGCGCAGCTACGATGTTTTAGGAAAAAAAAATGTGGGAAGAAAATTTCTAATTTTGAATGTTATTTTAGGGATTTAGTTTTAGAAGCATAGCTGTGAGGCTAGGTGCAAACGAAATTCAAAATTTTCCATAAACTCTCAATAAAGGTTGCAAAAAGAGGCACCTCATTGATCATTCGGCTCTCTCTCCTAAGGTTTGTTGTTTATGTTATAAGAATGATGAACTCCTAATTCGCTGATCCTAAGCAACAGAGGGATGGAGTTTATTTTGAAGGAGTTTTGCTTCACTTGTTCTCCAAAGGATCTAGATGAATGGCTCCCAGAAATCCTTTCAGCATGGTAGCTTATCGAGAGAGCTAGGGTTTCATGGAGATGTGCGATTAGAGCTCCCTTGCGGTCCTGATGGGTGGAAAGAAACCCGAAACCCTTAACGTTAAAGATATATATATATTGTGATTTTGAATTATTTACGACCTCAAACTGAAATGCACTTTCCGAGATATTTTGTAATCATAGTTTTTTTCTTGATTAACCTCAACATCGGGGCTTTTTTTTGTGTTTGTGTGTGTAGAGTGTGTAGAGGCTCTTCAACGAGGGACCCCTCTCCCTCTTCCCTCAGCCTCTAGGTTATTTTACCCTTTCTCTTTCAGGAAGTTCCTTACCAAACATAACATAATATAGACAGAAAAAAATAAGGAAAAGAAAAAACTTTACCTTTGTACCATGAGCGTTGCTGGTAAGATCAGAAAGTCGTGAAAGTTTATGAAGACAAGATGAAGTTAACAATGCTGGCAAGCAGCTAAGGTTGACAAAAGAAGCTCCATCATGATTCTCAATCCATAAAGCCTCCAAGCTTCACAAGCAAAAAACTCAAATCAAATTAGAAATGCCATGAAGAAACAAATTCTTGGAATCTTGCATTTAGAAGACTAATGAAAGATGAGGAAATTGTCGAGTTTCAGAATATTTTGGGATTTTAAAATTCAAAACCTTCTCCTCTGACCAATTCCAGAATCTAGTCTATTGGTTCCTCAGGTTTATTTTAAGTAAAATCTTTGACTAATCATCTTGCTGGGCATTTGAATACTTCAGATATTTTGCAACGGAAAGTACCAATGTTTAAGTTGCAACAGTCTCTGTGTGCTTTGTCATCAGAATAGTGAATCTATGTTTCACATTTACTTTGAATGCGAATTTTCCTTGAAGTGCTGGTTCAAGCTATTTCAAATTTTTAATGTTTGTTGGGTGTTTTCCAACTGCTTTAAGGAAAACGTTGTTAAGCTTATGTTTGGGCCATTTTGATATCTAAAGTTTCTCTCTTTTGGCTAAATGCGGTTAAAGCTATCTTCTCGAATATTTGGTTCGAGAGAAATTAGAGGACTTTTGAAGACAAGTTTCTTGAATGGGGCGATCGTTTTGATTCTATTCATCTTAAGGCTTCATCCTGGTGCGCTCTTTCCAAGGCTTTTGAGGATTTTTCACTTTTTGATATTAGTTTGAATTGGCATGTTTTTATTTATCCTGTTTAAGTTGTTCTTTATTTTTTCGTTTCTTTAACAAGAAACAAAGCTTTTCATTGAATTAATGAAAAGAGAATAAATCTCAAGGATTACAAAACTCCATAAAGGGAGAAAATAAAGTCCAAAACATAAAGGAAATTACAACAGAAAAAAATTCATGCCAATTAAGACAGATCCTGATTAGAAGAGAATGCATAATGCTTAGCAAGGGAACATCAAGAAGAGGCTTTGACAAGAGTAAACACATTTAAAGAAAATGTGTTGTCGAGCATCCACATTTAAGAGACAAAGTGAGCAAACAGGTGGAGAAATACAATGTGAAGGTAATTTCCTTTGAAGCACAACGGAACAAATCAACGAACCATTTTTTTTTTTTTTTTTTTTTTTTGATAAGAAACAATTTCATTGATATGTGAAATTTACAAAAAGGATTCAAGATCCATGATGGTTACAAAAGGCTTTCCCAACTAACTAAAAGGGAAGCATATGAGTAAGTAGCAAAGAGAGATGAGAGTTTACACCAAGATATAGCATAATATATAACGAGATCAAAGAAAGCCTCAAAGGATGGCTCTTTTTCCTGGAAAACTCTATGGTTTCTTTCTTTCCAGATCACCCAAAAGAAAGCTCTAATTACATTCTTCCATAGCAAGGCTTTGACAGTCTTGAAGGGATGTCCCAACAAGACAATCGGGAGAAGATCCTTCACATTGCCAGGACAAATAAAATACCAACGGAAGGATTTAAAGATCTTGTTCCAGAATCACCAAGCAAAAGAACAGTACATAAAGATATGACTTTGTGATTCATCATCTGTTTTGCATAGAGAACACCACCCAGGGGATAGGGCCATGTAGGGCACGCGTCTTTGTAATACATCTTTGGTGTTGATGGCTATGTGAGCGAGTTCCCATAGGAAAAATTTAATCTTCTTTGGGTAATTATCCTTCCATATAGCTTTAGCCAAAGATGGTTCAAGGAGACAAGTGTTATCTCCCATGTCAGATAAAAGGGATTTTGTTGTAAAAACTCCATTGGGACTGAGGGGCCAATGCCAAGTGTCCTCGCTCTGTGAAAGGGTAACAGGCTCAAGGACAATACTAAGGTCTGCCCATTCGACGGCCTCGATGTCTTTCAAATTCCTCCCCAATCGAAGATCCCAGAAACGGTGATCATCACTCCATACTTCCTTAATTGTGGCCTTTTTGCAGTGTGAGAGACGATACAAATGTGGGAAACGGGTGGCCAATGGGGTGTTATTGATCCAATTATCATTCCAGAAAAGTGTATTACCTCCGTTCCCAATTTGGTGACAAATGCGGCTAGAGATGAGATTTTGTTGCTTGACAATATTTTTCCAAGGGCCTTTTGATTTAGCAAGAGCTATACAATTCGAGTGGGTGGGGGATCCATATTTAGCTTGTAACAACTTTCTCCACAAGGCATTTTTTTCATGATTGTATCGCCATATCCATTTTGCCAAGAGAGCTTTGTTTTTATCAATCATAGAGCTTATACCTAGTCCTCCATTATCAATTGGTTGGAGAATATTACTCCATCTGACAAGGTGTAGACCATTATTGTTCTTTCCCCCTTTCCATAGGAAATTTCTGAATAATCTCTCCATCTCTTGTCCAACTGTGTTGGGCAATTGAAATAAATAGATAGTAGGTAGGTAGATTAGATAATGTAGCCTGGAGAACGGTGAGTCTTCCCCCCCTTGGATGAAAAGGATGAGCCCGATGTTGAGAGTCTTCTTTCTATCTTTTCAATAATGGGAGCCCAAAAACCACGAGTTTTGTGGGTACCGTTGAGTGGTAAACCCAAATATGTATTCGGCCATCCTCCCAATCTACAACCATATTTCTGAGCAAAATTCTCCATATCGTATTGGTCCACATTGATGCCAAGAATCTCAGATTTGTGAAGATTGATGTTTTGTCCTGATGTCTGATCTTTGGAGTAGGATCTAGAGATGAAATATTTCCAAAATTTAAAGAAAACTTCTGGTATTTCCACCTGAAACCTTAATATCTGCAGGGATAAAACCACAAATGTTTTTTCTAACTTCAATTCGAGCAGCTGTACAATCCAGGAAGTTGAGAGTTTGGGAAGAGATACTAATCAAACCCCCAAAGCGTTCACCAATGGCTTCAAAGCAAGATCTTTTCTAGAAAGGCAAAGGTAAGTTTCTTATTGAAATTTAACCTCCATAGCCCACTATAACCTCTGGATGACTATGCTTAAAATTGGACCAGTTCTCAATTCTCAAATGTAAATCTCCAATCATCCTCCATTTTCCATCAAAGGTGACCCCAGAAAAATCATCCTTCAATTTCACCAAAGCCATCATCCAAGAAAGGATTAATTGAAACCTTATATTGAAAGTACTCCTCTAAAGCCTGCTGAACTGCCTTCCATGAATCATGCGCAAGGAGCCTAGTTACCACAAAAGTAGAACTAAAATTCATCTCCACTACTTCTCTTTCTTTTCTGACCCAAAAAGAGAAAGCAGTAACAGAATTTTTAAAAGTCTGAACATTAGGATGCTGAACAATCGCTGGTTGCCCTGATGAAATCTGAACCACTTCCGCAAAGCTCCTATGAGAAGACTTTTCATTAACCACTCCCATCTGAGAACCCCTCCTACCTCAGGATATGGATAGAGAAAGCTTTTGCTTAAACTGCAAATCTTCAACAATAATCATCTTGTTCTCACTCCAAATACAAAAAAAAATTATTACAGATGCAGCAACTCTTCACTTGCATGGCAATAAAAAAACAGGGCAACTTAATACCAAAAGGAACTAAATTTTTGATAACGAAATACATCATCCATAAACGAGCTTAGAACTAACCCCCAATGAATTAGTTTTAAGAAAGGAATGCGATAACCAGAGAGAGAAGGCACGGCCGATGGGCCCCATACATCAGAATGCAAAAGGGCGGAGGGAATTGAAACAAGAAGAAGATTGGAATTCGTAGGTCTTGCCCGTGTTTGGCCAGCTGGCTGCTAAACCAAGAAGAGAATGAAGAACTAGCAAATGCAGGAAGCAATTGAAGGCGTTCTAGTTTGTTCAATGTAGTCGAAGACCTAACAACCAACAAGAAGACCTCTAGTTGGCGAATTTGGAAGTAGGCCTCGCTTTTCAGAGCATCTCCCAACTCACACTGGTGGGGTGGGGGAGGTGCCGTGAAGATCTAAGAGTGTGAGCAGTACGAGCTGAAAGGCTCCCATACTGTTTGGAGGGTAGAGGGCATAGATGCCAACAAACCTGACCCCTATGGCCCTATCTATCGTCGTAGAAGCTGTTCCTAGGAAAAAAGCTGGAAAATATAGTGATAGTGACTGAATGGCAGAACTCTGATTAAAGAAATCTGATGAAGGTGAAACCGATTCACTACTTTGAACTATGCGGATGAAGGCTGGAAACGAGATGAGGGGCAAGGGCAGGAAGGGGAGGAGAGAGGACTTCCATCTGTCTTTTTTTTAGAAGGTAACAGATTATATGCGCTTCATAAGCTCAAAACTAAACCTTCTAGGAAGTATTTTTTACTGCATTCCTGCATTTTCTTTATTTTATTTTTTCGTTTTTGTTTTCTCCTTTATGGAGTTTGTATTTTGGAGCAATGGTCTCTTTTCATTTCTTCAATGAAAAGTATTGTTTCTTGTCAAAAAAAATCACCAAAATATTTAAAATGAGAGAAACCTCAAATCGAAGACAAGTTATTATTTTTATGTCTAGAAGCATTTCAAATTGTCCAAGACTTCCAATTTATTTACTAGATAGCTGGGTAAAGAGTTTGAATTAACTCACCGATTCTTCTTCATGGTGCACGTCAGGCCACTTATATATACTATATGTCCAATGCCTACCCTTCCCAGCGACCTTTACAAGAGGAGGCACAAAGAAAAGAAAAAGGAAAGAGGAACTCAGAAAATGAGTAGAAGTATATGTGATGAGAAGTTTTTGTTATTTGAAGAGCTATGTAAAAGTCAGACTCATAAACTGAAATTAGAAGTTAGGCAAAGAAAATGTCCATACCAAGATCTCACAAAGTGTAACTTTGCCAAAATTCCTCCGGTGTTATCTTCAATTCTCATAGAGAAAACAGCTTCTGTGGTATTTCTTTCATTAACTATATCTAAAATGATACCATATAAGCTAATGCCAGTCATCTTGTCTTGAAGGTCGATCACAAAAGACTGTAAACTTCACAAATAGCATGAAAAATTAAGATTCATCTCCATAAAGATTAACGAGACAGACTTCAAGATGAAAGGAAATTAAAGAATCACAATTCAAGTAATTGCAGTTAGTTGTTTTGCAAACAAAGAAAACAAAAGCTTGGATGATAGGGGATCTGAACTTTAATACTGTAGCATTGTGACCTGTCATATATAATATGCAAGTGAATCGTTCTTAGAATTTTAACATCAGAACTGTGTATGGCACAGATTGGCTTTTACTTTTTGCATCTTGTAGAATCTGAAGTTATGAATTTGATAATACAAAAGGATGGCAAAAAACTGACAGGAGGCTAAATAAGTAGGACCAGTCTGAATCCATTTACGATATAACCAGAGTCAGGTATAGATGACACATGTGTATGGAACTGTACATGGAATAATGGGGTTGCAAGAGACATTATAAATGTCAAGTGTCCGTTGAACTACTATCTAGTTATTCAAGAAAAAGAAAAAGAATACAAATGCAATCCACACATTAAGATTATGATTAGAAGTTAAACTCACCCGAAAAGGATAATTACTAAAATCAATTGTCCCATGTGAATCGCAGGGCAAGGAAACTTGAGAAACTCGGGGACCCTGAGTAGGATACGACGTACTGGGCGTCCTTGAAGCTTGGTTTATATTCTGTGTTAAAACACATACCTGTGTAGTAAAATATTTACATATTAATGGGATCCAAGAAACAGAAAAGTGTTTTAAGTTTGTGCGTGCGTGTGTGTATGGTGTGGGGGAGGTGGGGATCTACAACACACTTGCTCCTCATGCTGAATGCAAGGCACCAAATATAACTGTGTTGCACTACCATATTCAAGACAAAGTTCATCACTTGTTCCCATGCCATTCTCGTTTACAGTAGCAATATATGGTCTATCAAGTGCAAGCAAGCTACCAACACTGTTGAAATGAGAACTGTTATGTGATATAATTATATAAGAATATTCTTGAATAATTAATATCAACTTAAAAGATTCACCTTAAAAGATTGGCTAGTATCACCTGTTCACCCCATAAGAGAAACTTTAACTTGAAACCATCATTATCAACAAGAATAATTTGTATCATCTGTAAGCCGTTAGTCTTCTCATGAATTTCTATTGGACCAATAGACTCAATCCTGCAAATATTGAAGATAAGGCAACCATTATTTAGCTCATTATTGGACATCCAAAATCCATCCTCTGTGAAAACTGATTTATTTGGTCAATTCAGCCTCTAAAGTTTAAGTATTGTGACCATTTTAGGGAGGAGGAAAAAAAAAAAGAAGACCAACATCATACATTCAGCTCATAGCAGGTTAAGAAACCAGTTTAGATAGAGATGGATAAAACTAGAGAAAAATTGTTATATCTTGCCTTGCATATAATGAATATGTGGTCCCTTTATTGACGGCATCAAGAGAAACAGAAGAAAAGGAATCGGAACAAAATTGAGCTCCTAGAAGTATTACATCATCGTCCTCTTCCTATAATAAATAGAAGATACTAACTGCGTATAAGCAAGAGAAATTTAATATTGATTCCGGTAGTTAGAAAAACCATTTTTGACAACCTCATCTAACAATATGATAAGGTATTCAGTTGGTAGAAGTCGTGGATGACCAGATCCGCCACTGGCAGCACGAAGATAGCATCCAGTTAAAAATATTTGCCTCCCTTTCTTCAGAATCCCATCCACTAAGTCATAGAATCTGCAATCAAAAATTCCTGTTTTACTTGTTCTTCCATGAAACATGAAGATCGCAAGTTCTGTGCATTTTGTAGAGTCATAACACAACCTCAAATCAAGATGAAAATACGAAGATGGAAGTTGATGTTTGGGAATAAAAACTAAAAAAAAAAAGGAAAAAAAGAAAAAGAGTGATACGGGCATATACATCTGAGTCTATAATAAACACTGCTTATATGCAAAAAAAACCCAGCATTCATATCCAGCAACTGTATCCTTGGGTTCACAACCTTAATTGAACAGGATTTGTTCTACAGGTTGTACAACTGTATCCTTGAGTTCTAAAAAAACTTAGCATTCAAATCTAGGCCTTCTCTATTGCTTTGTAAACAGGCATTCAATGGCATACATTCAAAGATAGTAGGCAATAAAAAGAGTAAATTACTGCAATGGGGATTTGGAAGAATACCGAGTTAGGAAGAAGGAAGTTGTTCTTTTAAGATAGATTTAAAAAAAGCCTTTGATAATGTTCCTAGGAATTCTTGGATGAGGTTATTGATGATAATAATAATAATTACTATTTAAAATATAAAAAAAAAAAACCTTGGCTTTAAATGAAGAACATAGGTTGGGAATTTTCTTCGATCAACTAATTTTTCCATCTTGATTAATGTTAATCCGAAGGGGCAAATTTTTGCAATCAAGAGAATTTGATAGGGCAACCTTTTTCTCATTGCTTAATTACCTTTGTGGTAGATGTTCTTGTTCTCCATCATTTAATAATTAGAGGAATGGAAAGGACCTCATTGAAGGTTTCAAGATCATAAGGGATTGTATCCATCTTACTCGTGTACAATTTGTTGATGATACTATTTTCTTTTATTCACGAGATTAGGAGTCATTCTGGAGCTTAACTAAGATTTTGTGTGTTCTTGAGTTGATGTTGAGGCTTAAAGTAAATAGGAACAAGTGTTTCATAGTAGGTGTTAATTGCAACAAGGTTAAACTAAGGAGGAGAGATCATTTGTTCGGTTACAAGGTTGCCCTTTTTCCTATGGTATATTTCAGCATGCCTTTAGGTCATACCCTAGAGTTTATTATCCTGGGACTGCTAGTTTATAACATTTAGAACATCTCAGCTTGGAGGAAGGCCTTTTTCTATAAAGAAGTAGGCTCACTTTAATCCAGCCAATGTTGAGTGGTACCCCATTGTACTTTTCATCTCTTCACAAACTCAAGGTTGATTAAGGAGAAGTTGGAAAAGGTCTCAAGAGACATTTTATGGGAAGTGGTTGAGGAGGGATGTGGGTGGCATTTTGTAATTAGAGTTTTTTGTCAAAACTTGTGAGGAGGGTGGTGTGCAGATTTGAAATTTTAGGAGTAAAAGATATTCTGTCTAAAATGGTTATGACTCTAACATTTGGGTTTCTAAGTCAAGATCTATGGGCACTTTTTGGAACCCTATAGAAGGTGATCTTTCAATGTCTTCTCAGCTTTCTTCTTCTTTCTTCTTTTTTTTAAACATTTTGTATGGATATAGAGTTCAATTTTTGGAGGACCCTTGGCTTCAAAAAGATCCCTTAAATGTAGTTTCCCCTTTATTTTATAGCCCTTTTCAAAATTCTCTGATTCTCTTGATAGTTTGATCAAAATGTGAGTCCCCTTAGTTTTTGCATAGCTTTTTTCAATTGAGATAGACGAGTTAGTCTCTCTCCTTTCTTTGATCCAGTCAATCAATTTTTATTCAAATGTACCAATTGTTGAGTGTGGTCTATTGATCCTTCAAATTGTTGAGTGTGGTCTAGTCTATTGATCCTTCAAATGTACCAATAGACGAGTTAGTCTCTCTCCTTTCTTTGATTCAATCAATCAATTTTTATTCAAATGTACCAATTGTTGAGTGTGGTCTATTGGTCTATTGATCCTTCAAGTGTCTTCAATAGCTTGTCTTCGTACATTCAATTGGTTTCATCTCCTTCTGTGCTTTCTATTTCTCTAAATTGTGGAAGCTAACAATTCCAAAAAAAGATTACATTATTTTTGGTTTGTAGCTCAGGAGAGAATTAACACCTTATACCTCATGCATAGAGCCTCTACTCTTGTCCTTGGTTTGAATTGGCGTGTCAGGTTCAAGTGCAATGCAAAAGATCTTAATCACTTACTGTGACTATACCCTTTTGCTTTCGAAGTGTGGGTTGTATGAGGCAGACATTTGATATTTCTATTATTCAGAGGTCAGGAATTCAAGGGATGATGAAGTCATTTTGAATTCTTAGTTCAAGGAGAAAGGTAATACGCTTTGGCAAGCTAGTTTTTTCATCATTCTATGGCATATTTGGGTGGAAAGAAACCCAACTTTCATGGGGTTAGATAGCTTGTAGGAGGAGGTGTGGGGTTTTGTGCATGTTAACGTTTCTTTTTCGGTCATACCTCGAAACTTTTTTGCAATTACCCTTAATTATTTAAACTTTTTCTCGTGTTCCTCGCTTTTAGCTGGCCCTTATTTTTCTTTTTTGGCCTCTGTGTTCATTCTTCAAATGCAAGCCGGTTTTTTCAAATTAATATGTCACAGAAAGAGTGCAGTGCAGTAATAGATTAGTACTGAAAGGATCTTCTAACTAAGCAAACAAATGGCCATTCAGAATATATTCATTCCAAATGGTTTTATTGCATGAACCATAGATCATAAAGGTAGCAGCATACGTAGTAAATGGTTTACCTACGATGGAGATAAAGATCAATCGTATTAGAGCTCCAAAAATCCCCCAAAGTAAGCATGTGTATATTTGTACCTTAAGAAAATCATGTTGATAAAAGATTCAGATCCTTGTCTGTAATGACATCTAAACAGTTGAACTAGGGAAACAACACCTGAACTTAAGTAGTTCCAACATATAAAAATAAATGAAAGTTGTCCCTGAAGAAAGATCTATATCTTATTGAGTAATCTAACAAGTACTATGAATCCATATGTTTCAGTTTCTGCAACCCTTTCCTCAAGCTACAAATATACTAGCTTTTCAAGTCATGTATAACTGATTTGGAAGTGCAGCATCAAGAACATTGCTAAAATTAAAATCATCAGCTTAAAATGGGAGATAGAAGTACCTGGAAGAATAAACTCTTCAACAATTACAGCTTCCAAAACTCTACTTAAAGATAGGAAATTCTTCTCATATATGGAGTCAATAGTAACTGTTTTCGGGAGCTTCTTTCTCCTATTCTTCTTCTTCAACTGATTAATACATTCAGGTATTTTCTTGGGAGCCCCAACTCTGTGTTGCTCATACCAGGCCTTCAAAACAAAATCAGTAGCCAAGTAACTGTCTTGTAGAATAGAACTGTGAAAGGTTAATTTAGATTATCTTAGTTGGTAACTAGAAGTGGAACCATTTTTATTATTTTTTATTTTATAAGAAACATCAGAAGTGGAACCAGTCATTGTTTATATAAAACATTTTGTAACTATCCTTTTTCAGATTTACTGAAGACCTACAATATCTATCAACTACTGTGCTTTGTCTTCTCCATCTAAATCAGGCGCAATCCTTTGACCCCTTAACATTAGGGTTAGGTGTAGTTGTTCAAGGGTATAGATAACTTTGTCTGGTTTTACCAACCATTCACCATATTAACTCTCTCCAAGATGCCGCATTATGCACCATTACTTCAACTAAATCACTTTCATCCCAAAACATCGACACCAGACTTTCATGGCTAATCCCAACTCCCACCACTAGGAAACCTGGTGAATCAGGTTACATCAGTGAAAATAATTTTATGCTTTGGCAAAAATGTATTCTTCCTATGCTAACGAGTTACAAACTATAGGGCACTTGACAGGAGAGATAAGGAAGTCCAGAATGCATTTTCCTCCTAGAGAAGAAACGAATGCCTTCATCACCCGTGGATTTCTTATTCCCAATTCAGAATATGAAGGGGAGGCAACTGAACATTTCTCACTTGGATAATTGCATAACGGACAGTTGAAATAGCCTCTCAGCTGATGAGATACTGAACTGGAAAGGAACATTGAGATGACACTAAAAAGCTGTGTGGGGTCAGGGTCCAATCTAGATCACTCGAGGTTGGCCCACATGGTGATGCCTAATACTTAAAAACCCAATAGGACTACAATTGGATCAAGAAATTTTAAGGAGACGTCAACTTCAAGAGCTTAGAAGCAAGCTATGAGCACCGAGTATTCATCTCTCATTTAGAATAAATCATGGGATCTTCTTCTCCTCACTACGAATGACTTGGTAATAAGTGGGTGTATAAAATAAAAAGGAACTCAGATGGCCTACTGCTACAAATTCAAACTTGTAACCAAGAAATTCCATTAAACTCGTGGAATCTTTAGTCTAATTGTGTAACATTCAACAATTCAGGGAGTCCTCACTTTGCAGTTACCTTTGATTGGAAAATCAGGAAATTAATATAATTTTTTCCATTTGATTGCTCAAAGTTTCTCTAAAACCGAAAAAAGAAACCTTAATGAAGTTTGAATTCACAGTACCTGCGAGAGCTCAGATAGCAAAATCGCAGGGGTAACAGAACTCGAGTAGGCGATACAAGTTCTGAGGACCCGAGAGGCGATCCAACTCCAACCCGGCGTATTGGTCTCCATGCCATTAACATTAGGAACGAAGCCTTCTTCGTCTTCGAATGCTAGCACAGACCTCGCGTAATCGACAAATTTAAGAAACGGATCATCATCTTCCTCTTCCTGAAGCCGTCGGCGATCATCTAACTCCATGGCTGAGTTTCCGCCGGCGTCGTCCGTGTTGAAATGTCGACCCCGAGAAGAAATTCTTGAGAATCACCGAGTTCAATTCAAGTTCACACCCAGTTTAAGCCATTTCTGCGCCCTAATTTTGAGGTTCATTTTTCAGCGGGAAGAAGATTGGCAAATTGGCGCGGATTTCCATGGCATACAATACGTGTAAGTTTTAAATTCTTTTAAGTCGCCTTTGGCATTTAGAGTTGAATTTGACGGAGTTAGTTTGTCAATGAATTCAAAAGTTTATGTTTGGATTGAGTTAATTAAGAGAGTTTGTATTTGGGGTGGAGAGTTGAATTGAGTTGTCAGGAGTATCTGATCTAATTTTTTTGTAACATGAAATAGATTGATTTTTAGTTGGCTGTTTTTATTTTTTCCAATCATTTATCTAGAAAATATATTTTCTCAATTTTCCAACACTAAATTCAGATGTCCACTTCAAAAAAACAATATATTTCAACATTGATCTTTTAAAAAAAAAACATCATTCTTTATCTTTCTTTTTTTAGAAATTGACTTCTTCCAAACTATAGATAATGTAATCTTGTTTTCTCTTTCTGCTACACATTGAATTTCTTTCAATTTATAAAAATCAAATATTTGCATTATATATTGAACTTCTTTCAATTTATAGAAATCAAATGTTGCATTCTCTATAACAACAAATAGCAATTAATGAATGGAAAAAAAAAACAATGTACTTGTATCTTTTTTTCTTTAAACACAAATTGAACTTTTATCAAAATATAGAAATCTAAGGTTTCATTTTCTAAATACACATTGAACTTATTTAAAAATTACAAATGAAGACTTTTTTATGACATTCTTCATTATGAGGGAGTTTTGTTTATAAAAAATACATTGACCATTACGTATTCTTTTTTTTTTGTGCAAATGAACATTGTTTGTTTACATTTGTTTAAAAACATGTACAAAATTGAACATCTTTGAAAAAAAGAATGCCAGTATTTTACTTTTTCAAGATAACAAGAAAACGACAATATTTTTCAACATTTGTGTCATGTAGAGTGGAATATTCACAAAATATTTGTAGGTCATCAAGGGACTATTTACATGATTCACAAAATATAAGTAATGGCCAACAATTGGTCGAGTTAGTAAGTTCGAAGAAAGATTGTTGGAGCAAAGAGTCAGACCAACTAAGTACATGTGCATTTCATATTATTTTGAACCATGAGAGTGTCGTCGATCGCTAGGAATTGTTGCCGGCGATAGTTACCGGAGACAGTACCGTTAGTTGCTGGATATGGTCGCCAACAATTGTCGTCGATCGTCGGAAAAGGTAGTCAGATGTGGCCGTCAGTTGCTGCATATGGCCGTTAGTTGTCGAAGAAGGTTGCGGGAGGTGGTCGTATGTCGCCGGTCATCGAAGAATGTCGCTAGAGGTGGCTGTTAGTAGCCAAAGAAGGTCATCGGCGATGGTCGCTGGTCGTTGAAGAATAGGTGATAAAATATGTTAATAGGGTTACTGTACAAGTCGGTAGATTTAATATCCTAACACTGTAGCAAGTCGGTAGAGTTGAGTTTTTTTTTATGGAGAGTTAATTTCTAGGCCAAACGGTGAGTTGGGTTTAAAACCCAACTCAACTCAACTCAACTCAGTGGGTTCAAACGCCTCCTAGAAAACTTGCATAAAATTAAGGGTGTGCTTTGTACAAATAGTTGAGTTGAGTTAAATTGAGTTAGTATATTTGTGGAGTTCATTTATTTATAGAGTTAATAAATCTGTGTTTAGAGTGCAGAGTTGAGTTGAGTTAATTTAACAAGTTTGTGTTTGGAGCGCAGAGTTGAGTTATTAAGTCAAGGTATTTGGTGCAGTTTTTTATAACTTGAAGAAGCCTGATTTTTTGCTGACTGTTTTTGTTTGCTTAATTTTTTTTCTAACCATTCAACTAAAAATATATTTTTTCAACTTTTCAACACTTAATTGAGATGTCAACTTCAAAACTTCGCACATATTCTACAACTTTTTGCATGTAACCATTGTACTTGAGGTAGACAAAATTCTCTTGTTTCATACGAACAACAAAATGACAATATATTTCAACATTACTAGAATGTATGAGTGGAATATTCACATCCATTCATTGATATTGATCTTTTTGAAAAAAAAAAACTTCATTGTTTATCTTCATTTTTTTAGAAATTGACTTCTTCCATACTATAGACAATGTAACCTTATTTTCTCTTTTTACCACACATTGAACTTCTTTTAAATTATAAAAATCCAATGTTTCATTCTTTATTGCAACGCATGGCAATTGATTAATTAAAAAAAGGCAATGTAGGTTTTTTTTTAAACACAAATTGAACTTCATTCAAAATATAAAAATCCAAGGTTCTATTTTTTAAACACACATTGAACTTCCTTCAAAATTACAAATGAGGTACTTATTATGATTTTTTTCAATTACTAAGGTTTTCATTAGGAAGGAGTTATTTTATTTTATTTTATTTTGCAAAGGACAATTTTTATTAACATTTGTTTAAACATATGTATTAAATTGAATATCTTTGAAAAAAAAAAAGAATGTCAGTATTTTACTTTTTCAAGATGTAAAAAAATGACAATATATTTCAACATTAGTGTCATATAGTAGTGAAATATTCAAAAAATCTTAGTAGGCCATCAAGGGCCTATTTACATGATTCACAAAAAATAACTAAGATTCACAAAAAATAATTATGGTTCACAAAAAATAAGTAATAGGGAAATGCATGGACCTTTTTTAAATAATTTCATTGTTTTTTTTTTAAAGTACAAATGCCCACTATTTTTTTGTTTTTAAACAAACTTGTATTATGAGATTTTTAGAAAAAAAATTTTTTTGTAGGAAGTATGGAAATGCATGGACCTTTTTTTAAAATAATTTCACTGTTTTTTCCTCCTTTTTTTAAGTGCAAATGCCAATTGTTTTTTCTTTTTAAAAATACTTGTATTATGAGATAATTTTTAATTTTGCTTTTAGGAAATAGGAAATGCATAGACTTTTTTAAAAATAATTTCACTATTTTTCTTGCTATTTTTTTTAAGTACACATGTCAATTTTTTTTTTAAACGCACATGTATTATGAGATTCTATTATTCTTATTATTTATTTTTTTGTAGGAAGTAAGGAATGCAAATGTTTTTTTAGGTAAATATGTCTATTGGAATTACCATGTAATTTTTACAAATACACTCTTTTCTATTTTTTTTACTACTTCCATGCTTGACAAAATTGTAATGACAAAAAATAGCAAATAACTAATTTATCAAAAACGGTTTCATTGATTAATGTTAGGTTTAAATTTAAATAAAGTTATCAAACTATAAAATTTTGTCGACGACATTTGAATACTAAAATAGAATATTCAAATTCATCAACATGGCCAATGAAATATCAATTGTGTATAAAAATTTCTGAAGGAAAATAATAACAAACCACATACTTCAAACATTACAACAAAAATTTCAAATAAATATACACACAAACAATGCCCAACACTTATAAAATATTTGTTGCTCAGCAGAGTGAATGTAATTTTTCAATAAAAACACTTCTAATGTGCAAGTGTACACAATCTAATGCAGCAAGTGATAAATATATTTTATATTGTTCTCCTCAGGGATTAGTTAAATGAAATTTACAATGTTTGGGTTGATTTTAGTGAGTTGAAGGTAACCAACATAAATTTGTGCAACTAAACTTAAATGACATAAAGTAAACACAATGCTCAAAAGTATGCTTGAATAGCTAAAGAGACAATAGAGGCAGTAACATAAGTTTTAAACCAAAGCAGTAAAAAGGGGATTGAATTAGGGGTGAAATTATGCTTCACCAAACTTAATGTTGGAGCTCTAAACTTGCTTCAACACCCAAAACAACTAAACTCACGAAATCTTCCCAAATTTTCTTGCAAATGGATGATTAATTCCCATTAAACACCCTAAATCAGCTCCAAGCTGTAAACACTAGGTGAGTGACTATGCCTAATCTCCTCAATCACCTGAGAGCAAACTCTTAATTAGAACTAGTGTTATGCTTTGAAGTCGGTTTACTCTTCCCTTTCCCAAGTTGGAATAAACAATGCTAAGATGAGGTGACCAATCAAATCTCAGCTAAACAGTAAAACACAAAGCATAAGAGTGAAGAAATTGCAAGAAATTACTCATTCATTAAACTCGAATCAACATAATATCCCCTAATTCTCACCCCAAGGGTGATTAGTTCATACTAAGCATAAAAGAAAGCAATAAAACAGTGATTACAACTCCTAACATAATTAAAAACCCTAGTTACAATGTAAAACAATACAATAGAAAAGAAAAAGGGAGAAATAACAGATAAGGAAAGCTCAATAGCTCTTCCTTGATGGTTCCAGCTTCCTTCCAGAAGAAGAACACCTCCCAATATGGATCTTCTTCTCCTTTCTCAAGATTCTCCCTAAAGTTGTCTTTCCTTACCCTAAACGACCAAACAAGCTTTTATATCCCTTCCTTATTGAAATAAGGGCTGAATAGACAAGGTAAGGAGGTCTGGCAGCTTCTCATTGGTTCTCAACAGCTCACATGGTGAAAAATTGTCCAGTTCAATAAATGAAATATCTCACACGTGCCTAATTTGCACTCTGATATCAGAAAATGCTCTAGTTTGCTTGATCCTTCAACATTTGTATAGTTCCAGTACTCCAAAGCTTAGCTTTCCACACTTAGCCATTTTCAACCTACCAAAAGCAACTGTAAGACCAAAAACAATATAATTCAGCAAGGAAATGCACTTCAATGGCCTAAAGGTACTTCACAGTTACTTTGTGACAACTGATACATGAAAGCACCAAATCATGGGGTTTTTAAAAGCTAAAATAGTAAAAAATGCATAAGATACTAAGGAATAATCACATTAAAAGCTCAATCATAGCCCTTATTCTAAGAGCTAACAATATCCAATGTCTATAAATATAACAACAAGAGAAGGAAATGGCCACAAAACCAAAGTGTATACAAAAGTTTCAAAAAAAGGAAAATAATAACTAAAACACATACCTTCAACATTACTTACAAAATTTCAAATGAATATACACATAACTAATGGCCAAAATTATAAATCCAATGTCTATAAGTAGAACAACAAGATAAGACACGGTGACATATAAACAAAAAGTGTACAAGGGAAAAAAACACATTTTGAATTATAAACATATGAACCTCAAACTAATGTATTGGATAGTATTGGTTTGGGCTTGCACATAATCCAAATAATTAGTTAGATACAAAGGGAGGTACAACTTAAACATGGAACTTAAAAATGCTACATTAAACCTAGAAGGGTTTATCTTAGGTGGATCGGAATGAGTCTTTCAGTCCTTGAACGTGCAAAAGTGGATGTTATGGAACTGAAAAGCAAAGATAGACACATTAGTATTTAAAAGAATGCATAAGGAAGCCTTGAAATGTAACATACCTTGACACTTAGTCTGACTATTCTTGTAGAGTGTCACCTATTACCAGTAGGAATGAATTAGGAACGTGTGAATGAAAAACAAAGGCAATAGAACTCACTCACTGAACTACAAGTAGGAAATAGGCAGTGGAGGATTTTCAAATGATACAACGTAAGGCCAAATGATATATAGGAAGAGGAGGTGGTTGTTCCCACCTATCTCTATTTAATTCAAAGTGGGAATTTATGGCAATCAATTCATTCACCTTAAACCAATAAGGGTAGTTGAGCAATAGTAAGCATTTTGTGGTTGACCATAAATGAAATTGGTGGTTGAGAATTGAAATAAGAGCAATAAATGAAATAGATAAAATTTAATTATATTAAAAAAAACGTGCCATAAATGCCTATCATGATAATCCAAACAGAGAAGACCAACAATCCAAATTAATCACACCAACAACTATAATCAGACAAATCAAAATAGGAAAAATCGGCCTTAGGTATACACTGAATTCATTCATGCCAAAAGAAAATCAGTATGTAAGTAAATGGACAGAAGAATGAAACATAAAAAAAAAAATGGACAGAAGTTATACACAACCAAAAACCAAAATGAACTCAAGTGAATGGAAGTAAAAAATGAGATCAGTATGCAAGGAAACGTATGAATAAAGAAAACGTATAAACAGATATTCAAACAAATAAGAATAGGAAAACCGGCTTCAGAACTACATTGGAGTCATTCATGTGAAAGAAGTAATTTGCATACTGATTCGACCATCCACATAAAACGAACAAGGCAAAAAAGACAGAACACAAGTTAATGAGAATCGAAATTAACTAAACTCATCAGGCGAAATTAGTATGCAAGGGAACAAGGACATCAACCAAGTAAGTATGGAAGATAAAGTAATCTGTATGCAAGGATAAATAATAGGACAAAAACCATGGATTTTTTTATTTTTTTTATTTATTTTTTATTTTTTGTAAAAAAATTATCAACAACAGGTTAAGAGATAGAAAAAATGTAAGAAGAGTAGTCCCAAATGTTCATCATCAATCGGAAGGGAAAGAGGACAAACCTGTCAACAAAGTAGATTCGGCTCCCCCCACCAAGCTCCAATTTGGTAACCAAGTCCTCTACAAAGAATTTTCTCGTTCATTCGCTCAGATCAAACACGTATTCAATCGCACAATCCCTATTCGGAGACAAGGTTGGTAGTGAATGAGGGGATGGTCCAATACATGAGGAAGAGCATAGAAATTGACAAGGGACTTGAGGAAGAGAATTAGTTTGGTACGGCAAAGGGAGTGAGGGGAAAGAAAGTAAATCGGCAAGGGTTTACGAATCTGGAAGAAAAAAAAAAAGAACATGAGGTCGATTCAAGGGTAAAAAAGGAGAAGACAGACCGTCTTCATCGAGGGTTAGGGTTCAGATTTTGAAGTAAAAAATGAAGAAGAATAAGGGAGAAGGTGAATGAGAAATAGGTTTGTATATACCTTGACAAATCGAAACCCTAACCCCCTTTTGAAAACTAGATCGAACCCACCTCCATTGAAGAAAGATGGAGAAAAGAGAGGTTTGAGAGAGCTGAAGGGAGAGAGAGTGTGTCGTGTGAGGCATGAGAACGCATAATGGGAAATGTGTGCAGAGTTGGCAAAACGTGTGGAGTTCTACAGTTGCAAGGAGTTTAAATCTCAGCTCCCCAAACACCATTTGGGCTTTTTTTACTAACCCAACCCAAGTGGGCGCCCCAAACACCTCTTAAAAGAGTGATTAGAGAAAGAAATATTTGTTTCTTTTTTTTGTTAAATTACAGGTTTAGTCCATGAACTTTTAAGTTTGTGTATTTGGTCATGAACTTTAAATAGTGTCTAATAGGTCTCTAAATTTTCAATTTTGTGTTTAATAAATCTCTAAACTTTAAAAATATCTAATAGATCCCTGAACTTTCAATTTGTGTCTAATAGGTCCCTGACGTATTCGATTTTTTAAAATTAACTGATCAAATAGATATAAAATTGAACTTTATGTCTAATACGACCATAAACTTTCAATTTTGTGTCTAGTAGGTCCGGAATTTTTTAAAAATGTTGAATAGGTCAAGGACCTATTAGACACTAAATTAAAAATTCAGGGACCTATTGGACACAAAATTGAATGTTTAAGGACCTATTAAACACTTTGTAAAATTCAGGGACCTATTAGATACTTTTTAAAGTTTAGGGACCAAATATACACAAACCTAAAAGTTCAGGGACTAAACTTGTAATTTAACATTTATTTTTTTAATTTTTAGTTCGGCAAAAGTGAGAAATTGAACCATCTACATCTCAGTACATACTTGGTGTAGCACGAAAACGAGTTAATAATTCAAACAACATTTGGGAATGGGAGGATTCAAAGCTCTTGGTACGGGTTCTTGGTAGAGGGGGCACATGCCAATTACCATTGAACTATGCTCACTTTGGCGTATCAAATTGAGTTAGTGGTTAAAACGTCTCTACTTTTAAAACATAAATGAAATATAATTCAACTAGCTAAGATATTAGTAATCTCTCTTAAATATTGTAAATTTGAATCGTTATTGACTTGTATTAATTTAGCTAAGATATTAGTAATCTTTATGTACCACAACACGTGCCACTTTTATATTGTGATGCTTAAGAACCGTGAAACAATAATCACAATTCTTAATGTATTGGTGTCATGGCAACCCATGCAACACTTTTCAACTCTTCTAATGTCAACGCTAGCTCTTTTATGAATGTTACCAAATAATACTTTAATTAAGGGACAATTGTATATATGGCAATCTTGTTGGGATTTATGCCCTAAAGCCTCGTAATTAATGATTTATTTAATAATTAATAATAATTTTGATTATTTTATTTGCAATATAATATTATCCATTATATGAAAAATCCAAGGTTATTAGTGTAATCTTGAACAGTATGTAGTTGACATACAAGATGATCATGTTGAAGAAATAACCTAAAGGATCATAGTATATGGATAAAGTTGGGTGCTTTATCCTGGTAACACTATTGATACGACCCACTTTGTAATAGTTACAAATGATTTGATCCAAATCATTCATGTGGAGACATGTGAGTGGGGGTATCTTATACAATGAGTTTATGTAAGACTGGACCACAAAATATTTAATCTCTCTTTATAAATCCATTAATTTAGAAGATTAATATTTCATCAAGATGATCATATGCGACTCGATCTTAATCCTGAGTGAGTTATGAACTCCTGTCTGTGAAGGCTTGTCCTTTGATTTGCATAGGTGAGAGTGGCTTTTGTAGCCAATTCAATATGTCTACTATTTTGGGGACTTGACCAAATAGGGAGTTGGGAACAAAATCTCACAAGGTGGAATTCACTCTTTCACATATAGGGTAAGTAGATGAGTAGTTCCCTTAAATGCTGATTTCGGGACTTGAACAATGGGGCCTCACCCTCTCATTGCCCTGAGAGGGACTTAGTTTATAATTAGATTATAAACATATTGTTCATTAGAGGATCAGTGGTACTTAAAGTGCAATATGTAATTATAGGGGTAAAACGAACTTTTGACCCAATTGTAATTATGAACAACCCGTGAAGGATCGATTTGCATGTAATGATTATATCTATGGACACAACTTGTTCTACAGTGCATACGAGTGCAACTCTAAGTCTATAGTGGAGTGACCTATAGTTAATGAATAAAAATTAATTAATTAAAGAGTTTAATTAATTGATTTTGTATCATTGGAGCATGAAATTTGTAGGTCTATAAGGTCTCCTTGCTAGCTCATAATAACACTAAAATATCAATTTAGTTGAAAGAAAAATTTGAAATGTTCAAATTATATTTAATATATTAGATATATTAAATATATAAGAGGAAAATATGTTTATTGTATTTGATACATTAAATATTAAAATAATTAATGTATATTAGATACATTAGATAAAAGATATTTATAGAATTTGAATAATATTCAAATAAATAAATATCGTAAGAGATTTGAATGAAATTCAAATAAATATAAGATATATTTTAATATATTAGATATTAAAATATAATATTTTAATTATGACAAAGATTTTCCCTTGGTCTTTATAAATAGGACCATTGAGTTGAGTCATTAGACACAACACATATCTCTTTAACAGAGAATTAGAGAATTCTCTCTAGACCTATTCCTCTCCAATCCCTTGTGAATTTTCTTTCAAGAGACTCCCACAAGCTTTGGTCATGTGTTCGAGTCATAGTCAAGAAAATTTTATGGAGGAGATAAAGATCCGCCAGAAATATTCTTCATAATATTTATGTCAAGTATTTATTGCTTAACCTTAATTTTTTTGTTTAATTCTAAATAAGATCAAAGACGATCTAATGTTTCCGTTATCGGAGTGAAACGTTCATTCCTTCAAATCTAACATAAAATAATAGCAAATCTAGCACAATCTAAAAGTATTTATAAATATGGCAAAATTTTAAGTCATATCAGCATCTAACATTAACTGAGGTCTACCACTAATAGACCTATTAATGACTGAAGTCTATCAATGATAGGTGACTATTATTCATTATTTGCATGCTCGTTTGCTATTATGTTTATTACTGATATACTATATCAATAGAATATAAAATGGTATATGAATAATACTTTACTTCATTTACTATTACATGACTGTTTACATGTTCATTTTCGCGTAGGTTTATTATGGGTATACATTTTATCAATAAAATAAAAAATACTATATCAATGATATATAGCTTTTTTTTTTTTTTTTAATCTATGATTGTCTATATGCTCATTTATTATTAGATTTATCACTGATATGCCATATCATTAGAATTTTAAAAAATGGTATATCAATAATATTTGAAATTGTTTTTATCTATGATTGTTTGCATGCTCATTTGTTACAAGGTCTATCATTGATTTATCATATCAATAGATTAAATAAATTTACCTTTTATTTTTTATTAGTGATTATGTGCATTATCATTTACTTGTTATTAGGTCTATCGTTGATACATCATATCAATAAATACAAAAAAGATATATTAGTAATTTTTAGATTTGTTATCTATAATTATTTGCATGCTCATTTACTATTAGTTATATCATTAATAACTATATCAATAGAATAAAAAAATGTATATAAATAATATTTCACTTAGTTTCTACTAATTGTTGTTTGAATCTTATTTGCTATGAGGTCTATTATTAATATACATTTTTTTTAGTTCAACAATATTTGGGGGTAAGGGAGATTCGAACCTTTGACCTCTTGGTTGAGGGCATTTGTTATTAGGTTTATTACTAATATACCTTATCAATAGGAAAAAAAAGGTATATAAGTAGTATTTAATTTTCATTTTCAATTTGTAATAGTTAACATGCTTATTTGCTATTAAGTCTATCATTGATATACCATATTAATAGGATTAAAAAGAGTATATCAATGATATTTGATCCCCTTTTTTCTTTCTTTTAGTGATTGTTTGCATGCTCATTTGGTTCATCATCGACATACCACATATCAATAGATTAAAAATAGTAAATAAGTGATAACTTAATATCAATAACAAAAAAATTGATAACAAATAGTAGTAAATTACTAATAACAATGTATCACTAATATACCATTTTTTTTATAGCTATTAGTGTTAGATGTGCATCAATGAAAACATCTATCATTGATAGACGACGTAAAAAATTTATATCAATGATAAACATGAAAATGTTCTATCAGCGATAGACATAAAAATAGTCTATCAAACACATAGAAATTGTTGCTAATAGACATAAAAATAGTCTATCAAAGTGGTATATCAGTGATAGACTTGAAAATTTACAAAATTGTTATATTTATTGATTATTTATTTGTGTGACATATTTGCAATTATGACAATCAATTTTGCCACCCATTACAATTTTCCCTTCAATTGAACTTATTCAATATATGAGGAAGGGCAAACCTAGTTTTTACCTTTCATTGATTTTCTTTGTTGAAGGATTCTTTACCTCAAACGCGATTGTTTTTTTTCCCTCCAAACATACCAAAACTTCAGTAATAATGCATCTCTTTCATGTTGAGTGTTGCAACATATAAAAAAAATGTTTAAATGTTTTATCTTTTACGATTATCATTTTGTCTAAGTTCATTTTTTCTTGGAACTATTAATTGAGAGTCTTTTTGAGGGAAAGAAGATTGTTGAGAACTTCTCTAACAATACTTAAAAGGGTTCGAGTATGCTACAGTAATTAAGAATGAGAGATTCAAGTCAAAGCCAACTTCACAAGTGTACGTACTATATATTGCAATGTACAACAACACATATATCATTTTACATAAAAAGAAAAAAAAGGCTACCTGACACTTTTGAAATGTCAAGTACCAATAAATCTGATGTTGTACTAGATCATCAAAGATAGTTTGTCTAAAGCTTGCGATGACAAGGATCATATGTTAATCAAGCTTTGCTTTAAATTTGAATGGGTATTTTGTAATTTTGTGTAACCTTTTTTTGAATTGTTCTATATTTAAGTGTTACCTCATGGATATAGTTGTGTGCTATATATATTGTTGCATGAAAGATGTGATTTGTGTTTAAACAGTACAATTATTCTAAGTTTTGTCTCTTTCTTTTTGGCACTAGTATCCCTTTTGAGATGTCCCTTTTGAGAGAATGTGGTTTTAGAGAGAGAACTTTTCAAATATTTAAAAGAGAGTACAGACATCAAGCATCACTACAAGAAGAGAATTAACCTAGATTCAATCATGTGTTATTGCAAATTAATAAATTGAATTGACATGTTTGTAACTAACATAATGTCTTTTCAAAAGAAAAAAAGAAAAAAAAGGAGTTCTACAGCCTTGCAAATATAATTTGAAAATCAAAAACTACATTTGAAATGAACTAACTTTTGTGTCCATTGCTTTTAAATTTTTTCTTTAAAAATATTGGTCACCCTATGTCAAACATGGTTATGTTTAGTTTAACTTTGAAATGTATTATCACATAATATATATGCTATAAAAATTACATACTATGTTATTTAGGTCGAGGATGTTGTGACAATTAAATCTTTGACAAGAAGACCATGCAAACAAATCAAGGAGTACTGTTTGGAACTAAGAAACAATGTTTGGTCTCAATATTTAAATAAGGTCGCAATCAACTATTGATATGCAGAAGGAGAGAAACACAAATCTAGTAGTTTGTATGAATTAGGTGATGGCCTGCCACTATAACAAGACACCTACGAAAACTTTCTACACTAAACACACGATCTCATCACAATATCAAGACTTTGAAGCTAGTGACGACCGGTTATCAACCATACAACGAGAAACATAAATCAACAAGACTCGATTCGCATTAGAGAAAAATGAACATAATGAACATAGCTTAGAAAACATAGTCCATGTGCCAAAGAAGGTTTAAATAATGAGATAACATAAAAAGTTACCCTAGAAATGTGTGGCATTTTAGAGTGATAAGAAGTGGGTGGATGGGTGGAAGTCATTATTGGTTGCTAGGGAGGATGGACCTACAAAAGATATACAGTGAGAGTGTCAGAGTAAGTCAAATCTGAAAAACTAGAAATGAAATGAAAAGGGCAGTTGAAAAATGTTAGGTTGATATGCCCATAAACAAACACAACACAACCACATTTCATAGCCCACATTTTTCAGACTGAGTTTCATCATTTTCTTTCATATCTTACAAACAAAAGCTTCTCAATCTCATGTCAACTACTGCCACTACTCATCCTACCCCACCATCCAATACCTTGGCCTTTTCTTGTGTGTTTCTTCCTCATTAGTTTTTTTTTAATATGTTCTAATACAAGAAAGTGAAACTGATTCATTTCGAGTGTTAGTTGATCAGTTGATTAATGTCTATGAGTCATTTCTTTTTCATTACATTTTGCTTGTGTAAGAAAGAAGGGATAGGTTGAGAATGACCTTCTCATCACTATCGCTATAAAGAGTTGTTTTCTGTTCTCATTCCTTACTCTAATTTTATAGAACAAAGGCTTAGTTTGAAGTAACTAATTATAAGTCTCGTGGAAATTCTTTTAATATGTTTTAATTTCTTTTAAAAAATAATAACGCATTAGTTGAATGATAACATATGCAATTTAAAATATAGGAACCATTGTAAGATAGAGAAGAGGCTTTGAGATGGTGATAGAAGTGAGATTAGAAAGTTTCTAAGAGAGATAATAATTAAAACATAGAACATTGCTACAAGATAGGATTTCAAGATGATTATAAGAATACACAATAATTGTGATATAACTCATTCCTCTCGCCTTAACAAAAAACTATTTTGTCTAATTTTTATTAAGATATGCATACCAGAATTTTCATGAAAAAGGAGACTTTTATTCCACGCCTTCATATATATAGAGAGAGAAATAAAAAAAATGAAAAACGTCTTAAAATCTTAGTGATGAAAGATTAGAAGGGACAAATTAAACATTTAACTAAACTGGTCAACTAGTCAAAGAATCACACACAGTTTGATTAATCAAGATGAGTGATATGATTTGTAGCTTATCGTTTAAAGAAATTGGTTATTTTTATTTATATGATTGGTGTAAGTCAATATTTATTTATTTATTTCTATAATGTTTGGATCTCACCCTAATTTAAGTGAAGGGGGTGAGGACACTTCCAAAAAAGAAAAAGTAAAAGGGTTGATGTAGCAAAATTGTTTCAACCTAGAATATTAGCTATCTTTGTTTGAAGTCTCTATAAACAAAATGTGACTTTGGATATCAAATTTGTGCCCAACTCAATAATGGAATTTGGACACACATTAAGGAAAATATTTATACAATCAAGAGTAGTACTAGTCTTGGGAACTCTCATTTATATTTTATCACATGAGTATTTAATTTATTATATATTTAGATAGTCCTAAGTGTGGTTGAAATATAGATGACAATTAATCACATATATAAAGTTTTTTTTATATTACTATAATATTATAATTTTTCATATTTAAGTAGGAAAACTTGTGATCAATTTCTATGGGTTTCATGAAATACATTTTTTTTTAGAAATATGAAATACATTATTTATACCTCTATTATTTTATATTCAACAAAAATGACCTATTTATTATCTACATAGCCAAAATTTTTACTCCATTAATTAAATGCATGTTTGAAAATTTTGTGCTATTTTAATATGTCACTAACTATATAGTGAATCTTCTACTTCATAAATATTATGTTTTGGTTCGCTTTTATACACACACGTATCCTATACCCATTCCATTTAGAGTTCTTATCTTTAAATTTTAATTTGTATTGTCTTTCTTGCAAAAAAAAAAAAAAAAAAAATGTATTCTACATTTATATTCAATAAAAAACCTTAGGTCATATGTCTTATTTTCGAACTCAAAATGTTCCATATAATGCATATGATTTCAAAAATAAAATATGCATATGATACTGAACTAGCTCAAAAACTAGACTTGCCCTAATTAGTTATATTTTAATATGTCTTATTTTCGACTCAAAATGTTCCATATAATGCATATGATTTCAAAAATAAAATATGCATATGATAATGGCTTAAAGTTTGTGATCTTAAATTCACGTTTTTCAAATTAATGTGACCTTTCAAACCTTATATTATTAAAACACAACGTCATATTAATTATTAACTTATTTTTCAAAATTCTTTATTGCACATATTGTCCGTGTAGTACATTGTCTTATATCATATTTCCAAACTAATAGTGTGACATTGATACTTTAAACCTAAACTCATATTGGTTTTACTTTCAAGTTCTAGCAAAACCCAACAACCACAAATAACCCTACTTTTCACTGGATTTAGAACAAAGTTTCACTTTCAAAACCTACCAAAATAATCTCTCTAGGGCTGTTTGGGGTGCTGAGTGAGTTATAATAGTTTGTAGAGTTAATAACTCTGCACCCCAAACACAGATTATTATAACCTAGATTAACGCGTCCACAAACGACAAATCATAGATCGAAGTATCAAATCGAGAAATAGAATTACTGTGTTATCAACATATAACTTTGTATCAATTGAGTTAACCACGATTTAGAGAAAAGAAAACTCGACTTGCTAACATGATCTACTGCAAGGTAAACCACCGCCTTTCAAACTCCAACGTTTGTACTTTACCACTAGCAATAATATATTTTGTCCTCACTTATAAATCTAACGATCTTTTTCATTTCTAACCGAACCAACCAAGTTTCGAATCCCAAACATATTGACACAATACTAATGTACTTTTTTTGTTTTTTTTTTTTTTTGCATTAGAAAAAAGTAGAGAGAAAGAAAGAAAAGATTTTGAGGTGGGAGATATTGACAATGATGATAACTGCAAAAGCATCATCATAACAACGACTTTTCAAAAGCCCTGAAAGAGCTTAGTTGGAGATCAGAACTCCATATTTGAATAACTTTTTTGACATCATCAACAATTCAATTGCCTTTCTGAAGAAGTTCCAACAAGTACAAAAAACACAAAACAGAACCCAAAAAAAAAAAAAAAAGATGCTTCAGAGAGTTCATCAGAGAGACAGACCAGATCAGCAAAAAAAATTGAAAGGGGGTTTCAAGAAATGTTGCAGAGAAAGAGAGAGCAATAATGGGTTCAAAGACCAACTAATGAGTCAAGGACAGTTTCTTCACATGGCCTCTCTCTTTCTTCTCTCTCTTATATCTATCTATCTTATATATAGATGTATTATTGGTTAAATTACAAGTCTCCGTTTGATAACCATTTAGTTTTTAGTTTTTTATTTTTAAAAACTAAAGCTTCTAAACACCAATATGTTTTTAAAATTCAAACCAAGTTTTGAAAAAAAAAGTAGTTTTTGAAAATTCCTTTGTTCTTTGAATTTGACTAGGAATTCAAATCTTTCTTTAAGAAATCATGATATAGAAATTGTGAGGAAACAAACTTAATTTTTAAAAACCAAAAACCAAATAGTTATCGAATGTTGCCTTAGTTACCTAAAGAAAAATCAACTTATACCCCTAAATTTTGCAGGTTGAATCAATTAAAAATGTTAAATTAATAATTGTATCAATTAAGTATGTTAGTTTTCTATTTGAAAATCATTAATGCATAATTCTCACATGTTTGTAGATTGATAATTGTATCAACTGAACCTCTAAATTTTTGTTAGTGAATGAATTTGGACCTTAATGTTAGTTTTCTGTTTGAATCCTGTTAATGCATATAATTCTCACACGTGTGTAGATTTCTTTTCAATGTAAGATTAATGAAATATTAGAGGGAAATGTTGGAATTAAGCGTGTGGTAACAATTTTCATATTGATAAAAATTGTTGATGGAAGTTGCTTCCACCCACTTGATCTAGCATTATTATTTCCCTCTAATATTTCGTTAATTCTTCATTTTTTGTTTTTTTAGCGTTCTCTTAATTCTTTATTTAAAGAAGTCTACACACGTGTGAAAATTATGCATAACAGTTTTCAAGTATAAAACTAATGAAAGGTCTAAATTGATTCTCACTTGTGAAAAATTAAGGGTTTAATTTTTCACAAGTGAGATTTATACAATTAATTATTAGTTTACACGCGAACATGGAATTATACATTAATATTTTTCAAACGGAAAACTAACGAAGGGTCTATGTAGATTCACTTATAAAAGTTTAGACTTTGAATTGAGACAATTATTAATTAGTTTAGGGTTTTAATTGATTCAATTGGATATAAATTAATTTTTCTCCAAAAATAAAGTTACAAGTTTAGTCCCAAAACTTTTTTGGCTAGTTTGTATATAATTGGTCTTTAAATTTTAAAAGGTGTCTAATATGTTCTTAAACTTTTAATTTTGTGTTTAATATTAGATCTCCAACATATTCAATATTTTTTAATGTTTTTTTAGTTATAATAATTTTTTTTTTCAAATTAATGGATATGTTAGACATAAAATTGGATTATGTGTTTTAATAAAACTCTAAACTTTCAGTTTTGTGTCTATTAAGTTCATGAATATAAAAGTTTTAAAAAAAATCAATTAGGTCAATGATTTATCAAATGCAAAATTGAAAATTCAGGCATATTAAACACAAAATTGAAAGTTTATTAAAGTTCATGGACTTATTAAACAAATTTTAACACAGAAGCTTATTAGACACAAAATTAAAAGTCGATGACGATTTATTGAGTACTTTTAAAATTCAATAATTTATCAAACACAAATCTAAAAGTTAGAATTACTAAACTTATAATTTAACCTATATTATTTCCTTTTTCCATCAGAATTTGTTTTGTTTTTGGTGGGCATCAAATCCATCAGTGAGTTCTCAGAGAATATAACTTTACAGCAAAAACAACAAACGAATAAATTACTTCCTTTCTCTTGCTTCCTCTTCTACAGACATCCATCAAAAGAGCAATTTTTAAAAAAAAAAAAAAAAAATTGATATCTTTTTTTTCTTTCTTATTTTTTGCTTCTTCAGATTCTGGGGATGAAGAAGGATGATGAAGAAGAAAAAGACGAAATCAAAACTAGATAAAATGATTAAAAAGATTCCCAAAATCCAATTCGTAATATATGGATTTATTTCCTTTTGTTTGGAGATGAAATGCAATAGTGGGATCACATGACGACATATATAATGATACAATTATTTTATTACACTGAATCCTTTGATGCGATCAAAAATTCGGTCATAGGTCCACATAGATTGTCTGTGTGACGAGATGATGAGAAGTCAAGCTGACCTGCAACAAGAAAACTCACATCAGTGTGGTGCTATGTCCAACACGCTCAGACCCTTAAGTCAGCGTGTGTTAGGCCAAAGTGGTGTCGTATGTTTGCACACCTTGATAGTGTGTGGAATGAATTTCAATATTTATAGAGTTTTTCATTGTCTCATGAAATATCCCCTAATATAGCAATAGAGATTTCGCCGGTGGCAGCAAGTACCTCAGCTCGACTAGAATCGAGCTTAATAGGTTTAGGCAGTTCCTTAGTTTTCGAGCTACCTCGAGAAGTTTCTTTGCCATGCATCTTGACACGTGGCACTAATGTGGGTTCCATGGTCCACGTAGGCATGTTACTCCTACCCATAACATATATATAGATAGAAGAAAATTAACAGATAAAAACCCCATTGATAATAATTGGTCAAATTTGTCTTAAACTTCAATGAAAAATCCTTGATCATTTTAGAAAGCAAAAACAAACCAAACTGTCTGAAAAGGAGAGAGAGAGAGAGAGAGAGAGAGAGAGAGAGAGAATATGATGAACAGTGAATTGGAATTTTATGTTTTTTTTTTTTCTTCTTCTTCTTATTATTATTTGAAAAGTGTATAAGAAGGCAATAACATGAGGTACATGGGAGAGTGGCAGCTAGCCCATTCGAGAAAGATTCAAAATTCATTGTCTTTTTCAAACCCCAAAAAGAAAGAAAGAAAAAACACCCTTCAACATTTTAAAACACCCTTCAACATTTTACCTTTTTTTTTTTCTTTGTTACCCATTTGAGATTGTGAGCAAAGAAACCAACCCATTTGGTTATTTTGAGGTGAAAATTATTCAAAAAGGGCTTACAAATGGGAGAAAAGATGGAGAAAATGAAAGTTGAAATAAGAGAATTCAATGAAGAGAGAGACATAGAAGTGGTGGGGAAACTTGAAAGAAGCTGTGAAATTGGGTCTAAATTAAGAGGGGCCTCCATTTTTACCAACATGATGGGTGACCCTCTTTGTAGAATTAGATTCTACCCACTTCATATTATGTTGGTGGGTTCCCAAAAAAAAAAAAAAAAAACCCCTTTTTTAAAAATTCCATTTTTTTTCTTTAAAAAAAAACCACCCCAAAATCATTGATTCTTAACTTTAATTGTCTTTATATATATATATATATATATATATATATACAAATGAAGATGAAATTCTTTTAACCATTTTTTTGACAGGTGGCTGAGCTGCCGGAAAATGGAGAGATCGTGGGGGTGGTTCGAGGCTGTATTAAGTCTGTGGGGACTGCCGGCGGCGGCGCCGGAGAAGGTCATACGACGAAGATTGGTTGCATATTGGGGCTTCGTGTTTCGCCTGCACACAGGTAAATATTGTATGAGAGGACTTGAAAATATGAATCCCTTATTTAGTGTAAATGGGTGGTAATTTTCATTTTTATTTCCATGCATTTTGCTATTGTTTAATGTGGCTAGATTAGGTTATGGTTAAGTGTATATTTAATTTTTTTTAATAAGTAATTTTGGTGGTTTTCTTTTGGTTATGATTCCAATATTGATTTATTCACAAAATTGAACACGTGAACTATTAATAGTAGAAAAAGTTTGGATTCTATTAATAGTAGAAAAAGTTTGGATTCTGTGCGTGTTAAATGAACACTAAAATTTTAAAAGCATGAGTTTTTTTTTTTTTTTAGTTCAACAACATTTGAAGGTAAGAGGATTCGAACATTCTGACCTCTTGGTCAGTACATGCTAATTACTACTGAGCTAAACTTATTTTGGCAAAAGTTTGAGTTGGTAGACCATCATATTTTAATTATATTCATAGTTAAGTACTTAAGTTTGAGATTTTTTTTCAAAGTGATTTTAAGGGAGCATTATTTCTTTTATAAACTTTTTTTTGTTCCTTAAGGAAACACTAATTAATTCTTCATTTAAAAGCATTCTAAAATGTTTTTTTTTTATAAGTATTTTAAAATTTTCAAAATCGTATAGTATTGTAATTGTGGGATGAAGATTTAAACTTGTCGATCTTCAAAGAAAGTCATTGATACTTCAATTGTTGTATTATATGCTCATGTTGGCAAACATTATAATAGTTTGAAAAGTACTTTTAATTAGTCAAAAATATTTTTCATTATTTCAAAAGTCTTTACAAACCTACCTTACAGTGTGTTTGACATGTCTTTTAAAGTGCTTGTAGATGACTAAAAATGTTTTTTTCAAAATTTATAGGGTTTGGTTAAAATTTTAGTGTATGATTTTACCGATTAAATACCTTTTGTAAAATTTTCAATAATCAAAAGTGGTTTGGGAAATTATAAGAATAGATTAAGAGAATTTAAGGTGTTCCTAAGGAAACAATTTTAACTACTTTTTTCCCAAAAAAATGCTTATACAATAAGTGTTCTAATTAATTTGTTTTTTTTTTTCAAATAGCACATTAAACACAATTTTTTTAGTACAACAAATGTAGAGATGGAGATTTGAACTTTCGACCATAAAACAAGACATAAATGCCATTACTGTTAAGTTATTCTTCTATTGCCATGTCAAACACATAGTCGATCTTATATATATTTTTTTAACACATGCGGGAGGGAGCAATGTGCAATTTTGCTTCTCTCTTACTTTGGTTGGCTCATATTTTAGAATGCTAAAACTTTGAATGTCCAAAAGAGTTATTTGGATTTTGAAGAATTAGTGCATAAGAGTTTGAATTCAAACTAAGTCATAATTCCATCCTCACTTTATTTAAAACTAATAATCTACACATTGAGCTTCATTCATATCAATGTTTGACCCCTACCATTGTTCATGATAGGGTATTGAAAACATATTAAATGATCATTGATATAATTTGTTAAGGTATTATTTTTCTCGATTAAAATACCATTTTGATCCTTGTACTTTTGATAAATCTTAACTTCGGTCCTTACTGTTAGTTTGTTGACAACTTTTCCAAAGAATTTAGTCTTTATTAATCTTCCTTTTATAAATTTTGAAAACATATATTCACTTTGTGTCTTTTCTTGAAAATTATTATCATTATTTTACCAAGTTTGATAAAAATTAACTTCAAACTAACAATAAAGACTAATTTTAAGATTTATTGAAAGTGTAGGAACTAAATTTAGACATTTAAAAGTACATGAATGAAAATGAGATGAGACTCAAAGTACAAGGACTAAACTGGTATTTTAACCGTTCATCTTTATTGGTGTAGGAGGTTGGGAATTGGACTACAGCTTGTACACTCAGTTGAAGAATGGGTTGTAAGAAATGGAGGTCGTTATGCCTTCCTAGCAATAGAGAAGAAGAACAAAGCCTCAAAGAACCTCTTCACTCACAAATGCAACTATGTAAAATTCAGCTCTTTGGTCATTTTCAGACAGCCAATAATTGTGTTCCCAACAAAAGACATGTCTGGAGGGGAAATAAAGACTGAGAAACTCAACATAGAACAAGCCATTTCATTCTACAGAAACAGTCTCACAACTAAAAAAGGAGTTTATCCAATGGATTTTGATGTGATTTTGAAGGAAAAACTGAGCCTTGGAACATGGGTTTCTTATTTCAATCAAGAAGAAGATTGGACTCATTTGATCTGTTCAGAAAAAGATGCAGAGATTTACCAGAGAATGCCAAGCTCTTGGGTGGTGTTTAGCATTTGGAATACCTGCAAAGCATACAAGTTTCAGATAAGGGAATCAAATAATCCTTTAAGATTCTTGAGAAATGCAAGAAAAAAGTTCATTTCCTGCTTCAAAATGCCTGCTTCTGTGTCTTTTGGGAAGTCATTTGGATTCTTCTTCCTGTATGGAATATTTGGGGAGGGGGAGAGAGTGGGAGAGCTCGTGGAGTCACTATGGCTTTTCACTTCAAGACTGGCTGAAGATGAGAAGGATTGCAAGGCTATTGTCACTGAACTGTCTGTTTCTGATCCAATCATAAACCACGTCCCGCAAAAGCCATCTATGTCTCGCATCAATGATAACTGGTACCTGAAAAGGTTGAGTGTACAGAGTGATGATAAGGAAATGGACATGGAAGCAGCTGGGAATGTGATTGTTGACCCCAGAGACTTCTAGATTTGAATATATTCATACCCCATTTGCTCCTTTTTCCAAATGAATTATCAAACTTCTGCTAAAGATTCCGACAACGAATGTCAAAAAAATGTCTCGTCTTCTTCCAAACCGTTAAGAATATGCACAAAAACATCTCCATCTTCTTTCAAATTGTTAAGAATATGTATAAAAAATTAAATACATCATAACCTATTGAGTCAACTTGGATACAGTACTGATTTAACACAGCAACTTGATGTCAATTTTCCTCAGTTGAGAGAGAGAAAAAAATCAGAGACTCAGAGAAAATCAAGAATAATAAACTTTCAAAGTTATTTACATTATGGCTGCTTTCAGATCTGTAGACCTTGAGGCACAATGACAATCAAAGAAGTGTTTTCTTCCTTGATCCTTTTAGCTGTATAACAACTTTCTGAATAACCCTTGGATGAGGGAAGCTTAGACTTACAAAATATTTGTTCCATTTAGAAGCTTTATCCCTGGAATGAACTATAAGATCCTCAAGATCCTCAAGTAGATTTGGTTCACTGGCAGAAACTTCTTGGAACTTCCTCTGATCGTCTTTTCGAAGAAATCCTTACCAGATAGATGATTAAAACTGGCTTGTATTGCTTCACTATCTGGCAATTAACCTGATGAAGATGCTGTTCTTTGGCTCTGTGAAACAGCCATTTCTTGTCTGTTTTCTGATCTCAATTGCCTCCTTTGATACTTGAATCTTTTAGGCCGAGTTGTTTCGAGCTGAATTTCGAGTTTTGATGTGTCTACAGACAACTTTTTCATGATAAAGGCATCCAAATCAAACCCAGTTTCACTTTCAACCGCATTGTTACCCAAAGAGGAGGCAGCCGAGTCGTCTATGGAAGTGTTTCGAGTGCCTCCATCCGCTGCTCTCGACATGATGAAGGGGTCTTGCTCCAGCTTCAACAGTCTCTTTATGCTGTCCAGTGCAGGGTCAATAACGTCTAAAAATCCCATAACCCATGAAGCATCGTCCACAACTTCAGTTCTCTGTTGCAAAACAAACTTCACTTTCTTACCAACAGTTCAGAGAAACAAACTCAAATTTCAAAAGCTTCAAAAGTCAGTAGCCAAATTTAAATTGAGGGGGATGTGATAGTTTTTCAATATCAAAAAGTGATTTTAACTAGTTAAAAGAACACTTCGAGTTGATTTAGTATAACGGAAGATTGGATTTGTAACTAAGTACATGTTTGGGAGAGATTTTGAATTGATTAAAAAAAAATAATTTTTGTCGTGTTCAAAATTACTCTTAAACATGTCTTTCATCAATGAAAATCAATTTAATGTTTGATTTTACACTTTTAATCGTGATTTTCGTGCCATAAAAATTGATTATGAATAATTAAAAGCATGTTTCGAAGTGATTTTAAATACGACAAAAGTAATTTTAACCATTTTAAAATCACTCCCAAACATATCCTAAGGTTCTGACCTGCTGGAAATAGAGATTTCGAATTTCCTCGGCTCGGATTGCATTCCCTTGATCCTCTTCCAATGCTGCCCATGTCATCCATGTTACGTAACTCTGAGAATTTATATTTAGAGAGGATCTATATAATCGTCTAGCTGCTGATAGGTTGCCTACTCTCTGTTCTAGAACACCCCAAGCCTGTATTAAAGCAATCCAAGTAAGTAATATTTTGATTCCAAGCCTGAATTAAAGGTTCTCGAACTTTGAATTGTGACTCTATGTAGTCCCTATTTGTCTAATTGGAGGATATGACATAACTATTAGAAAAAATATTAGTTGATTTAGCATGACCTGGTAGGCAAATTAAAGAAGAAAGTAGAAAACATGGTCTATTAAATGAATTTAAAATGTTGCTCCAAAACTTGAATATGTTGTTTTGTCGAGTTTTCTGATAGAACTCAAACTCACTATTGCAATATAAAACATAACATAATTACAACATAACTCCCCCACGCATTCGAGGTACTTGGAACCTTTCCTTTCTTGAGATGCCACTCAAGCCTGAACCATTAAACAATTGCCTACATTTCTACTTCTCCGCTCCCTCTATTTATAACAAACTACCACAACAACTTCTCTAGTCAATTACTAATATACCCTTAAGACCGTAATAATATCCCTAATGGTATTCCTATCATTATTCACTTCCTTCTACCATTTATCCGTCATATTGTGCCAATTCAACCAATGCTTTGACCAACCATCAAAATTTTAAAACAAAATTCACAATTCAGGCCCCGTTTGATAACCAATTTGGTTCTTTGTTTTTGGTTTTTAAAAATAAGCTTATAAATATTACTTCCAACTATGAGTTTCATTGTTTTCTTATCTACTTTTTACCTATGTTTTTAAAAATTAAGCTAAGTTTTGAAAACTAAAAGAATTAGTTTTCAAAAACTTATTTTTGTTTTTGGAATGTGACTAAGAATTCAAATGTTTTCTTAAGAAAGATGAAACCCATTGTAGAGAAATTATGAGAAACCAGGCACAATTTTCAAAAACCAAATGGTTATCAAACGAGGCCTCAACAACTAGCATTTCTACTACCTGAAGGCATCGAGCTGCACTCTCACTAGCTGAGTCAATTAACAATGCTCTTTGATACAGCTCCCTCGCTTTCGCTATGTTTCCTTCTTTCCATTCCATCCATCCCCAAGCCTGCATTAGCCATAGGTTCAAATTTGTCAAGAGAAATGGAACCACAACACAAAACTTGATCTGAGTTTGAGGGGCAAATCCTTCTACCAAGTGAAAAGGATATTAACATATTAATACGTACAATCCACACAGGTTGGTGCTTTGGATCCAGTTCAGAAGCTCTCCTAAACAAAACTCGAGCAAGGCTTGCAGAGGAGTTCTTATACTCCAATAAACCAAGAGATTGAAGAAGAACAGGGTCTCTTGGATTTAGGACATGGCCTATCTTTAAAAGTTTCCTTCCCTTCTCGATATTTCCCATATTAGCTTCGAAGAGTCCCCATATATGCCACGCAAATCTATTCTTGGGGCTTGCCTGGATGGCTTTCTAGGTAACAAAGAAACAAATGAACTTGTTAAATTATCACTAAACTAAAGTTGGGCTTTTTTTTTTTTGAGTTCAACAATAAGTGGGGGTAATAAGTGGGAGTAGGGGGACTCGAACCTTTGACCTCTTGGTCGAGGGTATACGCTTTACGCTAGTTGAGTTATGCTCAATTTGGCCATTAAAGTTGGACTTTCTGAAACATTAGTTAATAGGTTTGGGTATATTTAATCTTTCATATAACTTATATATATTCTTGGGGTTTAAATCCTACTCTAGATCATAAACTTTTATATTTCTTCTATTTTGGTAAAAACTTATAGAAACATTTTGTGTCAAGTCTCTAAACTTGACATAAGAAATTATTTTAATATTTTTAATTAATTTTTATCATAAGTTGTTTAATACCTTGTATAGACACTTTTTATTCATTTACCTAATTAATAGACGTATATACTGACAAGTGTTTAAAGCCACATGTAAAGTTTGAAAACTAAAACAAAACATTAGGAAATTGAGGGATTTAACACAAAATATTTGAAAGTTCTAAAGGCCAAAATAAAATAAGGTATGAAAGTTTAGAAACCAAAATAGGATTTTAACATGTTCGCAAGACTTCCTCTCATGTGTGGGTTCACATATTAATTTGACTCATGAAATTCAACACTGTAAACTATAAACTATCAATCGGGGAGGCAAACGAGGGTCCAAACTTGAGACTTCTTCTTCTAGTACCATTTAAAACTTCTACTAAACTCAAAAACTAAATTCATACGCAAATGAGATATAATCTGGGCTCAATCAAACGTCAAATTATCCAACACAGAATCCCTCTCTACTAATAACTCGTGACAATTCCAAGAACTAATTAACACATTAACAAGAAAAAGAAAAAAAAAAAATCACCTCAAATAGTTCTCTAGCAAGAAGGTTGTTCTCCTGCTGCATCTCCAGCTGCGCCCATGCCTGCACATGCCATTGATCATGTCCAAATTACTGGGGGGATTGGCAGCTGAAAGTAATGATCAAATTCAGAACAGAATTAGGCCAAATGGGATCTAAAAGAACTCACAAGCCAACTAGCACAGCTCTTGGGGTTGCACTTGGTAGCCTGCTTAAACAAATAACGAGCCTGCTCGTACCGATTCGATTTGGCTTCGAGCAGTGCAAGTGTTTGATAGATATACTCATTTCCACCACAGAATTTGAGGCCTTTGCCTAGTAAATTCCTGGCCTTCTTAATGTTCCCTTGCTTTAGTTCTAGCACAGCCCAGCCATGCCATGCGGCAATGTGCTTCTTGTTGGCTACAGTGGCTGCATCGAAGAGCTCTCTTGCCTTCCTGATGTTCCCCATCCTGCTCTCCAGAACAGCCCAGCACTATATCGAGTTTGCAATTAGTGGCTAAAATTTGAGAAGATGAAACATAAAACCTGCTTCCAAATATTTCATGATAGCCCCATTATGGTTGGTTTTTGGCCAAAACTGATGATGAATTGGCGTATTGTTTTTTCTATAAATAAAATCAGTTTTTTTTTTCTTTCTCTGAAATCAAAACAACGATAAGGATAGTTCAAATCGATCGAACTGAGTTGGTTTGGTCAATTTTGTCGGTTTTTTTAGCTTAAACTTCTAGCTACCATGTTGGTAGAAGTATGCTATTTCGCTATATTGGTTTAAGAAAAGTAGAAAACCAATACGAAAACTGGTTTTTTGAAAATCCACTCAACTGACAAGGATGGTTCAAACTGATCAAACTTGACTTGGTTTGGTCCTTTTTTTTTAGCTACTTGCAGTCCTAAGAACTGTGCTGATAGAATAGAATAGAATTATGCGTTGGAAATACGATGTATATATAATAATTGAGTAACAGTAGCAAATTGATTACACCTTAACTGGTTACAAACAATTACAGTGTAAATAACCGTACAGACATTGTATATCACAACAATTTTCAAACTTTAGAAGTAAACCAGATGGAAAAACAAAGGATATAAGTTGCAATAACCACAAATGAACAAAACCTCAAGATCTTGTGCTATAGTAGCCGAGGCACGCTTACAAAGCGTTGTCCTGAAGACAATTATTCACTTTGCACGGATTATGAGCAGACTACAGCAATCGTCTCACCAGGATACAGAGACTAATTCTAATAGAACAACAATCTCGAACTACCTAGATCTGGCAAAACTCTTGGATACTTGCTCTCAACTCAACTCAAGATCAAAAGAAAGAAAGAGAGGAGAGGAGAACTCTTTAAATGAAATGAGATACTCAAAATAAAGAAACAAGTTACTATTTATACGCGAGCAACTTAGTAACTCTCCGAAAATGAAATAAAATAAAATAAAAATAAACATTGTAACATATGTCAAATGTAACTCAATTGAGTAGTACTTACAAACATAAGTCATCAAATTAGAAGTAACAACAAATTAAATTTGTAAATGAAACATCAATTCATTTTGATACTTCAAATCATTTTGAAACTTTTGAGATTTAAACAAACACTCTTTTTCACAAATTTACCAACATTATACTCATCAAAGTGAAAGAGAAATTCGTAAGGTAAGATGCAAAAAGTATCAGCCAGGGACTGGAGGAGAATGAAAGGCTAAGAAGCCGGGAGGAAAGAGGGAGCAAGGTGTATATGTCTACTTAAAATTATAGAAACAAGAGAAAATTTCACACCAGGGACAAAGTAAGTTACAAGTGGGCTAAGTCTTGACAGAGAATACCTTGAAAACTGGACCAACCAACTATGATTGAGCTTAGTGACATTTTGGAATAGTCTAAATGTTATTGATTAATTTATCTAGATTTCCAAATGAAGGAGACAAAATGAAAGGGATATATGTCTATATGTAGAGAGTAAAGAAAGTGAAACTTTAGACCCGGTTGATTATGGTTTTAGTTGTATCATGTATGTATGTGTTCTTTTTATAAAAATAAATAAATAAGCAAACAATTTTTAAAAATACTTTTGGAAATGTAGTCAAATTTAAAGAGCAAAATCATTTTTTTTATAAATTAATAATTGATTAAAAACATTTTTAGTCCCTCAACTTCTGGGGAAGTAACAATTTAGTCCCTAAACTTCGTCTATAATTTTAATTTAATCTCTAAATTTTAGTACGTAACAATTTAGTCTCTGTTCTTTAAAATTTGTAACATTTTAGTCCTTATTGTGAGAAATATTGTTGCAATTTAATGAAATTTCTTATATATGTAGATCGATAAACTGATTAGAGACCAACTGAGTTTATAATCTGAGAAGACTAAGTCGTTATATAATACAAACTGACACATAATTGTGATAGAATTTTTTACAGTAGGGATTAAGTTGCTACAAATTTTAAAATACAGGGACTAAACTAATACATACTAAAGTTTAGAGACTAAATTGTTACAAATTTGAAAGTACGGAGCTAACTTGTTACTAACTAAAGTTCATTGACTAAAAAATTGTTACTTTCAGGAAAGTTCAAGGACCAAAAGTGTTTTTTTTATCGTTAATAATTCAAGTGTTGGGAGTTCCACTCCTTACATTATACTCTTAGCCAACATTCTATCCAACTCATTCTCAGGGAAGCTTTATCCCACCTCAAAGCTTCGAGAGACAACAAGAGTTTTAAGTCATTAAGTCGAACTTACGGCCTTGAACCGAGACTTTGGAGGGTATCTCCAACAACTATAGTATCCCAAACCTTACTACCAAGCTATGAAGTTTTTAAAACTATTATTTATATAAATGTAGTTGGGGAAAGAAAAGGCAGGATTCAAACTGACCTGCCAAATGTAGGAGTTTTCTCCTTGGGTGGCTTGGCAGCCTCTCTCGTACACAGCTCTGGCTTCAGCTGCTTTCATTTGCTTGCTCAACATCTTCCCCAATGCTACGTATCCCCGACCATCCTCCGGCCATTTATCTATACACTTTTCCAACCAAATCACACGCTAAATTCAGCCCCAATATTATACAAGCACTTTTAGAAGAAAATTAGTTGAATACTTCATCTAAAAGCACACTTTTAAGTACTTTTTTTTAATCTCTTTTTTTTTTTTTTTTAGTTTCTCAAATTACTTTTAATTGTTGAAAGTTTTAAATCGTGCTTTTAATTGGTTAAAAGCACTTTTACCACTTTTTTAAATTTTAAGAGCATGCTAAACATACCAAGTCTAAGTCTTAACATTTAAATTTCATCCAATCATACACTCAATTCTAAATTGTGAAATTTTTACCTCACTATTTTTTCTCTTGTCTATGAAGATTGTGATGTGATTCTTTGGATTGCGTTGAATATGTTTTAGCAAAGTTTGAATATTTTATTATTAGTTTTAGCTTTTTTTTTTACTTGTTTGATTTTATGGCTAAATTTGTCTATTTCAAAAATGGTTAAATTACAAGTTTAGTCCTTAAGCTTAAGCTTTCTGGCTATTTGGTCTCTAAACTTTAAAATGTGTCTAATATGTCCTTGAACTTTACATTTTATATCAAATAAGTCTCTAAACTTTAAAAAGTGTTTAATAGATTCTTAAACTTTCAATTTTGTGTCCAATCGATCCCTGAATTTTAAATTTTGTGTCTAATATACCCTTGACCTATTTGACATTTTTTAAAATTCATGGAGTTATTTAACCTCTATTAAAAATTGAGATTTTGCATTTCTAGAGTTTTTATTTTTTAATAGGATGTGACGTTACAATTGTGGAATTTAGATTTTTTTTTTTTTTTTTTTTTTGAGTTCAACAACATTAGAGTGAGAGATTTGAACATTTGACCTCTTGGTTGATGGTCCATGTCAATTACCGCTGAGATAAGCTCACTTTGGCGTAGAATTGAGACTTGAAACTTTAACTTATGGTTGCTAATGTCTTAACCTATACTCAAGTTAGTAGCATTCTCACCGTTTTGATTTTGAGATTTTTTTAAGAGGTTAAATTTTGTATAATTTATTCCTTAATTATTATTTTTTTCATTGAGTTTAACAACATGTAGAGTGGGGTGATTCCAACCTCGGACCTATATGCATTAATTTATGGGTTAAATACATGAATAGCATATTTGGAACCAAATTGTACATATATAGCACGTTTTGTTATTAATATCGGCTTTATCACTTTTCAAGCCAAATAGAAGTCAAATCTAGATGAATATTACTCATTTGCCCCTCTATTTAATGCTAAATATAAAAATATATCGTTGAAACCTAGATCCTTCCCTCCAAACATCATTTATTTTGTATAAGAAATAAAATAGAAGAAAGATTTTCATGATTTTTTTCCTAATTTTAAAAACTAGACAACTATTTCCATTATCGACGGTTTCATTCTTCATACGTATGGGAGTATATATAATATATATCTGAGAATATAGTAGGAGTATATATAATATATATATGAGAATATAATAGGATTATCATATCATCCCAAACATATAGAATGATTACATACTGATGTATATATTTTATACCTCAACATCATATATATTTATGGGTACAATATACAACACAATATATATTTAGGAACCCATTGAACATTATAACAAACAGTAAGTAAAAAATGGATAGATCATGTTATGGCATTATAGCTATATATTCTAAAGTTATCTCAAAATTAATAAAATTATTATCAATACAAAATATATGAAAATTAGTTACCTATGTTTATATAATATATGCCAGTGAATATAACTATACTTATTGCCTATATAAAATATAATAGAATAATTATATACAAATGTATATATAATATACTTCTATGTATATTTGTTTTTTACAATATACTTAATATTATATATTTGACGTCGAGTATTTTCAAGAATGTTTCATATCACTAATGATGTTTATAACACATATACCATGTACAATTTCATTATTTTATATTATATCTAACTATAAAAGTTTATATATAATTTCAAGGATTTTAAGGAAAAAATAATGAACATAATATATATGAGCAAAACGATCTATATGGTGGAGTTTATGACAAACAATACATAATAAAACATGTGTTCTAAGTAAATTGACAATAAAAAAAGTGATTCATGGAGAAACATTATTCATATTTCAAGCGATTGAGGTTGAAATTGCTGTCAGAATGAAAACTGTAGTAGAGATAGTTTGCTGTCAGAATGAAAAAGGAGAGGAAAAAGAAATTTGGCAAAACAACTTTTTTCTAGCAGTGGATGGCAAATGAGTAATGTTTAGATTTTGGCGTTATATGAAAATTGCGCTTTTTGGCAAAATAACTCATTTTTAACTGTATACGGCAAACACAATTGGAGCATAAATCTAAAAAAAAAATCAAATAAAATATTCAAAATTATAAAAAGAATATATATGTAATTAATGGTATAATGATTTGCCTAAATTGAATTATTTCATTATAGAAACATTAATATCACATTAATATCATTAATATAAATCACATTAATATCATTAATATTTATTTAAGGATATAAATAGAATAAAATATTTTTATAAAGATGAGTTATGCTTGATATTATTTTTTAAAATGAATCATTTGTAAAATATATGGTTGAAATTCTACTATTTGGCATAATTTCCCTTAATTTATTCCTTAATTTTTTTTATAATGAATATATATATCAACCACCAGTGAGCTATACACAATTTATTCCCTAATCGGTGTGGTTTTATAACTTAATTTCGAATAAGCACTAATTTTATCGTTTATTCAAACTTATGATTTATTGAGATGAAATCATTATACATTCAATTTTTTTTTAGTGAAAAATACCTTCTGAAGGACTTGCCGTGCTTCATCATACTGAAAATTCCTCGCCAACATTTTCGCTCTGTACAAAGCCAAATCCAAATTGATAATCAGCGGCCTTTCTAGGGCACTCGAATCCACCCGATTCTCCGGTTCAAATATCGGCATCTTCTTCGCAATCTCCGTTAGCCCTAATTCTATCACCGACGATCTCATCTCACCTTTCGCCTCCTCCTCGCCGTCGCCGGAATCTTCGCCGGTAAACTCCATTACCGGCCGCCGAACCCTAAGAACCTCCTCCGACGCGAAGAGAACCGCCGTCGAGGACTCCCTCGAAGAACAGCAAACGGAGAGGGAATTCGGAGCGGAATGGAGGGGTATAATCGAGATTTTGCATCTGTATTTCGAGAGATTGTTCGGAGATTGAGATGAAGAGAAGAGATTGAAGCTTGTGGTTGAAGGAGAAGAAGAGAAGATTTGCATTTTTTTTTTTCCTCTGGTTTTTTGTTTTAACGGATTCGACTGTGTGAGTTTGGTTTCGAAGGAGCTCTGGAGAAGGAAGAACAGAGACGAAATTACGGTTTTGTCCTTCGGGTAGTATCGTCTGCACGGCTTTGTTACGTGGAAGGATTGAAAGGGTATTTTCGGAATGCTGGGGTTAAAATGTGACTGGTACGAATTTTTCCACGTGGCTCTGCATTTAATCCTTTGCGGTAGATTTTGTACCACGTGGAGGAATTTTGTTGGTTGATTTTGTGGATTTCTGATATTCTACTGATAAATATCCGATACCGAGTTAGGAACGATTCTTCGAAAAAGCTGGCGCTGAGTGACCGTCGAGTCAATCAAATTCTTGCACATATTTATGAAATGGAATTTTTTGTTAAGTTAAAAAACACTTTTGACTAAACTTTTAAAAAAATAACAATTTAGTCCATAAATTTTAATTTGTAATAATTTAGTTCATGTATTTTCAAATTTGTTATAGTATAGTTCTTGAACTTTAATATGTAACAATTTAGTTCCTACACACTTCAAAATTTGTAATAATTTATTTCCTACTATGAAAAATCTCATCAAAATTAAGCGTCAATTTTTATTATGTGACAACTTAGGTTTCATTTGATTTTCGGTTTCTAGTTTTTGAAAATTGTATTTATTTTCTCATTATTTCTCTACAATAAATTTCATATTCCTTAAGAAAACATTTAAATTCTAAGTCAAATTCAAAAAACAAAACACAAGTTTTGAAAACTAAAAACAAAATTACTTTTTTTAGTTTTCAAAATTTGGCTTGATTTTTGAAAACATATGTAAAAAGTAGATAACAAAACAAAGAAACTCATAGGTGTAAGTAGTATTTATAAGTTTAATTTTCAAAAATAAAAAATCAAATACCAAATGATTATCAAACGAGACTTTAGTATTTGTAGTTTATAAACACATTTGGTCTTAACGAGTTTATCAATCTACATAGTAAGAAATCTCATTAAATTTTAACATTGTTTTTTACAATAGAGACTAAATTATTACAAATTTTAAAGTTCAAATTTTAAAGTTAAGGATTAAGTTGTTTTGTTACGTACTAAAGTTTAAAGACTGAGTTGTTACAAAATTGAAAATACAAAGTCAAAATTGTTGCAAACTATAGTTTAGGGACTAAAATGTTACTCTTGCTTTTTTTTTTCTTTAAAGTTAAAAGATGAATATGAAATGGGTTTTTATTAAATAATTTTAGGCTTTATATTTCTATATTACTACCTTCATCTCTTTTAATTTGTTTAAGAATTAAAAGAAATATATATCCAATCAATTAAGAGTTTATTGAAATGGAAAAAGAATAAATCCTAAATTTTTATTATTTTTCCTCTATACAATGAGATGACGACATCTTATCACAAATTTGGGTTACTTGTATTATCAAGATCTATCATTTTTAAGAGTGTGTTTGAAATACCATCTAGTTTAAACATTTTTTCATAAAATATTTTTATATCTTACTTTTTTCAAAAGTGCTCTAAATAACTAATTTGTTTGGTTATATTGTTGTTGGAATAAAATTTTGGCCAATCAGAAATTGTCATGTCGTTATTTAAAATTAATGACAAAATTATTTTAAATTTGCAAGCATCCCTAAATTAAATTATGACAAATTCAAATATGTAATTGGGTTATATGAAATTTGGGCTAATTTTAGACTAAGCCCAAATGGGAGGCCCTAATCCAGCAAAGTCTATGCCCAAAGTCAATCAGACCCAGTCTAAAAGCCAAACCCAAAGTCAACCAGACCCAGTCTAAAAGACCTGGCCCAAAGTCCACTAAGCCCAGTCCAACAGTCATGCCCAAACCCACCTAGGGGTCCTGGAGAACTCCATAAATAGAGAGTTCCCTCCTCCATTTTAAGGGTTCAGAAATTGGAGATCTTAGAGAGAATTCAAAAACGAAGACCAAAAGACTCATTGAGCTCTTGAAGATCAAATACCTCTTGAATAAAGAACAGTTTCTCGAAGATCAAGAACACTTCTTCGAGACCCCAAGAATCCATTGAAGCTTCAATCTCGAGAATAAGCTCTGCAGCCCTCGAGTGAAACATACAAACAAGAGAGAGAATCATATGATCAAGTATTAGAGACTATAGTCCACTATGTTCAAATTTATATAAATACAAAAGTTCATTTGTACGTGTTCTCCATCTCTTTGTTGAAATCACATGTGAACAATTGTGTTCAAAAGTATTTGTATTAATTACAAATCCCTTTTTTTTAACTACATATTAAGTTAATCATTTTGAAGTCATTTTTGAATTATTCAACTATCAAGTGTTTATTCAAAAATAATATTTAAATTAATTCATTTTTAAAGTTTTTTTTTATAAAAAAAATTATTTAGATTGTTTTAAAAAGACTTTTGATCATCTAAACTCACTCAACAAGTTATACTAAACATATTTAAATCATTAATTTCTTCAAAAGTGCATATAGAAAAAATTATTTTAAAAAATATATTTTTTTTTCTTTTTTTTCCAAAAATTATTCTAAACACACTATAAATCAAAGGAGAACGTATTTTTTGTCCCCGCTCTTGAAATTAAAATAGGGAAAAAATTGTCCTCTATTTAATTGGGGCATTCTCCATAAGCCTCGTCATGTAACCTTTCTTTTTTGGTTAAATTACAAGCTTAGTCTATGAACTTTCAAACTTTTATCTATTTGGTCCATGAATTTTAAAAAGTGTCTAATACTTTCATGAAATTTCAATTTTGTGTCTATAGGTGATCAAACTAAAATGTGGGGGCTTTAAGAAAAGATTTTAGTTTAAAAACAAAGCTCTAGTCTAGTATAAGTGCACATTGTCGATGCAAGTAATATAAAACTGGAAGTATTCTAGAGTATCAATCCCACAAGAAACAGATACAACAAAATTCAAGAGAATAATCAAAGATGTTTTCAAATTACAATTGTGGGTAACCAATGTAAAACAATAAGTGGGATGATTTTTTTTTTTTGAAAAGAAGAAATAAAAATGATAAAAGATGGATGTTTTTGCCCCATTGAAAGAAATTGCGGCCTAATTGCAATTGCAATCCTTTAACTCAACACTTAAGCTTCGTAAACCGAATTCAATACCTATTCGACCTTCTATAAAGTATATTTAGGAGGCTAAGTGCTTAAACCGATATTTCTATGGCTAATACGAACTTAGTTAATTTTGAAACACGATTCTTTTGGTTTTAAGGTTTTGCCCTATGTCTAGGGTAAAAAAAAAAATCTCATGTCTAGGCTATTTTCCTTTATTGCTTTTATGAAAACCCAATTTTTATCTAACCTTTTCAGAATTAGACTCCAATTGTTGTATACTAATCTAGGTGATCAATCTAAACTAGTAATGAAAAATTTAATCAATAAAATCAAACAATGTTATAAGATTAATTAAGCAAGGTTGCTATTACATATTAGACCTTTATTCTTTCCTCTAGGGCATTCACAACTTGAACCCCTAAAAGAAATTTAGCTCATCGTGGAGGGAATTAAAAAAAAACAACAATTGAATTGATACAAAACTCATAATTAAACAACTAAATAAAAGAAGTAAAAATCCAAATTAATAATGCTGTACAAAATGACTTTCTTATTGCAAAGTGAAATGAATAAGAACTTTATCAAAATCCTAAGGTAATTTCAAGTAAATCAAAACAATAGTAGCACTTGACTAAAATTCAAACTACTCTGGACTAAAATTCAAAAGAACCACTGAGCATTGTTGTGAATACAATGAAAATTAATAAACCTCAACATCAACTAAATTCAACAAACTCACAAGAAGGAATTGAAAAACAGAAACTAAAAAATGATAAAAATGTGAGAACTGCTACAAACTCGTATATTCCTTGATTTGATCGAACCAAATATACCTTCGCAGGCTAATGGATCTTCACATCCTCTAACTTTCGTTGATGAGAGATCAAACTCAAAATTTCATAGAGCTAGGATGAAGAAAAATTTGCTGGAAAATGATAGAAAACGAGGAACTACGAATTGTGGGCGAGAAGAAAAACCCAGCCACTTTCTTGTTCATTCTTCCTTCTTTTATAGGTGTTGGGGGCTAAGGTTTCCATATTTGCTCTTCTATAATATTGAGTCAACTTGTAGGCATGAAATCGGACTGAAGAACCTCCCAAATCTCGTAAAAAATCTCCATAAATCTCGTTATGTTCGTGATTTTCGCGTTTTCAAGATTTTTGCAGAAATGCAATTGTAATGCAATTGCATTTCTGTTATATTATTTTCCAGATCTGCCAGAATTTTCCAGAAATGCAATTGCATTTTGTGCTTGTTTTCCAGACTTGTTTTCCGAAGAAATGCAATTGCATTTCCAAAATGAAATACAATTTCATTTTTGTACTTGCTCCGAACCTACACAAAAGATCAAATTAGTGTAATTTCTAACCTTTTTTCAACTTATTTCATTTTTTTCATTACTCCAACGAGCCTTTATGAATTTAACTAATAAACACTATTTTTAGTTTGCTTGTCATACAACAAAACACACAACAATGACAATAACAACCTAGTTTAGGAGCAAATAATTCTTATAAATGAGAATTATCAATAGATCTCCAATTTTCAATTTTATGTCTATTAGGTCTTTGAACTTTCAATTTTGTGTTTACTAAATCCCTGATCTATTTGAAACTTTTAAAAATTAACTTATCTATTAGATATAAAATTGAATTTTATGTGTAATAAGACCCTAAACTTTCAATTTTATGTCTAGTAGGTTTATGAATTTTAAAAATAGTCAAATAGGTCAAAGACCTATTAGACACGAAAATGAAAATTCAGGGACTTATTAGAAACAAAATTGAAAGTTTAAGAAACTATTAAATACTTTTTAAAGTCCAGAGACTAAATATACACAAATATGAAAGTTCAGAGACCTATTAAACACTTTTTAAAGTTCAAGAACTAAATAGACACAAATCTAAAAGTTCAAGGTCTAAACTTGTAATTTAACATTCTATTTTTTTTTATTGAATCTTTATTTATTTTTTTTAGTACAACAACTGTGGAGTATAGAAATTTGAACTTCCAACTTCAAAGGAATGAGTAGATGCCAATTACTACAGAGCTATGCTCATGCTGGCTATTTTTTAATCGAATCTACACAGTTTAAATTACACATTGTCTTTAATTTATATATATATTGAGAGAGAGAGAGAGAGAGATTTTGAGCCCCATTTGATAACCATTGGGTTTTTGAAAAGTGTGTTTGTTGATGCTAAAATTTGGATCAACGGTGAATTTGTATGGAATGGGAGATCGAACGAATGCCCTACAAAAAGGAAAGAATTATGCACATGTGTGGTGCTAACCCACATACACTTCAAGTGAGTAATTGAGTTTATAAGAAGCTTAGAGAGTAATATGTGAGTGTTTTGGACGTACATTTCCGAATGACCACTCTTCGTTATTTATAGAGGTCTTAGAAGTATAACAAAAAATGATGGTCAATTCGGGTCGAAAATCCCGCCAGAATTTTCGAGATTCCCTAATCAGCGGGGTAAATGAGGGTCCGCCTTGTGTAAGCGTAATTCTGGCCTTTTTATTCATAAGTGACATGAAGGAGGATGAATCCGTGCCTAAGCCTAATCTCTTAGATTGGGTCTTGCAGATCCCCCTTGGCTCATGTCCCATTGTCTAATTTATGGTACTTGACCATTTTGGGTGGCTAAGGCCCAAAGAGGTTTTGGCTCACTCGACCCCTGACAGGCGCTGAAGAAGGGGTCATCCTCTAAGGTCTCAGCTCCTTAGCCTTTAACTGACTCCCACAAGGGTCGGTTTTCTATACCACGGCTCAAGTGGACTTGCTCTGGCTGACTCTTCTGAGACTGATTGCTCTTTTTCCTAGTGTCTACAATTTGAATTATTTCTTCTAATGTGTATTCCCCCCAGACAAGTAGCTCCTTATCTTCTTTGATGAGATACAACCATATGGGAGCCTAGGCCTTGTGAAATTTCACATCGAGTGCTCTGCCCTCCCACTTGGTAAAGCACTCTCTTATCTTCTTAGTGTCAGTATGCTTTTAGGCATTTCCGAGAGATGTTACCTCTTTGTTACGTGGGTGTAGTGTACTATTCATTCGAACTAGGTTCATGATAAGGTTATGGAAAGGTTCACGAATACCATCAATATCTATTGGAAGGGCAGCAATGAAAGCGATAATAAATACGGAAGTTTCGGTCAATAAATAAGGTGGGGAAGTCAAATTAATCCTCGTTCATACATGGGCTTCTCAAGGCCAAGGCCAGACCCCAATGGCTCATAGTTTATCTTGGTCGATGCCTCTGTGGACATGGGTTCTTTGGCCTATAGTCGGCCCTCCCTTACTTAGGGGCCAATCGTCTTCCTTTTATCTGGGTTAGACTCATGGTGGGCTTACGACCCAGTCAATAATTTCACTAGTGTTTGTTTTCTTCCAATTTCTTTACAATGATTTTCATCTTTCTTAAGGAATCTCCATTTGAATTCTTAGTCATATTCCAAAAACAAAAAATTTATTTTTAAAAATTTTGTTTTTAGTTTTCAAAACTTGGCATGAATTTTTAAAAACATTTGTAAAAAGTAGATTAAAAAAAAACTGGGAGTAGTGTGTTTATAAACTTAATTTTCAAAAACTAAAATTCAAATAGTTATTCAACGTAGCATTGGAATTTTGGTTTTTTGTCTAAATACACGTGAAAAATATAAAAAAAAAAAAAAGGAAAAAGAAATTTGTGATGAAACAGGTACAAACTTCAAAAATAAAAAAATAAAACGAAATCGTTATCAAAGTCTAAATGGTTGAGCTAAGGTTAGAGATGTTCATTTTTTTCTGCGACGGGGTGGGAAATTCCCATTTAGGCGAGGAATAGGAGAGAGTGGGGGAAAATTTTTCCGTTAGCTAAATGGGGCGGGGACGAAGATTGTATTCCCCGACCCTGCCTCGATTATTTATTTTTTAAATAAATAAATACATATATATATATATATATATATATATATATATATATATATATATATATATATATATATATATATATATATACTAAATTTAAACTTTTATGATATATTATTTTATTTTTCTAAAGAATTTTTTTTTAAAAATCTCTTTAAATAGAAATTTACATTAGGAATTAATAATTTAAATAAAAATTTTCTAAAAAGTCATTTTATTTAATTAAAATAAAAATAATAAAAATTATAAATGAGAAATAATTTCCTACAGGGATATCCGCCTCGATCCTAAAAAATTAAATGAAAAATTATGCAGGAATAGAGAATGAAAGAGAATGAAATAGGAGACAGGAATGGAAATGGGGACGGGGAAACCATCCCGACCCTGCCCCGCTCGGTGGACTTCTCTATATGAGGTCATATAAGCTTAACTAACCTCTCATTTTGTCATTTTATTTGTATTATTTTATCGAGAGAGAGGAGAGATAAAAGGTGACAAAACAGAAACACCAAAAGAAAAGCCAAATCATGCACTTAAACAATTGAAAACAAAGCACTTGAAAGAAGAAAAAAAAAGGTTTCCAAAGCATCAATGATTAAACCAAAGGAATATGCACCAAAAAAAGAAAACAAAAAATTAACCAAAAGGAATAAACAAACAAACCAGAAGAAGCTCAGCACTCACGACGACGATCACAAACTCGAACAATCACTAATCACAAGGACAAAATCAATCGCATCTTCAACACAAACTTCTAATCAATTAATCACAGATCAATCAAATCAATGGCGATCTCAAATCTCCTCACCTTCACAAACTTCCTCCTCCTCACGATCCTCGCTCTGCTCTTCTCCAATGGCTTCCCGAGCCTCTTCAATTCCCAATCGAACCAGACCAACATGGTGATCTACGTCCACGACTACTTTACCGGAGAAGACGCATCGGCGATCGCAGTCGGCGGAAGAAAAGGACCGGAATCGAGCGTTCTGGAGTTCGGAACCCTAATTGTGGTCGACGATCCGGTGACGGAAGGGCCGAGGATCGAGTCGAGAGAGATCGGGAGGGCTCAAGGTATGTACATAAACTCTCAATCGGATGGGAAAGGTCTGTATATGGTGTTTTCGGTGATTTTCACCGGCGGCGAGTTCAGAGGGAGTAGCTTGGAGATTCAGGGCTCCGATTTGTTTACGTTGAAGGAAAGGGAATTTGGAGTGGTTTCTGGAACCGGTTTTTTCCGGTTCGTTAAGGGGTTTGGGGTTATGCAAACCGAGAGCATGGACTTGGTTCATTTGAGAGCTGTTATTAAGCTCAATATTACAGTGAAGCACTATTGATTATTATTATTTTTTTCCTTCTTCTTTACTTCTTCTTCGAGTTTAACAGGTGTAGAATGGAAGATCAAACATTCAACTTAACTATATTTAGATTTGGTCATTACTAATTTGTTTTTTTAAAATTAATACAATATGTGAGAGTGAGAGAATCGAATCTTAAACAGTAAAAAATGCAAAAAGAAAAAAAAAATCTATATTACACAAACTTTGGTTTTAGCAAATAATACTTTAATCAATTGTTGTAATTATACTCGGATATGATTATGTGGGTCTATATATATATATATATATATATATAATTCTGTTAGTTGCTGCTGTGAATTTAGGAGAAGGGAAGTTGAGAAGAAAAAAAAAGGATGGTTTTTCATAAATAAATAAATTATTAGCATGTATATATCAATTAAATAGAATTGAAATATTGATGTGTCCTTAGAAATAAGCCAAAATCACGAATACTAAGGCCTCCTATGATAACGATTTTTTACTTTTAGTTTTCTGTTTTTTTTTTAAATTTTTTTTAGTTTTCTTTTTTTAAAATAATTGTGCTGGTTTTCTTATTATTTCTTTATTATGATTTCCATACTATTAGAATTCTTAGCCAACTTTTAAAAACAAAAACAAGCTTTTTAAAAACTACGGTATCGTTTGATAATTATTTGATTTTTGAAAATTAAATCTATAAATACTACTTCTACCTATGAATTTTCTTGTTTTGTTATCTAGTTTTTACATGTGTTTTCAAAAACCAAGTCAAAATTTTGAAAACTAGAAAAAGTAGTTTTTTAAAATTTGTTTTTGTTTTTGGAATTTGACTAAGAATTCAAATGTTTTCTCAAGAGAGATGAAACTCATTATAGAAAAATGATGAGAAAACAAACACAATTTTTAAAAATCAAATGAGACCCTACTTTTTTAGTTTTCAAAATTTGGCTTGATTTTAAAAACATGTTTAAAAAGTATATTACAAAAGAAAGAAACTCATAAGTATAGGTGAAGTAGTGTTTGTAAGCTTAATTTTTAAAAATAAAAAACAAAAAATCAAATGGTTATCATTTATCAAATGAGGCTTAAACAAATCTATACTTAATTTAATACTCCAAACATACTGATCACTACCAGAATAAAAAGCTAAATATATGTTTAGGTGTTTTTTTAAAGTATTATGTTTGAATGTTTTTTCAATGCATTCCATATTCTTTTAAAAAATTATAATTTAATTCCTTATGTTGTAAGATTTTTAGTGTAGTTTTTTAATATTGGTGAATGTTAAAATTGGTTGATGGTAAACTTATAGATATGATAATTAGTGAAGCAATCTAGAGAGAGAAAAAAGTTTAAAAATGAAAATTTGTAACTCCTATACCAAATTTCTAAGGAATTGATAGAAATTTAGGATTTTCTACTCTTAGATGATTTATTTCCCTCTAATACTCTATCTGGCGTATGAATTTGAGTAGAAATGATTTCAAATTCTAAGATTTTAAAGACGAAAATGATTGCAGACTCCTATTTGCATTTGGAACTAAAGTGATTTGACTGAAATTAAAATTTCTTATTTGAATGCTTACAAGAAATGAAAAATAAGTATAATATTTTATTGTTATGCTTTTATAAATTTACAGAAAATTATATTATTAATAATAATATATTTTAATATCAAAGAACAATGTCAATTACACATTATATTTTTTCTTTCCTATCCCCTGTCTATCTTTTCCTTATTTGTTTACAAAAAAAACTTTTCCTCTCCTTCGTATGATGTTTGTTGAATGAGAAATTTCAACCAATTACATATCACGACATCAATATTTTTTAAATTAATGAAAAAAATTACACATTATTAAAATTTGGACCAATTATAAATTAACATGTGTCCCAAATTTAATTTGAAGACAAAAGTTGGTAAATCATAAAATATAAGGCCACATGTTTTCATTACGACAATTTGGTCAAATTGGATCATATGAAATTTGGGTCAAAGTCGACAAATTCAAGTCCAAAAGGCTAGGCCCAAAGCCAATAAAGCCCAAGTCCAATGGTTGGGCCCAAAGGCCATTAAAGCCCAATCCCACATGCCCATGATAAACTCTCCAAAGAACTCAAAACAAAGAAGTCAGAAGACTCCCCGAAGTCCTTAGGTGCTGAACATGACCAAAAACTCTTCAAGACTTGAAGACCCTAAAGATTGATTGAAGCTTCAACCTCAAGAACAAGCTGCAAAGCCCTCAAGATAAATTCACATTCGAGAACAAGCTGCGAAACCCTTGAGATAAATCCATATTTGAGAACAAGCTGCTAAGCCCTCGAGACAAATTCACATTCGAGAACAAGCTGCAAAGCCCACGAGACAAATTCACATTCGAGGACAAGCTGCAAAGCCCACGAGACAAATCTACGTTTGAGAACAAGCTATAAAGTCCTTGAGATAAATGTACATTTGAGAGAAAGAATCAGAAAATCAAACATTAGAGATTGTACTCCACTACATTCAAATCAATACAAATTAAATTCATTTACACATATTAAATTTTCTTGTTGAAATCTCGTGTGAACACTGTTGTTTTTCTTTTAAATTTTTTGTTTTATTTTTAATTTGTTTAGTTGATTTATTCAAGAAGAAAATCAAAAGAAAGCTTTTTTTTTGGATTCCTTCTTCAACCAATGTTCAACTAATCTATTGTACTCCACTACATTCAAATTAATACAAATTAAATTCATTTACACGTATTAAATTTTCTTGTTGAAATCTCGTGTGAACACTGTTGTTTTTCTTTTAATTTTTTTGTTTTATTTTTAATTTGTTTAGTTGATTTATTCAAGAAGAAAATCAAAAGAAAGCTTTTTTTTTTTGGATTCCTTCTTCAACCAATGTTCAACTAATCTAAATAAAAACATAAAACTAAAAATGCATCACAGTTAAGGAAAATAGATTGAATCAATAAATAAAAGGGAACAATAAACATATTATTCTTATTCGAATCAACAAATGAAAAGGAAAAAAAAAGTTTAAGAAGATGAACTAAGAAAAAAGTAAAAAAAAAATTCAATGTAGTTTGCTTTGACTATAAAAAACTCATTGAATGAAAAAGTTGCATTTAAAAGATTGAAATTATTGTTATTAGTTTAAAAAAAAAAAACTTGCAAAATACAATAGAGAAACTAACCTTGAGTTTGCTTGAGTGACGTTGAGTTTGCTTGAATATGGAAGAAATTATTGATGCATATGAATTGGTATAGGAAGAGATAAAAAAAAATATATTCATAGGATAAAATTGGAAACAAATTTTTTTAAAGTTTAAAATCCTGCCATATCGGACCTATTTCAAATGATTTTTTTTAATAGAAAAACAAGATTTCAAATCATAGCTGATTTCAAATCCCTTACTTTTTTTTGTGGATTCAAACGGGTAAAATGATTTCAAATCAAAATTCATTTGAAATCCTCTCAAATCAGGGGTTTTGAACAAGTGGTAAATTTTCATCAATTCACTAAGTATTATAGAATGTAAGTTTATTATCAACCAATTTTAACATTCACAATTGGTGATGGTTTAAATTGAAAAATGATAATACATAAGAGTTTACATGTAAATCTCTTAAACAAGAGGGACTAAATTGGAATAATACTCAAACCTTAGGGACTAAGACATACATTTAGCCACTTCGAAAAATAGAACTACTGCTATCAAATTACTAGGTCGTTACACCTAAACCATAAATCTTAAATCTTAAACCACACCCTTTAATTATGAGATTGTTATATTTATGCCTTTAAACAAATGAAATTCTTGCCATGAAACTCAACTATATATTAATGAAGTTATAATGGTAGAGTTTAATTGCAATGATTTGAAAATTTTAGGAAGTATTAGCTCCTTATTATTATTATTTTTTTGAATTCTACAATATGTAAGTTGGAGGATTCGAACCTCATATTTTTTTATCGAAGATACATGCTCAAATTGAAAGTTTGACAATATGGAATATAACAATTCTTACCGTTGAAGGTTGAACTTTGTAATTTTCTCTTTTCACATGGCTGGAGTTTGCATTTTTTGATTTTCTTATTAGCCATTTTTAAATTATATTAAAGTAGTTGATTTCTCTTCCATCTATTAAATCATTTTCAAGTTTTCTCTCCTCGTGATGAATCATCTATTAAACTCCCATCAATGGAAATACCTTCCGGCAGTCAAAACTTGAGTGGCTCTCTCTCCCTCGAAGATTATATACACAGATATTATATACACACGTCACACGTGCGTGCATACACACACATATATAGACGTACAATTTTTCAAAAAAAAAAAACATAGATATACATACACATAGTTAACACTTCTTCATAAACTAATCACTCTTTTTACAAAATTTCATCAAATAAAAATGAAGAGACAAAACCACAAAACTCCTAAAACGTATGAATGGCTTATACATATAAAGTTAAGGAAAAAATATACTTTTAGTTCTTAAGGTTTCAAAAGAAACACTTTTAGTTTTTGAGATTTGAAAAATGCATGATTCTAAATGATCGCTAAGTTAAATTGAGGTGTCAAATTTTTAAATGAAGTGACAATTTTTAAATGAGGTATCAAATTTTATATTATTTTAAGCTTAGATGGCTTTTCCTTTTCTTAATTTTCCTTTTCTCTTCTTCTTTTCTCCTTCCTCTCGCTCTTCCCCTCTCCCTTCTTCTACTCCTCCAACGATTTCTCTCTCTTCCTCTAAATTAGGCTAGGTAGAGAGAGAAGAAGAAAGAATAAAAAATTGTTAGAGTGGTAGAAGAAAGGGAGAGGGAAGAGAGAGGAAGGTGAAAAGAAGAGAGAGAAGGTGGAAGTAAAAAGAAAAAAAAAAAAGAAAAAGCTACATAAGCTTAAAATAGTATAAAATTTGACACAATCAAAGATTGTCACTTTAGAATACTACGTCATTTTTTCGTTAGTCAACTAACGGTTAATTTAATTTAGAGACTATTTAGAACTATTTTTTAAACTTTAAGAACTAATAATATCCATTTAGAAACTTCATGGATCAAATAGACACAATAACTTCAAATCTCGAGAACCATAAATGCATTTTGCCCAAAAGATAATTACGGCCAAACAATTTGCCAACACATAATTGAGTATCAAAATCATTTCCAAATTCCTCTTCAATTCAAATTCAAATTAAATGATCATAATTATAATTCAAAGGTTCTAATCTCATTATGGTCCTAATTGTTCACTTATTTTATTTCGATATCTACACTTTGAATTATTCAAATTCGTTAAACTTTGCATAAATAAAATTTAAAATTTTGTTAATTATTTAACAAAAATTGCACATAGACATACTTTTAATTATTCAAAATCAATTTTTATGGTATGAAAATCACATTTAAAAATGTATAATCAAACATTAAATTGATTTTCATTGATTAAACACATGTTTTGGAGTAATTTTGAATATGATAAAAAGTAATTTTAACAATTTTAAAATCACTCCCAAACATACACTAAAAGATGTCTACAAAAGCAAGGATATGAAGTCACTCATAGTAGATGGTTGGGTTTTCAAAGAGATGGTATCTACCTCTTAAATCTTGAAAATTTTTCATCAAAGAAAAAAATGCCTTCCTTCTTGATTTGGGGTCAAATTTATTAGTTTTGGCCATATATGCACATAAATTATTTTTTGTCTCTTGCAACTCAATATACTTACATCAAGAGTGGTCAAGAACCTAGGTGACCAATTTAGTTCAGCTGTGATATGGTGGGTGACGCTTGGAGTATAAAAAAAAAAATTCAATACTCGACAAATTCATTAACTCAAGTCCACCAGCTGTCTAAATTGAATTAAATTGCTTTTCAAGTGAAGTTGATGTTGAACTCGCACAATTATGTTTAAACTTGTATTTCTCATTTTATTAATAAGTCATATCCAAAATGTGAAAAACTTCCTATACGAAATTGTAATGCGACTTATATATATTACTAAACCCTCTTTTTCAAAATCTTAGTAATAAGATCAATGCAAAATAATCTTCCACAAAATTATCGTCTTTCTTTTCAAGTTTTGAGGACGAAATTAACATAGTTGAAGAAAAGTTTGGTTTGAGTTCTACATCTTCAAGGAAGCCATAGAAAAGCTCTCTATGAATCAAGTACAAAGAGAATAATATAATGTCTCTATCAAATGCAAACCCTTCTCTTGGATAGCTTAGATATGGTTGAGAGAGTGGATATTTGAATGTGATGTTTGTGCCAGCCTTGTCATCCATTTGATTGGGTGAGTTGGATTGCATTCCAAATTTTCTTATCCTTACTTTAGGGGGGTTTTTCCTTTGTACATGTACTATATATGTATCTATCAATTTCTAGGCTTTGATGATTCTTCACCTGCCCACCTTTTTATCTCAAAATAGTCAAACTCAACATGGTCCATATCAATAAGGAAATTATTGGGGTCTCGAGTGGATTAGCACAACTACAAATTTTATCCCATACGTCTTCTTCATTTCATACTTTAGGTTTTAACTGTGCGTGTTTTATAAGCAGGTTTACATGACAGAAAATGAAGACCATATTTGCGAAAGATGAGAGTTTTTATTTGTTGAGAAGATTTGGTCGAGTTTGTACAAGTGTTGGACGTGGCTTTGGATCTTCGTTAACTAGTAATAATCACGTTCATTAGTTATTCTACTCCTTCCTTTTCAAATAAAACGAGATTTCTTCACCAAGTTGAGTTACTATCTACCTTACGACATATTTGGTTAGAAAAAAATTATATAAATATTTCTTTTTTAGATATAGAAGGGGTCATGACGAATATTTTTGGTTTTCTGTCAATATTCATTTGTTTCTTTTTAATTCTCAATAGTTGAAATTCTTACCTCTCCTCTTGTAATCTCTTAGAGGCTAGTTCGGTTGTCGAGACAAGAATAGGGTAGCTTTCTCATCTAAGAAAAAAGGAACAATTTCATTGGTCCCATTATCTTGGAGATAAATTTGAGTGATTGACAAACACCACTCAAGGGTTTTTAGTCCACAAGCATCCTAGTAGGATGCTGGTTGGTGCTTTGGCTTACAAACAACCTTGGAGTGTTGGTGGTTGGTTTACAAAGAAGGAAGCTCTTTCAAAATCCATTTATGAATCTCATCTCATTTATGAAACTCTAAGATTTAGAGCGAGAGATTTTGAAGTTCCTTTTTTTCTTTTTCTTTTTTTAGTTCAACAACATATTAGTATGAGAGATTCAAATTTCTGACGTCATGATTGAAAGACATATGTCTTAAATAATTGAGCTATGTTCAGGTTGACACAAATTTTGAAGCTATAAATTTATAATATTCTTATTAGATTCTTGAGTCAACTCAATTAATATTAGAGATAAGAAAGATTATATTCTTATCAAATTCTCTAAGTCAATGTAATTAATATTAGAGATGAAGAAGGATATATTGTACTTTCGTATTGATCTCTTCTCAAATAATAGTGACTCAAAGCCACTAGGTGGGAATATAGAGATATGCCAATTAAATTAAATGCCAACTAGGTTTTTGAGTGTTGGGAACATACAGATTTTTTTTTTTTTTTTTGACGTGGTTTTTTGAAAAAATAGAACTTAAAAAATGGTGGTCTCTTTCACGAATTTTAGATTTAGAAAAAAACTATTTTGGATAAATTGTCTTTTTAGAAAGATAACTTTTTAATAAAGTTTGTCTCGAAAAAGACTATTTTAGTATTGAAAAATAAAATACCTCGACACAATTACTTTTTTTGGGAACTCAAAAAACAAAAAACAAAAAAACATTTTTTTTTTAGAGTAACAAATATATAGGGGCGGGGGGGATGTGGGAGTGAGAAGGGTTGTTCTATTAATTGTTTGTGTAATTAAAAATAATGTTATACTATTTTATTGTGCAATCAAATTGAGTTTAAAAAGTTGGAGTTTAGAAAACACCATAAATTGATGAAGGAAACATAGAAAGAAACTAGAAAACTTTGGTCTATGGTTCAAATCATGTCCACATACTTTATGATATTAATCTACTCAAGGACCATGAGCTAGGGGTGTACACGGGTCGGGTTGGGTTGGGTTGGGGGGTTTTTGGGACCAACCCAAAATTTCGGGTTGGTTGAGTTCATAAACCGAATGACCCAGTTATAGAAGGCAACCCAACCCAACCCAACCCAATTTTTTCGGGTTAGGTTGGGTTGGGTTGTCGGGTTCTTTTTTTTTTCTTTAGATATATTTTTTTAATTATTTGCAATAATTTCTTCTAGAACTAAATCACATAACATTCAAATATTAAACTTTAAAGTTCATAACATCCGTTACAATCCTAAATGAAAAGCATTATAAGTTCACAAATTCATAATTTCAATCATCCAAATAAACATACAAGTTCATTAATACAATTTCTACAACAATTAAATTCTTAAATAGAGTCCCACTAAATTTCCACAACAAGAATGATGCCAAAACATCCCTTAAAAAAAAAAAAACATATTTTCGGTTCGGGTCGGGTTGCACCGAGCCAAAATTTTCCCAACCCGACAACCGAAACGAATTTTCGGTTCTTCCAAATTTTAACCCAACCCAACCCTTACAATTTGAGTTGGGTAGGCCGGGTTGTTCGGGTTATCGGTTTGTTTGTACACCCCTACCCTGAGCATAGAAAAAATGTCCAACTTATTTAAAAAATATGTGTAAGGAAAGTCTATATAGCATATATAACGGTCACGTCATTATTTCGTTGAGCCAACTAGCAGTCAACTCTACTCAAGGACCATTTAGGAATCAATTTCAAATCTCAAGTACTAATTAGAAATTAAATATAAACCTCAGAGACAAAATATGTCACTTTTGAAATCTCAAGAACAAAATATAAACTAATTTCAAATATCAAATAGCAAAAGTGTTAGTTTTGAAACGTATAGACTAAATAAAAACTAAGTTGAGACCAAATAGAGGCTAAGTTCAAATTTTATGGACCAAAATTGTATTTACCCAAAAAAAAAAAACCATATTCTAATTATCCAACCTAAGTAGAGCTTTGCTCCATCACCCACCTAAGTATAGCTCAACTGATTAAGAAATATACCATTAATCAAGAGATTAGATGTTCAAATCCTCCAACCCCACAAGTTGTTGAACTCAAAAAAAAAAAAAAAAGTCCTCCTCCATCTATATATTAATATATTATATACACAACCTATGGTATATATTAACATGTCACATCAATTTTTAGTTGCAATTTAATTGAATAATCTACCTCCTTACATTTACAAAAGTACCAAACTAGTACACAAAAACATAAATGGTACAAATTAGAAAAGTAAAAGCAATAGAGTTACATCTGGACCACCCTTAATTTTATTTAGTCCATAAATATATTGACTATATGCATGATTCAAAGTGGATTTGGCATGGCATTTCAAATTAGGAAAAAGTACTTTTAAGGTTAATTTAACCAATAAAAACACATTGCTTCTTCTTGAAGTGCTTACAAAGAAACTCAATCATTCCACTCAAAAGGCATACCAATCCACTTTAATAACACTTTAAAGGCCGTTTGACTTAGTGAGTTGAGTTGGGTTAGGTTTTTAAGTCCACTCAATGTTTGGCCTATTGACATTTTTTTATTTCCGTTTAATTTACCAACTCGGTAGAGTTGAGAAAATAACCCCATCGTTTTTCGTTCCCTCCTCACACGTTTTTGTTCCCTCCTCCAGCATTTTCGTTCCCTCTCTCACCTTCACTTCTCTCACGCTTCACTCTCACGCTCACTTCTCTCAAACCCTCTCATTCTCAGACTTTTTCGTTCCTTCAAGGTATGTTCATTCTCTTCTTTGCTTCATCTTCTCCAACTCCAACTCTTCCACCCCCAATTCTTTTCTCTATGAATCATCCTGATCTTGTTTTTTTCCCTTCAAAATCAAAATCCTAATCCTCCATGGAAGGTCTTATCTTTCCCAGGTCTGTAACTGAAATGGCATTGGAAATCGCATAGGAGAGGAGTTGCAGTTTATGGTTTCTCTGGAACACGAATGGTAGAGCAAAGAAAGAAGAGAGGTGATGAAAAGTTCAGTTTGTTCTCATTATCCTCAAGAGGTTACAATACAAACTATTAATAATAGCAGAGAATAAGGAATTGATAAAGAATGATAGGACAATACAATACTAACCCAACAACTCAACTACCTACTCTCAACTGTAGCTGTCAAGTCATGACAATAAGAACACAAAGACAAGTTATGTCTTAACATCCCCCCTCAAACGCGGCGGTAGCAAAGCAAGGCCAAGTTTGTCCCGAAGATAGCGGAACCGAGAGATAGCCAACGGCTTAGTAAGACAATCGGCAATCTGATCAACGGAAGGAACATACCGAATGTCAAGTTGACGGCGAAGAACTTGGTCTCGAACAAAATGAATATCAATTTCAATATGTTTAGTGCGAGCATGAACCACCGGATTGCAAGCAAGAGCGGCAGCACTGAGGTTGTCGCACCAAGTGACAGGAGGGGCGGAGAGCTGGACGTTCAATTCAGATAGAAGTGTGGTGATCCATTGAAGTTCGCAGGCCACATGGGCAAGGGCACGGTATTCGGACTCGGTGCTCGAGCGAGCCACTACATGCTGCTTTTTGGACGACCAGGAGATCAGTGTTGGGCTAAGGAAAACACAGTACCCACCAACAGATTTGCGATCAACGGGGCAAGAGGCCCAATCAGCATCAGAGAACCCAGTGAGGGTGAGAGTGGGAGCAGGTTGAATAGCCAAACCAAGATGGAGAGTGCCCTGCAAGTAACGGAGAATGCGTTTCAAGGACTGCCAATGAGCAACACTAGGGGCATGAGAATGTTGGCTGAGCTTGTTGACTGCGTATGCAAGGTCCGGCCGTGTGAGCAGTAGATAGTGTAGTGAGCCAATAGTGCTGCGGTACAGAGTGGGATCAGCAAACAAGACAGAGCTAGATGTGGGAGAGGCAGGCGGAGTGATGGGAGTGGGAGCTTCTTTGAGATGCAGCATATTGAGGCGGAGTAAAAGATCACGAATATAGGTGGCTTGGGAGAGTAAAAAGCCAGTGCTCGAGCGCTCAATTTGAACGCCTAAGAAATAATGCAGAGGGCCAAGATCCCGCATGACAAAACGTTGGTGGAGACGCCGAATGAACAGATCAATGAGCGAAGGATCAGACCCTGTGATGAGCATATCGTCCACGTAAATGAGCAGGATGATGAGAGCCTGGGATGTACGGTAATAAAACAGGGAAGTATCAGACTTCGACTGAATGAAATGCCATTGAACAAGTGTGGAGCGGAGTTTCTCATACCAGGCACGAGGGGCCTGTTTAAGCCCATAGATAGCCTTAGAGAGACGGCAAACATGATGAGGACGTAAAGGATCAACGTACCCTTGAGGTTGAGGCATAAACACCGTTTCATTGAGCGATCCATTAAGGAATGCATTACTCACATCCAGCTGACGAACGGGCCAGTTCCAAGTAACAGCTAAAGTAAAAACCAATCGGATAGAAACTGGTTTGACAACGGGACTATAGGTCTCATGAAAGTCGATGCCAGGGGTTTGAGAGAAACCTTTGGCTACAAGTCGGGCTTTGTAGCGTTGAATGGTGCCATCAGCAGAGCGTTTGAGCTTATAAATCCATTTATTCCCGACTAAGGACTGAGTGGGAGACGGAGGCACAAGTTGCCAAGTGTGGTTACGGAGAAAGGCAGCAAACTCATCATCCATAGCACGTTTCCAAGGGGGAACCTTCACAGCATCTGCAAACGGGTAGGTTCGCTCAAGGACCAGTCAAGGGAGGAAGAGGTGGTGGATAAACAGCCAAAAAATTGTTTTGGTTTAGAAATGCCAGCTTTTCCGCGGGTAAGCATAGGGTGAAGGTTAGGCTGAGAGGTAGATGCCGGTAAGGGAGAGGCATGAGATGGAAGGGGCGAAGGGGAGAAAGAGGATGAAGGAGCCGGATGAGTGAAGGAACCAGAGTGGATACGGGACAAAGATGGAGGTGAAGGACAGGGAGAGCCCGAGGAAGGAGTGGTAGCAGGATGAGATGGTGGGGAAGTGGTGATAGGTGGTGTGATATCAGTGGGGAAGGGTGGACGAGCATTGGGTTGGATATTGGGGTGAACGGGTAACCAAGACAGAATGTGGCTCTCAGCAACTGTGCTAGAATGGTCTTGATGCATAAAGTGCTCTGCAAAAGGAAAATCAACCTCGTTGAAGCAGACATGGCGAGAAATATATACTTTTCCTGAAGGACTAAGGCACCTGTAACCCTGATGGTTGTTACTGTAACCAAGGAAAACACATTTGGTTGTGTGGAAACCAAATTTATGTTGCTGATATGGCCTGAGACAGGGGTAACATGCTGAGCCAAACACGCGAAGTCTGTGATAATCAGGTGGGAGCTTATTGAGCACAGTGAAGGGAACTTGACCATCAATAGCAGTAGAGGGCATACGGTTTATGAGGTGAACAGCAGTGTGGAAAGCCTCCCACCAGTAAATTAGAGGCATTTTTGCATGAGCCAAAAGGGCTAGCCCGGTTTCGACAATGTGACGATGTTTTCGTTCCACTCTCCCATTTTGAGCTGAGGTATAGGGGCAGGCCAATTGAACATGAATGCCTACTTCTGAAGCATATTGAAGAAGGGGCCGAAATTCACCACCTTCATCACACCGTACAATCTTGATTTTAGTGTCATATAGATTCTCAACTTGACTCTTGAATTGCTTGAAAACTGTAATGGCATCACTTTTAAATCTTAATGGAAAAATCCATGTAAATCTTGAAAAGTCATCAAGGAAACTAATGTAATACTTGTGTCCATTAATTGAATCAATCGGGGCTGGACCCCACAAATTTGTGTGAATAAGATGAAATGGTTGAGAAGCCAGAGAAGTTGAGAGAGTAAAAGGCAGTTTATGCGATTTCCCATATTAACAAGCCTAAAAAAAGGAGAGTTTCTCATTTATTTCATGTTTAACATTACAAGAAGTCAAGACTTGAGATAAAACTCTAGGAGATGGGTGACCGAGCCTACTGTGCCATACATTCTTAGAGCACAACAAAACATGATGACTGTTAGGTGAAGCTAACAACAGGGAATCATCCTGACTTTCCAAACTAGACACAAAAGCAACAAAAACAATCTTCTTCCTTGAGACTTCTTGATCTTGACTATGAGAAGATGAGGCATCTAACGTTGGCAATTGGTACAATCCATCCTTAAGACTCCCTTCCAGAAGGACCTTTCCCGTGGCCTTGTCCTTAATAGCACAAAAAGAATCATGAAACTCAACTGTAACTGAATTATCCATAGTCAAACGAGATATACTAATCAAGTTTTTGCTAATTTGTGGTACATGCAATAACCCTTTTAAGATTAGGTTCTTAACTTTTGATTGAATAAAAGAGCTGCCAGTAAAGAGTATAGGGAGTTGACAACCATTGCCAACTGTGATTCGTTCGTTACCTGTGTATTCAGTCTTGAGAGATAAGTTGCCAATGTCAGAAGTCAGGTGGTTGCTTGCTCCACTGTCCAAATACCAGGCATTATCACGCAGGTTTTCAGGGGTAGCTATCATAGCAGTTAAATTCCCAGTGTTCTGTTTCACTTGAGGTGAACCACCAGAGGAGGCATTAGGATTGTTGTTGAAATTTCTTTCAAAACGAAAATAACAGACAGCAGCTATATGACCTGCCTTTCCACACACTTGACAAATAGGCTTAGAGCTTCCAGTGAACCGACCTTTTCCTCTTCCTCGACTGTTTCTTTGTGCATTATTGCTCAGATTTCGGGTCCACTGTTGAGTCTGATTGGATGGTTGATAGGTCGATGCTGCCACATTGGCTGAAGATTGATTAATAGAGATTGCTCCTTTGAAAGCTTGAAGCTGCTCTTGGCGTCTTTCGAAGGTCAGAAGTTGATTTTGGACTTGGTACCAGGACATCTCCTGGTTTTGAATAACAACAACAATAGGAGTATACTCCTCATCAAGTCCAGCAATGACATAAGAGATAAAGTCCTTGGGATCCACAGGAGAACCTGCCAAAAACAAGTTATCTGAGTAATTCTTCATCAAGCTAAGATATTCTTCCATTTTCATACTCCCTTTCCTGGTTTGCTGTATCATTCTCTTAAGATAATCCTTCTGAGAGGTAGCTTGAACTCCATAGAATTCTTTTAAAGCTGTCCAAAGCTCGTGCGCCGTTTCACAGCTTGAGACTTGCGAGGCCACTTCTGTGGCCATTGAGTTATAAAGCCAGCCAACTAATAGCTGATCAGCGGCCATCCAGACGTCGTATTCAGGATTTGGGAGTTTCAAACCGGTAGGTTCATCTTCTGAAGGAGGTAAAATGATGGTCATTTCAGGACAAATATCCTTACCTGTAAGGTGACCCTCGAGCTTGTAGCTCCTAAGAATCGATAGAGCTATGTTTTGCCATAGCAAGAAGTTATTGCGGTCCAGCTTGATAGAGGTGGATTGATTCAACAAATTTGCAAACGGAGGGTTGCCCACAGGTGTAATACCACACCTTACTTCGGCTGCACCTGGAGGTTTGGTAACATGGACAGGTCCTGGAGTCTTCACCATTGGTGTGTGGATAGGATCCTAATTGGTGTTAGCCATTTGGCTCTGATACCAAGTTGCAGTTTATGGTTTCTCTGGAACACGAATGGTAGAGCAGAGAAAGAAGAGAGGTGATGAAAAGTTCAGTCTGTTCTCATTATTCTCAAGAGGTTACAATACAAACTATTAATAATAGCAGAGAATAAGGAATTGATAAAGAATGATAGGACAATACAATACTAACCCAACAACTCAACTACCTACTCTCAACTGTAGCTGTCAAGTCATGACAATAAGAACACAAAGACAAGTTATGTCTTAACAAGAGGTATGGGTCGCGGTGCAAAGGAAAACTCGCTTGTAAAGTCGTCGGCGCTCGTGAATTACTGTCGAGGAAGTCGCCTATTCGCCAGTGATCGACCAAGGGAGAAAACGATAGCGTTGGCCAGCGTGAGAGAGTGAGAAGAAGGAAGAAGATGGTAGAGATAGATTGTCAACTACGTGAGGAAGAAAAAGAAGGTTGAAGATGGTGGTGATGGTCGTGCGGCGTGGAAGACAAAGTTTAGGATTATGGTTTTTAATATATATATATATTTTTTAAACAAAAGCCAAACTTCCTCATTTTCCCTTTTTAACTCTTTTCTAACCCTTTCCCTTTTCCACTTTACTTTTCTCTAATTCCAAAACCCAAACAAGTTTAAAATATTTGGATAAACTCAAATTAGTTTATTTGAGCCCAATTCTTCCAATGAAACTTCAACTATAACTCAAATAGAGCTAATAAACTAGAATTAATAATTAAAAAAAGGTCCAAAATTAACTCCAACAATAGAAATTGATAATACTACATATTGAGTATTTTTAATACTAACATTTTCTTTGAAATTTTGTACATATACGTAATACATATATACTTATTTTTGGAATCATGTATTTGGCCTCTTGTTGGCCATTTTATCTTTTGTGCATATATTACTCCTACTATGCATCATGTAATTTTTTGTTGTTGTGAATACAAATTAGTTTGTCTATCTCAATCAAAATTGATACTTACACAAAATTGTAAAATATTCTTAAAATAATATAAAAGTTAACATCTCAATTAAATTTTAAAAATTTGTTGAAATCTATCCCTAATTGAATAGTTGAACAAAAAATTTAGAAAAAAAAAAGTCAATTGAAAATCAGACTTCAGAACTACATGTTAAAAAAATTTGCACCAGCAAACACAAACTTAATAATTCTAAGTTAAATAACTATGCACCTTAAACACAGACTTCATAACCACAAACTAAACAACTCTACTCCCCAAATACAGATTTATTAACTCCATAGCATATTAACTCCACAGATATATAAACTTTAGACTTCATAACTCAACTTTGCACCCCAAACATCCCCTAAAATGTTTTAGAGAGAAACCATGTTAATTAGTATTTTTTTTCCTAAACGAAAAATTGCAAAAGCCACCTCTAAACTATATTAATTGTCTTAACCTTATCTACGAACTATTACTTATTAAAACTAAACCATTAAACTTTTATAATCGTAGAAATTGGACCTGTCAATTCGGGTGATGGAAAATAAGCTAAAAAGCAAGCTATTTTATTTCAAGTAAGAAGACAATGAGCTAACCTTAGAAGAAGAAGCATCCCTTCAAATCCTCAATGAGTATGCTTGTAGTGTCATGATAACTCTTAGAATAAGAGTAATTGATTAGCTCTTTAAGCTTAAAACCTTGTATTTGCGAGTAATTTACTAATGTTTTAGTGTTTAATTCCCTTGACTTAAAAATGCTTATTAAAGTGTTTTAGTAAATGAAAATTCTAATTTAAGCATGTTTTGTGATAGAGGGGATCTATTGGAACATTAATTTAGCAATGTTTTTGAAGGGGTAAAATACTAGCATTTTGAATAAATAAAGAGGATCTGAGTTATGAATTTCTAAAGCTTGCTCAAGCATTTATGGGAACAAATTCAACCTAATGCAACACATGGGAAGGCAACTCATTAATTAAGCTGGCCTTTTGTTAACTGATTCAGCTCAAATGACCCAATGAGAAGCTGCCATCATACCCTACTTAGTCTAATCAGTCCTTAAATCATGAAGAAAGGGTATTTATGATAGCAGTTGTTTTTGGACAAGAAGGAGAGGTTTTTGGGAGAAAAAAAAGTCGATGGAAAAGAGGGGAAGCAATCCCAAAAGGGAAAGCAACGGGAACAAGAAGAAAGCATCACTGCAAGCTTCCATTTTTGGCGCCCTTTTTTATTTTCATTGTCTTCTCTCTTGAATTCAGTCTTTATATTCATCTTTTACTTTATGGCTTTTTAATTTAGTTTTCTTTATCTTTTAGCTTGTAACATGAACTATTCACCTTTAGGTGAGGATTAGGAATGTTTGTATCAATATAAAATTGGAGATGAGGCTCTATTGTTCTCTTTAATCTGGATTTTGAGTGTTTTTCATGCTTAAGCTTGGATTATGTATGGCCAACTAATTCATGCACTATTTCTTTTGTTTTGGGAGAAATGAGAGGAAACCGATTGCTCAAAGCCATATTAACTCATGTGTTTGAGTTAGTGTTAGTTAAGTGAGGAGGCTAGGGATAACAACTCACTTAATGCACATGAACAACAACTTTAATTTGGTGTAGTTTAATTGGAGTTAAGCTCCTGATCTAGAAAATCTGGAAGGATTCCATTTTAATGTTGTGTGGGTTGAGGGAGCAAAAGAGTTGCCTCAACATTTCAACTTTAGAAAAATGCAAAGAGTCCCTAATTAATCTGAGCCTATCTTCTGTATTTTGTTACAAGTTGCTTTTAATTGGTTTGTTTTAAGCATTTTCTGCAGTTTAATTACTTTTGAAACTCTGTTAATTTTGTTTAATCATGTATTAGAAGTAGTGAACACTGAATTTTCTTGGTTACCCTTTTAAATTCACTAAAACTTGAGCTTAACTTAAATTTCTTGCACTAATCTTTGTGAAAACCGATAATATACTTAGCACTTGTTGCATTGACTGTGTACAGTTGCACAATGTGAATGTGAAAAGTATTAAGGGGCTGTTTAGGGCACTGAGTAGGTTATAATAACATGGGTTATAATAGTCTGTGAAAGAATATAATATTGTTTAAAATGCAAAGTTGTTTAGTCTAGGATTATAATAGTCTGTGTTTGAAGTGCAAAATACTCCACAGGTTATTATAACCCTTGCCCCAAACGGCCTCTCAGTATTTAAGCTAATTTTGCAAGGCAATATGTCACCTTTATTTTCTCACTTTGTTCGCACTATCTTCCTTTGGAACGCTTCTTCTTTGTCTTTTTTCTCTCACCCAACTTTCAAACAAATGCACATGTTTGCCACAGAACACAGTCCAATAAATAGATTTCTTAATTAGGTAATTACTAATTAGCATCATCGTCCGTTTTAATTTTCACAATCATGAAAACTTAAGAGTTTAATTTTTGCAATTAAAAATGTGTAGATACAATTGTATCAACCACTATGTAGTTAATAGGTGGTTTGGGCAATTTTTCATTCTTCTTAAAGTTGCTTTACTTAATAATATTATTCCAAAAATCACCTATGCTCACTTTAAAGCCGAACAATGGTGATGGATTATTTAGACACTATTTAATAATTGGGCTTTTTTTTAGTTTTTTTTTAAAAAATTAAGCTTATAAACACTACTTTCATCCATGTATTTATTTGTTCTACTATCTACTTTTAAAAAATGTTGTCCAAATTTAAGCCAAATTGAAAAAAAAATTGAAAAAAAAAGTAGTTTTTGAAAAAGAAAAAAAATACACTTTTAATTCATGAGGTTTGGGTTTGGTTGCATTTGAGTTCCTAAGGTTTCAAACTCAGGAAATATACCTCTGAGTTTTGGATTTGGTTTTATTTTGGTCCCTCCATCTATTTTTCTGTTAATGACTCACAGTTTTTATTAAAATAATATTTTTTTATTATTTCTATTTTTAATTAAAATATCTTTTTTTTTATTTCTTTTTTTTCTTCTTCTTCTTCCCCCACAACCACCACTGCCAATCATCGCCGTCCGCCATCACCTAATTTTTGTTTTTTTGTTTTTTTTCCTTCTCTTCTTCTTCTCTTTCCTTTTCTCCTCCTTTCTCCCCTTCTTCCTCAAGCTTTTAAATAAAATATAAATCGAAAGGGATTTTTCCTTTGATTTAGTCTGAAACGAAGGAGAAATCCCCTTCTATTTACATTTTTTTTTTTATAAGTATGGAGAAGAAGGGGAGAAAGGGAAAAAGAAGAAGAAGGAAAGAAAACGGAAAAAAAAATAATCAGGTGGCGGCAGTTGGCGGTGACAGTTGTGGTGGAAGAAGAAGAAATAAAAAAAATGTTATTTTAATTAAAAATTAGAAAATAATAATATTATTATTATTTTAATAAAAACCGTTAGTCATTAACAGAAAAATAGACGGAGTGACCAAAATGAAACCAAATAAAAAAAATAAGGAGTATATTGGTTGAATTTGAAAACTTGATGACCCAAATCAAACCAAACCCAAACTTCATAGACTAAAAGTATATTTTTTCCTTTTAAAAATATTTTTTTTATTTTTAAAATTTAGCCCATAGTTAAAATGTTTTTTTTTAAGTGGGAAAGCATAACCAAAAAAAAATTGTAAAAAAATATGCATAATTTTACAAAAAGAAAATTAAAAAATGTCAATATATTAATAATTATTGTCTTTATATATGTGTAAAATGAATTATATAAGCTAAATTATAAAATATACTCATGAACTATGAGTATGGTTTCAAAATACCTTTGAACTTTAAAAAGTTTCAAAACTACCTCAGAACGTTAAAAAACATTAGAGAATGCCCTACCATTAGAACCCAAATAGAAAAGTGACATAGACTATTAAATGTTAAAATCAAGTTGTATGACATGGAAAAAATGAAAACGTGGAATGTTGAAGTGTAAAAAAATCCTTTCCCTACGAACTTATCTTACATGGTCTACACCATGACGCCCAAAACCCTACCATCATAGTCTTTTAACTCTTCACCGCCAACTCATTCCAGCCCGACTCTGTAACCTCTTGCACTACAATTTTTGAGAAAAAAAAATAGTCAAATTTCCAATCTCCATAAGGCCAAAAAACGAGAAAAATGGATGGAGGGAGGAGATTAGATCAAGTGACTAACTGTTGTTAATGGCTCTGCGAGATTTACAGGTGACGGAGTGTGTAATTTTTGGAGGCGTTGAATGGATAAAGTTGTCTTTTGGTGGAAATTAGAAGAGAATGGGTGAGATTTGGGTATGGAAGTTGGAACACACATAATAATGGAATTGAAAGTAACATTTCTTAGAAAACTTCAAACCAAAATATTCAGAATGTGAATATACCCACAAAATAATAGGCACTAAATAGTTTATTTCTAGTTTATGCAAAAATTAAAGAAATAGTACTAATGAAAAACAACAACTCTATGTGTAAGAGCATATTTGCATGACTTCCGATTATGACCAATTCTTCCACAACAACCACATTTAACGCGTTTCTTAAATTCCATTTGTGAAGGAATTCTAATCTTCTTGGGCTTACCAGCTGGACGCTTCACATTGGGTGGGAGAATGTTGATGTTCTTTTTCCCTCAAGAATGTTCCAACTAGCCTCATGCCCTAACAGATGTATCAAGCCACTGTAAATTGAAGAAAGAGTCCTATTTAAGTAGTATGGTGAGATATACTCCTTGAGAGATATGTGCTTCATTGTTAAAACTGTGCATGCATGAGAACACAGAATCTGCAATATGTCTCACATTCTACAACTACACCGCTTACTTAATAAATGCACATCATATTGATTGGTTCCATCTATCACTTGATATTGCATATTGTCAACTGGATTAACCTGATAAAAAGAAAAATATAATATTTAATATATTTAATATATTATGAAATTGAAAATAAATTCTGACCTGTATTGACCGCCCCATGTCTATTTGCTCCCTCAAATGTAGTTCAATGACTTTTGTAAAATCAGTTGCTTGAAAAGCTGCCTAGTTCCTTCTTTCGTAAAACTATCTTTGCAGCATCATCCTTAGAACTTCCAACATGGATGTAACAGGTAACTCTCGTGCTTTTTTTAAGACAGAATTAAAACTTTTAGATATGTTAGTGGTCATCATCTTATATCTCTTAGAAGGTGAAAAAGCACAACACCATTTTGACAATCCTATCATTTGCAATTCATTTCGAAGACCTCGTGCACCTACCTCCAACTGACGCATTTGAAATTTAAAATCAACAACATTATAAGCTTTGGCACAAACGTAAAATATGGTATCAGTAATCTTTGACTTGTACGTTAGCTTCAAGTTCTTCTACAGATGCACCATGCAAAAACAATGGTAAACATTAGGAAGTACTGTCTGAATGGCTTTACCAATGCTCTTGTGTCTATCAGATACAATAACGAGGTCTCTCTGTTCTCCAATTATTTGTTTCAATTGATTGAAAAACCATTGCCATGCACTATCATTCTTTGAATCAACAATGCAAAAGGCCAAAGGGAAGATTTGATCATTTGCATCAGTCGTAGAAGCTATTATCAGAGTGTCAACATATTTATTCTTCATGTGTGTGCCATCAACTGAAATGATTGGACGACAATGTTGCCAACCAGAAATACAAGCAGAAAATGCGATGAAAAAATATCGAAACCTTTCATCGTCATCAACTTTAAGCTCAACAATGGAACCTACAAACATGTTAAATATATACATAGTTTATTATGTATATACTATTGACATAACAAATCACTAACATATTTATTATTATAAAGAAATATTAAAAAAATACCTGGATTCTTGATCTTCAACATATGAGCAAAAGATGAATTTTTTTTTATAAGAATCTTCTGGAGGTCCTCTTATTTCATTCCGTGCAAATTCTAGTGCACACCAAGCTTTCTGATAACTTATTCTCAAGCCATGTTCAGAAAAAAAAAACATAAGATATAATCTCTTTAGGAGTGAGCAATTGACTACCATCTATGCTAATCAACTTCTTGATATAATCTTTTATAACAGAGGATGTCGCTTGTTTATGATCCGTTAAGACAATATCAATAGAACATGTATGTTTGTGGTCAAACCTCCTAACAATCCAGGAGTCATTACCATGATCTCCAAAACAACAAGCTCGAAGAAACCGTTGACAATTTTGAATGACACATTGCACAACTAAAAATTCACTGTTTGATTTTACAGTTTTATACTGAAAACTATCTCTAATGGAAATAGATCGCAAATCATTTTGTAATACATGCTTCCCAGAAAAAAAAACGTCATCCAACTGAATTTGAAAGTTAGATGATATCTTTGCAACATCAATATAATGGTAAAAACGTCCTTCTCGTAGATTATCATTACTAGTTGAACTTATTTGGGGGGATATTATCCAAGACAACTGATAGGGTATTCTTTGAAACAATAGTTAGTGTACAGTATTGTTCAATACCAAATGACATTGTGCTAAACAACCTGATAGAACTGAAACGTGGGGCTTAAAGAAAATATTTGTAAATTAAAACAAATCTCCAGTTCAGTGCAAGTGCACACTGTCGATGCACGTAATATAAAACTGGAAGTATTCTAGAGTATTGATCCCATAGGGAACGGATACAACAAAATTCAAGAAAATAAGCAAAGACGTTTTCAAATTGCAATTGTGGGTAACCAATGTAAAACACTAAGTGGGATGGTTTTTGTTGTTTTTGAAAAGAAGAAATAAAAATGATAAAAGAAGGATTCAAACGTGTTTTTGCCCCATTGAAAGAAATTGTTGCCTAATTGCAATTGTAATCCTTTGACTCAACACTTAAGCTTTGTAAACTGAATTCAACACCTATGTGACCTTCTATGAAGTATCTTTAGGAGGCTAAGTGATTAAACCGATATTTCTATGGCTAATGCGAACTTAGTTAATTTTGAAACACAATTCTTTTGGTTTTAAAGGTTTTGCCCTATGTCTAGGGTCAAAAACAAATTCCTATGTCTATGTTATTTTCCTTTATTGCCTTTATGAAAACCCAATTTTTATCTAACATTTTCAGAACTAGACTCCAATTGTTGTATACTAATTTAGGTGATCAATTTAAACTAGTAATGAAAATTTTAATAAATAAAAGCAAACAATGCTATAAGATTAAGCAAGGTTGCTCTTACATATTAGGCCTTTAATCCTATCTCTAGGGCATTCACATGCTTGAATCCCAAAGAAGGAATTAGCTTATTATGGAAGAAATGAAAATCAACAATTGAATGGATACAAAACTCATAATTAAATAACCAAAATAAAGGAAATAAAAACCCATAATAAAAAGAAAAAAAAAACAGAACAACACTTAAGAAAATTGATGTGAATAGATTCAACGAAACCCACAAATAGATTCAATAAAATTTACAAAAAATAGTAGCATCACTTAGAGAAATTCAAACTTTGTGGATTATAATTCCCAACAACAAACTGACTTTTTACTAAAAGAAGAAAGCAAAAATAAGAAGAACATGACACTTAACTAAAATCCAACAAGCTTGTAAGAAAGAAATAAAAAAACAGTAGCTAAAAACAAGAAAGAACAAAATGTAAGAACAACTACGGGCTCGCGTAATCCTTGCTTCAATCGAACCAATTGCACCTTCAAAGGCGAATGGATCTTCACCTCCCCTAAATTTCATTTAGGAGGGATCAAACTAAGAGATTACAGAGCAAAAATGAAGAGCTCATTGCAGGAAAATGATAGAAAACGAAGATAAAAAAAACTGTGGGCGAGCAGAAAAACCCATGCCACGTTTTGGATCGTTTTTCCGATTTTTATAAGCATTGAGGGCTAGGGTTTCCATCTTTGTGCTCCTTCAATCATGGGTCAATGTTTGGGCATATCATGGGTCAATGTTTGGGCATGAGATTAGGCTGAAAATTCTCCAGAAATCAAGCAAATCTCGTGGGTTTTGGTAAATTTTCGTGATTTCTGTAATAAATGATAAGACCAGAAAATGCAATTGCATTGCAATTGTATTTTCCCTCTTGTTCACCAACTTGTTTTTTTAAAGGAAATGCAGTTGCATTTCATTTGCATTTTCTTCATTGCTTCAAATCTACACAAAGACAACAATTTAGCCAACTTTCCATTATCTTTTTAACTTATTTATTCTTTTCCCATACTCAGACAAGCTTAAAAGAATTTATATCATAAATGCTATTTTTAACTTGCTCGTTATTCAACAAAACACACAAAAATGACAAGAACAACCTAGTTTAAGGCTAAATAATCCTCATAAATGAGAACTATCACAACCATTTAACATCATTATCTTCAGTAACTTCTGCGTCATTCTTAATGAAAGTTTGAGATCTTATACAAATAAATATATCAGGTGAATCGATATTACCTATACTGCCCAATTTTTGCATGATAGATTGTTGTAACTCAATGAAGGTCATTTCATCATGCAAAGCAATCTCTGATACTTGGTAACCAACATAATTATCAGACTCATTCCAGGATCCGTCATATAGCATCGATATAACACAACTACCTATACATTGATATAAAAATATATCAGCTGGTATATATATCATGGTATATAGAATATAATATTATATAGAACATATACTATGGTATATGTTTTATAATAAGAATACAATGTATATGCAATATACTGTATATCGAACAATATATTTATTATACAATATATTCACTATTATGTGAAGTGAATATACTCTGGTATATACGATATTATATGAATGTACGTTCCAATATACAAAAGCGATACTTACATCATATATGTATATATGAATGTAACTTAAGGATAATTATATGGTATATTTAAATATCAATATATATTGTATATTATCATAACAAAAACATAGAAGAGTGAATAAAACAAAAAAATAATGAAATAAAACAAAAAATTAGGATTCGGCAGTGAATAAAACACATATAAAACACAAATTCATACCCATTGTTCAGACGTCGACAAAGATAGGAGCTGTGCGACGGTATAATCAACGATATAACTTGCTGAGAAGAAGATGTGTGACGATGTTGACTAATATGGTGGTTGGAGGTTGGGAGTCGAAATTAGAAATGGGGCATATGGAATAAAAGACCGGAAACGAGAAATGGAAAAAAAAAAATGGCTCTTGGAAGTTGACAAATATGGCAATGCTAAAATCATGGTAAATTGAGAGAGACAAATAACTATAATTATGGAATTGGGAATAAAATCAAATATAAATTTAAAAAAAAAAACATAATTACTATAAGTTTTAATTGAAGAGAGAGAAACAGAAAATAAAAGGGTATAATAAACCGAGATTGCACATTATATCTAGATGTGAAAATATTTAAATATTTGTAAATTTATGTAAATACCTATTTTAAATCTAATTATTTGTATAAATTTTCCAATTTTTAAGCCCCACAAGTAAGGGGATTAAATTCATTCTTCCCATGTCATACAGCTTGGTTTTAACAAGGTACATTTTACTTTTTTGTTTGGTTTTTAACGATGAGAACATTTTTTAACGTTTCTTTTTTTATTTTTTTTATTTTTTTTTTTATATAGTTCATGAGTAGTTTTGAAACTTTTTAAAGTTCAAAAATCTTTGAAACCATACCCATAGTTTAGGAGTATTTTTTTATAATTTAACCCTTCAAATAAGAAATATTTTAAATGGCAGTCTTTTTGTTTTGGCCCAAAACATTGCGGCCAGAAGCTTCCGCTTGCTTCTAAGACAAGAATCCATGAAAGTTCCATACCCCCAAAAGATTCTGCTTCATTACTTTATTATTATTTTAACTAATAAAATATTATTAACTTTCTCAGTATTATTATTTTAATTCTTTTGAAATTTTCTTTTCTTTTTAAAATTTCATTTTGGATAAGGAAGTGCCACCTTGTTTTTGTTTGTTTTTTTGTTTGTTTTTTTTTTTTAGTACCACCTTGTCACAATTCATTACCTTTGTAACAAACCTTTATTAATCTTTATATTAATTTTAGGGAAAAAAGGCTCCTTTTACTCTAAGGTGGTATCAGTTTTTTTATCTTAAATTTTCAATTTTCATCAAATTGCATTTAACTTGAATAAAATATTGTAGTCTTGACTTGAAATTGATCAAAATGTTGAAATTTCTTTTTTTTTTTTTTTACCTTAAACTTGAATAAGCGTTGGAAATTTTACTTATAATAGTTTTTTTTTTTTTTTCTAAGAATTGTTAAAAATATATTTCATATACATTCAATGAGTTACAAAATATGTGTTTAATACGAAATTGAAAAGATTTCAAAGAAGAACGATTTTAGGACTAATTTTATTTTTTTTAAAATAAAATTTTTGACACAATTATTCAATGTTCAATTTTGTGCATGATCAAGCTTAATTTTGTACGAAACTGCTTATTATTGAAATTAGTGAGTTTTTGCAGATTTTCACATTACTTGCTCTATTAAAATTAGTGGATGAATTAGTAAAAATGAGATGTAAAGTAGAAATTGATGAAATTGAAAGTTTATACTAAAAATTTAAATAACTTCTAAGTTTAGGTCTTTTTTTTTCTCCTTAATTTTTAGTTTTTTTTTTTAGTTTAAACTTAATTTTAAGTTTAAATCTTATTTTCATTGCACGTGTCTCATTTTGTTTAAATCTTATTTTTATTGCACGTATTTCATTTTGATTCTTAAATTTTTAAATATTTTATTTTGGATTATGAATTTTATACTAAGTCATTTAATTCTTGTTGACTTTCTTTAAAAAAAAAAAAATTAATGTTCACTTTTTTCTATTAAAGCATAGTTATAGTTATAAAATTTACACGAGTTTCTAACTATAACTATGCTTTAATAGAAAAAATTAGATGAAGGGTATGTAATTCGATTACCATTGAATATTACGTGGAACCTACCCATCTTTTTGGCGTACTTCCCACCTTTGCCTTTCTTTCTTTTCTAACCTCCATGCGTATTTTTTCTTTCTCATTCCTCTTCTTCCCATAATTATTTTTATGGCTTTATTAAAAATTTTCTTATCCATTTTTTGAACCATTGTTTTTCCCATGGAAAAAAGCTTTAGTAGCATCGTAATTAGTTGGATGAAACGCAGAAGAAGGGGTTCATTCTCGGGCCATATTAGCAACTTTTATCGAGATTAATATTTAGATGAGATCGAGATATTTTTTTTTATCCATAGTGTTGACCCAACCATCATTTTTATCCGAGATTGATATTTAAATGATATTGATATCAAGATCGATATTTTTTTATGTGTGAGTTTTGGCCAACCATATTTTGATGCGATTGATATCTGGCACAATATTCTCATATGAGATGATCATTTTTATATACATTATTTTTGGTTTGGTTTGTTACAAAAAAATATTTTAGAATAAATTAAATAATATTATCTTATCAAATTTATTTTTTTAATTATTTATATCAAGATTGTGTGTTTTTTCATATTGAAATTTAAATTAGATGGGAGAAATTTAGAATAATTACTATTATATTTTATAAAATCCTACATTTATCAAATTTAAATTTAAGTATTAATTTTTTTGCAAGTATAAAAATTTGAATAAGTAAATAAAATTAAATAAGGGCATCTTAATTCTGGTATTATAATTACTACATTTTAATTAATTATAAATATAAAAGAGTATTATGGAATCATATCTATTTCATTCAAATTTCAAATGTACATAAAAGTAAATACAATCAATTGTATTTCTATTATGTTTTATCTCGTTTTATTACGATTATGTTTGTGCCACAATCTCATTAGAGTTGCATCTAAATTCATTACAGTTGGATAAACACGCTCTTGATTGCATTTGGATTAATGAAGTGTCTGTTTCAAAAAGAAAAAAACTGTGAGGGCTTTTGTAGACAGGCTGTAAAAGTTCACAAGCAAGCTTATAATTTAAGCCTAAATTAAATATAGTTCAGTGTTTAAAAAAGTTGATTTTAAAAAGCTGTTAATTATTAACAGCTTTTCTCTTTCTTTTCAGTAAAAAAGAAATATATTAAACCAAATATCAGAAAGTGATTAAAAAAAAAAAAAGGGGGGCCATCAATCAATCAAACTTTTTTTATTTTTTTATTTTTTTTCCAATTTTCAATTTCCATCGACTTCGCAACACACAGCTCCGTTGATGAACAGATAAAAGCCCGAGAAGCCGCAGAGAAAATAGTGAGCCAAAAAAAAAAAAAAAAAAAAAAGTCCTCGAAGAACAAATGAGGAATTTTTTTCCTTTTCTTTTCCTTTTTTCCCTTTTCGAATAAATTTTTTTTTCAAATACTGAAACAACAGACTCAGGTTTTCACCATACTACTGCAAGTGGGTTTTCTTAAACGTACTACTGAAATCTCTCAATTCAGTTCATCATCAAGCTCCTTTTTTTTGCTCGTAGTGATGGGAGTTCTGTTCTCACTTCTGGGTTTTCAATTGATTTTGATTTTGTGATTTTTTATGCCTTGTTCTTCGTCGGAGAATCGTGCTTTCTCAGCTCCGGCGCCGCCGGGTACTGAATTGAGAATCGATGGTTGGGATTTGAGGAATTTGTGAAAGGAAGTGGAAGTAAATCGTCGTCAGGAAAATGGTTTCTAGTAATCGAGCGACGAATTCGCATCAGCAGCAAGCACAGTCCTCGAACACGAATACGAGCCATTTGCGATCTCATCGTACAGAATCCATCAGCAAAGCCATAGCGCAGTACACCGTCGATGCTCGTCTTCACGCGGTGTTTGAACAGTCAGGTGAGTCTGGTAAATCTTTTGACTACTCACAGTCCATTAGAACTTCGACGCAATCTGTGCCGGAGCAGCAAATTACTGCTTATTTGTCGAGGATTCAAAGGGGCGGCCATGTCCAGCCCTTTGGGTGTATGATAGCCATAGATGAGGCTACTTTTCGAGTTATTGCTTACAGTGAGAACGCTAGGGAATTGCTTGGTCTTACGCCTCAATCAGTGCCGAGTCTTGAAAAGCCTGAGATCCTCACAATTGGGACTGATGTACGGAACTTGTTCACTTCCAATAGTGCAATTCTGCTCGAGAAGGCGTTTGGGGCTCGAGAAATCACTTTGTTGAACCCTGTTTGGATTCATTCCAAGAATTCTGGGAAGCCCTTTTATGCTATTTTGCATAGGATTGATGTGGGAATTGTGCTTGATTTGGAGCCTGCAAGAACGGAGGATCCTGCCCTTTCTATTGCTGGGGCAGTCCAATCGCAGAAGCTTGCGGTACGTGCAATTTCTCAGTTACAATCACTCCCTGGTGGAGATATTAAACTGTTGTGTGATACTGTGGTTGAGAGTGTCAGGGAGCTTACTGGATATGATAGAGTTATGGTGTATAAATTTCATGAGGATGAGCACGGTGAGGTTGTGGCTGAAAGCAAGAGGCCTGACTTAGAGCCATACATTGGATTGCACTATCCTTCTACTGATATTCCTCAGGCATCAAGGTTTTTGTTTAAGCAAAACCGGGTTAGGATGATTGTTGATTGCCATGCTTCTCCAGTTAGTGTAATTCAGGATGCAGGGCTTATGCAACCTCTTTGCTTAGTGGGTTCGACTCTTCGTGCTCCCCATGGCTGTCATGCCCAGTATATGGCCAATATGGGCTCCATTGCTTCGTTAGCAATGGCTGTTGTTATCAATGGTAATGATGACGAAGCTATTGGTGGGCGAAACTCAACGAGGCTTTGGGGTTTGGTTGTATGCCACCATACTTCTGCTCGGTGTATTCCGTTTCCGCTCCGGTATGCCTGCGAGTTTCTAATGCAAGCCTTTGGGCTTCAACTGAATATGGAATTGCAGTTGGCTTCACAGATGTCTGAGAAACATGTTTTGAGGACTCAAACTCTCTTGTGTGACATGCTTCTTCGTGATTCCCCAACTGGCATTGTTACGCAGAGTCCAAGCATCATGGACCTAGTAAAGTGTGATGGGGCAGCTCTTTACTATCAAGGGAAATATTACCCTCTGGGTGTGACGCCAACTGAGGCCCAAATAAAGGATATTGTGGAATGGTTGTTGGCTTTCCATGGAGATTCAACTGGTTTAAGTACAGATAGCTTGGCTGATGCTGGCTATTCAGGGGCAGCCTTGCTTGGTGATGCAGTTTGTGGAATGGCTATTGCTTATATCACAAAAAGGGATTTTCTATTTTGGTTCCGATCACACACAGCAAAAGAGATCAAGTGGGGTGGTGCAAAGCATCATCCAGAGGATAAGGATGATGGTCAAAGAATGCATCCACGTTCTTCATTCAAGGCATTCTTGGAAGTGGTAAAATCCCGTAGTTTACCATGGGAGAATGCAGAAATGGATGCAATTCACTCATTGCAGCTTATTCTGCGAGATTCATTTAAGGATGACGTCGCAATCAATTCGAAGGCAGTTGTGCACCCTCAACTAGGGGATCTTGACTTGCAAGGGATTGATGAGCTCAGCTCAGTTGCAAGAGAAATGGTCAGGTTGATTGAGACTGCAACTGCTCCTATCTTTGCTGTTGATGTCGATGGTTGTATCAATGGATGGAATGCTAAGATAGCTGAGTTGACTGGGCTTGCAGTTGAGGAAGCTATGGGGAAATCCTTAGTTCGTGATCTTGTGTATAAAGAATCTGAAGAAATAGTTGACAAACTTGTTTCCCGGGCTTTAAAAGGTAGTTGGTAGTTCAGTTACCTATGGAGCTTTTTTGGTATATATCAGTTCAAGTAGTTTAAACAACTTAAGAGTTGAAGCATCTAAAAATAAAATATAAATTTTAGATATATGTTATAATTGTCGAATTTCTACATAGTTCTACAGAGGATTCAAATTTCAAAATCCTTCAGCTATCCCTTTTACCTAGAGATGTTCACGGGGCGGGGCGGGACCGGGGAATGAATTCCCCGTCCCCGTCCCCGTCCCCGCGAAATTTCCCGTTTAATTTTGCGGGGATTGGGGCGGGGATTCCCCACGGGGAATTCGCGGGGATCGGGTTCCCCGCGGGGAATTTTTCCCCCCCTTTTTTTTTTTTTTAAATTTATTCTCAACCATAATAAAAATTATTTCTAAATGAATAATTTTCAATATAATTCTATTTAAAGTAAATGTTATAAAATTTACTAATAAAAACAATAATATACCATAAGTAAAAATACTATAATGTCGAAACAACTTAATTTCTAAAAATTCAAATTTCAATATTACAACATAGACTTTAATTTTTTTTTATAACGAAATAGTCTTAAATTAATTCCTACTATAGTTTTTTTTTAAAAAAAAAATTATATATATATATATATATATATATATATATATATATATTATTAATTGGGGAGGGGCGGGGCGGGGAATATATTCCCCGTCCCCGTTTAGCCAACGGGGAAAAAAACCTCCCTGCTCCCTCCCCCATTCCCCGTGTAATCGAGGATTCCTCGCCCCGTTCGGGGCGGGTCCCCGCGGGGCTCGGCCCCGCGGGTTAAATGGACATCCCTACTTTTACCTTCCATCTGAAGGGATGAGCCCCGCGGGTTAAATGGACATCCCTACTTTTACCTTCCATCTGAAGGGATTGATATCACTTCACTTGATGTTCCTTTCTAAGTGAAACAAGGAACTCAACTATTTTTTCCTCTCAAAACTAAACATGATTGGGTCAGCCCTTATGCTAATGAACTTGAAATGCATAGAGGTCAAATTGTATGGAATTTTCTAATGCATAATCATGTAAAAGTGACATGTATGCATGCGTGAGTGCATTTATGGTTTCTTGACTAAGTGAATATGGAAAATCACACTTGTTGATAAAATGCAGGTGAAGAAGACAAAAATATAGAGATAAAAATGAGGACATTTGGGCCAGAAGATCAAAGGACGCCAATTTTTGTGGTTGTCAATGCTTGCTCTAGCAGGGACTGCACTGATAATATAGTGGGCGTTTGTTTTGTTGGTCAAGATGTTACCTGCCAAAAAGTGTTCATGGACAAATATATTAGCATACAAGGTGACTATAAAGCAATTGTTCATAGTCCCAATCCTCTTATCCCTCCAATATTTGCTTCAGACGACAATACATGTTGCTCAGAATGGAATACTGCCATGGAAAAGCTCACTGGATGGTCCAAAGAGGACATAATTGGGAAAATGCTTGTAGGAGAGGTTTTCGGAAGTTGTTGTCGACTAAAGGGTCCTGATGCATTGACCAAATTTATGATTGTCTTGCACAGTGCAATTGGAGGGCAGGACAATGAAAAATTCCCCTTTTCTTTTTATGAAAAAAAGGGGAAATATGTGCAGGCTCTCTTGACAGCAAATAAGAGGATGAATATGGAGGGTCAGATTGTTGGAGCTTTCTGCTTCTTACAGATTGCTAGTCCTGAATTGCAGCAAACTCTTAGAATGCAGAGGCAACAGGAGAAGAACCGGTTTGCAAGGATGAAAGAGCTGGCTTACATTTGCCAGGAAGTGAAGAGTCCTTTGAGTGGTATACGCTTTACTAACTCACTTTTGGAGGCTACAGATTTGAGTGAAGATCAAAAGCAGTTTCTTGAGACGAGTGTTGCTTGTGAAAAGCAGATGTTAAAGATTATAGAAGATATGGATTTGGAAAGTATTGATGATGGGTGAGTTGTTCTTTAACAATTATCCGTCTATCATAGGAAAGATATAGGATGTATCAATCCGTACATTTTTTTTTTTTGGTAATTGCATATTTGATTGCATTCAATTGAATTTATATTCTCAATGAAGGGAAAACCTGTCTGATTCATCTTTGGGATGCTTATCAGAGTCTGGAAATGATGTCGGCTACATTAGTTATCTTCTTTTATAATGTTTTATTTGTTTGGTAATTATTTGGTTTGGACTTTTAGTTTTGGGCCAATTTTACTCTTTGTAAATTATTCCAATAGTCCATTTTTGGACCTACAAGTATTTGGCCGGATCAGTTTGTAATTAGATTTTCTCAATCAATAAGAAATATCTTGTTTGGTTTAGACCAGGAAATTCTGGGTGATGGGGGAAAATCATAGCCGCAATTGATCTGTGTTTCTTTGTAGTTTGTATTCAGACTCCTTGTTTAGGTGAATTTGTTTTTTCTATGCCCTTGTATGTTCTTTCACTTCTCTAAATGAAACTTCAATTTCTTAAAAAGTAAAAAAAATAATATTAATAAAAAAAACTTTGTTTCATCGGTATTGGTCAATCTATTTATAAGGGCAATGTACATCTAATATTGAGGGGGGAACAAAGAAGTCTATTTGTTACATGTATAATTGTGGAATTTTCTTCTAGTCTTCTTTTATCAATGGTGTTCGATCCGGTTACCAAGAAGATGACAATCTTAAAACAATTGGAAGTAATTTTTATCCTAGATTGTCTCTCTTCTGCTTGCTCTTGCTACACTTTCTCCCTTGCTTTTTTGTATTCATGTAATTCATTCTCCTTGTTAATAATATGTTTGGAGAAGCGTAGCTAATTTTCTGATTGCTTTTGGAATCAGTACGATGGAGCTTGAGAAGGGGGAGTTCTTATTGGGAAGTGTTATTAATGCTGTTGTTAGTCAAGTGATGTTACTACTCAGAGAAAGAAACTTACAACTGATTCGTGATATACCAGAAGAAGTAAAGACTATGGCTGTCTATGGCGATCAAGTGAGGATTCAACAGGTCTTAGCTGATTTCTTGTTGAATATGGTTCGTTACGCGCCCTCTCCCGAAGGCTGGGTAGAAATACGTGTCTGTCCTTTCCTGAAGCAAAACTCAGAAGGACTTACTCTCGCACACACTGAATTCAGGTACAAACCTTCAATCATTTTTCACATATGTTTGAGCTCAAGATATTGAAAATTGAACAAAAAGAACATGATGTCAATGCATACTTGTTCTGTTTCCTTGTTTCAACAATATCATTAGTTCCATAAGCAAATGGCTAACTTATGTTTTTGTGATTTAAGGATTGTATGCCCTGGGGAAGGTCTACCTCCTGAGTTGGTACAGGACATGTTTCATAGTGGCAGATGGGTGACTCAAGAAGGATTAGGCTTGAGCATGTGCAGAAAGATTCTGAAGCTCATGAATGGTGAGGTCCAATACATCAGAGAGTCTGAAAGATGTTATTTCTTAATCACTCTCGAACTCCCCTTGACAGAGAGAAGCCTCAGCGACGTCGGTTAGTTTCTTTGACCACATACAGACTTCTCCCCATTAACATAAGATACTCGTGTAATTTTCCAGCCATTGTTTATAAGCGAAGCTCTGAGCTTACATGTCGTCGAAGCCGTGTGATATAATTAGTAGGTGAATAAAGTCTCTGTTTATGTACATCACTTCACTGACCTACTTATTCTAGATGCTAATGCAATGAGGTACTACAGAATTGTCTTGTTTCAAGATGGGGTGGGGGTTGAAGAATAACAATGTTGGTGTTAGAGATTCCTCCATTAGAGAGGATTTGGAGGTTCTGTTGTGGTTAAGTTGAGTTGCATCTTCATTCTACTGTATGTACTTAGAGATGTATACAATTCTTACCATTTCTTCTTCATATCTGATGTAATGTTAAATACTATTTAGCTGATGGCTTAGACAAAAGGGAGACCAAAAAATTTTGTGGCATGGATGAATATTTGAGATTTAGAGTTATGTGCTGAACAATTATAAGTTATCTAATGTCTAGTATGATGGCAATTTTAAATGATGTCTAGTAAAATGCCATCACCAAATGAATTATGAAATGAGCTCATAGAGTTTATTTTATATTATTTTTTGGTTAAAAACACTTTTGGTTTCTGAATTTTTTAGTAACAATTTAGTTCTTTGAAATTGGTAACAATTTAATTTTTGAATTTTAGTACGTAACAATTTAGTTTTTGTACTTTAAAATTTGTATCAATTTAATTCCTACTGTGAAAAATCTTATCAAAATTAAATGTCAGTTTTTATTATATAACAACTTGGTCAGTTTAATCGATATACATATGTAAGAAATTTCATTAAATCTTAATGATATTTTTCACAATAAAGACTAAATCGTTACAAATCTGAGAGTAAATCGTTACAAATCTGAGAGTATAAGACTAAATTGTTACATACCGAAAGTCTAAAAGACTAAATTGTTATAAGGTTGAAACGTTAAAACAATAATGGTGTAAATTTTAAAATGACTGCTTGTTGTTAAATAACATTTTAAATAAGTTTATTTTTCCTGACATCAAACTATTTCCGGTTGGGTAGATTATTTTGGATGAGGTCTCGTAAAGTGGGTACATTTTATTTTATTTTATTATATGGGTGTGTATTGTCTATTTCATTAGATTATATAACATGAAACGTTTTCAACTTTATTAATAAATACATAAAATGCATTTAGTATCACATTTGTTGTAAAATTGAGAGGCGAAACCGGGCACCAAAACTTTACCAAAACATATAATAATAATAATAATAATAATAATAATAATAATACTTTACCAAAACATATAATAATAATAATAATACAAGTGTTAGAATATAAAGGGAGTATATATATATATATTATAAACAAAAGAAAGTGGAGATTTATGGCAAATTAAAACAAATGAAATTAGAGAAAATGGGAGAGAAAAAAGAAGATTGGAGAGATTTCTTTACCAATTGTCTCAATTTATTTATCTATCAAGAACCACTATATATAGGCAATTAGGAGAGCATGATGTGGTCCATTTGGACACCAATCTATGGTCTTTGTTGGACACATGGAAGACATTTTGGCTATGGATAAAATGCCACTTGGTATGGATATCAAATGGGCATGTGGAATGGGCATTTATATTTACAATACTCCCCCTTAAATGCCCATTTATAAAATATGCCTCGTTAAAAACCTTACTAGGAAAAAAAAAATCCAATGGGAAGAAAAAAAAAACCCTAGTGAAGGAAAAGAGTACATATTTTATATAGTTTACTATAATACATTCACTCCCCCTCATGGAGACATCACTTAAAGTCTTTGAGTCGCCGCATTCCAATGCTATATACTAATTTATCGAAGGTTGCAGTTGGTAATGCCTTCGTAAATAAGTCAGCCAGGTTATCTTTCGAACAAATTTGTTGTACAGTGATATCGCCATTTTCTTCAAGATCATGAGTATAGAAGAGCTTTGGTGAGATATGCTTTGTTCTATCTCCTTTGATATATCCTCCCTTGATTTGAGCTATACATGCTGTGTTGTCTTCGTATAACATCGTTGGAAGAGGTTTACTTGAAGACAAGCCACATGTCTGATGAATGTGTTGTGTCATCGATCTTAGCCATACACATTCTCGACTTGCTTCATGAATAGCGAGGATTTCAGCATGATTTGAAGAAGTGGCCGTTATAGTCTGTTTCACTGATCGCCACGATATAGCAGTTCCTCCACATGTGAATAGATAACCTGTCTGAGATCTAGCTTTGTGTGGATCAGATAGATAACCAGAATCTGCATAACCAACTAGATCATACTTTGATTTGTTAGAATAAAATAAACCCATATCAATTGTCCCTCGAAGATATCGGAGTACATGCTTAACTCCGTTCCAATGTCTTTTTGTAGGACATGAACTATATCTAGCTAATAAATTTACTGAAAATGCAATATCTGGTCTTGTGTTATTAGCCAAATACATAAGTGCACCAATTGCACTAAGATATGGTACTTCAGGACCAAGTAGTTCTTCACTGTCATCTCGAGGTCGAAATATATCTTTCTTTACATCCAGTGAACGAACTTCCATTGGAATGTTCAATGGATGTGCTTTATCCATATAGAATCTTTTTAAGATTTTCTCTGTATAAGTTGATTGATGAACAAATATCCCATCTGCTAAATGTTCAATTTGCAAACCAAGGCAAAATTTTGTTTTTCCAAGATCTTTCATCTCGAATTCTTTTTTAAGATATTCTATTGCCTTGGATAACTCTTCAGGAGTTCCAATTATTTCATCTCGAATTCTTTATAAAAACGCACGGACATATTGGATTATTTTGGTATCCTTCTTTCAACAGATATTCACTCAGGCGATTATACCACATTCGTCCTGATTGTTTTAATCCATATAATGATCTCTGTAACTTTATTGAATACAATTCCCGAGAACTTGATTCATATGTTTCTGGTATTTTAAATCCTTCTGGGATTTTCATATAAATGTCATTATCCAGATATCCATATAAATACGCCGTGACTACATCCATTAGATGCATATCAAGCTTTTCATATACAGTCAGATCAATCAAATATCTTAGCGTTATTGCATCCACCACAGGAGAATATGTCTCCTCATAATCAATACCAGGCCTTTGCGAGAATCCTTGTGCAACAAGTCTCGCTTTATATCTTGTGACTTCATTCTTTTCATTTCTTTTCCTTACAAATACCCATTTATATCCTACAGGTTTGACGTTTTCCGGTGTTGGGACTACTGGTCCAAAAACCTCACGTTTTGAAAGTGAGTTTAACTCTGCTTGGATTGCTTCTTTCCACTTCGGCCAATCCTTTCTACGTTGACATTCTACGATAGATTTTGGGTCAAAATCGTCACTTTCATGAATAATATCGTGAGCAACATTATAAGAAAAAATGTTGTCAATAATGATATCATTTCGGTTCCATCTCTTTCCTGTTGTAACATAGTTTATAGAAATTTCATTATTATTCTCAAGCGTTTGATTTTCACCAATACTCTTTTGAGTAGATGTATTCTGGATTTCTTCTGGAACATCCATACCTTTTATTGAATCATTTTGATTCTCAACTACTTTTATTTTTCAAGGATTTTTATCTTTAGAACCTATTGGTCTACCACGCTTCTGGCGTGCTCCAGACTCATTATTGACAACTTGTTCCTTTGGGATATCAACTTTTGATGGAGCATTTGCAGCTGGTATATATGATTTAGTCACACTTTTAGTATCTGTGAATGCATCTGGTAGTTGATTTGCTATATTTTGCAAATGAATTATCTTTTGAACTTCAAGTTCACATTGATTTCTACGAGAATCTAAATGAGATAATAACGATGCATTCCATGTAATTTCTTTTTCCAACTTCTTAATTCCTCCCCCTAATGTTGGAAAATTTGTCTCATTAAAATGACAATCAGCAAATCGTGCAGTAAATACATCACCCGTCAGGGGTTCAAGATATTTAATAATTGATGGGGAATCAAAACCAACATATATTCCTAACCTCCTTTGAGGACCCATCTTAGTACGTTGTGGTGGAGCAATCGGTACATATACTGCACATCCAAAAATTCTTAGATGAGAAATATTTGGCTGCTGGCCATAAGCTAATTGCATTGGGGAGTATTTATTATAAGCTACTGGCCTAATACGTGCCAGTGATGCAGCATGCAAAATAGCATGACCCCATACCGATGTAGGAAGTTTAGCTCTCATAAGCAATGGTCTTGCAATTAGTTGCAGACGTTTTATAAATGATTCTGCTAGACCATTTTGTGTATGAACGTGAGCTACAGGATGTTCAACACTTATCCCAATTGACATACAATAATTATTAAAAGTTTGGGATGTAAATTCACCAGCATTATCAAGTCGAATGGTCTTAATTGTATTATCAGGAAATTGTGCTTTTAACTTAATTATTTGAGCAAGTAATCTTGCAAATGCAAGATTTCGACTTGATAATAAGCATACATGTGACCATCTGCTGGATGCGTCAATTAATACCATAAAATATCTAAATGGACCACTTGGTGGGTTAATAGGTCCACAAATATCACCTTGAATTCGCTCTAAAAATGCAGGTGATTCAATCCCCACTTTAGCTGGTGATGGTCTAATAATTAATTTCCCTTGAGAACAAGCATCACATGACAACTCATTGGATTGAAGAATCTTCTGGCTCTTTAAAGGATGTCCATGTGAATTATCAATAATTTTTCTCATCATTATTGACCCTAGATGACCCAATCGATCATGCCAAACACTGAATATTTCTGGATTCATGAACTTCGGGTTCATTATTGCATAACTTTCGATTACTCGTATATGAGTATAGTATAATCCAGAAGAAAAAGCAGGCAGTGTTTCTAATATACGTTTTTCATGTGAAACAATAGATGTTATATAGAGACACTCTATATTATTTTTACAATCAGTTTCAACATGATAATTGTTTTCACGTATATCTTTAAAACTTAATAAGTTTCTTTTCGATTTGCTAGAGAACAGAGCATTATTAATTGTAAATCTTGTTCCTCTAGGCAAAATAAAGTTTGCTTTTCCAAAACCTTCAATCAGATTTACAGAACCTGATATAGTATTGACTTTTTCTTCCAGCATTGTCAATCTAGAAAAATATTTTCTATTTATGAGTATCGTGTGCGTAGTTGCGCAGTCTGCCAGACATAAATCCTCATTGCTCATTTTCGAGTTACTCAACATATTGAAATTGTTCATATTTCTTCATTGAAAAGAAAAGAAAAACGATTACAAAGAGTCTTAAATATATATACAAACAAAAACATACTAAACAGTACTTAATTATATATTTTCATACAAATCATCCTCTACTTGTTTGATTGCATCAATTCTCTCTCCAGGAGATTCAAAATAATCAGCTACATCAAGATGCATCATATTGGAGGGGTCAAACACATCATCTTCTTGAATGGCAAGATTTACCTCCACATTCTTTCCTTTTCCTTTTTCCTTCAGGGAAGCTTGATAGAGATCAACAAGGTGTTTTGACGTACGACAGGTACGTGACCAGTGCCCAGTCATTCCGCACCGGAAACATTTATGTTCATCACCTTTCGAACTTCTATCTTGTGGAGCCTTTCCTTTATGATCATCACTTCGTGTGGGTTTCTTAAAATTATAATGCCCACCACAAAAATAGGTATTTCTTCCTCTACCGCGGTCCCGACCTCGACCACGACCACGACCTCGACCACGGTTATTAAAATTCACAGCATTCACTTCAGGGAATGGTGTTGCTCCAGTTGGTCGGGATTCGTGATTTTTCATCAATAACTCGTTATTTTGTTCAGCAACGAGAAGACATGAGATAAGTTCAGAATATTTTGCAAAACCCTTCTCTCGATATTGCTGCTGCAGGAGCATATTCGAGACATGAAAAGTGGAAAATGTCTTCTCTAACATATCAACATCAGTAATCTTTTCTCCGCATAATTTTAATTTTGAACTAATTCTGAAGAGTGCGGAATTATATTCACTTACTGATTTAAAGTCCTGCAACCTCAGGTGCATCCAATCATAACGAGCTTTAGGAAGAATAACTGTTTTTTGATGATCGTACCTTTCTTTCAAACCTTGCCATAGAACGTAGGGATTTTTTATTGTAAGATACTCCATTTTCAATCCCTCGTGAAGATGATGGCGAAGGAAGATCAAGGCTTTTACTTTTTCTTGATTTGATGCATCATTTCCTTCTTTAATTGTTTCTCCAAGATTCATAGAATCTAAATGGATCCCAGCGTCAAGGACCCATGACAAGTAGTTATTTCCATTAATATCCAGGGCCGCAAATTCTAGCTTTGTAAGGTTTGCCATAATAACACTTTAGCGGGAAAAATGACAGAGTCTCGTGCTGATAACGTGTTGTAAAATTGAGAGGCGAAACCGGGCACCAAAACTTTACCAAAACATATAATAATAATAATAATAATAATAATAATAATAATACTTTACCAAAACATATAATAATAATAATAATAATAATAATAATACAAGTGTTAGAATATAAAGGGAGTATATATATATATATTATAAACAAAAGAAAGTGGAGATTTATGGCAAATTAAAACAAATGAAATTAGAGAAAATGGGAGAGAAAAAAGAAGATTGGAGAGCTTTTTTTTACCAATTGTCTCAATTTATTTATCTATCAAGAACCACTATATATAGGCAATTAGGAGAGCATGATGTGGTCCATTTGGACACCAATCTATGGTCTTTGTTGGACACATGGAAGACACTTTGGCTATGGATAAAATGCCACTTGGTATGGATATCAAATGGGCATGTGGAATGGGCATTTATATTTACAATAACATTATCTTTTTCTCAAAAATTTTTAATGTTTTGCTACCTAAAAACTTAACCAAAAAAAATCGACAGGTAAATAATGAAATTGAAACGTGTAAAGAATTAGAGATCCAATTATTAAATAATGAATCATAGGACTAAATTATACATTTAGTCTAAAATCTCTTTTATGGGTTATTTAAAACCAATGTAATAAAGCATAAATATTATTTTGAAGCCCATCATAATTGAATCATTTATTTGACCTTCAAATAAAAATATCATGAATCAAGTGGATAATTTTTGTAATACAATAAATGTAGAGTATGAGAATTTGAATCTCCAATTTTAAAAAAAGAAATACATGTCAATTACTATCTTCGAGTTGTGCTCATGTTGGCAAATCAAATGGACAGATGGACAACTATATTGTTTGTTTAATAACTTATCAAGTATTTAAATCTTATTGGTTAATTAAAGATTGGGATACTTATGGCAAAATGAAAAGTAACTTTTTAAGTAGTTGTTTTTAATGGAAAAAAAAAAAGCAGGCTATAAAGGTAAGCTATTACATCATTACGTTTTGGGTCCTCTCATAGCCAATTTAATTTACTTCCTTGTTCTATTTTCTTCCTACAATACCAAATCATAATTTATTTTCTTAAAAATAATAGAAGAATTTGTTGGATATTGAGTATAAAAAGAAATAGATTACCAAGAGGAAGTAAGAATGGTCAAGGCTTGTAAAAGTAATGTTCTTAAATAATAATTAAAAAAAAAAATTAATTTTGATTAAGCCTATGTCTCGTAGGATACAGTAATTCATTTGTAACAACAGACGTAAAAATAAGCAAGATGATTCAAACAAAAAAAAAAAGCAAGATGATTGGTAAAGAGTTTTATTTTTTCATCTTTTGGATAAAAGAAAGAGACCAAATATCATGAATGTATATATATATATATATATATATATATATATATATATATATATATATATATATATATATATATATGTATGTATGTATGTATGTATGTATTTCCTTTGTTGAGAAAGAAAAGAAAATGTCTCTCTTCTCTCTCCCTCTCTCTCATATTTGTAAAAAAATTTAATGGTGGATAACGAAAAATATCCATTGCTCAATCAATAGATAAGTATTGCTTCAAAGAAAAAACAACTAAAAGTAACAATTAAGTTTAAATACTATTTTGATCATTATACTTTCAACTGGTTCATTTGATTTCAATATTTTCAAAACATCTATTTTAGAGCTTGTTTGGATTACCTTTTCATGATATATAAAAATGACCAGAATACCCTCGCAACCACCACCGGCTACCACTCTGGCGACTCCCTCTGTTGGTGGTTGGCAGTTGGTCATAGTGTTTTGAATACAAAATTGAACTTATTAGTTCATAGTGTTTAATAGTTGTCATTTATAGTAATTTGACATTAGTAGAAACATTTTGGGCGTAGAGCAATCCAAACAAACTTGTATATAAAAACACTTTTGAGAAAATGTAACTAAACGTTTGAATATTTTAATTCGAAATGGTTTTTATAAAAAAAAAAAAGCTTAAAGAATGCATTTTTGAAAAACACTTAAATTAAAAAGTAATCCAAAGGAGCCCTTTGTCAATTCTAGTCCATGTTTGCTTTGGTCTGATAGACCATCTTAGTCCACATTTGCACAATTTTAATGCAATTTCTATATACTAGAAATGGTGACCAGAAAAAAAAAAGATGGAAAAGAAAATAAAGAGACATTCTTAAAAGTATAAGAACCAAATCGAAGATAAAATAGACACATGCTAAAAGTAAAAGACCTAAACAAACATTTTAAAATTGTAGAAACCAAATTAAAAAAAACTCCGAAAATACATAGGCCAAAATAGTATTTAAACTTTTCACTTTTTGGGAAAGAAAACAACTATACATAAAAGAAGCAATTTTTTATAAGGTAGACCACCGAAAAACATGGTCTTCACCAATTGCTATTTACAGAAGACAACGATTTAATGAAGAAGACATAACCACGATTCATTCCAAAAAAAAAAAAAAAAACTCTGAATCAAGAGATAAATCTAATTTCATTTAAAAACAACCAGCCATCAAAGAGATAGAAAGAACACAAGCTCTAAGTGGGTCACCACCATTCATGAAAATCATGAATTGGGTGAGCTGTAAAAAAATGGGTGCAGCCCAGGATAATTGCATATGAATAAATCTAAGATAATTGCAAGTACACATAGTAGATTATTAAGGGTATATTAGAGAGTAATTTTGAAATTGTTAAATTTACTTTTGTCGTATTCAAAATCACTCTAAAACATGACTTTGATAATTCAAAATCAATTTTGATAGCATGTTTTGGAGTGATTTTTAACAATTTCGAACATATTGTATAAGACTTTTTTTGCAAGTAGAGAAAATGGGTGGATGTGTGCTGTAAGATCAGTTAGGAGTTGAGAGGTGGGGACAAGAAAATTATGGCACTGGCCAGCCACTAAGTTGAAAATTTAGGCATTTCATTAAGAGTATTCTAACTAAACAGTCAAAGAAAAGAGGCACAACTGCATGCATTAAATGTTGTCCCTGCCATGCACTTTAACTATAAATACCAACCATATATGTGATCTCTACATGATGCATTGTGCACTCTGAAAAGTGAAGAGATCGTGATCATCTTTCTAAGTTAAGATAAAGATGGCGAAACTTACTTACAGGGTTGGAGCGTTGGCTCTTGTTTTGGCATTGGTGGTTGTAGGATTGGCTGAAAGCCGGAAGTTGGAGAAGGAAACGCTTGGTGGTGGCATTGGCGGTGGGTTCGGAGGTGGAGCTGGCCTTGGTGGTGGTATTGGAGCTGGCCATGGCGGTGGATTTGGAGGCGGTGCTGGCGGAGGAGTAGGAGGCGGAGTTGGCGGTGGCGGTGGAGCTGGAGGTGGATTGGGAGGTGGTAAAGGAGGTGGATTTGGAGGCGGAGTTGGAGTTGGAGGTGGAGCTGGAGGCGGCGTTGGCGGCGGGACTGGAGGTGGATTTGGAGGCGGAACGGGCAGCGGAGTAGGAGGTGGAGCTGGCGGTGGAGCAGGAGGTGGAGCAGGAGGTGGTAAAGGAGGTGGAGGTGGATTTGGAGGCGGCACTGGAGGTGGAGTGGGCGGCGGAGTAGGAGGTGGAGCTGGAGGTGGAGTGGGCGGCGGAGCAGGAGGTGGAGCTGGCGGTGGATTTGGAGGTGGAGCAGGAGGTGGAGGTGGAGTGGGCGGCGGAGTAGGAGGTGGAGGTGGATTTGGAGGTGGTAAAGGAGGTGGAGGTGGATTTGGAGGTGGAGCAGGAGGTGGAGGTGGAGTGGGCGGCGGAGTAGGAGGTGGAGGTGGATTTGGAGGTGGTAAAGGAGGTGGAGGTGGATTTGGAGGTGGAGCAGGAGGTGGAGGTGGAGTGGGCGGCGGAGTAGGAGGTGGAGGTGGATTTGGAGGTGGTAAAGGAGGTGGAGGTGGATTTGGAGGTGGTAAAGGAGGTGGAGGTGGATTTGGAGGTGGTAAAGGAGGTGGAGGTGGATTTGGAGGCGGAGCTGGAGGTGGCAGTGGCGGCGGAGTAGGAGGTGGTAAAGGAGGTGGATTTGGAGGAGGAGGCGGCTTTGGCGGCGGTTCTGGTGGAGGAATCGGTGGCAGAGTCTAAAATGACACTACATCAAATATAGTGTAAACAAAGGGAGTAAATACTCCCCTAGTACTGAAAAAATTTTCAATATATTTGCAAACTAATGCATGTGGCCAGCAGAAAATGCTCATGCAAAGACTAGCTTTATGAGTTATGACTAATGACCAGTATTTGTACTTCAATTCTACGTAATAAGAGAGAAAAAGAAAAAAAGAATGCAGTATTTCGTTTCATTAGAGTATACTTTTAAGATTCTTTACAAATCGTCGACCAAAAAAAAAAAAAATCCTTTAAACCAGAAAGACCGTAAAGTAATAAAAAGGGAATGGCTAGCAGGAGGAGTGTATTAGCTTAGCTTTAATTTTTTCTCATAGCCACGCAGGAAGCCAATCGGCGCCATCAATAAAACCGATTTCCATGAACGGGGCAACTTCCTTATCAGTTAGCTGTTTGACCCATGGTGCTCGGTTTCCTGTTTCTGATCCTGGTCCATGGCAATCATATTCAGCATGGAACAGATTCCTGTAAAAACAAACAACTAGTTAAGTTCAAGTAATTGTAGATTGTCAATCTAAACATAGCTTAAGTTGGTTAAGGCATTATATCTTCGACTAAAAGGTTAGAAGTTCGAATATTCACCTCCACAAGTTGTTGAACTCAAACAAAGTAGATAGAAACGCCTCTATGGAAAGGGGATATCTAATACTTTGAGCAAAGTATCTACTTTTTTGTTAACACTTATATACATAAGTAGTCATATCTTTTTTTATCCATCAATCTTATATTATTTTGACATGGTTGTGATTAATGATGAATGAGATTTTTTCATGAACAAATTGTTCCTGCAAGTGCAGCCCATAATTAAACTTTTTTATAAGCGTTTATTTCTTAAATAAAAGAGAAGCCTCCCATCTCTTCCTCTGTGCATTCCTATCGTCAAATAATTCTTCCCTGTTGATTGGGTTGTAGGAAAATCAAGCAATCCACTATTAAACTTTTTTACCAATGTTTACTTTTTTTTAAAAAAAATCTCTCTTTCGGTTCCTCCCTCCGATTTATCAAAAACTTTCCTACTACCTACTTAATAGGGAAGTATTAAAACTTCTAGTATGGAAAATACTTCTCTCTTCACTGGTCCATAGAAATCTTACTATTGACCATCACTCAAAATCCAACAGCTATGTAGCTTTTTTTTCAAAAAAAGCATAGAAAATTTTTCATACTACCTCCAATGATTGTTTGTCACAATAGTAGCATTTACGAGTAATGTGGGAGTTATGAAATAAAATAATATATCAAATGGCAAATTATGATTTATGAAAGAGGAGCAGAAATTTCTCCAAATTTGTTAGGAAGAGGGTGCTTACTCTGTGCTGCCAGCATAGCTCCAATTGGTCCAGCCAGCATGAAGAACAGTCATGGAGAGGTAAGTTTTAGCAAAAATGACTCTGGAATAAGCACCTTTTGCTCTGCCCAAATACACACCGCCAATTCCATAAACTTTTCCTCTGATGAAAACAAACCCACTGTTCTCATTTGCACTCTTTCTGTTTTGTGCTGTGATTGAACCACGGACATTCAATCTCTTGTCATCAATCACAAACATCTCACAACTCTGCAACCACAGCAATAACAGAGCTTTTAGGGCTCTTCTTTCATGGAAATCATCTGATCCCTCAAGAAAAAGAAAAAATTAGAGTGTAACGCTAATTTTTTTAATTCTTTTTAGGCTAAATATATGTTTTAGTCCTATAGTTGGAATGTTTTTTTTTCTAATTTAATCCTTAATATTTGAGAAGTTTCAGTTTAGGGGCCGTTTGTTTTTAGGGAATCATGATTTTCGGCATCTTCAGATGCCTAGAATCTTAGATGTCCGAAATTTTAGATGTCTGGCATCGTTAGATTACCATGTTTATTTTGCAGAAAAATTTATAAGAATGTCTGAGAATATTTAGATAGTCATGTTTGTTTTGCATGATTTATATATGGGAATGTCTTAAGATTATGCGTTATACCAATAATGTCTTTGCTAACCTTTACATAATTTAATTATTAGTTTAATATAATTAAATTGATATCACATGCATTTTAGTGTTGTTAATTTAATATTATATTTGTATATCAATTTATTTTATATCTAAATGTAAAATATAAATATAGCTAACTACATTTGATCGTTTATTAGTGCATAAATTCATTAATTTATTTTTAAATAAAAATAAAAATGTAAAATTAAGAAAATTGATTAGGGGCAAATATGTCATTAGCAGATGCCCTCAACGTGGGAATCTAAAAAACCCATGTTTTAAAAGGGCATCCAAATTTAACCAGATGCCCTCCGAATGGGCATCCTAGGATACTCAGGCATCTTGATATGCCTAGGTATCTTACATTCCTACAAAACAAACGAAATAATCCAGATGCCCATTCCATGGGAATCTTGGATTACCACGAAACAAACGGCCCCTTAGTGAATAATGTTTTAATATTTTTAACTATACACTCATGGTTGAAAAATATTAAAATTGACTTATGATAAATGTATGTACTATGCAACATGATACTAATTACGTTAGTGAAAATTTCTAAAAGAAATCTGTTTTCTTAAAGGAGAAAATTTTCTAATTCATACTCTAACTTTTAAAAATTTTGCAAAATTTTCTAATTTTTTTCTTTTAGGAAACATAATTCTTCCTTCAAATTTCTAATAACTCACTAACTATCATGTCATATATGTTTATCAATGTGAGAGTATAATTGAAAAATGTTCAAGCATAAGGGATTAAATTGAAATTTGTTTAACATTAGGGACCAAATTAAAAAAACACCTAAATATTAGGGACCAACCTATATATTGAGCCTTCTTTCTAGTTTCTACAATGAAACTTGGCTACATGAGCTCCTAAATTCTTTACTTGACCTGTTTCTGTATTATATTTAATTAACATTAAAAAAAAGTTCACTGAAACTTTTAATCCAGTCAACATATGAACTGAAGTAAATAGTTCTCTTTGAACTCTGTTCTAAGTGCCTTCCTTCTTTAATTCCCATGACCATATTTCATTTCTCATCTCTTAACTACAGAAAATTTATAATGGGACCTATTAACTTTGGATAAACAAATAAATGAAAGTTTAAGCGATTAGAGAAGATACCATCAACAGAGAATCTCATGTATTACGTAAAAGTTCTATGCATAAAACACAAAGGTATTATAATTTCTTCTGCGAGCATAGAGAAGGGAAAAGAGTTACATGGAAGACGGATCTGCCGCGGCCAAAGATGAAATCAATTGAGCCTTGAATGTAGCAACTGTCATAATAATGTCTGCCTTTATAATCGAAGAGAGTATTGTGAGTGCTATAGAATCCGCAATGGTAAAATGCAACTTTATCTGCAGCAACAAATGCCGCTACCGACTGATTTTGCGATGTGTAAGCCACACCAGTCGGAGCCTCATTCTGTAATTGGAAAAATTTACAAAAGATATAACAAAAAAAGAGAAATCAATGGAATACCAAAACACATTTTGCAAATTCTCGATCAACAATTTTCAATTGAAGGCAAAAATCACTGAAGAAAGCGAGAAATAAATTGGACCTTGAAGCTAACTCCAAAAGCAATGAAATGCTGAGCTTCAACTTTGAAAGTAGCAGATTCAACATTATCACTAGAGCTCTGTGACCAAACGATCGACGTCCTTCCTTTCCCGTTCCCTCTCAAGAAGATGTAGGGCTTACTCGACGGAACATGAACCTTCTCTCTGTAGAACCAAAAACCCTCACTCTTTCGTCAATTCAAACCACAAACGAACAATTCATCACACATTAACGTAAAAATTCACAAGAGAAAGCGCTAGAAATCACCTGTAAATTCCTTTCCTAACATGGATGATCACCCACTGCGAATTCCCCTCCGGGACAGAGTCGATTGCAGCTTGAATGGACGTGAACTCGCCATTGCCACTGATATCGACCTTGATCGTGCGATTCGTGGCGATCTTCTGCGTCAACAACGGCGAATCGATCACATTTTTCGCAGTAAAGCCATAAGAACCGATGGGAGATGAGATTAACAGAGCAAAAGCGATTGCGAATGCGATGTGAATCGGTTTGAAGAGGGAATCAGAGGATGAACCAGGCATGATTTTGGAGATGGAAGAGATCGATTCTTGGAATGAAACGAAATGAAATGGAATTTGGAAGACGGAGGGATGAGATTTAAGCGAAGAGAATTTGGTTGAAATTAGGATTGGGGGAGAAGTTTGTTTTGGAAATGGGAGGTTAGAGAAATGACGCGGGAAATTGTTGGCTGGAATTATTGTCTATTTTGGAGGGCTTTTTAACGGTTAATTTTAGTGGTTCAAAATGGAATTGTCAGTTTTTTTTTATTTTTCTTTTTTAGTCAATTTTAACGAACCAAAGAAAAAGCTTTCCGAAAATAATTCAACATACATACATCTTTTAAGAAATTTGAGCCATTTCGAAAGTGAACATAGTTTAACAATAATTGACATGTACTCTCAATTAAAAGAAAAGATATTAGAGGTTCAAATTCTTCCACTCTCAAATGTTGTTGAAATCATAAAAAAAAATAAATGGTTGTCAAATTGTTTAGTCTTGAGAGTTTATTAATCTTGAGAGTTATGAAATCTGTATTTAGAGTGCATAGTTGTGTTAGTCTGAAATTATAAAGTCTGTGTTTGGAGTGCAGAGTTGTTGAGTTTATGTTAGCTGTTTTTTATTAATAATTTTTCCCATAAATTGTAAGATTAAGATTTTTTGTTTTTAATTATTTATGTATATTTTAGAAATTTCTTCAAAGAAAAAAAAGAATTTTGACCAAAATACCTCATAATCTTTTTTCAATATGGCTCATGTTAATTATTCATTTGTCTTGGATAGTTTTCAAATAAAAGAAAGTCTTACAATAATTTTTTAAATATTACATGTGATTTGGAAAATTTTCAATCCATTAATTTAAAGAGATCTAAATAAGTTTCAAAATATTTATGTTTTTATTCTTCCAATTCGAGAAATAATATAGATTTTTTCATGTCAATCATAAAATTAAAATTTTAAATTATATTATTGGACAAAATATCTTTTTGGTCCCTCCGTTTTGCGTTTAGTTTTTTTTTTTTTTGGTCCTTGAATTTTTAAATTCAACAATTTAATCCATAAGTTTTGAATTTAGTTGCATTTTGATCATTCCATCCAATTTTTCGTTAATTACTAACAAAATGCTAGCGTGACATTTCTTTTTTATTAAAAAAAATATTTTTAAATATTTTTAAAATAAAAAAATATATATTTTTTTGTAATTTTTTAAAATAAAAAATATTTTATTTTTATTTTCTCTCTCTCTTCTCGCTCCTCTTCCCTCTCCTTTCTTCCTCCTTCTCCCATCCTTCAATTCCTTCTCTTTCCTCCATGGCCGTTGACTACGTTTGTCACCGTCATCCGCCGCTGTCAACAAGTTGTTTCTCCCTTCTCCCCCTTTTTCTTACATTTAATGCAAAAAAAAAAAAAAGTCTATCAGTTTTATACAGATCTGGAACGAACCCGAATCTGGGTTTGTTCCAGATCTAAATCGATGAAGATTTCTCCTTCGATTCTATGAGATACTTCGGTGTCTTCACAAATTCCACAACCCAAGTCGTTGCTCCACTTCTCGTCGTCGAATCCGATACCAGTCGAAACCTAGAGTTCAACGACCTCGAGCAGCAATGGCTCTCCCACCACTGCGATCTCTGCATCGAAGGCGGTAGAACCTCTGTTGCCGTTGCGGGTGCCTCGTCGATTCATCTTGAAGACCAGATTCGCTTCAGGATCGGTGATCCTCGCGCTCGCATTGCCGATTTCTTCGATCTAATTGTTGGTACTGGCATTGGGTTATTTTAATTAGATATGGGCTCTGACAATTGAAACCCAACTCTTCGTCTTGGTGGGATGTGATGGAGAATTTGTATTCCGACGGCGATGGATTGGTGGGATGGGGTGAATTTGTTGCGTTTGTGGAAGGAGTGGGAGAGGAACCATTCCTTTTTCGAAGTGAGAAGAAGAAGAAGGGAAAAAAAAAAAAAAAAGGAGAAACAACGTGTTGGCAGCGGCGAACGACAGTGACAAACGCTGTCGGTGGCCATGGAGGAAAGAGAAGGAATCGAAGGATGGGAGAACTTGGAATATATGTGATATATCATTCTCATATAAATTGAATAGATAATGCTAAAACATTTTTAATAGTTAAAGAACAATGAGAGAAGTTAAAACTTTTTTTTTTTTGAAAAGAAACTCCATTAACCAAACGAGGAAAAACCATCCTCAACAAGAATACAGCGAACCCAATTGGGAAAATTCGAATGCCAAACAACAGGGTCTACCTCCGAAATGGAGGAAGACGGCCAAACAGCAGACTCCAAAAAAGCAGCACGCGCCAAGTGGTGGGCGGCGGAATTACAAGATCTAGGACAAAAGTTAAAGGAGACATTCGCCCAACGAGAGGCCAAGGTCTCAATTTCATCTAGGATGGATTTAGTTTCCGAGATATCCGTACCCGGATAGTGAAGAGCAGTCACAACCTCTTGAGAATCAGACTCCACAATGATCGAGGAAGAAGTGCTAATGCTCATGCCTTGGAGAGCCCTCAGGCCAGCAAGGATAGCAGCGGCCTCTAATGATTTAATCGACCACCGCCTCTTCCAAAGCTGCATACCGACACATAGGGGGGCACAACAGGGGTCTCGGACCAGCCATCCAATCCCTCCTTTTCCTGAAGCATCGCACCAAGAGGCGTCGGTATTGAGTTTTAACACTCCAAAAGGTGGAGGAGACCACCCAGAAGAGCTCACAGGAAACTCGACACTGGTCTGCAGCACAGGACGTCGGCCCTGGACGTTAAGCTCCTCCAGATACTTGGCAGCCACAACCAAGAGGCTTCTACTAACAGGCTCCGAACCTGCACGGGGATCAAGAGGGGCAACATTTAGGTTGTTTCTGAAGTTCCAAATACACCACATAATAGTAATAGCTCTGGAGATCTCCTCTGTATTTAGGACTTTTAACAACCAGCCCCAGAAGTCTTTAGCAATCCAGTAGTCCCTGCACACAGAAAACAATTCTCTTAAGCTAGGGATCAAGGAAGTCCACACTTTAGAAATCTGCTTACAAGTCCATATAACATGAGAAGTAGACTCCATTGATTTCCTGCAAAACAGACAAGCAACGTTAGTTTGAATCCCTCTTTTTTGAATATTTTGAAAAGTGGGGAGAGCATCATTTATTATTTTCCAAGCACAAGTTTTTGCACGGGGAATCGCTTTCGACTTCCAAATGGATTTCCATAAAGAATTTCCATCACTAGAATCCGAAGAAGAAGCTTGATCACATGACTTGAGATGAGAAGCAAGATGGTAAGCACTTTTTACAGAGAACACACCCTTTGGGTCGTTATTCCAGATGACTTCATCTCTAGAATTACGACTTCCCAAAGGGATGTTGATGATGTCTTCCGCATCAAGGCTAACGAAATTTTCAAGGATGAGCGACTCTTTCCACCTGCCTCTGAGAGAAGTTAAAACTTAAAAGATTAAAAGAAAATTTTTAAATATGAACTGTAGATGTCAAACAATGAGTTTATGCCATTTTCAATTAAACTTAAACCGCAACGACTAGAACCTATCAAAACTCGAATAATTCCATACCTTAGGAGAAATTTTCCTTCCAATACTTCCATCGTATTTATGTTTTGTTTGGCATATGGATTTGGTAAGAAATGATTTCAAATTTTAGGATTTTAAAATATGGAAATAATTTCAAATTCTTATTTTTGTTTGGAACTAAATTGATCTGAAATCACCGAAATTAAAATTTCTTGTTTGGATGCTCACGAGAAATGAAAATAAAGTATAACATTTTACTTTTATGCCCTTATAAATTTTGTAGAAGATTATTTTAATTAATAACAAAATATTTTAATATCAAATAACATTATCAAATACATATCATCATGAAAACATACCAATAATCAAAACAAATCAACTTATGAAACTAAAACTTACAAATGTTATCATTATTGTTAAAAATGAAAAAAAAAAAATTACAAATGTCTTAATTTAAATAAATAAAGAGATTGAACTCAACTGAATCTAAACAAAATCCATCAAAAGAAATTTGATTGTTTTGTCCATCTATGGAGAAAAAAAAAATAAAAAAAATCTTTTTTTTGTTGTTGTTGATTTCTTCTTCAAACCAATGTATGAAAACATAAATCTAAAAAAATATACAGGGAAAAAATTGATTGAATCAATATATATAAAAAGGGAAAAAACATATTATTCTTATCAAATAAATAAATGTTTAAGAAGATGAACAAAAAAAAAAACTCACTTCTAGTTTGTTTGTCTAAAAAAAAACTTGTTGAAAATGTAAAAGTTACATTGAAAATATTGTTATCAATTTTTTAAAAATAGCAAAATACAATGGACAAATAAAATAGAATCATAACTAGTTTGCTTTAATAGCGTTGAGTCTAAATATAGAAGAAATATTGATAGTATGAAATTGAATAGAAAAAAACTATCGTGAATAAACTATCGTATGGATTGAGATAAAAATGAAAACAAATTTTTTGAAACTTGAAATCCTACCAAATTCGATCTATTTGGAATTGAAAATTTTTTCAAAAAAACAAGATTTGCGATTTTAAATCCCTAGCTTTTTTTTTTAGTGAAATGATTTCAAATCACATCCAAAATTCAAAGGTTCCAAATAGGGGGTTACTCCCTCCGTTCACAGAACTTTCCTTCATAAACAATCTTTGCTTTTGAACTCCGTACCAATTTTAAATAATGTTGACATCGTTGAAAATTTCCCATATGAAAGTAATTTTATGACAGTAATAAATGAGCAGCTGCCATGCCATTGCTAGTGATGCATTAAATTTGTCAAAGTCTGGTGGACCATTGGATTCAAGTTTATTAGTTCATGAACAGTGGAAGCCTTAAAAAAAATCAAATATCATTTTAGACCTTGAGCTTGAGCTTTTAGAAAAAGAAAACCATTTAAGTTATGTCTGATAATCATTTGATTTTTTTTTAGTTTTAAAAAATTGTGCTTATTTTCTTATTATTTCTCTATAACCGATTCCATCTTTCTTAAAAAAAGATTTAAATTCTTAGCTAGATTCCAAAAATAAAAACAAAATTTTGAAAACTACTTTTTTTTTTTTTTTTTAATTTTCAAAATTTAGCTTGGTTTTTTAAAATATATGTAAAAAGTAAATAACATAATAAAGAAACTCACAGGTAGAAGTAGTATTTATAAGCTTAATTTTCAAAAACCAAATGGTTATCTAACGGGACCTTAGTTTCTGAAATTTCAAAATATTCATTTTAGTTATTAATTGAAATGGAAAACAACTACTATGGCCATTGTCATCATTATGTCATTTAATATGAAGTTGTCTCATCAGCCAATCTACATGGCTCTAGTACATGTTCACATTATTAGCACATTGACATTACATAGTTCATGTTCACATTATTAGCACATTGACATTACATATTCATATCCATGTTATCCATATGTTAAATAATTAACATAACTAAAATGATTATTTTTAGGTTAAAATATCAATTTGGTCCATGTACTTTGAATTTCATTCTATTTTAGTCATTGTACTTTTAAATGTCTAATTTTAGCCCATGTACTTTCAATAAAACTTAAAATTAGTCCCTACCATTAGTTTGAGGTTACTTTTTATCAAAATTGGTTAATAATAATAATAATTTTCATGCAATAAAAGATACAATGTGAACATATTTCCAAACTTTATAGATGAATGCTAATAGAGACAAAAACAATTTAGAAAAGTTGACAATAAACTAATCATAGTGACCAATTTTAAATTTTATTGAAAGTACATGGATTAAAATTAGACATTTGAAAGTACATATATTAAAATGGAATGAAACTCAAAGTACATTAACAAAAATGATATTGTAACTTTATTTTTAAAAGTTTAATAGAAATTTTAATGAAAAGTTCAATAACAGAAATTGAATAATCTTGAAAGTTCATTTCAGAACTGAAATTTAAACTAAAAATTTACTTCTTTATTCTCTACGCTAAGTAAGAGCTCCTACTTGCTTTCTAATGTAGTTTATTTTCAATAGATTTATTGCTTTCTAATGTAGTTTATTTTCAATAAATCAAAAATATCGGTAGGATTCACTGGTTTAACAAATCAATATTGATAGACCAATACAAACAAACTAGGTAAGAAAAAAGTAGGAACGCTTATTTACCGATAAATGTTGGGTGAAAAATATAAATGCTGTTAAGCTACAAGCAGAGTACGAATTTCAACTCCATGTCCTTAGCAACTGGCCGCTTTAACTGTGGATCTACTTTTACCTCAGTACAAATCCTACCTTAAGAGTTAAAAACCATAACAATTAGCAGCCCCTCATTTTCACAAGGTTGGTGATGGTGTGACAGTGCATTCAATGGTTTTTCTCCTTAGACTCTGAGCTTTTCTTCCTAATCCTAAGCTCTCTCTTCTGTTTCTTCTGGCTTTGAACCATTACATAGCAAAAGAAAGTTAAAAGGGAAGAGTCAAGAAACTGCTTTGTTCTTTTTCCTCTTTGAAGACTGTTTCTAAATGGATATGATTTTTGTAAACAAGAACATTGTTTTGTTGAGTATCCCATTTTTTACCCTATTTACCTTGTTTGGTACTTGCTTCTCTAAAGCTTTTACAGCTAATTTTGTGTTTGAGGATTCATTGGTGGAGGTTGGAAACAACAACTACATTCCATCACTCTCCTGGGCCAACTATGTGCCCCTCGACATCGATTTCGGAAAGCCAACTGGTCGATTCACCAACGAGCGAACCATTTGTTGACATAATAGGCAAGTTATGATCTACATTGTATTACTAAGACCAACAAAATGAGAAATTATTCGGTTAGGCCGCCATAATGTAGTTGGCATTTTTTCACTGTTGGATGGAGAGAGAGAAGTTCTTCAAATTTATATCTAATGGTTATTATGAGGCATGAAAATAATTGAATCCACATCCAACGGTTATTATGAGACAGCCACATTGTGGCGGCCTCATTGAATAATTTGCAACAAAAGACAAGAAACAAAATTTCAATGTCTGTTTTGTTTCTGTTTCCATCTTACCAAGTCAGGATCTTGGCTTCAAGCATTCACTCCCCTGTAAGTCTCATTTATGCATTAATTATCTCCCACTTAAAGTAGATAATTAATCATATGCTTTCAACATTTGAGGTGTTTTAGGATACTCTTCCTTAGACATAAATATCAAATATTTGACAATAATTTTGTCAATATAAGATGTTTGAGACAAAGTTAACATTTTGTCTTAAAAATCTCCATTTTAGACATGTAAAATATACCGAATCATACCAAATCACTTCATTTGGAATTAGTTACTTAGTCAACTTTTTATGTTAGATAGACATCTTACATCATTTATAATGAGTAAAATATCATCAACATAAAATATGAAAAAAAATCCACTAGGCGATTAATGATTTTCTTGTCTATACTAGCTTCATTAATATTTATCCAAAGTCATAGGTTTTGATACTTTTATCAAACCTTATATTCACAGATCTAATGGTAAAATTCATTTCATAAATGAACCTTTACTATTTTGCAAATCTTTATTCTTTTGATCTTTGAAAATAAACATCGTTGATTGATTTGTGTAGATACATTATCTAATATTTCTTTTCATAAAAGAATTCTAAACATTATTTTTCATATCCCATATGCAACAAAATGCTTATAGACTTCATTATGGCAACAAGTGAGAAAGTTTACTCGCAGTCTGTTTTCTTCTATTAGGTTTAACCGTTTGCCATTAGTCTCACTTTGAGAGCAATAAGCCTTCAACTTTGTCATCTAACATGAAAATTTGGGCTTCAATTAAGTCTTTGTAAAGGTTGAGTCATCTCATAATCCTCCCACTACGATGAGGCTTATCCAATTCATGACTAAGATCCATTTGACTTTCGAATGTAATTAAATTGTTAATAATTTTTGTTAACTATTTAGTGGCTTTCACTTGGAACCAATGTATTAACATTATCTCTCCTTATTAAAGGTTTGTAGTCTTTTATTTGATATTCCTTATAAAAATGATATTTTTCATGCAAATACCTTATTCGTTTTAGGACTAGATATAAGACCATGTTGTACTCCTTAGGGGTGACCTACACTTAGACTTATCTTTGAACATATATAGTCTCTTTGGATTTGTTTCAGCACGTATGTTTAATAATCCTAAATATTGAAGTGTTGTAAACTAACTTTACTACTCTTCTATAATTCCAAAATTGTCTCGTAGACAATTTTAGAGAAAATAATGTTCACTATGCAATCTCTATTGCATATCATAACTAGAGTTTGGTAATGGTGTGTAACTCATCAATTATTGATGTGATCATGTCTAACAATGTCTTGTTTCTCCTCTTGCAACATAATTTCACATAAATGTACTTGGCATTTAAGATAATTGGGATAAAAACCTATTTTCTATCAATTAGTCTTAGTACGTAAGGTTCCTGTACTTTCTATTATGATCTGATCATAATGTCTTGATAGACTTACCTAATCGATTTTCAACTTTAGCCTTAATTTTTTTGAACTTTTCAAAAATTTAGACTTATGTTGTATTAGGTAAAGATACTTGTACCTTGAATGTGTTGGGATTTATGCCCTAAAGCATCGTAATTAATTAATTATTTAATAATTAATAATAATTTTGATTATTTTATTTGCAATATAATATTATCCATTATATAAAAAATCCAAGGTTATTAGTGTAATCTTGAACAATATGTGGTTGACATACAAGAGGATTATGGTCGAGAAATAACCTAAAGGGTCATAGTATATGGATAAGGTTGGATGTCTTATCCTGGTAACACTATTGATACGACCCACTTTGTAATAGTTACAAATGATTTGATCCAAATCATTCATGTGGAGACATGTGAGTGGGGGTATCTTATACAATGAGATTGTATAAGACTGGACCACGAAATATTTAATCTCTCTTTATAAATCCGTTAATTGAAAAGACTAATATTTCATAAAGATGATCATATGCGACTCGATCTTAATCTTGAGTGAGTTATGAACTCATGCTTGTGAGGGCTTGTCCTTTGATTTGCATGGGTGAGAGTGACTTTTGTAGCCGATTCAATATGCCTACTATTTTGGGGACTTGACCAAATAAGGGGCTGGGAACATAATCTCACAAGATGGAATTCACTCCTTCTCATATAGGGTAAGTAGATGAGTAGTTCCCTTAAGTGCTGATTTCGGGACTTGAACAATGGGGCCCCACCCTCTCATTGGCCCGAGAGGGACTTATTTTATAATTAGATTATAAACAGATTGTTCATTAGAGAATTAGTGGTACTTAAGGTGAAGATGTAATTATAGGAGTAAAACAGACTTTTGACCCAGCTGTACTTACAAACAACTCGTGAAGGATCGACTTACATGTAATGATTATATCTATGGACACAACTTGTCCTATAGTGCATAAGAGTACAATTCTAAATCTATAGTGGACTGACCTATAGTTAATGAATGAAAATTAATTAATTAAATAGTTTGATTAATTAATTTTGTATCATTGGAGCTTATAATCTGTAGGTCCATAAAGTCCCCTTGCTAGCTCATAGTAATACTAAAATATCAATTTAGTTGAAAGAAAAATTTGAAATGTTCAAATTAATATTTAATTTGAAGTGTTCAAATTAATATTTAATATATTATATATATTAAATATAAAAAAGGAAAATATATTTATTGTATTTGATACATTAAATATTAAAATTTGAAATGTTCAAATTAATATTTAATTTGAATTGTTCAAATTAATATTTAATATATCAGATATATTAAATAAAAGAGGAAAATATATTTATTGTATTTAATACATTAAATATTAAAATAATTAATGTATATTAGATACATTAAATAAAATATATTTATTAAATTTGAATTGGATTCAAATTAGGAAATAAATGTCGTAGGAGAATTTTAAACGGTTTGAATAAGATTCAAATTGGTTAGATAAATATATTTTAATATATTAGATATTAAAATATATTATGTAATTATTTTCCCTAGACCACTATAAATAAGACCCTAGGGGTGAGCCATTGTGCATTCTAAAGGGAATAATCGAATTAAACCCACAGCGGAAGCATAGGAATCGCCTTTGATTTAAATTAAACTAAAATTACAAGGGTTAAGCAAAACATACCTTGAAAATAATATTATGGAGAATATTCTGGCGGATCTTTATCTCTTCCACAAAGTCTTCCTGACTATAACTCGAACACAAGACCAAGGCTTGTGGAAACCTCTTGAAAGAAAATCCACAAGGGATTGGAGAGGAAGATGTCTAGAGAGAATTCTCTAATTCTCTCTATTGAGGATATGTGTGTTGTGAAGCATACCCAATGGCTCACCCCTAGGGTCCTATTTATAGTAGTCTAGGGAAAATAATTAAATAATATATTTTAATATCTAATATATTAAAATATATTTATCTAACCAATTTGAATCTTATTCAAATCATTTAAAATTCTCCTACGACATTTATTTCCTAATTTGAATCCAATTCAAATTTAATAAATATATTTTAATGTATCTAATATACATTAATTATTTTAATATTTAATGTATCAAATACAATAAATATATTTTCCTCTTTTATATTTAATATATATAATATATTAAATATTAATTTGAACATTTCAAATTTTTCTTTCAACTAAATTGATCTTTTAGTGTTACTATGAGCTAGCAAGGGGACCTTATGGACCTACAGATTATAAGCTCCAATGATACAAAATTAATTAATTAAACTCTTTAATTAATTAAATTTCATTCATTAACTATAGGTCACTCCACTATAGACCTAGAGTTGCACTCTTATACACTGTAGGACAAGTTGTGTCCATAGATATAATCATTACATGCAAGTCGATCCTTCACGAGTTGTTCGTAATTACAGCTGGGTCAAAAGTCCGTTTTACCCCTGTAATTACATCTTGCACCTTAAGTACCACTAATTCTCTAATGAACAATCTGTTTATAATCTAATTATAAAGTAAGTCCCTCTCAGGCCAATGAGAGGGTGGGGCCCCATTGTTCAAGTCCCGAAATCAGCACTTAAGGGAACTACTCATCTACTTACCCTATATGGGAATGAGTGAATTCCATCTTGTGAGATTATGTTCCCAGCTCCCTATTTGGTCAAGTCCCCAAAATGGTAGGCATATTGAATCGGCTACAAAAGTCACTCTCACCCATGCAAATCAAAGGACAAGCCCTCACAGGCAGGAGTTCATAACTCACTCAGGATTAAGATCGAGTCGCATATGATCATCCTTATGAAATATTAATCTTACAATTAACTGATTTATAAAGAGAGATTAAATATTTCGTGGTCCAGTCTTATACAAACTCATTGTATAAGATACCCCCACTCACATGTCTCCACATGAATGATTTGGATCAAATCATTTGTAACTATTACAAAGTGGGCCGTATCAATAGCGTTACCAGGATAAGGCACCCAACCTTATCCATATACTATGACCCTTTAGGTTATTTCTTGAACATGATCCTCTCGTATGTCAACCACATACTGTTCAAGATTACACTAATAACCTTGGATTTTTCATATAATGGATAATAGTATATTGCAAATAAAATAATCAAAATTATTATTAATTATTAAATAAATAATTAATTACGAGGCTTTAGGGCATAAATCCCAACACATTCTACACAACACACATCTCCTCAATAGAGAGAATTAGAGAATTCTCTCTAGACCTCTCCCTCTCCAATCCCTTGAGGGTTTTCTTTCAAGAGGTTCCCACAAGCCTTGGTCCTGTGTTCGAGTCATAGCCAGAAAAACTTAGTGGAAGAGATAAAGATCCGCCAGAAGATTCTCCATATTTTTAAGGTATCTTATGCTTAACCATAATATTATTATTTAATTCTAAATAAACTCAAACCGATTCCTACGCTTCCGCTTGGGTTTAATAAGATTATTCCATTCATAATGATCATTAACTAGAGTGATGGAACATTCATGGCTTTATTTGACATTACATTCACCAAACCTCTTGGCCCATAATGTGTAAGCCCAAAATATTCTTTGGCCTTGTAGCCTTATCCAATAAAGGCCCAATGATTATCTTGCATAAAAGACAATATCTACAGACATTTAAAATAATTAACTCTAACTTTTAGAGAATTACCTCTTACTAGTATTTTCATTCGATTCAAATTGATGTTAATCAATCTTAAATGTCAAAGTCAAGTATCATCTTTTAGGAGAAAATAATATGTCTTTCTATTTTGGATTTTATAATCCTGAATATCTCAGTATTTTATAGTATGATATATGTCAACATTTTAACATATACAAATTGTTCTTATTTTTAGTTGAATGTATTTTCAAACAATTTTGAGAATATAAAAAATAATTCATACTATATGAACCTTTTAGTAATAAGGTTTGAGAAATTTAATTTCTCTTGTGATAATAAAACACCACATTCAGCATTAATTAACAATTATTATTTAATGACATTTTAATGTCTCCCACTACGCTAATTGAGATGAGCTTCCTGATGCCAACCTGTAGAAATGATTCTACATGTTAAATATTTTCCAAGAATTACATATTAAATGTAATAAAGAATAATTCTTGATAGTGAATCTTATATCAACTATCCAGGTAGCGTTATTTATTCTTCACCAAAAATCAGTAAATCAAATTCACTTTCATTTATATTTTTCTTCCTATAGAGGTATTTCAAAAAGTTCTCTCACTATGACTGTTCTAGCTAATTTAGGAACTATTTCCTTTTATATAATTTCAGTCTTTTGCTTTGTTTTCTTGGAATTTTTTAATACTTAAATTCGAGATCATTTAGACAATTATCTAAATTTAGCTTCTATTGACTTTAACATTTCATAAGTTGTCGTCATTTTCTTATCTTCTAAGTTTGACATCTAACATGTCAACTAGGAGATACATATAAGTTATCTCATTTACTTTTGATTCATTAATCATGTGCTTCACGAACAATTCGAATAGCATTAACAACAGGTTTTTGAGAATATTTTTCAACAAAGACAAATTCAAAATTTTACACTGTCATGATAGTGTTAACGTTACTTTTTCAAGTAATAAAACTTCTCAATTTTGACTTATAAGTAATAAAATTAAAAATTATGAGAGACACTGACATATGAAATATATAAAATATATAATTTAACATCATGCAAACAATCATCCATTCAATTTTAGCATAGAAATCAAATGATTTGAAAAATGAATCCTATAAATCATTTCTAATGTTATGGTACTTTAGTGAGTTAGAACAAATGTCGTCGTAGGGTAGGTCAAATGTTCCTTCACTAAACTAAGACAATCTCAACCAAGTATTATACCGAAATAACTCTTATTCCTATAATGTTTAGTTACCATTAGTTTGATCAAGAACATTATTAACAACCTTAATAAGCCCTTTTGTAAGTGTCATCCATCATTTTAGATCCTTTAGTTTTATCCCAACAAGTGTCGTCGTAGGGTAGATCAAGTATTGAAAACAAAACTATAATCTTATCCTTCTAAGGAGTTCACCCTGATATTGACCTATGCAAACACATTCCGTATAGGGGCGGTCCAGAAGCCGCCGCAAGGCCCTGCATGAATCTCACGATGTAAACTAATGATAGAGACCGTAGAATATGTTGACACATTTTCTTCTCCCACTTACTATTTTGAAATAGGGTTTTCTCTTACTTAGACAAATTAGGCTAATCTCATTTATCTAAGTTCCTCAATCTACCATTCACAACTCTTATGTTCGTTAGATTGATTTTAATGTGAATTACTAAGGTTTTAAAACTATTTAAAAAAGTAATCACATTATGAGCATGCTTAGTGAAATTAAATAAAATTTGACTAACTCAACTCCCACTTCGGTTCCAAGTTAGAGGTGTTCCATTTCGGTCAACTTAAATATCCTAGTCTAGATAGAACATTTCATAGACATAGTTCTATTATAGTCAATTTTTATTTCAAATTCATTAATATTTAATTAACTATTAATTACTAGATTAATGAACCTATGTGAATTTAAGTAATGTTTTTAGTCCTACTAAAAAAAATTCACTTATTAGATAATCTTAAAATTCTATCATTTTAAACCATTTAAAACAAATTAAAAGATCATCTTGGATATTCTATTCTAATCCTATTAGAAAAAATAAAAGATAAATTAAGTTCAAAACTTAAACTATTTTATCTTTGAATTAAATTATCTTTATTTATGGAATACCTAATCTTATTAGGAAATTAAAAGATCTAATCTTATTTTGAAAGAATCTAATCTTATTAGGAAACAAATAAAGAAAAATTAAATTCAAAATTTAAACTATTTAAAGCATGAATAAAAAAAAATCTTTATTTTAAGGAAATCCAAATCTCATTAAGAAATATCCTAATCCTATTAGGAGAACATAAATTTTATTTATGAAAGAAAATATCCTAATTTAATTTTCCAAATATAACAATTATATTCAAAAGATATGGAAAATATAAACTTATTAGGAAAACATCTTAATTCTATTAGGAAACATCCTAATCAAAATTTTCAAATATAACAATTATATTAAAAAATAATTAAGATGCACGATCATGCTTAACCTATGGTGGGATTTTAATTTAAATGATATACTTTATGCAACTATCAATTAATTTAAAACATACATCACATGCATAATTAAATTAAACTTAGGAAAATTGACTGGCATATTTGACATATCCTAAGAAATTGAAAACAATTTAAATCCAAGACATATCTTGGTCTTCAAAATCTTTTCCATTTGGGTTGGGCCGTCAATTTTAGGGTTCAAGAAACCCTAAATCCATCTTTCCACTTTTCACTTTTAACAACAGCCGCCCGAAGAGTCTTCATCGCCTAATGAAAGAACCACGTTGCTGATTGAAGACTTCAAACATTTGCAATTCATTTACCAACAACACACAATTGAGTACACCACTGAAGAATCTTCAACTGGCAATTTGACCCACATGACCACACGTAAGCATCCTTTGAATCTTCAACTGATCCACCCATCATCAGTGGTTGATTCTATGTATATGTACTTGTCGGCAGAAGCTTTGCACAAACACACCTTCCATCACTTCCCACTCACATGCGTAGGTTGTTTGGACTTAAGGCTCAATGTTGAAGAATGAATGAAAATTCACCTTCCCATTTAAATGCTTGGTTGTTGGAACTTTAGCCTTCAGCTTTTGGAGTAAATATGGAGATATTTCTGGCGGGTCTTTATCTCATTCACAAAGTCTTCCTAGCTATGACTCGAGCATAGGAATAAAGTTTGTGGGAGCCTCTTGAAAGAAAATCCATGAGGGATTCGAGAGAAAGAGGTTTAGAAAGAATTTTCTAATTCTCTATTAAGAACATGAGTGTTATCTCTAATAGCTCAACCCAAGAGTCCTATTTATAGAGACCAATGACAAATCTTTGCCATAATTAAAATATTAGATTTTAATATCTAATATTATTAAAATATATCTTATACTTATTTGAATTTCATTCAAATCTCTTATGATATTTATTTATTTGAATCTTATTCAAATTTTATAAATATCTTTTATTTAATGTATATAATATACATTAATTATTCTAATATTTAATGTATCAAATACAATAAATATATTTTTCTCTTTTATATTTAATATATTAAATATTAATTTGAACACTTCAAATTAAATATTAATTTGAACATTTCAAATTTTTCTTTCAACTAGATTGATCTTTTAGTGTTACTATGAGCTAGCAAGGGGACCTTATGGACCTACAGATTATAAACTTCAATGATACAAAATTAATTAATTAAACTCTTTAATTAATCAATTTTTATACATTAACTCTAGGGTCCCTCCACTATAGACCTAAAGTTGCACTCTTATGCACTGTAGGACAGGTTGTGTCCATAGATATAACCATTACATGCAAGTCGATCCTTCACGAGTTGTTCGTAATTACAGTTGGGTCAAAAGCCCATTTTACGCCTGTAATTACATTTTACACCTTAAGTATCACCGATCCTCTAATAAACAATTTGTTTATGATCCATGAAGGAATAATCAAATTAAACCCACAATGGAAGCATTGAATCGAATTTGATTTGATTTTATAATTAAATTAAAATAATTTAGGGTAAGCAAAACATACATTTGAGATAATATGGAGATATTTGTGGCGGATTTTTATCTTCTCTACAAAGTCTTCCTAGCTATGAATCGAACACAGGACCAAGGCTTGTGGAAGCCTCTTGAAAGAAAATCCACAAGGGATTGAAGAGGAAGAGGTCTAGAGAGAATTCTCTAATTTTCTATTGAGGAGATGTGTGTTGTGTCTAATGGCTCAACTCAATGGTCCTATTATAGATACCAAGGGCAAATATTTGCCATAATTAAAATATTATATTTTAATATTTAATATATTAAAATATATCTTATACTTATTTGAATCTCATTCAAATCTTCTACGATATTTATTTATTTGAATATTATTCAAATTTTATACATATCTTTTCTAATGTATCTAATATACATTAATTATTTTAATATTTAATATATCAAATACAATAAATATATTTTTCTCTTTTATATTTAATATATCTAATATATTAAATATTAATTTGAACATTTCAAATTTTTCTTTCAACTAAATTGATCTTTTAGTGTTAATATGAGCTAGAAAAAGGACCTTATGGACCTACAGATCATAAGCTCAAATAATATAAAATTAATTAATTAAACTCTTTAATTAATCAATATTCATTCATTAACTTTAGGTCATTCAACTATAGACCTAGAGTTGCACTCTTATGCACTGTATGACAAATTGTGTCCATGAATATAACCATTACATGCAAGTCGATCATTCACAAGTTGTTCGTAATTACAGTAGGGTCAAAAACCCGTTTTACCCCTGTAATTACATCTTGCACTGATCCTCTAACGAACAATTTGTTTATGATCCAACCATAAACAATGTCCCTCTCAAGCCAATGAGAGGGTGGAGCCCCATTATTCAAGTCCCGAAATCAGCACTTAAAGGAACTACTCATCTAGTTATCCTATATGGGAATGAGTGAATTCCATCTTGTGAGATTATGTTCCAGTTCCCTATTTGGTCAAGTCCCCAAAATGGTAGACATATTGAATCGGCTACAAAAGCCACTATCACCATGCAAATCAAAGGACAAACACTCACAGGCAGGAGTTCATAACTTACTCAAGATTAATATCGAGTCGCATATGATCATCTCGATGAAATATTAATCTTCTCAATTAACGGACTTATAGAGAGAGATTAAATATTTCGTGGTCCAGTCTTATACAAATTCATTGTATTAGATACCCCCACTCACATGTCTCCACATGAATGATTTGGATCAAATCATTTGTAACTATTACAAAGTGGGTCGTATCAATAGTGTTGTCAGGATAAGACACCCAACTTTATCCACATATTATAGACCCTTTAGGTTATTTCTTGAACATGATCCTCTTGTATGTCAACCACATGCTATTCAAGATTACATTAATAACCTTGAATTTTTTATATAATGGATAATATTATATTGCAAATAAAATAATCAAAATTATTATTAATTATTAAATAAATCATTAATTACGATGCTTTAGGGCATAAATCCCAACAGAATCAACATGGATGCACAAATCGATAACTCTTGCAAATACCAGACAAGATATCATCGCCATGATCAACCTTTATGTTGATCTAGATTTGCTTAGAACTTCCTTATTTTCCATAACCATTGGCTCAAATGAGTTCATTAATAACTACTTTACACCAGTCCTCTCAAATTCAAAACACCGGTTGATTCCTCCAGAGTCGTTTGTTGGCTCCATGATTTCGACTTACAGACTACAACTCACAGTAAAACACATTTTCTTGTTACTTTGCTAACATCAAAGTTGATGACTCTTTTAAATCTCTTCGTTCAAGAACATTTTTAACAGAATGTATATGAATCACTTGCATTCCATATCAGAGAGATTCAAATCCTTCATTAGGAAACAACTGCGCAAATTCCCCTAACCTAATGGCTCAGTTATTCAACAACCAATTGAGAGGTCTAATCACAGAGCTCAGAGCTCAATTTCAGGGTTCGAATTTCCTTTACGCATATGCATGTCGCATCGTTCAAGATATAGTTCAGAATCACACATAATACGGTAAGAAAAAAAAGTCAAATTAAACATTTTCATAGAGGAAATTTGTCGAATACCTGTGGTTCACATTGAAAGCCTCGTTTTGCTCACTACATTTGATTAGGTTTTGAGAATGCCAACTCGGCATGCTGCCACATCGTCGGGCAGTAAGCGGTCTTCTTCCATGTGGACCGCTGTCAAGTGTGTGGTAGACATATTGAAGTAAGTGTTTTGGGATTCATTTCATCCTTCTGCAGCTGCGAACTACAAATTTGCGAGGTAGCTCTTGGAAGGCGACGCCATTGATATTTGGCCGATCAACGTTTGAGAACTTGAACGTGTTAATTAATTGATGACTGCTAATTAGCCTAAATCTAATTAACTGGTTGATAAAACAAATTATTTAGGGAAAAATACCTTTTTGGTCCCTGAGTTTTCAACCATAGGTGCGTTTGGTCCCTAAGTTTTGGAAATGGACTTTTTTAGTCCCTGAGTTTAGGAAAAAATACCTTTTTGGTCCCTGAGTTTTGGAAATAGACCTTTTTAATCCCTGAGTTTTGATAAATAGGTTTAAAAGGTCCCTCGTATTATTTTATTTTTTATTTTTTTTATATAAAATTAATATTATTTATTAATTTTTAATATTAATAATTTTTTAAATTAAAAAAAATATATCTCTTCTCTCTCTACCCCATTATCTCTCTCATCTCTCCTTCATCTCTATCCCATTCTCTCTCCTCTCTCCTCTCTCCTCCTTCCACCTTCCTACCCTCTTCTTCCTCTCTTCCCCTTCTCCCCACCATCTCCTTCTTCCTCAAAAGGGCTTCATTCTTAATCGCGGCGGAGGTCGTCGTGTGTGCCTTCTTCATCTTCCTCTGATTCTCGTTCTGATTTTCGCAATTTTATGCTCTTCTCCTCCTCCTCCTCTGTTCATCCTTTCGAGACATTCTCTCATAACATTTTTTAGTTTCAATCTCCGAATTCACCTTCTACGAAAATGCAAGGAGGAGAAGATGTAAGCATTGAAGAGTTGGCTTCTAATCTCTCCACCTACAAAGACCAGCTTCAGCAGGTCAGACAGCTGTTAGATGATGATCCTGGCAACTCTGAATATATAGATATGGAAAAGGAGCTTGAAGAGGTTATCGCTTTGACGGAAGAACTTCTGTCAACAGCAAAGCAAAACGAGATTTCTGGATCAAATGTAGAAACTGATGACAACAGTGCATCAATTAGTTTCCAGCAGCCTAAAGGAAATAATATGGAAGCTGGAAGCATATCCGATCATCACGAGAAATTTCCTATTGGATCAAAAGTTCAAGCTGTCTTTAGTGAGGATGGGGAGTGGTACGATGCTACGATTGAAGCCCATACTGTAAATGGTTTCTATGTTAGTTATGATGGTTGGGGAAACAAAGAAGAGGTGGACCCTGCAAATGTAAAACCAATCCAACTGGAAGTTAACGCTTTGCTTGAAGCAGAAAGAATGGCTGAAGCTACAAAGCAGGCTATCAAGCGCAAGATTGCTCAAGCTGCTTCTGTTGACTTCCAATCACGAAATTTACCATCAAATTTACCATCCGCGAGAGGAAGAATGAGATGGTGGGGAGAAGGGGAAGAGAGGAAGAAGAGGGTAGGAAGGTGGAAAGAGGAGAGAGGAGAGAGAATGGGATAGAGATGGAGGAGAGATGAGAGAGATAATAGGGTAGAGAGAGAAAATATATTTTTTTTTAATTTAAAAAATTATTAATATTAAAAATTAATTTTATATAAAAAAAATAAAAAATAAAATAATACGAGGGACCTTTTAAACCTATTTATCAAAACTCAGGGATTAAAAAGGTCTATTTCCAAAACTCAGGGACCAAAAAGATATTTTTTCCTAAACTCAGGGACTAAAAAGGTCCATTTCCAAAACTTAGGGACCAAACGCACCTATGGTTGAAAACTCAGGGACCAAAAAGGTATTTTTCCCAATTATTTATTAATCTATCAAGAATCACTTCTCAATTTACTCTAACGTGCAAAAACTGATATATCAGCTTTTAGATTTAGCTTTCTTAAAAATCTAGAGTTTTTTGTACACATGACCTAAAAAATAGAGTGGAAATGAAATTTAACCCAATTTCTCAAATTAAAGTTATATAACCTTTTGGCTCTTAGCTCTATCTCCTCTTACTCTCTCTAACTCCCAAATTTTCTTCTTGCTCTCGTTTCCACTTCATTTCCCTTTCGCTTCGATTTCCTTCCCTCTCGGTTCTCACTTCCACTTCCTTTCTCTCTCGGCTCTCGCTTCCATTTCCTTCCCTCTCGACTCTCGCTTCTACTTCATTTCCCTCTCGACTCTCGCTTCCATCTATTAGAGCAAATCAAACTCATTATTCTTGCCATAATTTTTCTTTAATTGTAAATATTATACATCTATTTTGTCATATCTTTGACCTTGATTTTGCCTTAATTTAGGCTAATCCATTGTATACAAAAGGCCCTTTGTTGTATGAACAAATATAGTGAAAATTATCTCAACTCTTCTTCCTCTCTTTCATGGTACCATAGCATAACTAATTTTTTTTCCTTATGTTTTCAATGGCTTCCTCCTCCTCAGCAACAATTTCAACAATGAATGTTTCTTCTTCTACCAATTCCTCCATCAATGTTTCTGCAACCACTTCAACAATGTCTTATCCTCTGTTTCTTCTCTCCAATATTTGCAACTTGGTACCTCTTTGCTTGGATTCAACCAACTATGTATTATGGAAGTTTCAAGTCTCCTCGATTTTGAAAGCACACTCATTATTCGAACATATTGATAATTCTCTTCCTATACCTCATCAATTCGTTCGTTCATCAACAAGCACAGACACAACAGAGGTTAGTTCTGATTACCTTCAATGGATCTCTCGAGATCAAGCTCTTATTACGTTGATTAATGCTACTCTTTTACCCTCATCTCTTGCCCACGTTGTTGGATCAGTCTCTACAAAGGAACTCTGGTTTTCATTAGAAAAACGTTATTCATCCAATACTCGTTCCAATATTCTTGAATTAAGATCAACTCTTTATACTATTAAGAAAATTTCTTCTGAATCTATTGAAAAGTATACTTGTAGAATCAAAGAAATTGTTGACAAGTTTGCTGCAGCTTCTATTTCCGTTGATGATGAGGAGATTTTGGTGCATAACTTGAATGGATTACCATATGAATTTAATGCCTTCCGAACTTCAATCCAAACTAGCAGTGGCTCATTCTCACTCGAAAAACTACATGCTTTCCTTATTGTTGAGGAAAAAATGATCAATAAGAACCCAAATGCTGATCTATCACCCACTGCAATGATTGCATTCAAACCACCTTCTTCGTTTCCAAGCGGCAATCGTGGGCAAGGAAGAAGATCGTTCCATCTGAGAGGGCGTGCGTCGCAAACCATCAGCCCTAATTTTGATTCCCAGGTGAACGGTCCCAATAATTTTGCACGCCCCAATTTTGGTCTGCATGGGCCTTCAATGGGCCCAAATTCCAAAGTTAACACTGGGCTTCAGAATGGATATGGAGCAAGTCGGGGTATTCTTGGAGCTGGGTCATTTTCGGATCAACAAAATGGATATGGGTCAATTTTTAGGTCTGGACAAAACAACACCAATGGAGGTCAAATTTCTTGCCAAATTTCCTCAAAATTTGGCCATAGTGCACTCAATTGTTACAATCAAATGAATTTCTCTTATCAAGGTCGACATCCTCTAGCTCAATTAGTAGCCATGGCGGTAAATTTAATGAACTCAGAGCATTATTCTGATAATTCTAATAATTTTTGGTTGTTTGATAGTGGATGCAATGTGCATATGAAAAATGACTTAGCCAACCTCAATTTATCAAACAACTACAATGGAGAAGAATCTATCACAGTGGGTAATGGCCAATCTTTAAATATACAACACACAAGCAATGTGGTATGAAAGGAATGAACGTTTCACTTCACAGTGGAACCATTGGATCGTCTTTGATTTTATTTAGAATTAAACAATAAAAATTAAGGTTAAGCAAAATATACCTTGAAAATAATATTATGGAGAACATTCTGGCGGATCTTTATCTCTTTCATAAAGTCTTCATGGCTATGACTCGAACACAGGACCAAAGCTTGTGGGAGCCTCTTAAAAGAAAATTTACAAGGGATTGGAAAGGAAGAGGTCTAGAGAGAATTGAGGAGATGTGTGTTGTGTCTAATGGCTCAACTCAAGGGTCCTATTTATAGAGACCAAGGGTAAATCTTTGACATAATTGAAATATTATATTTTAATATCTAATATATTAAAATATATCTTATACTTATTTGAATCTCATTCAAATGTCCTACGATATTTATTTGATTGAATCTTATTCAAATTTTATAAATATCTTTTATTTAATGCATCAAATATACATTAATTATTTTAATATTTAATGTATCAAATACAATAAATATATTTTCCTCATTTATATTTAATATATCTAATATATTAAATATTAATTTGAATACTTCAAATTAAATATTAAATTTGAACATTTCAAATTTTAATATTTAATGTATCAAATACAATAAATATGTTTTCCTCTTTTATATTTAATATATCTAATATATTAAATATTAATTTGAACACTTCAAATTAATACTAATTTGAACATTTCAAAATTTTCTTTTAACTAAATTGATTTTTTAGTGTTACTATGAGTTAGCAAGGGGGCCTTATGGACCTACAGATTATAAGCTCCAATGATACAAAATTAATTAATTAAACTCTTTAATTAATTAATTTTCATTCATTAACTGTAGGTCACTCCACTATAGACCTAGAGTTGCACGCTTATGCACTGTAGGACTAATTGTGTCCATATATATAATCATTACATGTAAGTCGATCATTCACGAGTTGTTCGTAATTACAGCTAGGTCAAAAGTCCATTTACCCCTATAATTACATCTTGCACCTTAAGTACCACTGATTCTCTAATGAACAATCTGTTTATAATCTAATTATAAACTAAGTCCCTCTCGGGCCAGTAAGAGGGTGGGGCCCCATTGTTCAAGTCCCAAAATCAGCACTTAAAGGAACTACTCATCTACTTACCCTATATGGGAAGTAATGAATTCCATATTGTGAGATTATGTTCCTAGCTTCCTATTTGGTCAAGTCCCCAAAATGATAGGCATATTGAATCAGCTACAAAAGTCACTTTCACCCATTTAAATCAAAGGATAAGCCCTCACAGGCAGGAGTTCATAACTCACTCAGGATTAAGATCGAGTCGCATATGATCATCTAGATGAAATATTAATCTTCTAAATTAACGGATTTATAAAGAGAGATTAAATATTTCGTGGTCCAATCGTATACAAACTCATTGTATAAGATACCTCCACTCACATGTCTCCACATGAATGATTTGGATCAAATCATTTGTAACTATTACAAAGTGTGCCGTATCAATAGTGTTACTAGGATAAGGCACCCAACCTTATCCATATACTATGACCATTTAGGTTATTTTTTGAACATGATCCTCTCGTTTGTCAACCACATACTGTTCAAGATTACACTAATAACTTTGGATTTTTTATATAATGGATAATATTATATTGCAAATAAAATAATCAAAATTATTATTAATTATTAAATAAATCATTAATTATGAGGCTTTAGTGCATAAATCCCAACATGGTATACTTTCTACCCCCTCTCACACCTTTACTCTCTCCAAAAAATTTCATGCTCCTAAACTTGTTGCTAACCTCTTATCTATCCATAAACTTTGTCATGATAATAATTGTGTTTTTATCTTTGACACTGACTGGTTCCTCATTCAGGATAAAGTCTCTAGCAAAATCCTATACACTGGCGCCAGTATCAATGGTCTCTATCCAATTCCCATCCCATCATCTCTATCTCGTTCCGGTTTGCCCAAAAATTATAATTTTTATGCAAAACAGGAGTGTTCTCTGTGGTATCATCGGTTTGAACACCCTGCTCTTAAAATTTTAGGTTCATGTCTATCTCATCTTGGTCTATCTTTATCTTCCTTTATTTCTACTCATGAATGTTCTAGTTGTTTACAAGCTAAAATGTCTTAGCTTCCTTTTCCTATGTTGCTTTCTACTTCTTTTGCACCACTTGAACTCGTTCACGAAAATGTATGGGGTCCTTCTCCAATTACTTCTTTTAATGGATATCACTATTATGTTAGCTTTATTGATAATTTTAGCAAATTCACTTCGCTTTTTCCTTTAGCTTACAAATTGATAATTCTCATTTATGAGAATTATTTTGTCTTTATACTTAGTTGTTCTTGCTAATTTAGGTGTGTCATTAAATAAAAAGGCTAGCAAAAAGTTGATTTAAATTGAATTATTGTTGGAAGCCTTTTAAATTAAGTAGGTGAAGAAAAGAAAGCAAAAGAAAATAAAAACCACACTTACTTGATGTTGTTGTGCAGGAATTTGAAGAATGCAACAGAAATGCAATTGCATTGCATTTGCAATTCTGGAAGATCTGGAAAACAATGCAATAGAAATGCAATTGCATTGCAATTGCATTTCTGCAAAAATCTGGAAGTGCGAAAATGTAGGAAATCACGCGATTTATGGATTTTCTGCACGATTTTGGAAGATTCTCATCCCAATTTGATTCTTAGAAGTTAGCCCATGGATTGAGGATGATTTATATGGAAACCCTAGCCTTCAATGCCTATAAAAATGGGGAAAATGAAGCAAAAGGCGGCTGGATTTTTCTTCTCACGCCCATTTATGCAATTTTCATTTTTAGCTTTGTAGTTGTTGTTTTGTAATCATTTATGCTACATCTCAGTCTCGAATCTCTTCCTCAATCCCAACACAACAAGAGTTGGCGTTGGTTATGAACAAATCCTTGTTCGATTGAGCTCGATTTGGGAGGAAGATCTTCATTTCGTTTTTGGGTTTTCTTCACGAACGACAGTGTTTTTTTTTTTTTCTGATTTTTTATTTATTTAAAGTTAGCTACTGATTGTATCTTCTTTTTAACATTTTAATAAAGTTAGAAAGTCTTCTATTTTGCTTCAGAGCATTCTTTTGGCAGAATAGATTTTCCATACAAGTTTGCTTGCAAGAATTCTTTAGTTTATTTCCAAATTTTCTTTTATACTAATGAATTACTTTAATTTTAGCTTACTGTTTTTGTTAATTTTAGTATGATGAGCTAATTTTCCTTGGGATTCAAGTTGTGAATGCCCTAAAGGAAAGATGTAAGGCTCAATAGCAAAAACAATCTAGTTAATTATTGAAGTATTGTTTGCTTTTGGTGAGTTCAATGTTGAGTAAACACTAGTTGGCCATCTAGTGTTGCTTGCAAAAATAATGGAGGAAAAGGCTTAGACATAAGTCGTGAAACATCGACCATAGACATAGGGCGAGACTATAAAACCACTAGAATTGTGTGCAAAAATATCTAAGTTAGATTAGCCATAGAAATATAGGTTTAATCACTTAGTATCCTAAAGATACTTCATAGAAGGTCGAATAGGAGTTAAATTCTGTTTACTTAGTTCTTGATGTAGCTACGATTGCAATTGCCTTTTTGTTGCATTTTCTTTCCAAAGGGGTATTAGCATTCTTGAATCCCTTTTTCAATTTCATTATTTTTCAAACAATTTTTCTTTTAGTCAAAACACCTCACAAATCATTTTTACACCCACAGTTACCTTAAGTTGCAATTTGTCTACTGTTGTGTGCCATTTTAATAAATTTTATTAAAACCCGTTCCCTTGGGTACGATACTCTGGAATACTCCAGTTTCTTATTACTTCGATCACGTGCACTTGCGTGTTGTAGCAAAAAGCCTGATCACAAATCTAATGTAAGTGTCATTCTTCACAAATTTGTACCATTCGTTGAAAATCTTTTATCTAAAAAGTTAAAAGTTTTTTGATCTGATAGTGGTGGTGAATTTTGCAATAATTATGTCCTTTCATTTTTTGAATCAAAAGGAGTTTTGCATGAAAAATCATGCCCTTACACTCCTGAACAAAATGGAGTTGTAGAACGTAAATATCGTCATATTGTAGAAATTACAAAATCATTACTTTTTCATTTCTCTGTTTCCCTTGAATTTTGGCCCTACGTTGTCTCTATTGCAGTTTTTCTCATAAACCCAATGCCTACTTCATCTCTAAATATGTTCTCTCCGTTTGAAACACTTTTTGGTTACACTCCTGATTTGCATCATTTAAAAAATTTTGGGTGTGCATGTTATCCTTTGCTAAAACCAACCATTAAGCATAAGCTTGAACCCCACACATCACAACATATATTTCTTGGCTACACTCTTGATTTCAAAGGTTACATATGCTACAACCCAAATACAAAAAAAATGTATTGTATCCTGATATGTCATTTTTCATGAAACTATTTTTCCTTTTTCCCAAACATCATTAAAACGTAACACTCCTCTCTCCTCTGCCACCACTAACCTAAATCCATTACTCACTCTTCTCAATTTATCCAAAACCACACCTCAAACTTCTTCTCCTGTGATCCCTACTACCCATACACAATTACCACTGCTGACAGTTATAGCCATCAACAGTTGAGTTCCATGATAATGTCACTTGTACTAATTCTACTTGTCAGATTACAGATAATGTAAATTCGATGCCTTCACATATTGAGATTGCATATAATGATTCAACTAATGTGAGTTTGCTGCCTCTTACTGGTAATTCGTTAGCAATTAATACTCACTCAATGCAAACTTGGGCTAAGTCTGGAATTTTCAAGCCGAACGCTTTTCTATCTACCATGCTGAATTCAGTTCCAATTGATCCTTCATCTTACACTGAAGCTTCAAAATACCCAGAATGGAGAAATGCAATGTGTGAGGAATTCAATGCTCTTCAATAACAAGGTACATGGACTTTAGTACCTCAGTTGCCTTCTATGAATGTTGTAGGATGCAAATGGGTTTTTCGCACTAAATACAATCATGATGGCTCCATTGCTCGACATAAGGATTATTTGGTTGCAAAGGGCTATCATCAAGTCGAAGGCTTTGACTTTGAAGAAACATTCAGTCCAGTCGTTAAAAAGCCAACAATTCATATCTTTCCATTTTCCAATTCGATCCAGTATCAGTGGTCCTTAAATAAGTTGGATGTCAAAAATGTCTTTTTACATGGGCATCTAAAGAAAGAAGTGTACATGTCTTAGCCTCCTGGATTTCTAGATCGATCTTGCCCAAACAATGTATGTTTACTTCACAAGAGTCTTTATGGTCTTAAACAAGCTCATTGAGCTTGGTTTGATCGATTTACATCCTACTTATTAACTTTGAAATTTTTTTGCTTCCTCTGCTGACCCATCATTGTTTATATGTTCTACTGGAACATCATTGACATATTTGTTACTCTATGTGGATGATATTATCGTAACTGGACCTGACTTTACTTACATCTCTATCTTAAAGAAGCAATTAACCACTGAATTTCAAATTTTAGATCTTGGAGCGTTGAAATACTTCCTTGGCTTAGAAGTTCACTCATATGCTGATGGTATTTTCATAAACCAGTCTAAATACCTTAATGACTTGCTTCATGATCGCTATGCTTTGCTACAACACGCAAGTGCACGTGATCGAAGTAATAAAGAAACTGGAAGTATTCCAGAGTATCGTACCCAAGGGAACGGGGTTTAACAAAATTTACTTAGAATGACACAAAATATGTTTGCAAATTGCAATAGGGGTAACCGAAGATGTAAAAATTTAAGAGGTTTGGTTTGTTTAACAAGAGTGAATGAAAATTCAATAAGTTAAAAATAGGGATTCAAGTGGTTCAAGCACCTTTTGAAAAATGCGATTCAATTTGCAATTGCAATCATAGTTAACATGTGAGACTAAGTAAACCGAGTTCAACTCCTATTCGATTTTGATTCAAAACCTTTAGGAGACTAAGTGATTAAACCTATATGTCTATGGCTAATCTAACTTAGATACTTCGCACACAACCCTAGTGGTCTTGAAGTCTCGCCCTATGTCTAGGGTCGATGTTCAGGACTTATTTCTAAGCCTTTTCCTCCATTGCTTTTGTGACATCGGCTTTCCCTTAACTCTTTCGATATTAAGTTCGAGCTTGATGAGCAAGCACTAGTTGGCCGGCTAGGTTTACCCAAATTTAAATTCAACAAAAGCAAACAAAGTTCACATGCTAACTAGATTGTTTATGCTTTAGAGCTTTACATTTTTCCTTAGGGCATTCACCAACTTGACCCCTAGAGAAAATTTAGCTCATTGTCGAAAAAGTAAAAATTCCAAAATTATTTATTGAAAATTTCATAGTTTTAAAAGAGGAAATAATTAATTCCAAAGAAAACCTAATTAAATTACCAACAAAGAAATTGTATACTAAGAAAATCAATTTTTCCTAAAATTAGCTACTGGAAATCAATTTCTGTTTTAAAAAGGGAGACCACAGGTGAATGAGAAAATTAAGGATTTTGAACATGGAAATAATTCCACATAATACAGTAGATAGTGCTTAACCCACGAAAAATCCAAAAAATGGCAAAACATTACCCAAATTCCTTAATGCGATCGATTCAAATTCGTTCGAATCTTTGAATCTTAATCTCCTCAACATTCGTTGAGGAGAGATCTTATTCAGGAACTCGAGGAGATCAAATCGCGAGCAAAAGAAAGAAAGAAAACAGAGAATGAAGTTGCTGAATTCTGCTGTGTTGAAACAAATAAAAACCCATAAACAAAAATGCAGAAAATTTACTTTTCGTTGATTGAAACTAAAATCGAAGAGTCCTTGAGCTACAATGTAGAGAATAAGTGCGGAAATAACATAAAATTGAAATGGGATTGAACTAATACAAATTGGAAATCAAAATGCTGCTGTCTACGAAGAAAATCAAACCCAGAAAATTTGCTTTCGGGAGAGAAACAGAAAATAAACCCAAAAAAAAACTACGACTACTTCATTCCTCGGCTTCCTCCCTTTTTAAGGTCAATTCGAGCCTCCTCTCTTTCCAAATTTGGATCATAAATTAATGGGTAAAATGATCTTCTCGCTGGAAATTCCCATAAACTGTGCAAATTACGTAAATCATGGTGATTCCCGCTAATTTCGTGCTTGCCTTGTTGTTCCATAGAATGCAATTCACATTGCAATTGCATTCTCCTTCCTCTGTTCTTCACGTTACATTGCAAATGGGAATGCAATTGCATTCTCTTTTGCAAAGTCTTCAAATCTGCACAAAAGAACAACAACTTAAGCCACTTTCTTCATCTTTCCTCAAAATTCTTTTATTCATCAAGTTTCAACAAGCTTGCATGAATTTATAAAAAAAATGTTACTTTTATCTTGCTTGTTGGTCAACAAAATCCACAAAATTAGCAAGAACAACTTGGTTTTAGAGTTGCAAAATTCTCATAACTGAGAATTATCACTTCACATATCAGGCATGACATCTACTAAGTCTTATTCAACCCCTATGCCTACCTCAGTTGATCTATATGCCTCTGCACCTTTGTTTAATGATGCAACTAAATGGAATAATCTAATTAAACCCAAGTGGAAGCGTAGGAATCGGTTTGAGTTTATTTAGAATTAAATAATAATATTAAGGTTAAGCATAACATACCTTGAATATGGAGATTCTTCTGATGAGTCTTTATCTCCTCCACAAAATCTTCCTAGCTATGATTCGAACACATGACCAAGGCTTGTGGGAGCCTCTTGAAAGCAAATACAGGACCAAAGCAAATACAGAGCACAAATGAACATCAATTTCGAGTGTTAATCTTGATGCAATAAAAAATAACAAACCTAGAGATGGAAGGAGTAGGTGGGTCATTGAGAACTTATTTTTCATCCCTACAATTTGACGTCAAATTCAAGCATCTGGGTAGTTGAATTTTAAATGATTCAAGCTAGAAATCGATCCCACAAAGCAAGACGACGACAAATTATCCTTCAACTTCGATGAATTGAATAAATCCCTACCTTAATCCATATGTTTAGGTTTTTAAATCCATCTCAACAACAATTTAGCCTTTTTTTTTTTTTTTTTTTTTTTTTTTGTCTTTGGAGAGTTACAAGGGAGGGTTTTGGTTATGAATTTTGAGTTTTTTGAGCTTATTTGGTCAAATTGGTACTACGACCTTTCAAATGCTAATAATCTATTCATTCTTATAAATTTTCATGGAGAAAGAATCTACAAAGAAAGGAAGAAGAAGAAACATTTTCCAGTAAGAGTATTTTTTAAATTTTTTGAAAGATCAAGGGTATTATTGAAACAAAATTTTAACGTTTTCCATCCAAAACTTAATAGTAATGATATTTTTTAACATTTTTTAAAGGTCGGGGATATTTTTAAAACTTTTAAAAGTTCATGGGTATTATTGAAACAAAATTTTAACGTTTTCCATTCAAAACTTAACGATTATAGTATTTTTTAACGCTTTTGAAAGATCAGAGATACATTTCAAACTTTTTAAAGTTTAGAGGTATTATTGAAACAAAATCTATACTTTAGGTGTATTTTCTATAAGTTAGCCCAAAAGAAACTCAAAAAGTAACAGAACAAACCTTTAATTTTGAGCTAGGCTCAAGTTTGCTTGATTTAAAAGTTTAGCTAAATTACGAAAAAAAAAAAGATGCTTAGATATATTTTCTTTTTGAAGTTTCAATAGAATTTGAAATATTCTTGTTATTTCTATATAATATATATCGAATAAACTTCTAAAATTATCAGACAAAGTACATATGTTATGCGAGATTTCGTTAATTATAAGTTGAAATGGCATGATATAGCCAAGTATTTCATTAGTGGCGAGAAATATATATGTGATGTAATTTGTTGTATATTAAATCTTAGATAAGTGGCCATCCTTATTTGACTTTGAACTCACTTTCTCTATTTACATGAGCTTTTATTGACCATTAGACTAATCAATAAATATACTTATCTAATGACTCGAAACACATGCTCACATATTCACGTGAAAAATGGCTTACATTGAATACTAGATCAATAACCAAACCATGTAAAAGCAAAAAAAATCAATAACCAAACCTATATGTTGAATAATAAATTTTGGTCAATCATAAATTGTCATGTCATTAATTTAAACTAATGATAAAAATATATATATATTGTTAAATTTGGGACCAATTACAAATTTACACGTGTACTCAAATTAAATTAAAAGACGTGAAAAATGGCTAATCAAATATGTCATTTGTCTATCATTCATCCATCCAACGACGTCAGCTAGTCAAATCAAATTATGCCACATGGCAGTTGGAGCTGAAGCTAATTTAGCCAAGCTCACTTAAAAAGAATTAGATCAAACTTTAATAATCAAGCCTACTGAAAAGGATTGAGTTGAGCCCAAATAAACCTATTGTGCAAAAACTCACTACACAAACATACGTAATCGTAGTTAGTAATTGGTAAACAATGTCAATCCCACGAAGACTAACTAATGCAAATTTTGTAAAGTTGAGACTCGCTAAAAACTAACTTTAATGCAAAAGAGTGATGAAATTCAAGGATAGACAAGGCGATAAATGACAAAAATTAAAGAACAACCTAACAACAAATTAATGCTAGAATTAAGGTCACATAACGATAAGTTAAACGAAACTAAAAGTGCTAAAAATTAGCAAGCTGAGATTTATGAACTTCTAACCTAAATTTTGTTTTCATCTAGTTTGCTATAGCAAAGTTGTAGCAAAGTCAAGCAGTAAATGAAAATGACTAATTTGTGCCCGAAACTTCTTCCAAGATCACGAGCTATAGTTTATAAACTAAGTTCAACATATTCCTATGAAAATACAACCATATAAACACAATTAAGTCCCTATTTCACTTATTTTACAAGCTATGAATATATGCATATACTCTTAAATTCATTATCAAAATAATAACGAATGAACTTGTATCATTTGTGCCTTTCCACTAATTTTCAACCCTTATGGTATAAAAAATCAGTTAGAATCCTACCTAAGCTTATCAATCTTAAGCAAGAAAGACAGATACATAAACACCCACAAATGAAATGCTCAACACTTGCATAAGCTTAACAAAAAGGCTTCAACAAAATGTTAGGATTCCATAAATCCCAACTCTAAAGAAGTTAGTTCATGCTGAAATTAGACCTTAAATACAAAAAATTAAAGCTACACACTAATCCATAGAAAATTTAGAACAAATAAAACTATAAAAAAAAAAAACTACAAGCCAAAGTGAAATCTCAAAAAAACTTCACTAAGAATAGAAGAAATAAGAGTTTTGAGGCAGGAAATGTTGCAACAAAGTTGTTTCAGCTTCACTTCTTTTCCATGAATGCTCTATTCTTCTTCTTCCCCCTCAAAATCGGCTTCTCCTTCTTCTTTCCTAATCTCCTTTGCTTCTCTTTCAATTTTCTATTTATATGGAGGGCTAGGTGGCATACTTGAGGGCTAATCTGTCCATTTTAAACTATATGGCGCTGAGTCACATGCCATTTTTACACTATTTTCTCTAGCTCACAATGCTACAACTTTGCTATAGCAATCCCATAGCAAACTGCTACCCACCACATTCTGTTTTCCACCTTCAAAAGAAAAATAAAGTACAAGAAAACTCTTCTCGAAAACACTAGAATGAGGGTGAAAACTATGAAATAAAGTTAAAAAACAACATTAACTTAACTTTTAAAATAGATCCCACACAAATCACACTAAATACGAGAAAATAGTGCAAAATCACTCATTCTTTGCCACAAAAAGCTTCAAAAAGTGCTAAAATAATCCTATTTCATAGGATTGTCAAAAACATATGCCTAAAAAATTGGACCCATAGTCCACCAAGTCCAAACTCATACAGGACTTGTCAAAACTCTATAAATAGAGAAGGTCACCCTTAATTTCGGACATTCAGTCAAAGTCATAAGAGTCAGAAGGTAGAGAATTCAAAAGATTCAAGATTCAGAATTCAGAAGATTCAAGACTCAAAAGATTAGAAAACTATAAGACTTCATTAAAGATTTGAGAAGAACTTGTAAATCTTCGAATCAAAGTCTACATTCAAGATAAAGCATTAGAGGAGTCTTGATCGGATATTACATACAAGTGCACATGATCGAAGTAATAAGAAACTGGAGTACTCCAGAGTATCGTACCCAAGGGAACGAGTTTTAATAAAATTTATTAAAATGGCACACAATCTTTGACAAATTGCAACTAAGTAACCGTGGGTATAAAAAGTTTGTGAGGTGTTTTGGCTAAAGGAAAAGTGTTTGAAAAATTCAATGGAAATGAAAAAGGGATTCAAGATGCTAATGCCCATTTGAAAAGAAGTGCAACAGGAAGACAATTGCAATCGTAGCTAACTCAATAACTAAGTAAACCGAATTCAACTCCTATTCGACCTTCTATGAAGTATCTTTAGGAGGCTAAGTGATTAAACCTATATTTCTATGGCTAATCTAACTTAGATATTTTTGCGCACAACTCTAGTGATTTTGGAGTCTCGCCTTATGTCTAGGGTCGATGTTTTGGGTATTATGTCTAAGTCTTTTCCTCCATTGCTTTTGTGACATATGCTTCCCTTAACCCTTTCGGTATTAAGTTTAGCTTGGCAAGCAACACTAGATGACCAACTAGGATTTACCCAACATTGAACTCACTAAAAGCAAACAATAGTTCAAGAATTAGCTAGATTGTTTTTGCTATCGAGCCTTACATCTTTCCTCTAGGGCATTCATAAACTTGATCCCAAAGGAAATTTAGCTCATCATAATGAAATTAACAAAAAATAGTAAATTAAAATTCTAGGAATTCATTGATACAAAAAGACGATGAAGATACAAACAACTAGCAATTCAAAATTGATTTTAATATCCAATTGCCAAGAAGAGAAATTTGTATTCAATACCCAAAATAAATTTCAATAATTAAGAAAACTTTAAATAACAGTAGCTATATGAAGGTGAAATAACAAAATTAAATTACAATTTGCAGAATTTGAAAAGAACAAACTACTCTAACCCCTTGCTATTCATTCAATCGAACAAGGATTTTGCTCTTTACTACCATCAACTTCGTTGAGATGGGATTGAGGAAGAGAATTAGGATTGAGATGTAGAAGAAATTAATACAAAAAAGCAACTAAAAAAAATAAAAATGAAAATTGCAGAAAACCCAAAAAAAACATAAACAAAAATCTTCTCCCAATTCGAGCTCACTTCTCACGACTTTCTCCTCCAAATATATAGGGACTTCATGCTAGGGTTTCCCTCTTGGTTGATGGACAATCATGGCTAATTATCTTGCTGAATTCGTGGGTATATTCTCGCTCAAAATCCCTTGATTTTCGGATTTCTCTTAATTTCCAAATCTGCAGAAAATTGCAATTGCATAGCAATTGCAATGTTGTTGTATTCCGCAAAAATCATGCATCAAAAAATTAAGTGTAATTTTTTTTCTTCTTTTGTTTTTTTTTTTCTCAACTTACTTAATTTAAAGATCTTCCAACAATAATGTAATTAAATTCAACCACTTTTCTATTTTTCATCAAATAATATGAATAAAAATCACAAGTATAACTAAGTTTAAAGGTCAAATAATCCTCATGAATGAGAATTATCAAGTCTATATTCAAGAGAAAGTATACGAGGACTATAGAGTAGATTATACATTATAGACTGTAACACTTATTTGATCAATAAAATAAAGTTCATTTTCACAAATTTAAATTTCTCAAGAAATCTTGTATGAATACTATGTATCCACTTAACCTAAATTTATCACTCATTTTTGTCCAATCAACTAAACATAATTGTCTCATTGTCGCCAATAAGATCATAACTCAACTGACATGAAGTATGTGCTTATGATCAAAAGTTCATGGGTTCAAATCCTACCACCCCAAATGTTGTTGAATTCAAAAAAAAAAAAAAAAAAAAGAAAAACTAAACATAATTGTCTCATTGTCGAACATTTTTTTTCAACACCATTACAAAATGGACATTTCACATTTTTTTTCTTCAATAAAAGATTTTTATTGAAATAAATTTAAATTGAGAATCAAATTGAGATTTTTTTTTTTCTTTGAGCTTATCAAAATGAGAACTTCAAAGGAATTTAAACAAAATTTAAAATGTGATCAACATTAGAGATGAATCTATATAATAATATATTAATTATCTTGGGGTTATTGAACATAAATTTTGTAAGGTTAAATTACAAGTTTAACCTATCATCTTTCAAATTTATATTTAATAGGTCCTTAAATTTTGAAAGGTGTCTAATAAGTTTTTAAACTTCAATTTTGTGTTTAGTATGTCTCTAAACTTAAAAATTATCTAATATGTCTCTGACATGTAAAAATAAAAAATAAAAAATAATTAATTTATTAAATATGAAATTAAATTTTATCTTTTATAAGACATTGAATTTCCAATCTTGTGTCTATTATTAAATTGAAAGTTAAAGACTTATTAAACATGTTTAAAAGTTAGAGACCTATTAGACACAAAAATAAAAGTTGAAATACTTATTTAACACTTTTTACGGAACTAAGTTGATACAAATGTGAAAGATTAGGGCTGGTAGATAATCTGAATTTATTTTTTGTTTTCAGATTCACTAAATTCAACAAATATGTATTTGACAAATGTGTTTCTGTTGTTTTTATTGAATCCCTTATTTTCATATCAGCAACCAAACACACCCTTTAACTTAACTTGTAATTTAGCCAACAAAGATATAATTCAACTAGCATAAAGTATGAGGTTCGAATCCCCCTATCTCCAATTATTGTTGATCTCAAAAAAAAACTTAACATATTTTATTGTACTTGAATATCTATTTGGTTTTATCTGTTCAGCGTTGGACCGGTCTGATTAAAACCGCGACCCTGTTTGGGGAATAAGAAAACCAGAAAGAAAGTGTAAGAAAATTTCGACGAATTTTCTCATTTCATGTATTCGCAATTTCATTTTTCGGACACAGTTCAGTTCGCAGGACGAAATTCCCAGCGACTTGAACAGTAGCAGACTTCCGATTCTTCCACTGTCTCTGCTGCTGATCGATTATCTATCCTCCAATTCTAACAATCGATCGTCAATTTCTTGATTTTCTTTCTCGTATATGTAGAAGTCATCGCATTCTCAATCGCAAACCGAGCAGACGAAGAAGAAGAAAGGCTTAAGGAATTGCAGCCGGTTCTCAGTTCCATGGCTGCAGAATTGAACTCAAGCTTCTTATTATTCGGTTGTGTTTTTGTTTTCGCCTTGCTTGTAGTTCCATTGGAGTCGGCACCTCAAGCTTTCAGGAGAGATCCGGGACACCCTCACTGGCATCACGGAGCCTTCCATACCGTCCGAGATAGTGTTCGATACGATGTTCGTCGCATGCTTCATTCTCGAGCTGAGGTATTTCTCGTGCTGTATATTCTTCCATACCATGATTGCCCATCCTTGATTCTGTAATCGTTCACTCGAATGAAATGCAGTGGCTACAATTAGCTTATTTTTGTCCCGCTCGTTGAGCCTCCTGTTTGGGATTTAAACGACGTTAGAATGATTATGAAGAATAGAGAGTTTTAGATTTGCGTGTGTTATGTACTCTTTTTTTTTTTTTCCTTCCTCAATGTTTTTGATTGAAGGCATAACTTGCTATCGTTCAAACTCGAGTTTTTATAATCTTGGCTATCGTAGAGGAATGCTGTTCATGGAATCAAACTATGGACTCACATTTAAAACCATGGATCGAATTATGGGAAGGTCGTCCTCATTGGCAGGTCTGTATTGTTGTATTCTTTGTAAGGGAGTAGCGGAGAACCTGGATCATCTTTTGTGGACTTGTTTATTTTTTTCCTTTGGCATCAGCATGCCTCGGCCTAGAGTTTGCAATTCTATGATGAAGGAGTCGTTGCTTCACTCACCCTTTGGCTAAGAGGGTTGTTTTTTGTGGATAGCTAGCATCTGTGCTTTTTTATGGGGTCTTTGGAGAGAATGGAACAATAGAATTTTTAGTGGTGTGAAGCGGTATGGGGAGGAAGTTGGTCTCTTGTTAGGTTCCGTACCTCCCAGTGGGTTTCGACTTATAAGGACTTTTGTAATTATCCGTTAAGTATTCTCTTGCTTGATTGGAGCCCTTTTCTTTAATATGGCTCCTTTTGGGGTTGGTTTTCTTTGTATGCCTCTGTATTCTTTCGTTTTTTTTCAATGGAAGCTTTCTTTTTAAAAAAAGAAAAACTTGTAACTAATAGTTGTCTTGGTACTTTGTGAACTATGAATGAGCATGGTACATATTACCTATTTATGAAAAATAATTAAAAAACTAGACCATGTTTTGATTTATGATTGACAATCTCATTTAAATGTATAGGTTCTCTACTGCGCATGCAGAAACTAACAAAAGCATTACACAGGTTCCCTTTCAGGTTCCACTTGAAGTGAACATTATCCTTATTGGTTTCAATAACGATGGAGCCTACCGGTACACAGTAGATTCCCACAAGCTAGAAGAGTTTCTGAGAGCCAGCTTCCCGTCTCACAGGCCATCCTGCCTTGAGACTGGCGAGCCCATTGACATAGAGCATCATATTGTATACAATGCATTTTCTGTAAGTTCCATTTTTATTTTGTTGAGTAACTCACGTTGTTAAAAGAATTCAATTTATAAGTATGATTTATTAGACTATGTATCAAAGTTTTGGACTCCCTTTGCACTTGACTTCATGTTTTTGAACTGAATGTTTCCTGAAAGTTATAATTTTTTTTTAATCTATTAAATACAAGCATGCTTTGTAAGTTCTACTTCAATTGTAACATATTTCATCTTTAAGAGTCTTTTCCCTATCCATTTCTAGCACTATAATCCCACTAGTAAGGCCTACAAGATCATAATAAATATAGAATTTATTTATCCATAATGCATAAATATTATTATTTTTTTTTTTTGAAGAAACCGAGCTTTCATCGAGAAAATGAAAGAAATACAAGGGACTCGAATCCAACACAATCAAACTGAGATCATAATTTCAAAAGAGCATTTAATTGACGCCCACAATGAGGCATTAAGCCTAAACCCCTCCCAAACCTCCTGACATGATTTCTCCACCTCTCTAAAAAATTTGTTATTTCTCTCAATCCATATACCCCAAATAATTGCAAAAAAAACTAGTTTGCCACATCACTTTGCCTTTCTCACAAAATGCATAAATAAATCTGCTTGCACTCATCAATCTTAAGTGATATTTTTTGAATGAATATTGTATTTTTGTACAAAAAGCACTTTAGTCTAGTTACTATATTTTGCACCACTACAGGCAGGTCAGGCTGAATTGATAGCTCTTGAGAAAGCGCTGAAGGAGACCATGATTCATGCTGGAACCGCACGAGAGGTGGAACTTAAGCTTTTGTTTCTGTTTTCTTCTGTTTTTTGTAGTTTTTGGGGTAGTTTTGTGAACATTTCTTTTTTTAATTCTAAAGCTCTATACATTTCCAGACTGATTTTGGAAGGGAGGTTCCTTTGTTTGAGATTGAAGCAACAGCAGTTGAACCTGTGTTTCAGAAGTTATATTCCTATATATTTGACACGGATAATGAGGGATACGCTAATGCTGAGAGGGATAGACATATCCCAATTGCCATATTTATTGTCAACTTTGATAAGGTTTGGTGACTTTGTCTGCATCTAAACTTCGAATACGAAGTTTAGGTGCTTTCTTTTAGAATCACTGATGCATTTTTTCTCACTTGCCCTTGAGAAAGTATTAATTTTTCTTTAAAGTTTACATTTAATATTCTTTTCTCTGTCAGATGAAGTGCTCTTTTCTTTCTTTTTTTTCCTCTGTTGTCTTATGGAACGTCCTTTTTATTTGTTTATGATGATCTACCGTCCTTAAATTTTTTCTTTCTACTATCATCCTTTGTTGCTTTAATTTCATTTTCTGTTTTACCATCTCCTACTTTTTCACTCTACTTCTTTAACAGGTCAGAATGGACCCCAGAAATAAAGAAATCGATCTTGATAGTTTAATGTATGGGAAACTTGCCCAGCTAAATGATGAAGATATGAAAAAACAAGAAGGAGATTACATTTATCGTTATCGATATGATGGAGGAGGAGCAACTCAAGTTTGGCTGGGCTCTGGCAGGTATTGTTTTGAAAGTGCCCTGATTTGAAGAACTATGGCTTGTTTTTAGAAATATTTGGGGAGTCTAACTATTTCTGTGTGTTTTCATTGCAAGTTGTAATATACTTATGGTTCAATATGATTTTATTTATGTTTTTTGAGTGGTTAAGAACTATCATTCAACACAGACTGAAGCTTAGTGGAAGTTACTAAGTTGTGGTTATCTATATGTGCTTGTTGATGTTATCTACATGCTTTCAGTAATTGATGTAATAGTAGAGCTAACTGGAGTGCTAATATACAATTTTATATCTTATGTGGTTGAATGCATATCATTAGACCCTACTGCGATCTCTGCCACTGGTATCATAATGAAGGTAGATCAATGTGGTGGTAGGTTCAGCTTATCTTTGAGCCCGACTGGTGTAACTGTATGTTTATTTCTTTGATGGAATGTGTATGTGTTATTTTTTTTTTGTTGTCCAACATTGTAACCAGAGCTCTGTTATGTGATCCCGGTTCTTTTTTATGGTCTAACTTCATGCATTATATTCAGATATGCTGTGATTGACCTCTCAGCGGGCCCATGCACATATGGAAAAATTGAAACTGAAGAGGGAAGCGTCAGTTCTAGAACTCTACCACGATTGAGGAATGTGTTATTTCCAAGAGGATTTGGTGCAGCTACTGATCATTCTACCCATGAGAATTTTTTGGGGGAACTTGCTGCCCTAGTATCAACCACCATTGAACATGTCATAGCCCCGGATGTCAGGTTCTCTCATTTCATTTCATTTCATTTTATGTTACCTATTCTATATTAGTTTTCTTGGCTACATACTGCAGAAGGGACCCTAGAGAAGAACTGGCTCACATGTAGTAGGGGATAGTGTGGAACTTGATGAATAGTATCTTATCATTGTTTCTTCCTTTGTGTTTAGGTTTGAAACTGTCGATATGACGACAAGATTGCTTATACCCATAATCGTCTTGCAAAATCACAATCGATACAATATTATGGAGAAAGGCCACAATTACAGTATAAATGTTGAAGCAATTGAAGCAGAGGTAAGACCCTTGCATTGAATATGGTATAAAGTTCCACAAATGATGATGCTAAAAGTTTTATTTCTCTGAGTTAAATGGCTACAAAGTTATTCATTGAAATGCTATGGAATGTGAACATCCTCTACATTTGTGTTTATGGTTTGATATAAAACACAAACCTCTTCATGTAAGTGTTTCACATTATTTCAGGTTAAAAAGATGATTCATGTTGGGCAAGAAGTAGTGATAATTGGTGGTGCACATTTATTACATCGTCACGAAAAGCTGGCCATAGCTGTTTCAAAAGCAATGCGAAGCCATTCCCTACAGGAAACGAAGAATGATGGTCGTTTTCATGTTCATACCAAGGCGTATTTGGATGGCGCTATCCTTAGAGAAGTAAGTGCTGTATTTTTCTTAATACAGAACTTAACCATTATGTTTAGCTGATATTTGTATTGGTCAGGGAATTCAATCTACTATGTGGTTTACATGGACTAGTTAAGTAGCTTCCATGTAACAGCATGTTCATTGGACATTTGTTGCAACCTCATTGATGCCATTCAGTGAATAATTGCTTAATTTATTTCAGGAAATGGAAAGGTCCGCTGATGTGCTTGCTGCAGGTTTGCTTGAGGTGGCTGACCCTTCTTTATCAGATAAATTTTTCCTTCGCCAGGTTAGCATAAAGGTTTTCTGTTTAGCATACTGTGTGGATTGAAATATTTCACCAGTGAACTTACGTTTAATGATCTATATTTTGGCATCTACCAGCACTGGATGGATGAAACTGATGTTTCAAATGATTCAGTACTGAAACATAAACCTCTTTGGGCTACATATCAATCAAAAATTGGCAAGAAGGTAAAGAAAACTGAAAAAAAGCAGGGGGATTTGCACCGAACTTATGGAACTAGGGTACTTCCAGTGTAAGCAACTCAAACTCAGCTTATAAAGAGGGTTTTGAGAGGGGGAGGTGGAGAAGTGTAAGGAATAAAATTAGCTTTTAAGAGAGCAGCATATTGTTTGATATTTTCTTATCTTTATTACCCTAAGTACAATTTTTTTCCTATTTAAATGTAATCTTTTTGTTGGCGTTTCCTCTAGGGTTTAAAATTTATCCTCATGTGTCAGTTTTTATGCTTTAAATAGAAATAAATAGAAACAAAAAAGAAAAGACAAAACATACATCTGGTTTCTTGGGTTTAAATTAGTGTTAGACTTGAAACATCATATTGGTGCAATTTTCTATTTTTGAGTCTTGATGACGTGAATATTTTAAAATTGTTATTTTGACTTTTAATAGTCATTAAGGACCTAGTTCATGCCATCGGCTCCTTTTATTCAGTTTTGTCCTATCATTGGCTGATGTTGATTCAAAACTCACGATGGAGGATGAAAGCCTGGTTTATGCAAGCAAAGACGTTGTTATCGTACTCGAGCATCAAAATGAGAAGATACCTCTGAGGTGAGTGGAAACTTACATCATTTATGAATGCAAGTAAATCCACCATCGCTACATTAGTTTACAGAGTGAAATCATTTATACAAACCTTTCTGTAGATTTTCTTGTGAATTCCTGTTCGAACTGCTGGTAAATTGAAAATTGAAATGCAATGACAAATGTTTCTCACCTCGAAGGGTACGATTAGCGTTGACAATGTATGCATTAAAAATTACCCTAGAGCACATAGTTGAGTGTTTTTCTTCTTCCTCAGATATGACTGGGTTAGACTGTCCCAATGTTTGTAGTTGTGAGCTCGTTGAAGTCCTTGTATATTTTCCCTTCATAGGGTGGTTTTAGAAGATTTTGGTTCCTTAACAATTCTTAGGTCTAAACTTATTTCTTAGTTATTATCTGCTTTCAATATGTTTCAGTGACGATTGGACTCTGTTCATTTTCCCTCTTTTACATATCTATCCATTTTCTGTAGGTTTCAGCCACCCAGTCTATAACCATAGTAAGGGGGAAGAAAAACTAGTTCTCCTGTTTTTCTTATTATTAAAATATTATCAGTACTTAGATGTTCGCTTTCTTGGAGAATGTGCAAGCCCTACCCCCCGATCACAAGCGTTTATGTACATGTAAAATAACATGAATCGACTGTGCTCAGCATACCCTTGTGATTTATGTTCATGTCACTTCCTGGAGCCCCGTATCGACATTAGCTAGGTGCTTCATTGGTCCTCAACTGATTTCTCTAGTTGTGTAGTTTTAGCATTCCTTTTGTGAAGTAGGGAATTTGGTGACTTCTCTTTCCTTTGTTATGACGGTTGACTCATTTTCATTATAGCTCAAGTGTGTTGTTTTGTGCAGTTATGTTTCTGAAACACACAGAAGATATGCCGATCCATCGCTGGCACAACGTCATATATTGGCTGGGCTTGCCTCAGCTGTTGGTGGTTTGACTGCACCTTATGAGAGGGCTTCTCATGTTCATGAGAGGGCAGTTGTAAATTGGCTCTGGGCAGCTGGTTGTCATCCATTTGGCCCATTCTCGAACACGTCTCAAGTCAGTCAAATGCTTCAAGATGTTGCATTGGTAAGGACAACTTGCACGGATTTTGGTGGAACCAATCTTTTTGTTTTTTGGAGAGCGATATCAAGAGTCCCACTCATTGTATTATACTTATCCCACTAATTTTTTTAAGAGGTTTCACCCACTTCAATCGAAAGATAACAAGAATTTTAAATTATTAAGTTTTCTACTCGAGGGCTTGAACTTATGTATCTACCGAAATTCCATGGCCCTTATGGCCATGGTACCATAATTAATATGTATGAGGGTAGATCGGCGTTTGAGAGTTCATTTCCTGACTTTTTGTTATTTATCGGTTTAGATTGCAATTTGCAGAAACATATTTTCACTTTTTGACCTTTTCCCCAACAGAGGAACATAATATATGCACGTGTAGATTCAGCTCTTCATCGAATCCGAGATACATCAGAGGTAATTTTATTTACATCTGACCCGACCTTTTAATCTTGGCTTAGTTTGGTTTGATCATTGTTTATTTGGTGTCAGACTGTCCAAACCTTTGCAGCAGAACATCTGAAAACTCCACTTGGTGAACCAGTAAAAGGCAAGAAGAACAAGACAACTACCGAGCTATGGTTGGAGAAGTTCTATAAAAAAACTACCAACTTGCCCGAACCTTTTCCCCACGAATTGGTCGAGCGGCTTGAGAAATACTTGGATGTAAGTCATTCAACATGTAAATACTATTTTCAGTGCTAAAAGGTCTTCAAATTATAACCGATTCGTTACGACCGAAAAACAGAACATTGAGGAACAGCTCGTGGATCTCTCATCGTTATTATATGACCATCATTTACAAGATGCACATTTGAATAGTTCAGAAATTTTCCAGAGCTCCATTTTTACCCAGCAGTAAGTTACTCCGTTTGCAAGATCGTTTTCCGTAGTCGAGTTGTTTTGAAATAAATAAACCTGTGGCATTGTAGCAAAGCCTTCATATCGTGTCTGTCGATTGTAGGTACGTTGATTTCGTGTTGAGCGAAGAGAGGGAGAAGATGAGATGCTGCAGTATTGAGTACAAATATCCAGTGCAGTCTTCTCAAAATTACATCTATGGAGGAATTCTTCTAGCTGGGTTTGTAGTATACTTTCTTGTCATCTTCTTTTCATCACCAGTGCGCTAACACTAAGAATATAGAGTAATAATATTTTATATTTTAACACTAAAAAGTAATTCTTGTCTCTCATGCCAATAGGAAGTTAGAAAATTTTGATCATATTGGCAGATAACTTTGCTAGTACAATTAGAGCACATTTTCACTTCACAGAATCAATCAGAAAGATTTTTGTTTTTTGTGAATTTAATAGGTAGGACAGTGAATTTTATCTTGAACTGTTCTTATTTGTGAATTATTACCTTTTATATTTATGTTCCACTGCGCTCTTCATCTAGATGTGGCACAGAATGTGTTGCTATTCAGGGTTATGAAAATGGCCATAAAAGAAGAAAAACTATGGGGAAAAAATAAAAAATTTGGTACAAAGAACTTTTTTCTTCATATTGAAAGTTTATATTGTGTGTCAAAACTTTTAATCATTCTCCAATACATGGGTGGAGCAGAGCGAAGAAAGGAGGGAGATAATTGCCCTCTTAGATGGTCTTTGACGCAAAAAAAAAATAATAATAATAATAATAATAAATAAATAAATAAAGCTCTTCCTCTAAATGCTTAAAATTGAAAGATTATATATATATATATATATATATATATATATATATAAAGTTAGAAGGTAAAATTTTGTCCCTTATTATGAAAATTTCTAGTGTCGCATGTCCCAGTGCAATAATAGTTGGGATAAAATGTTGTATTATAGGCTTTTAAATCAAGTTATGAAAATCTTGTTTGATAATTATTTTATTTTTGGTTTTCTGTCTTTGAGAATTAAGTTTATAAACACTACTTCCACCTATATGTATCTTTGTTTTATTATCTACATTTTCAAAACCTAAGCTAAAATTTGAAAACTAAAAAAGCGGTTTTTAATTTTTTTTTTTGTTTGTTTGTTTGTTTGTTTGTTTGTTTTTTTTGATGAAATTTAGCTTAGAATTTAAATGTGTTTTTAAAATGCGAATAGTGTGTCATAGAACTTGTGAATTAAAATAAAATAATTATCAAACAAAGCCTTAAAACCAGATTTTAGATAAGATATTCTAAAGAAAGTTTGGCCGGCAAAAAAGAAGGAAAAAAAAAACAGAGTTTTGCCCCTAAATATGCGTAGGGTTGGAAAATTGGGGGAGGGAGAGATGGTTGTGTGTTCTCCCTTATAAAAATCTCATTGAACGATGGTTGCGTTTTGTGCACTCTTTTAAAATCTGCTTATTTTTGAATTTCTCTAAAATAGATAATCATTTGAATTTCTTTTAAATATATATATATATATATCATGCGAAGAATTCTTTTAATCATATATATATATTTTTGAGTTAAACAATTATGGGTGAAGGGATTGAACCATCAACTTCTAAAATGATAATTGGTGTCTTATCCACTGAGTTATTCTCATATTGGCTATTATAATTTATTGACTATATTTAACTTTTTTTTGTTATTCATAAAAATATATATTGATAAATTTGGGACAAATTACAAATTTATATGTATTCTCAAATTAAATTAAAACATGAAAATTGATAAATTAAATAATACAGTCTAGCATTGATTTGATTCATTGGACGACTTAAGCTAATCCAATCGAATTATGTCATGTGGCGGTTGGACTCGAAGTTAATTTAGCTCGAGATCACTAAAAAGAGATTGGACCAAATTTAAATAAACTAAGCCTATTAAAATAAATTTTTGAAAAAAATAGTTGCAGGGTTGAAAAATTAGCCAAGATGTTGAAGATACTTTTGTGGGTAGATTACAAAATAAATAAAAATGTTAATAAACAAGCCCCATTTTTAAAGGAAATTTAAGTAGGTATCTAATTTTATGAAATATTTGTGAATAAATATTTATTTCCATCATCAGAATGAACTTACAAAAGAAGAGAAATATTGCCAACAAGAGCAACGGCATAAAATATTGCCTTGTGACAAGAGGTCATAGGTTCAAATCTACTCATCCCCAAATGTTGTTGAACCAAAAAAAAAAAAAAAAAAAAAGAGAAATATTTAATTTCATTATTGGGATGAACTTATTGTTGGGATTTATGCCTTAAAGCCTCGTAATTAATTATTTATTTAATAATGAATAATAATTTTGATTATTTTATTTGCAATATAATATTATCCATTATATGAAAAATTCAAGGTTATTAGTGTAATCTTGAACAGTATGTAGTTGACATACGAGAGGATCATGTTCAATAAATAACCTAAAGAGTCATAGTATATAGATAAGGTTGGGTGCCTTATCCTGGTAACACTATTGATACGGCCCACTTGTAATAGTTACAAATGATTTGATCCAAATCATTCATGTGGAGACATGTGAGTGGGGGTATCTTATACAATGGGTTTCTATAAGTCTGGACCACGAAATATTTAATCTCTCTTTATAAATTCGTTAATTGAGAAGATGAATATTTCATCAGGATGATTATATGCGACTCGATCTTAATCCTGAGTGAGTTATGAACTCCTGCCTGTGAGGGCTTGTCCTTTGATTTGCATGAGTGAGAGTAGCTTTTGTAGCCGATTCAATATGCCTACCATTTTGGAGACTTGACCAAATAGGGAGTTGGGAACATAATCTCACAAGATGGAATTCACTCATTCCCATATAGGGTAAGTAGATGAGTAGTTAGTTCCCTTAAGTGCTGATTTCGGGACTTGAACAATGGGGTCCCACCCTCTCATTGGCCCGAGAGAGACTTAGTTTATAATTAGATTATAAACATATTGTTCATTAGATGATCAATGGTACTTAAGGTGCAAGATGTAATTATAGGGGTAAAACGGACTTTTGACCCAGCTATAATTACGAATAACTTGTGAAGGATCGACTTGCATGTAATGATTATATCTATGGACACAACTTGTCCTACAGTGCATAAGAGTGCAACTCTAAGTCTATAGTGGAGTGACCTATAGTTAATGAATGAAAATTAATTAATTAGAGAGTTTAATTAATTAATTTTGTATCATTGGAGCTTATAATCTGTAGGTCCATAAGGTTCCATTGCTAGCTCATAGTAACACTAAAAGATCAATTTAGTTGAAAGAAAAATGTGAAATATTCAAATTAATATTTAATTTGAAGTGTTCAAATTAATATTTAATATATTAGATATATTAAATATAAAAGAGAAAAATATATTTATTGTATTTGATACATTGAATATTAAAATAATTAATGTATATTATATACATTAAAAAAAGATATTTATTAAATTTGAATTTGATTCAAATTAGGAAATAGATGTCGTAAGAGAATTTTAAAAGTTTGAATAAGATTAAAATTGGTTAGATAAATATATTTTAATATATTAGATATTAAAATATATTATTTAATTATCTTCCCTAGACCACTATAAATAGAACCCTAGGGGTGAGACATTGAGATTTCTACACAACACACATCTCCTCAATAGAGAGAATTAGATAATTCTTTCTAGACTTTTTCCTCTCCAATCCCTTGTGAATTTTTTTTCAAAAGGCTCACACAAGCCTTGGTCATGTGTTCGAGTCATAGCCATGAAGACTTTGTGGAAGAGATAAAGATACGCTAGAAGAATCTCCATATTTTCAAGGTATGTTATGCTTAACCCTTGTATTTTAGTTTAATTCTAAATAAATCAAAGACGATTCTTATACTTCCGTTGTGGATTTAATTCGATTATTCCCTTCACTTATAAAAGAAGAGAATGGTACCGAAAAAAATAAACATTTTTTAGAAAATAGCGTGGTAGAGAGAAATTTAGGGCTCGTTTGATAACGTTCATGTTTCATGTTTCTTGTTCATGTTTCTCATTTTTCAAGAAATACATGTTTGATAAACCATCATGTTTCTTGTTTCTAAATTTTTTAGAAACGTTTCTAAAAAAAAGCAGATTTTGAGAAACTTCAAAAAGTAGTTTCTCAAATTCTGTTTCTGTTTTTTTTTTCCAGGTTTCATGCATATATGCTTATTTTTCTTTTTACCCATATCTCCTCTCTCTATTCTTTCTCTCTCTTCCATTCTATTTTTTTTCTTTTAATACTTTTTAATTTTTTTGTTTTTTTCTTCTTTTAAATTTTTATTTTTTGATTTATTTCTTTCTATTCATTCTCTCTCTTTCATAATAATTTTTTTTCTTTTAATAGTTTATTATCTTTTTTTTTCTTTTTTTCTTTTTTCTTTTTCCTTTTCTCTTTTCGTTTGTGTTTTTATTTTCTCTCTTATTTTCTTATTTTCTTTTACTTTACATTAACGAGCTTAAAATTATTATTTTCTATTTAATTTTATATTATTTTTCTTTTTGGTACGATTTTATTTTTTATTAAATAAATAAATTAATAATGTATTTCATGTTTACCATTAAATGTAAAAAAAATATATATATACATTCTCTCAATTTTTCTAATTTTACTTGCGTGTATTATTTGGCTAATGCATTTTATTAAATTAATGAAATGTGGGTATGTTCGATTGTCTGACATTAGACAATTTACAAATTTATCTAATTGAACTAACTCCTTGTAAGTCAAAATCGTTTAAAGTGAATTGATTGAAGTGAGAAATAACATTGCAAACCAAATTTGAACAAAGTTTGAAGGATAAAATTTATTATTATTATTATTATTAATTAGGTGTTAGGCCTTAATAAAATACGCTATAACATCTTTATAATTGTTTTATATTTATTTTAATGCATGTTATATGTTTTATTATAGTATATGCACTAAATTTTATTTTTATTAAAAAATAAGAAACAAGAAACAAAAATAGTTATCAAACATGTTTCTATTTTTAGTTTTTAAGAAACAAAAACAAGAAGCGAGAAACAGAAACAAGAAACAAAAAATGAGAACGTTATCAAACAAGGCCTTAGTTTTCATTTGGTTCGTGATCCATTTTCACTTTTACATTTTACATTTCAACGAAGACTTTTTTTAGAGAAAAGTGTGGTAGAGAGAGAAAGATACAATATTTGCAGAGAGAGATTTTTCCTCTCATCAAATTAAGTTTAATTGTTCAATTCTTATTCTTACAATTACAAAGTTATAATAGAAAAAGAACTAGAGGGTGGGTTTGGTACAATGTCAACCCTTCTGGTTTTTGCTTGCTCCATTCCATGAGAGGCTATGCTATGTCAATAGCCAAACAAAGCATAAGAAGAAATAGATTGTCAGCTTGGAGATGCCAAACAGAGCATGATCATGATTTTCATGATAGTGGTGACCAAATCTAAAATGATTTAGCTATTTCTTTTTGTATTTTTTTTAAAAAAAATAACAAATAAGTACCTATCATATAGCAACGTGTGACTTTGGACTTACAAGAAAAACCTATCTAATGATGATTTAAACAGAAAATTAGCCAATGATGTAAATTGACCAATGATGTCAATTGATACAGTTAAAATTGATACAAAAATTAATGTTTTTTTTTCCAAGCAGAAAAAAGAGCTTGACTCGTCTAATTTAATAAATGCTCAAATGGCTGCACAAATCGTACATCCCTTAATTTTTTTTTAGACAGAACATCCCGTAACATTTGGTTACCAAGTATTTTGTGGTTCAATGTACGTCTAAATAACTAACGAGTATTTCTTTTGGTTGAAAGGTGAATAATTATAATTATTATTATTTCATTTAGTATAGAATGATAAAATTATTAATCAACTTTTGAATAGCAATTTACTTCAACGTTCAACCCAACAATAAACCATTTTTAAGATTTAATTTTTTTTTAGTTCAACTTGTAGGGTAGAAGATTTTGTAATAGATTAGAAAAATTGAAACATCAAAGTCAAACCTGTTAAGAAAACATATCAACATATGCCTCGGCTAGTTTTATGCTCAAATTAGTAGATTTAAAAAGCAAAAAATTATAAATATTTTGTTATGTTTAAACATTTGAAAGCAAAATGATGTTTTAACCTAATTTCTTTTTTTCAACTACAATTTATGTTTGAGTATAGTAAGTCAATTGATTCCAATAGATCAATATCATATTCGAAAATTAAAATTTCACAATTCTCCCATTGCACACAAAATTATACTTTGTTGTAAGAGATCCGATCAATTTTTAAAAGCAACAAACACATTGAGCACAAAATTTGATTGCGTCTCTTATAACCATCAATTTTTTTCTAATAAATTTCAAGAACCTATAAAACTCATTTAAATTTCAAGAACCAAACTAAACTAAAGCAATAAATCTCCTCAATAATGGAAAAACAAGAACGATCAAATATAATCGGAGAAATAAAGGTCAAATAGAAAATGGAGATCAGACATGGTTTTCTAGGCCGCATTATCCATCAAATGAAAGCAGAAATTGTATCTGCTCAGAGCCCAGTGCATGTTCATCACATCAAATCAACACTTGCAAAATCAAAATGAAAAGCCAAAATCTCCGAAAAATAAAAGAAAAAACAAAACAAAAAAGAATCTGTATATATACTTGTTAGATTCTCAAGGACTCCTCAGATAATATGCTTGTGATTGTCATCAAAATTAGACTATCAGGTCTCAAAGATTCCATGCCATCACAGGAGCCGCACAGAGAGAACAGATTCAAAAACAGAAACTCAAGAACGCAGATCGATAATTCGTAGGAAACGCTTCTCAAAATGAAAACAATAAAAAAAACGAAACAAAGCAAGCGGCAACAGAGGATTAAGAAGAATAATCGAATCGTGAAGAGATTTAGCAGGCTTTAATTCGCTGCGCCCAGGAGGAAGATCGAAGGCGAAGCAACTCAACATTCCTGCAACAAAATCTGTGCCTCTCAATCCACAGGATACGAAATCGCCGCTAATTCATGAAGGAATTAATGGCTTCATCGTCGGAGGCGTTAAAATGGAAGATCGCAAAGTCAAAACGGTAGAAAGAAAGATGAAGAAAACTTCGCGCTTCTGTGAAGAAATTGGAAGGAGAGTGCAGACGGTGGAGGGTAGATTCAGTGCTGTTGGTATTTATAAGAGCGTTGGTAAAAATTAGGGTTTCAATTTTGAGAAATATATTAGAATTATATATATAATTTTGGAACAGCGTAACAAGAAGCGCCCATGGCCTAATGGATAAGGCGTCTGACTTCTAATCAGGCGATTGTGGGTTCGAGTCCCACTGGGCGTGATCCTGTTTACGTTTTTTTTTTTTTTTTTTAATTTAGTTTTTTAGGCTACATACATACATACATATACATATATATATATTCCCTTTTTATATAATTAAGAAAGAGTGGAGGTACTACCTAAAGTTGAATTCATCGCCAGAAAAAAACCGCCATTCTCCTCTTTCTTTCCCGGGAATTGGAAAAAATTTTAAAACAAAAATAGGTACGTTAGGAACATCTCCTTGTTTGAAACAAGGTTTTTATCCTTTAAAATGAGAATAAATTATTCTCAAATTTTCTTTACACCCATGAATGAGCGTATTTCACCAACTTAAACATAACTCAACTAGTTAAAGTGTATCTTCAATCAAGAGGTCAAAGGGTTGGAATATTCTCACTCCAAAGGTTTGAATATTCTCACTCCAAGTTGTTGTTGAAGTTCAAAAAAAAAAAACCATACCCTCGCAAAAGAGTGTTTTATTGATGCCTCATCTCTCTCCAATTTTTAATACATTACTTTATCTATTATGTACTTATTTTATTTTATTAAAATGAATAAATTAAATTAGCTAATACATTTAAGTTAAATTTATAATCAATAAACTACATTAAAATTTTGATAATAATGTATTAACTTAATTATTCCATTGCAATAAATTAATTTATTAAAATATATACTTAATTTTTATATAAAACGACCTAATAAATTGATGCATTTTTTTATAATGAAAACTGATGAAATTAATTCTGAAAATATTAATTCATTAATTAATAATATATTTAATCAATGGGTTATAATTACAGTTAATTTATTGTTAGATTCCTTTTTAATCATTATAATTAATTATGCATTGGTTATTTATTATCGATTAACTAGTTATTAATTTTTAAAAATTTATATTTATTTTTTGAATTAATTTTATTTATTTTATTAATAATATATCATAATTATATAATATTTATAAGATTAAATCTCATTATGAGAAATATTTGACTTCCAACAATCTTATTGCCAGACATAAGTTAACCATGGGTATCCAGTGAAATGAGTAATGGTGGGTGATACCTTTATTTGGCATAAGATTTATGAGGTTGGACATGAAAATTATGTATTCTCAAACATCATTCATATTTCATACCCATGAATATAAGTATATAATGTATAACATAATATATTATATATCCTTACAAAAGTATAGGTTTTCTTTTTACCCCTTTTCTTCATGGGAAATTTGCACAGAAGACTCATTTTCATGCGCATCGATGTCATTTGACCCGTGTTTTGAAATTAATGACATATGACCCTTTTTGTACTCTGCATCTCGTCCAAATTACCGTGAGGGCATCGTACTCTCATTCTTGTTCTAACTCTAGCTCTCTAGTTCTCGCTCTCGCTCTAGCTCGTTCTCGCTCTAGTTCATTTTCTCTCTTACTCTAGCTTATTCTCGCTCTAGCTCGTTCTCGCTCTCGCTCTAGCTCGTTTTCTCTCTTGTTCTAGCTTGTTCTAGCTCTCGCTCTAGTTCGTTCTCGCTCTAGCTCGTTCTCGCTCTAGCTCATTTTCTCTCTTACTCTAGCTTATTCTCACTCTCGTTCTCGCTCTCGTTCTCTCTCTAGCTTGTTCTCTCTCTCGTTCTAGTTCATTCTCGCTCTCGTTCTAGTTCGTTCTCGCTCTCGCTCTAGCTCTGCTGCTCTACCTCTTCTCTAACGTAATTTTTTCTTGTCTTTTTTTTCTCCAGATTTTCAACCATTCATTTGAGCGAGATTGAGAGAGTTAGAGCGATAGCCTTTCCGCCCTACGAGAGCGTGAACAAGCAAAACCGTTTCATACTACCCTCATGTGTAATTTTGCGCACTATGCCATGTCAGAATGGGTCATATTTCATTATTTTCATAACGCATGTCATCAGTCATTAAAACGCTGGAAAATGGGTCATCTGTACAAAAACCCATTTCTTCATTTGCTTTTCATTTTTAGATGTAATTTTATTTTGAATATAATTAATTCATTCCTTCATTAATTAGCTAATTGATATTGATTTACTAAAATTAATATATTTAATTATTTAATTAAAATAAATCAATTATAATTTGTTAAAGTATATACTTAATTCATTTTTAAAAATAAAAGTTTATTAAATGAATGCTAAGACACTAATTACCATCTTAAAGATCAATGGTTCGATTCTCAACCTTACAATTATTGAACTAAAAAAAATTAATGTAATTACATATTTACTTAATTAATTAATTAATTAATTGACGAACATTAGTTAAATTAAGTTAATACCAAAATTATTTTTTCAATAATTATAAGTAATTACTTATTGATTATTTATAATTATTTACTTATTTATTATTTATAATCAACTAATTATTTATTGGGATTGATTTTGATTACTTCATTATTAACATATTTTATTTTTCTCTTTTCTTACCTTTTTTTTTATTGTTTATTAAAATATATTTCTTTATATTATTTAATTAAAATTAATTGATTTAGATTAAATTTATAATTAATAAATACCAAACTATAATGAATTAAATATTCTATTATAATAAATAAATAATCATGTATCTATTTAATTCATTTTACGATACAAATATATTAAATCAACGTAACTAAGGATATTTATTAAAAATATTAAATAATTAATTATAATTAGTTAAATTAAATTAGATTAAGTATTCATTTTTTAATGCTTATAGTTAATTATTCAATTAAAATTATTCTTTCATTATTAATTAATTAATGTTGATTGATACTTTAAATTGATTTTGATTGTTTTATTAACGAACCTATTAAAATTATATAAGGTTGTCATCCATAATTCCATAAAATAATACAAACATAATTTGTTTTCTTAAGCCAAATATAGTAATCTTTTATTTCCAACAATTTTATTTCAAGATATATTATTCCCAGGCATCCTTTATCCATGGGCATTATGAAAAATAAACCAAACAACTCTTAAATGGTCGTTTGTTTGGTGGAAATCCAAAATTCCCATAGGATGGACATCTGGATTACTCTATTTGTTTTGTGGTAATATAGGATGTCCAAGTATCTCCATATCCTAGGATGCCTATATGGGAGGTATCTAAGAAGATTTTGATGCCCTCCTAATACATGAATTTATAAGATTCCTATGTTGAGAGAATCACCTGTTCGTTTTTCTTTAACGTATATTTTCTTTTGTCAATTTTTTTTATTTCTCAAGTTTTTAATTTTATTCTTAAAATAAATTTGTGTATACATTCACTAATAAACAACTCTATAAAATTAACGATATTTATATGTTTTATTTACACATAAAATAAATTCTATTTAAATTGTATAATATATAGCTCAATTTATTTTGAATTGAAATATGAAGTGAAATTTTCGATTTATTTTATGTTTCCAACAATGATCATCCAATATTCAAAAAAAAAAAAAAATTATCACAAATCGACGTTATTTCTCTCAAAATTTTATCTATTTTGATAATGCATAAATATAATCCACTAAAAAAACACTATCAACCAATATTTCAAGTTCAAATCAAAATTAGTATTTAATTCTAAATCTTTTATAAAAATCTTAAAACAATATAAATTAACTTGTTTTACAAAATAACATATAAAATTAATATATTCTGAATTTATAAAAACAAAAGATTAAATTATTTAAGACAAAAATGTTATACACACTCAAAATATATAAAACTAATATATAAGACCTCGTTTGATAACCATTTAGGCCCCGTTTGATAATTATTTAGTTTTTGGTTTTTAAAAATTGTGCTAGTTTTCTTACAATTTCTCTACAATGGTTTTCATTTCTCTATAATGGTTTCTATCTTTCTTAAGGAAATATTTGGATTTCTAGCCAAATTTCAAAAACAAAAACAAGTTTTGAAAACTATTTTTTTTTAGTTTTCAAAATGTGGGTTGGTTTTTGAAAATATATGTAAAAAGTAATAAGAAAATATGAAAACCCATAGGTGGGAGTAGTATTTATAGGCTTAATTTTCAAAAATCAAAAACCAAAAACCAAATTGGTTATCAAACGGGCCTTAGTTTTTGGTTTTTGGTTTTTGAAAATTAAGCCTATAAATACTACTTCCACCTATGATTTTCTTTGTTTTGTTATCTACTTTTTACATATGTTTTCAAAAACCAAGCCAAGTTTTGAAAACTAAAGAAAGTAGTTTTCAAAAACTTGTTTTTGTTTTTGGAATTTGACTAAGAATTCAAATGTTTTCTTAAGAGAGATAAAAATCATTGTAGAGAAATGGAGAGAAAACAAGCTTAATTTTAAAAAACCAAAAATAAAAAATCAAATAGTAATCAAATGGAGCCTAAATTATCTGAAAATAGGTAAGAGTATTATTGTAATAATACATCATTTTAAAACATTCTCATACAGAAATCCTGCAAAACAAACATGGTTATCTAAGTATTCTTGGACATCCTTATAAATTTTCCTACAAAACTAACATGGTGATCTAAAAATGTCGGACATCTATATTTTCAGACATCTAAATTTATGGGCATCTGAAAATGTTAGACATTTTGATTTCCTGAAAACAATTGCCCCAATAGGTCACTTGCATGCAGCGAATGAGGATAAGAATGAGGATGAGAATGAATATGGGAATGGAGAATGAATATATATAATCTCTTGTTTGGTACAAGGTTTGAACGATGAGATGTGAGAATAAGTCATTCTCATATTTTATTTATACCTGTTGTTGTCAAATTTTGGACATGAGAATTTCACCTGACCTCCACGTGACAACATCAGTAAATTTGTTTGAAGGGAGAAAAATGTGGCCTGCAAGACAAGAAAAACCTGCACATTGGTGTGGTGTAGGGCATACAAACTCTGATGCTTAAGTCAACAAGAGAATTTAGAGAGAATTAGGGTTTTGGGAGTATTTTGGTGGCTAGAATGAACTTACCCCTCTCTTTCCTTGAGAAAGAGCTTAACTACTTCATTCCTAGGATTTTCGTGGGTTTTCTTGGGAATTGGGCAACAGAGGATCGGATCAGGTTGGAATAGGGTTGCATGGGCCAAAGGAAAATGGAGACAAGGCCCCAAATGGGGCATTCATTATGGTCAACCTTAGCCTGGGTTGAGGCTGATTAAGGACTTGGGCCAAGTCCCTCCTCTTTTTCCTTATTCTTTGGTATGGTTCTCATTCGATTTTGGTCCGTCTTGATCTGAATTGGGCTTTTCTACTCCGCTTAGTCTTTAATTGTCAAGTTTTTCTCAACCTGTACTTGTGGTCCAATTTTACCTATAACATTAGCCATCACTCCCTAGTTAGATTCACAATGTGAACGTGTGAGCTAATTGCATGGAGCTTGACTTTGGAGTAGCCTATTAAAGTTTTAGAGTCGTTGTGACATTTCTAGGCATTTCTCAAATTCTCTCTAGGATTGTTGTAAGACCCCGTCGGGATTATTTCAGTCTTCCTAGAGTATCAGCTCCTCCATTTTCCTGTATGAATTTAAGGATTCCAAAGTGCACCTGAGATCATCTCCAGGATTGTCGTCCAACCCCGTAGGGAACATTTCAGTCTTTCCTGGTGGATAAGATTTTCCTCTAGATTCGTATGTTCATTCACTTTCTTAGAGAAATTTAAGGCTACAAGGTTCTCCTTGGATCTCCCCAATATTGTTTTCCAATCCTATAGGGAACATTTCGGTCTTTCTTGGAGGCTAAGACTCTCCTCTAGATTCACAATCTGTGCCGCTTTCCTGGAGAAATATAAATTCAAAGTAATCCTTGAATTTCAAGTGAGATTGCCATCAAATTTCGTAGGGACAATTCTGGACTTCCCGATCTCCCGTAGGAGGTTATTTTTGGGTCATCTCGTGGCATTCTGTAACTTCTCGCTTTTCAAAAGCGTTTCTTTCACAATTATATCTTCCTTCTTCTTTCATCCAAGTTCTGAAAAAAGTAATTGGGCTAGTTAGGAACGTTCTAAATGGAGGGTGAATCAAGCTAGTCTTGGCTTAGGACAGGCATGCTCGGCCTCGCCCTATTAAGGAGGCCGATGATAGGCTCTGAACTTTGTTTTGATCCATTTCCTCGTCTGGGACCTTCTGTGATCTATTGTTGTCTGAACTTTTTCCTCTTATATATTTGTGAGAGGACAAGCCCTCTACTAATGTGTTAATGATTTAACGAACCTTTAAGGGTTGCTTAGTAGGGTCAACCTCGACCTAAAGGAGGGTCAACCTTGACTTTCTCTGCTAATGTGTTGATGATTTAACGAACCTTTAAGACTTGTTTGGTAGGGTCGGCCTCGGCCTCCTCTGCTTTTTCCAGAGTCTAATGATTCCAATGGAGGAGGTGACTACAACATGGATGTGAATGGGGACTAGTTCCTTTCTTTTTAAGTTTTTCTCTTGTATTTGTGTGTTTTTCTCTTGTATTTGTGTTTTTTTCTCTTCCATATTGTAAGACTTTTTACCAATGAATGTAAGATCTATCTTTGGTTTCCACTTATTTTCATTGTCTTACTTTTATGAACTTTTCGTTTAAAAAAAAAAAAAGAGCAAACTCGAATAAGTAAAATCAATCTAAGTCTTACTATATGAAATTTTAACTAAGAAGAAGCCCCATGTCCATGTGCCTAAAACCAAAAAGTCTGTAGGAACTTACTTGAGGGTGGTCCGCCTCGACCTCTTCTTCACTTTTCTGACTTTTGGATTGCTCTGATGATTCTGCATGTATCCTCTAAATAGTTTCTTTGCATTTTATTTAATAGGGAGACATATTTCCTAAGTAGTTTATTTGCTTTCTATTTGATAGGGAGGTATATCCTCTGTGCACTCACAAATTTTGCCATAAATGCTCTAAAATAGTCACTAAATTCAATCTAATGCAAGTTAGATAACCTAAATTCATGTTTCACAATTCTAGCATCTTTTGGGGCATAAATCATGCTTATAACTTAGAATGTTGAAACTTTAAACTCTAAGAATACAAATAATAACTCTCATTCGATGAGTTATCAAACATCTTGATAACATTTGGGTCACCTCGGCCTCGGCCTCCTTGGGCTTAGTTGAGGTGTCCACCTAAGCTTTTTTGCCTTTAATTTTATCCTTTGTTGCTTGCATGTGAAGGGAATAATCGAATTAAACCCAAAGCAGAAGTGTTGGAATCGACTTTGATTTATTTAGAATTAAACACAAAATAAAGGTTAAGCAAACGTACCTTAGGATTATGGAGATATTTTTGGCGGGTCTTTAATCTTCTTGCTTCAACTCCAATGAGGTTGAAACTCCAATTCCATAAAACTTACTTGCTATGACTCGAATGCAGGACCAATGTTTGTGGGAACCTCTTGAAAGAAAATCTACAATGGATTGGAGAGGAAGATGTCTAGAGAAAATTTTTTAATTCTCTAATGAGAAGATGTGTGAATAACTCAACCCAAAGGTCCTATTTATAGAGATCTAGAGTAAATCTTTCCAATAATTAAATAATATATATTTTAATATGTAATATATTAAAATACATATATTTAATCTATTTGAATCTTATTCAAATCTTTTAAATTCTCTTACAATATTTATTTCTTTATTTAATCTTATTCAAATTTTATAAATATATTTTCTTTAATGTATCTAATATACATTAATTGTTTTAATATTTAATGTATCAAATAGAATAAATATGTTTTCCTCTTTTATATTTAATATATATAATATATTAAATATTAATTTGAACACTTCAAAATAAATATTAATTTAAATATGTCAAAATTTTCTTTCAACTAAATTGATTTTTTACTATTATTATGAGCTAGCAATGGGACCTTATGGACCTACAGATTGTAAGCTAAAATGATACAAAATTAATTAATTAAACTCTTTAATTAATCAATTTTCATTCATTAACTCTAGGGTCACTCCACTATAGACCTAGACTTACACTTTTATGCACTGTATGACAATTTGTATCCATGGATATAATCACTACATACAAGTTGATCGTTCACGAGATGTTCATAATTACAGCTAGGTCAAAAGTTTGTTTTACCCCTGTAACTACATCTTATACCTTAAGTACCACTAATCCTTTAATGAATAATTTGTTTATGATTCAATCATAAACTAAGTCTCTCTCGAGCCAGTGAGAGGGTGGGGCCCCATTGTTCAATTTCTAAAATCAACACTTAAGGAAACTACTCATATTCGTACCCTATATAGGAAAAAGGGAATTTCATCTTGTGAGATTATGTTCCCAACTCCCTATTTGGTCAAGTCCCCAAAAAGGTAGGCTTATTGAATCGGCTACAAAAAGTCATTCTCACCCATGCAAATCAAAGGACAAGCTTTCACTGACAGAAGTTCATAACTCAATTAGGATTAAGATCGAGTCGCATATGATTATCCTGATGAAATATTAATTTTCTCAATTAAAGGATTTATAAAGAGAGATTAAATATTTCGTGGTCCAATATTATACAAACTCATTGTATAAGATACCCACACTCACATGTCTCCACATGAATGATTTGGATCAAATCATTTTTAACTATTACAAAGTAGGTCGTATCAATAGTGTTACCAGGATAAAACACCCAATCTTATCCCTATACTATGACCCTTTAGGTTATTTCTTAAACATGATCCTTTCGTATGTCAACCACATACTGTTCAAAATTACACTAATAACCTTGGATTTTTCACATAATGGATAATATTATATTGTAAATAAAATAATCAAAATTATTATTAATTATTAAATAAATCACTTATTACGAGGCTTTAGGGCATAAATCCAAACAACATGGAGATAATTGGTTTGGATTTATCTAGAAGTGGGTTGATCCATCCCCCAATTCTTATGCCAAAATTTTGCTTTGAAGATTTCATGGAGCTTCCTTGATGTTTGTCTTCTTTTTGCAACTTGGTTCCTTAGTTGACTTTTGGTTTTTGCTTCAGCCTTAGTGAGTGCTCAACTAGAAGTCATGTTATCTTGATGAACTGAGTACATACCTTTGGATTTAGGTTCAATCCAAGCTTCTAATCTTTTACGGTTGCTTATGATTTCTTTTTGAGTCTTCTCCTCTTTAGGAGAAGTTGATTGAAGCTGGATTCGGCCTCGACCTCTACCTATGGTCGTCCCGACCACTAGTCTTTTTTTCCCTTGGCCACTGGTTGACCTTGGTCCTGACCACTGGTCGGGGCAGTGTGTGAGGCTACTCGAGTTTTCTCTAGTTGGTTGTTTCTAATTTTTCCTTGGAACATCCCTCATGTGGATGAGACTGAGGTGATCTCATCATTGGAGGGAGGATCATGAGAATATAGAATGTTTGTTTCCAGTTGAATGCTCACTGCTTCCTTTGACCTATGGATCAAATAAGTCTTCTGTCTTGCAGCCCAGCTGCTATGGCAATCGAAGTTGCCTCTTCAATGTATCATTCACTTTGTAGAGCTTCCTTATTGAAGTATGCCACATATTTGCAGTCCAACTGCTATGACAATTGAAGTTTCTTTTAGTCTCTGTAATCGTCAACAATTGCATCTAACATTTGAGTCAATCATTTTTTTCTTTGAACTAACCTATTGATCTACTTCTTAGTTTTCTAGTCCTTTTTAAGTTGAAAGAAAAAGGGTTTGGATCGTATGGGCGTCAAATACTCCTTGAAGTTCCATTCAAGTTCGGTAAGAATCTAGGGTCCTTTTTACTATCATAGGATTTGATAGTCGGCATTTAATTTTGGATGTCTTTCTACCTCCATTATTTAGTTAAAGAAGGGAGGATCAATCTGCTCAATTAAGGCTTTTAGATCCAGTCCTTCAACTTTTCGTGCCTTATAAATATTTCCTTAGATATTACATATCGCTTTTTAGATCTTATGGAGTTCGTCTTTTCATGAAAGACATGTAGCTTCATCTTCAACCTAGGGTCAACCTCGACCTCGTCCTAGGGTTGGCCTTGGCCTCGATTTGTTTTTTATGCGTTTATTCAATCAAAATTCGTAGGTCTGACCTTGTTGTCTTGGATTTTTGAGGCATTGTATGATGTTATGATCATAGGGTTGGTATTCCATGGAGGGCCTTTGATATTGACTTCGGCCTAGGGTCAGCCTCAGCCTCAACCTTTTTTGATCTTTTCATATTTCAGAGTTGTTATATAGGTCCAGTTTTTTTATTATAAGGAATAATGGCTTAAACTTTTGAACTTTTAGGGAACTCTCTCCTTCATGATTTTTTTTTTTTTTGTGTGAAGGGAGGATCAACTTGCTCAATGAGAGCCTCTAGATCGAGCCCTTCGATCCCATGAGGTTTTAGAAAACTTCCTTGAAGGCTTTTTTATTATGTTTCCCTATAAGTTTTCAAATTTCTTTTAGATTTTGAAAAGATCAGCTTTCCATGTATGGCTTTGCACTGAGCCTCGAGGTCGGTCATCCTAGCTTTGGGTTGACCTTCATCTTTGGCCTAAGGTCAACCTTGACCTAGGGTCGACCTCGGTCTCTTCAGCCTATCGCTTTCGCTTCTCTTCGATCAAACTCCATAAGTCTGATCTTGTTGCTTCGTCTTACCGAGACCTCGTCGTCACACTATCCTTACTGGGTCGAATACGTGTCACTTCTGCTTTAAAGGCTTGGAATCTCTATCCACGTTCAGTCAATGCACCACGATGTCAAGATTTATTCCAGCATGTCTTCATGTGATCGGGCGAATAAGTTTACATTGTTTCTAAGGAAGTTGATCGATCTTTCTTTTTGTTCAGCTCCCAGTTTTGTTCCAATATTTACTCACCTGTCTTTTGTTGTAAGTGAGATGGATTCTAGCTCTTTAGCAAGTTGCCCTCTTTGGTCGACCCCAAGCTCCTCGGATTGGCCGAACAGCTGGTTGGCATTTTTTCTTATCGCTTCTTCATGTGATCTTTCTGGTCCGTGCTGCCGTATAGCTTGAACGATCTGGTTGGTCTCGGCTATTAAGTGTTGGTCGACCTCGACCTCACGATTAGCCTTAGCCAATAAACACTGGTTGGCTTCAATTTGTTGCTCGAAGCTTGCTCTTTTGTTCGATTTGTGTTCATCTTCATTCCAGTTTTTCTTTTCCATATCTCTGCTTATTTCTTTACTAAGCAAAGCAAACATATCCTTCAAGCAAGCATAGTCTTCTCCACAAACAACACCAATTATTGTTACCAAATTTTGGACAAAAAAATCTTACCTAACCTCTACGTGACAACAACGGTAAATTTTTTTAAAAAGAGAAAAACGCAGCCTGCAAGACAAGAAAAACTTGCACATTGGTCTGATGTAGGCCACATAGGCTCCGATGCTTAAGTCAGAAAGAGAATTCAGAATGAATTAGGGTTTTGAGAGTATTTTGCTGGCTAGAATGAACTTACTCCCCTCTCTCATTGAGAGAGAGCTTAAATACTTCATTCCTAAGGTTTTCATGGGTTTCCTTGTGGAATTGGACAAAAGAGGATCGGATCAGGTTGGAGAGGGGTTGCCCTGGCTAAGGGAAGATGGAGACGAGGCTAGACCAAGAACTTGGGCTTGCCCAAGTCACTCCTCCTTTTCCTTGGTTCCTAGTCTAGTTCTCACTCGATTTTGGTTCGTCTTGATCTGAATTGTGCTTCTTTACTCTGTTTAGTCTTTAATTCTCATGTGTTTCTCAGCCCGTCCTTATGGTCCAATTTTACCCATAACAATACCCATGGATAAGGTTTTTCTAAATCCCTTTCTGTCTCTCTTTTTTTTTTTAAAAAAATTATGTCTCCCCCTTTTAAACATCTTGTTTATATTTAATATATTAATGTAATATAATTTAAAATTTAAAATTAAATTTATATTCAAACAAATTATATAAAATTTAATTTATAATCAATTCAATTGTAATTAATAAATTAATAATCGCTTGTTTCAAAAAAAAATTAATAATTAAATGATTGATTAAAATATATACTTAATTTTTGTTGTTAAGAATATATTAAACTTGGTAGGGACGAAGAATTAAATGAGAGCGGCGGGACGTGGAGTGCCTTGTAAACCCATATCCACTAGTTACTTTTATAAGTATTCCCAGATTAAAAACACACATCAACGAGAGCTTAATTAATTAACATTTTTTTAGTAAATAATGATTTAATAAGCAACTTGAGCGTCTAAAGATTGATTCAATTTCTCACTCTTGTATTTGTGATGTAATATTTTAAAACTTTTTTAGGTTATAATTCATAATCTCCAATTATTAATGATATTTTCATAGTAAAAATTGTCATTGTTGACAAAGGTTGAATCAAGTTAGTTCAATAGGTTTCAACAATACTTGTTGGCCAGTTCAATTTTATCAAGTATAAAATTGAAAATGGTCCACCAATTTGATTAAGATCAATATTGTCAATTTCATCCATTTGATGATCAATTTCGTCATTTAAAGTCTTTTTTTTAGTTCAACCATTTAAATTTTAAAGTTGATTTTGGGTTTAAAAAAAAAAAAAGTAAGTCGATTTTAAAAAAATTTGATGCAATTTCGATTTTTAATTTTTGTTAAATTGACACTTTGGTTTTTAACATCCTTTTGTCATAATTAATTTATAATTAATTCATATGCAAGTAACAAATTAAATGACAATTATATTTGAACTATTTCATAGACATAGTGGTCTTGATTATGGGTCCATGACTTCCCATATAGTGGTGTAGCCGGTTGAGAAGAAACCAACTCGATGATCATAGGAGATTATGGAAACCCTATGAAATATATATATTTAGGTTGTAGTCCCCAATATACTATATCGCTTTAGTCTCTTATTCTTCATTTAATAGTGAAGATTGCCCATCCCTAGTCTAAGTTGCATAGTTGAGAAAGATTCAAACCACGGAGATTCTACTATTGAAGATTACATAATTTCATCTTATGAATCCAGACATTTTAAAGTTTGTTTTCTGCTACACCTTTACCTGATTGGTGTTAATTTTAGCCAAAACTCAACCCAACCCAACTCACTCCATTCCCCAATTCCTCGTATTTAAAACTCGAAGACGTAATTAGAACCATCCAAATATCTCATAGATAGTTTACTAATTTTCATACTCATTCAATAATAATAAGGGATACTTGCACAGATAGCAAAACCGGCCAAAAAAATAGCAAATCTTAAAACTATTTGCAAATATGGAAAAAATTAAATCAAGCTTGCGTCAAAAGACTAAAAACCCATCAGTGATAGACTTTTATTACTGACAGAGTCTATTAGTGATAGACTCCTATCACTGGTAGTCTATCAGTGATAGAAGTCTATCATTGACAGACTTCAATTATTTAAAGTCTATCAATGACTATCACTTATTGATTTCAAAATAATCAATAGAAGTTTATCAATAATTGTAAGCTATCGCTGATAGACTCCTTGCACTTATAAACTCGATAGTGATATACTTCTTTCATATGAACTTAAGTCATTTCATATTTAACCTTCTATTTGGTATTGTTTGATGTTTAGATGCATCCAAATTGTTTAATTGGTTTAGTTTGCTATTTTTTTTCTTTGTATTATGCTTCTTCTAATATGTTTGGTTGGATTATGTTTTTTCTTTGTTTGGTTGTTGATTAATCACATTAAAATGGTGCATCATTGATGTTTAGTTGATAAACTACCATTGTGAGTGAAGTCGATAAAAGCCTATCACTAATAGACTTCAATCAAAATGGCAATTATTGCTGATTAGGTGTTTTTGTACTAGTTTATCAGTAATAGATTTTGCTATCACTGATAGATTTGTACAACAGATAGGCTACATGTGATGAATGAAGTCTATCAGTAATAGGCTTCTATCACTGATGAAGTAATCACAGTAAATGTAATATTCTATTTGATTTTGTTTGATGTTTAGTTGCTTCTATAAATCTACTTAGCACTGTAATATCATGTAATACAAATTAGAGATAATCCATTTCCATACTCAATATTAGATCATATACTTTTGACTTTCATATCACATACAAATCAACGAGAGGCCATGTAATGTAAACGTGAGTCCATGGGAAGACACTTAACACTTGGATTTAATTTTGACTTTTAGCATTGAAGATTGTAGTGGTTTTTTGTTCGTAATCGTTGATTAGTTGTTGTTTCTACAATTGAAGTCTATTAGTGATAAACTTCTATCACTGACAGAGTCTATCAGTAATAGTCTCTTATCACTGATAGAGTATATCAGTGATAAGTCTATCATTGATAGACTTCAATTATTTAAATTCTATCAGTGACTATCACTTATTGACTTCAAAATAATGAATAGAAGTTTATCAATAATAGTAGGCTAAAATTATTCAACCCTTATACTTCATTTATTTATTTATTTATCATTGATATACTAATAAATGAAAGTGATGAGAAGCATGATGACTAGGAGGAAGATGAAAAAGAAATAGAAAATGAGAACGAGGAACAAGAACAAAGATGACCAAAAAAGCACATCACAAAAAGAACAACTAGAAATGCACAATGTACTTTACCTAACTTATGAATGTATCACCGTTGCAATGATTGTTGATTAGTTGTTGTTGTACAGATCTATCAGTGATAGCAGCATATCACTGATAGACAACATATATTGTGATTGGAGTATATCAGTGATAGGAGTCTATCACTAATAGACTACCATTGACTACCATCATGGATTGAAGTCTATCACTGATAGACTACCAATGTGGCTAAAGTCTATCAGTGATATACTTCTATCACTAATAGACTTCAATATTGTAGTCTATCAATGATAGCTACAGTACATGTATTGTGATTGAAGTCTATCGGTGATAAACTTCTATCACTGATAGACTTTAATCACAATAAATGAAAGAGGAAGAAGAAAGAGGAGGAAGAACGCGCGTGAATTCATCTTTAAAATAAGGGTAAAACGGGAATAGTTATTTAAGAGATTTTCCATATTTGCAATTTTTTTTTAAAGTTGCTATATTTGCAAATAACAAACCCTAATTTGCTACCCATTACAATTATCCTAATAATAATAACAACAAAAATATACAAGTGTGTTAGAGACATGGGCGGATTTAGTTAAGGCCCAGAGGGGCTTGAGCCCCCCCCTCCCCTCTCAATTTCTTAAGATTTATATAACAAACAGATTAATTAACAAAATAAGTTTTTTCTTTATTGGTCAAAATGCATGCTAGCCCCCTCTAAAGTTCCGTGTTCGAGCCCACCTTGCTCCTTACTCTATATTTTTGTCCTATTTTATATAGAACTTTTTAATATACACCCTTCAATTTCTTAAAAAAAAAAAACATGTATCCTCCTTAAAATTATTTCTAATTTAAAATTATTATTATCTTCACACAATCCCTCCTTTTTATTATCTTAAATTCCTTTATATATGATAGGTTTAATTTTTCTTTTTCCTTTTATGTATGTAATTATATCTCTTTTGGGTTAAAGCTTCTCTAAAAACTTATAAAATTGTTTTATATAAACATGTGAATTAAAAAAAAAAGGGTTTTTTGGGCCTCCGAATGAGGAGGCGATGAATAGAATTGTGGATTGCATTCCCACTACCATCACGGAGAGACAGAATAGAGATTTGACTCAACCTTATAAAAGGGCAGAAGTGGAATTCATTATCAAATCTATGCCCCCTGCTAAAGCTCCAGGCTCGGATGGAATTCATGCGATGTTTTTCCAAAATTACTGGGATGTGGTGGGGGACGAGACTACAGAGCTCTGTCTCCAAGTGTTAAATCATGGTAATAGTGTTGGTCCCCTCAATAAGACTTATATCTCTTTGATCCTGAAGTCAAAAAGTCCTAAATCCATGACTGCGTTTCGTCCAATCAGCCTTTGTAATGTTGTTTACAAAATAATTGCAAAAGTTTTGGCCAACAGACTAAAACAGGTGCTTGATCAAGTCATCTCTCTCACTAGGCAACTTTTGTGCCGGGAAGACTACTATCAGATAATGTGATCTTGTGTTTGAGAGTATACATGCTCTTAAGTCCAAGAGAAAAGCCAAAGAGGGTACTATTGCCATGAAACTGGACATGAGCAAAGCTTATGACAGGGTGGAATGGATTTTCTTAGGAAGTTTATGGCAAATATGGGCTTTGCATCCACTTGGATTGAGAAAATCATGAACTGTGTGGCAACAGTTAGATATTCGGTGCTCGTTAACGGCTCCCTGCAAGAAGAATTCAATCCAGAGAGAGGCCTCAGGCAGGGTGACCCTCTGTCCCCTTATTTATTTCTAATCTGTGGAGAAAGTTTCTCAGCTCTTCTAAACAAGGAGAATTCTAACTCTAGCTTTAAAGGCTTCCAAATAACTAAAAATTGCCCTTGTCTCACTCATCTCTTTTTTGCATATGACAGTCTCCTATTCTTTCGAGCAAAGGAAGGGGACTACAGAAAGATAAAGGAGATTCTGGAAGTCTACGAGAAGACGTCGAGTCAAACGATAAATCTAGAAAAGTCCTCCCTCATGGCCAGCAAGAATGTGTCAGAAAGCCAAGTGGAAGCATTTAGTAAGGTGTTTGGCGTTAAGAAGACTAACTCACTGGATGACTACCTAGGCATGCCATCCCAAAATGACAGGAACAAGAGAAAGATCTTTTTCAAAGTGAGAGACAGGGTATGGAAAGCTCTCCAATTGTGGAAGGAAAAGTTGTTCTCTCAAGGGGGAAAGGAAATCCTGATCAAAACCATAGCCCAAGCGATACCAATATTCACTATGAGTTGTTTCCGTCTTGCCCAGAGCATCTGCAGGGAAATCAATAGCTGTTGTGCTCAATTTTGGTGGGGAACCTCTAAGGAGAAGAAAAGAGCTCATTGGGCCAGCTGGAATGACATGTGCAAAAGTAAAGACGCTGGGGGTTTGGGCTTTAGAGATCTACCTCTTTTCAATCAGGCTCTTTTTGCCAAGCATAGTTGGCGTATTCTGAGGAACCCGAGAAGCCTCCTCACCAGAGTTTTAAAAGGAAAATACTTTAAGGATGGGGACTTCCTTAAAGCAAAGATCGAGAAAAAGCCTTCCTTATCTTGGAGAGGCATTGTTTGGGGAAGGGAGCTTTTTGAGAAGGGGTACCGGTGGCAAGTGGGAAATGGCAACCTAATCGTGATTGCTTCGGACCTTTGGATTGCCAGATAGGGAAATAAAAGGCCTTTGTGGGTGGGGGAATCCCTAAGCCTCAAAAGGGTAAAAGCCTTCCTAAATGATCAAGGGGATTGGCTGGAGTCGATTATTAAAGAAAATTTCAGTGTCTTGGATGCGGAGGTCATCCTCAACATGACTCCAGGTAACAATATTGCTAGAGATGAAATCATATGGAATGAAGACTCCAAGGGAGTGTTCTCGATTAAAAGCGCTTATCACCTAGCCACAATTTTGGAGACCAGTAACCTCCCTTCCTCCTCCGAAGGGTGCTTCACCAAAAAGATTTGGAAAAGCCTTTGGAAGGTGGAGGCAATTTCGTGTGCAAAAATGTGTGCTTGGAGAGTTCTAAATGATGCTATTCCAACCAACATAAACATCCAAAAAAAGGGAATAAGTATTGACACAAGATGTTGTATCTGCAGGAAAAGGGAGGAAAATACTCATGTGTTCTGGACTTGTAATTATACTAAAAAAGCTTGGCTCTGTTTTCTCCCTAATTTATGTGATATCTTTTCTGTTTGCAGGTCAGATTGGCTGCTTATTGACTATTGGGGATGGATGGTAGAAAGGCTTACCAAATACGAACTTTCAAAAGCTGTCACAATCATTTGGTCCCTGTGAACGTTTAGGAACATTTGCAACCAGCGTGCTTCTCAAGGAAAGGTCTTGAAGAGTCCAGATATTCACTTTCAGATTGCTAATCAAATAGAAAAGAGTTTAAAAGACTTGTCTGTCCAAAAGCAGCCAGCTCTTCAACTGTCTAGCATCGAGAGTTGCGTAAATCCAATTTTCTGGGAACCTCCTCCCGCTGATCACTGGAAATTGAACACCGACGCCTCATGGTGTGAAGCTCGAGGGTTGGGAGGCCTTGGTTGGGTGGTTCGCGACTCCTGGGGATCTCCCATTTGGGCGGGTTTTAAATCTTTGCCGCCGATGACCAATCAAATCTCTGGAAGCTGCTGCAATGCTTACGGGATTGTTGTCTTTGGATCAGGTTCCTGCTTCTGAGAGGAGGCCGGTTGTAGTGGAGATTGACTCCTCTGAGGTGATCAATGCTTTACGCAATCCGGAGTTGGAGCACTCTGAATCAAAGAATCTGCTGGACAAAATTTTAGTTTATGCTCCCTTAGTGGGAGCTATATCGTTCCAAAAATGTTCGAGAATGTGTAATGGGGTAGCCCATTCGCCTGCTATGAGGGTTTTTTTGGAGCCTTGTAGTCAGCCAGATTCCTCCTATTTGGAGGCTTATATTTTGTGGTTCTCAAACTTCTCAGTTTGGGTGTTGCGATGTATTTGTTGTGGTTTGGTTTATTAATTGTTACTTCTTCTAAAAAAAATGAAAAAAAAATATTAGTAGAATATTTAAAATTTAATTATCTAAAAATAATATTATTCATCGTCACTTTTAAATTGTATAGCTACCACTATAATGTTTTGAACCTAAAAGAAACTATTTTTAATTTATACACATACATTTGTCATCTCTATGGTCTAATTATTGTTTGCAATTTCAAGAAGTCGAGAATTTGGATATTAATCTTCTAAGGTACATTTAGTTTTCATGTATCAATTACTTTTATACATTTAGTTTACATATTTCAATTATTTTTATACATTTAGTTTTCATTGTTCTTATTTTATGTTTTAGTTTTTGTATTTTATCTATTTTTATTAATATTATCTGTAGATTTAATTTGAAATCTAAATGGAAAGATTACTTAAAAATTTTTTTGATGAGTCATCATCTACATTAAAGAAAAGTAATAATAGTTCTAATAAATATTTCACACAAGTAAATTTAGATGATTTACTTGCACATCCTAGTCTAAGAATCATAATTTTTATTATAATTTTGTAATATTTGAGACAAAGTTTACAAAGTATATTTACAAAAATAACCTTGCTAGCATCGGAATCACACTTTTACTAAATTATAAGTAAAGTCCCCCCGAACAAAAATTCTGAATCTACCACTAGTTAGAGAATTGCACATATCCACGGCCCCCACAAGAACTTCCATTTAACGCCATGAATTTAAATTTGGCATCCTCCAAATATCGTCACTACATACGTACACAAAATCCCCTCATCCTCCCTTTAATCTTAACAAAAACAAAATAATAATAATAAATAATAATAAAGACTCTAGTCTTCTCTTCTCCAAAAAAGAATAACAATAAATAAATAAAAGTCTATAAAGTCATGCTTCCAGCGTGTTTCCCAAGCCATTCGGTCCAGAACAGCGTGGGCCCCAACAGACTAAATTTCCCCCTTTTTTTTTCTTCTATTTAACCCTTCGCGCTCTCTTCTTTCTCCATTCTTCAATTTCCATAAATTTCTCTCATCCCCCATTCATTTCTCTTCTCTAATTCTCAGCCATGTGCCCCTCCGGTACCGCCTCCAGTCGCTCTGACATCGCCGCCGATTTCCGCCAGGCATTCGAGGCACTCGACGCCGACCGCGACGGAAAGATTAGCCGCGACGATCTTCTCAAATTCTACAGCGCCGACCCCGACGAAGACGCCATTGGCTCCATGATGGCCGTCGCCGACTTGAATCGCGACGGCTTCGTCGAGTACGACGAGTTCGAGCGCGTGTTGTCCGGCGGAAGGAGGAGATCAACGGGGATCATGGAGGAGGTCTTCAAGGCGATGGATAAGGACGGAGACGGACGGTTGAGTCACGCCGACTTGAAGAGCTACATGCATTTGGCCGGATTTTCGATCTCCGATGAGGAAGTTGCTGCGATGATTAGATTCGGCGGTGGAGATGAATCGGACGGCGTTAGTTATGACGGATTGCTGAAGATTTTGGCTGTTGATAATGTCTATTAGTTTGATTAGTCTTTTTGTCTCTGTAGATCTGAAGTTTTTTCAAGGAAAGAAGTTCTGGAAAAAGCTCTTACTGCGAAAGCGCTTTCTCTTTGAAAAGAGCGTTCAAAACGTTGTCTTACATTTATTTAATAAATTTTAGTGTTCTGAGGGAATATTCGAATGTGAAAATGTGGTTGGCTTTTTGTTTTTTTGCTTTTGTTGTGAATGGCGATTCGATTCGAACTTATTTTTCCAAATTTTCAGCGTTTCTATTGTGTGATCGACGTTGGATGGTTGTTATTTTTGTAAATGGTTATTTAAATAAGACATGGTTTTTTAAATGATAAAATATCATTTTGGTTTTTTTAATTTGAGATTTATTCTATTCTTTTTTATACTTTCAAATGTGTAAATTTACTTACAGTATTTTCAATAAATTTTAACATTAGTTCTATGACTCACTTTAGCTAAACAAAATGTTTAATCTTTACATATATTTCTCTAAAAATTTGAAAATTATTATTATTATTATTGTTTTGTCAAGTGAGATTAAAGTTAACTTCAAATTAATCATAAAGATTAATTTAGAACTTAGAAAATATAGAGAATAAAAGTAAATAAAATCTAAAATATAGGAAAAAAATATACTTCAACCCTTTTTTTAATTTATATTTTTAAAATTTTTAAAAGCACCTTTTTTGTAATTATATTCTTGAACTTTTTTTCAACGGTAAAGGGTACGGTATTTTAAAAGATAAATTTAGAAAAACTTAGAACTTCATTAAAGGAGGAAGAGCATTGTTTTTTTTTTTGTTTTTTTTTTTAATTTTTTTTTGACCAAAGGAGGAAGAGCATTCTTTATTTATTGAATATCCGTGAATTAATATCTATTACTTATCTTTATGATTATTATTATTGTTATTTTTTTGAGTTGATTACTTATCTTAAAAATGAATTAGTAACATCAAAGTCATATTGTTTCTATGAGAAAAACTAATTTTCTATTCCTGCACTCGACACAATAGTTTTTTTTTTGTTTTTTTTATTATTTTATTATTTTTTATTTTTAATTTTTAATTTTTACATCCACTCGCCACAGTAGTTAATGGGTTACTCTAATCTTAAAAAACTAAAATAATCTCTAATTAATTTAGATATGATTTGCGGTAACCATTTGATTTTTTATTTTTAAAATTTTAAACTTAAGTTTGTTTTCTCACCATTTTCTTACCGTGGTTTTTATTTTTTTTTAAGAAAAGATTTAAATTCTTAGTAAAATCTTGAATTTTGAAAATATTCGTGAAAAGTAGATAACAAATTAAAAAAATGTATTGGTGGAATTAGTGTTAAGAAACTTAATTTTCAAAAATCAAAAATAAAAAATTAAATGGTTATCAAATGGGGTCTAAATTTACATTTTTTTAAAAAAATTGTGGCTAGAATTTGTTTTTTTTTTTTTGACATTGATAAAGTTTTTTAGTTGGATGAATTATTTGTAATGTTTGAGTGAATTGCATGCCAAAATGTTGTCATTTTCCCTTGCTTTCAATTCAAACAGAGTCTAAGCTTGTAAGTTGATTTCCCAATCAAATTCTAAGGTTGAAATTTAGAAGTTCAGTATTAAGTGATATTTTTATAAATGGAAGAAATTTGACATTGATACTAGAGATTTATCATTATTGTAAAAATATGGACAAAATACTAATCATAAAGATTATATTTTTCATCTAAAAAAATTATAAAAATTATAAAATATTTATTTTTCCAATAAATGAAAAATGGTTAAAAATCACTTTTGGTCCTTGAACTTTCATAGAAGTAACAATTTAATCCTTGAGCTTTAATTTATAATGATTTAGTTCGTATACTTTTATTTTTGTAACAATTTAGCCCTTGAATTTTAGTATTTAACAATTTAGTCATTGTACTTTAAAATTTGTAACGATTTAGTCCCTATTGTGAAAATTATTATTAAGATTTAATGAGATTTCTTACATAAGTAGATCAATGAAATAATTAAGGACTCAATATGTTTATAAGCTACAAAGTCTAAATCGTTAAATGATAAAAATCGACATTCAATTTTGATGAATTTTTTTATAATAGGGATTAAATTGTTACAAATACATTGACTAGTTACATACTAAAGTTTGAGGATTAAATTATTACAAACTAAAAAGTACAGAGACTAAACTATTACAAATCAAAATTTAAGGACTAAATTGTTAGTTTTTACACTAAAGTGTAGTACCAAAATTATTTTTTAACCATGAAAAATCATATCAGCTTTTTCTTAAACTTTCGACCTCAATATTATTTAAATGATGAAGTAGAATCAATTCCAAAAATGTCTGTTCTGTTGGGTAAAGTTGAAATGACGTCCATTCAAAAAGAAAAAAACACAAGGAATATAATTTTTTTTTCTTTTAACAAGGAAAAGTTGTTTGTTTTTTTGTTTGTTTGTTTTTCCATTTGAATATTGAATCGGACAATTCTCCACCTCAAAACGTGGTATTGTGGATTTTTTTTTTTTGAGGATATTAAAAAAAAAAAAAAAAAAAAACTAATAAGAACTACACAAATCCACACCCGTAGTCAAAAGTCATATTATTATTATTATTATTAAATAAATATGCCATATTATATTACTTTGAAGTGTCTAGATCGAAATTGTGAGATATGGTAGATTCTAAAGTAACTCCACAAAATGTGGATCACTGGACGATTCAAACTTAGAAATTTAAAATTGTAATCAGTTATTTTCATAGAGTGATAGAGGTGAAATATATATTTTCGGCCCCCAATAATTTTTTATGAACTTTTAAAAATTGCATCCGTAGTTTTTTTTTTTTTTTTTTTTTTAAAATAAAAATAACTATAATTTGGTATTTTATTTAATTTTGTATTATATATTAATTGGGTGTTCGAGTTTTTTATTTTTATTTGATTACAAGGTGAGATACACCTGCCATCAAGGTTTAAAATGTCGGGAAATTTGCACAGATGACTCACTTTCACGCGTATCGATGCCATTTAACCCGTGTTTTGAAATTAATGACATATGACCCTTTCCGTACTTTGCATCCCGTCCAAATTACTATGAGGGCATCGTTGCTCTAGCTTTTCTCGCTCTCGCTCTAGCTTGTTTTCTCTCTTGCTCTAGATTGTTCTCGCTCTAGCTCGTTCTCGCTCTCGCTCTAGTTCGTTCTCGCTCTCGCTCTAGCTTGATTTCTCTCTTGCTCTAGATTGTTCTCGCTCTAGCTCGTTCTCGCTCTCGCTCTAGTTCGTTCTCGCTCTCGCTCTAGTTCGTTCTCGCTCTCGCTCTAGCTTGTTTTCTCTCTTGCTCTAGATTGTTCTCGCTCTAGCTCGTTCTCGCTCTCGCTCTAGCTCGTTCTCGCTCTCACTCTAGCTTGTTTTCTCTCTTGCTCTAGATTGTTCTCGCTCTCGCTCTAGCTCGTTCTCGCTCTAGCTCGTTCTCGCTCTCGCTCTAGCTCGTTTTCTCTCTTGCTCTAGCTTGTTCTCGCTCTCGCTCTAGCTCTGCTGCTCTAGCTCTTCTATGACGTAATTTTTTCTTGTCTTTTTTTTTTCTCCAGATTTTCAACCACTCATTTGAGCGAGAGCGAGAGCGAGAGAGCTAGAGCGAGAGCGTTTCCGCCTACGAGAGCGTGAACAAGCAAGACCACCTCATACTACCCTCATGTGTAATTTTGCGCACTATGCCATGTCAGAATGGGTCATATTTCATTATTTTCAGAATGCAGGTCATCAGTCATTAAAGCATTGGAAAACGGGTCATCCGTACAAAAACCCCTAAAATGTCGATATCGATGGAAATGTCGAAGTCTCAATTTTATGGAAATGTCGATGAAAATATCGATAAAATGTCGATGTCGATGAATATTTATGGAAAAAAATTTAAAAATAAACAATTTAAAAAAATAATTAATTAATAAACATTTTACACTTTTTAAATGAGTTAAAATATTTGTTACAATATTATATTCACATTAAGTTACATTTTCTTGCTATTTGTTTTTAAATATTTCATCAATTTTATACGGTATAGTGGAAATGTCGATTCCACCTTATGTTGATGTCGAACTCATAGACATGTAGAAATGTTGACATGTCGACGGAAATTTAATACTATGCCTACCATCACTATAAGAATTATGGCTTTTTCGATACCAAAAAGCATCAGAATTACGGCTTTTTTGAGTGGGAAAAAGAAAAAAAAGCAACAACAAGCTTCTTCACCAATACTCATTTTAAAGTTACTAGAAAATATTCACGTGTGTTGCACGTGTAATGATTATATTTTAATTTTTATAATTTTAAATTATTTTTTTACAACTTTAATTTTATTTGTTGATATCAATAATAATCTTAAATTAATAAAAGATTATATTAAATATCATAAAATTGTATGGTTGAATAAAATGTTAGTTTAGGAAACTCCAATTGTTTTGGAAAAGTTTGAAATCTTTTATTAACATATACTCCATTATTCTTGTGATTACAAAAAATACAATTATGAAACACAATTGGTTTAGAAAATATGTTTTATATATATTTGCAATAGATTTATCCAAATCATGATTGGAAATTAAAACAAATTTTAAATAAACTATTATTATTCTGTAGTTTAAAAGGAAATGTAAAAACCTCAAATCAATCTTGGTAAAAAAAATAAAAAACGCCATGTAGTTTCATGCTTAGCACGATCTTTTCACACACAAAAAAAAAAATTTGATGGAAAAAAAAAAGAGGTCAGAACATTGAAAGACATCTTTAATCTTTTTGTTTTTTAGAGTAACAAATGTAAGGGGTGAGGGGGATTGGAATTTTCAACCTCATAGAAAGGAGTAGATGCCTTAACCACTAAAATATGTTCATGTTGGCGGACTTTAATCTATTTGGCACAAAAGAGAAGTAACAATTGTATTTTGTTACCATGACCTTAATTTGGAAGTGCAATACCATGCAATAACGTATTTTGAAATTTTAAATAAATGAAGGTAAAAAAAATTATAAGATTGAGATATACCTTGAATCAATCAATTTACCACAAAGATGAAACAACTATATATTTATGCTTAGCTATGAGTCTATCCATGAAACTATGGAAGGAAAATGTCTACTATAATTAATCATTCAATTTTTTGTTATAGAATTTGAAAAGATTATATCTATTGCATTTTTTTAAAACTCTTCATCTTCCCCTTAAAAAAAGACACTTCATTTTTTTATGTCTTCATTTTAATGGAAAAAGAAGATTAAACCCTTTAGGGGGCGTTTGGCCCATGGGTTTGGGTTCCAAACCCAAAACCATGTTTGGCACAAAGTGTTCAAAACCCTTGATTTTAAAACACAACCCCATGGGTTACAACAATGCAACCCCATGAGTTTGTGCTATGTTTTCCTCTTCCACTTGTCGTTTTCCATTTCCTACAACAACTCCGATGACAACTCCGATGACCACCGACAACGACAACTCCAACGATTGCACCAGCGACCTGACCACCGCTGACGACTACCTCCAGCGACCAGTGTGATGATAACTCTAGAAACCAATATGATGACCATCCTTGCGACCTAACCACCCCAACAACTTGACACCTCGATGACCCAACCACCCTGACAACCCGACTTGCTCGAACCACCGCCAATGACCATCTAACAACCACTCTGACAACCCGACCACCTAGCAACCACCGCTGACAACCACCTAGTGACCACTCGGATGACCCGACCACCCCAGCAACCTGACCACCCCGATGACTACTTCGACGATTACCCCGACAACCTGACAAAATCAACCACCCAAAACCACCGTTGATGACCACCTGGTGACCACCTTGGCGACCCGATCACTTGGCAACCCGACCATCCTAATGGCCACTCCAACAACGACTCCAATGACTCGACCACTAGATAACCACCCAGCGACCACTCGAACGACCTAACCAATCATATGACGACTCTAGCAACCCGACCACCCAGCAACTACTGTCGACAACCACCCAACGACCACTTTGGCTACCTGACCACCGTGCAACCACCACCGACGACCACCTCGGCAACCCAACAACCCAATCAACTTGATCACCCCAACAACCACTCCAACGATCACCCCAGCAACTCGACCACGTAGTCAATTTTTTAAAAGGTTAAAATAAATATAAAAATGGCTACTAAACAAATTTTTAACCCAATATATTTGAAATAGGTTTCAAAATACTGTGTAAAATAGAGTTTCTAATATTTTAATTTCTATAATAGAATTCGAATTTTATAACTCATTTATCATTGAAATAGATTTCAAAATACGGTGCAATTTTTTTTTTAAATTCCATAATTTCTTAAATAGACCTCCAATATTTTTTTTTTTTAAAATAGAGTTCCAAAAATATGTTTATGAATACTTTGTAAATAGAGTTTTAAATTCCCTAATTTCTTAGATAGACTTTCAATTTTTTAATTTCTAAAATAGAGTTCCAAAAATAAGTTTCGGAACACTTTATAAAATAGAGTTTTAGATTCCTTAATTTATTAAATAAACTTCTAATTTTTTAATTTCTAAAATAGAGTTCCTAAAATAGTTTTCTAAATACTTTGTGAAATAGAGTTTTAAATTCCCTAATTTTTTTAAATAGACTTCCAATTTTTTAAATCTTTAAAATAAAGTTTGATAACTCTTCAACAGAAGAGTTATTCATGTTTAAAAATCTCTTATTAAACCTGCTTGTTTGAGTGTTTTTGGTGATTTTTGGTTGTTAAAGTCCCAAGTTTTGTATGTGTTTGCTGTTAAGAGTGAATTTCTTTTAAGATGTGACCCGACCCACCCATGGACGACAACTCAATGCCTTCATCACCTTCAGCTACTACTTAGTTTTAACTCAGTTTGTATTTTGGACAACTATTGCTATTTCTTTTCTTCATTCCTTTTAGCTTATGTATTATGATATTATGAACTTAGGACATTGATAAAGAGCTTGTCGAAGGCTCTATCAAATATATTTATAAACCTAAACCTCTAAAATTTGCAATAATAGTGGCCAGGGTCGATCACAGGGATTGGATTTCTTAGTTCATTTAAGTACCGTAATTACTCCCACTTAACTTTATTTAGAGAAAGAAATCAAATGCAAACAAGCTAAACTAAAGAGTTAACATAGAAAGCAAAAGATAAATGGAGACACAATAGGAGAGAGATATCCTAGGGAATTAATTTCACCAATTAGACTTACAGCGAAAACTACCAAGATTTGTCATGCAAATATTCCATAAGCCAAGAAGTGAGGGTGTTAACTGACTCTTTCAAGCACAATTAACTCTCATGCAATGTTATAAACCTAATATCTCTATCTAGATTTTAATAACATGCAAGACCTTAAGCAACTTCTTTTAAGTGCTTCTAAGAGAATTCTCCACTTTCATGCAAGAATTTACAAATAGTCATGCAATTAAGTTCTAGCCTAAACCTTACTTTTTCAAGCACAAATTCAGACCAATAAAGCAAATAATCTTTGATCAGGAAATTATAAGCATTAAATACATAAAAGCATGAATGAAACAAACAACATTCAATCAAGGTATTTAATCAATTAAAAAACTCAAGTCTAATGGCTACATCAAAACTCCAAGTATTACGAACAAAGATACTTAAATTCATTCAATTACACCTCTAAGTTCCTAATTACAGCCACAAAACAGAAACTAAAACTAAAGAAAAGGAAGAAATTAGCAAACAATGGTCGATCCCACGTTCCCGTCGTGATCTCCATGTCCCTCGAGTTTTGGATCTTCAAAAATGCTCCACAAACGCTCCCAATTGCTCCATAAACCTTCAATTTTAGCTTGGAATCGAGATTAGGGCTCCAACTCTCGGATTGGCCCCCCAAAACGGCGCAAAACATAGTGTTTTTATAGAAAATCTCGAGACAGCGTCTCAACGCTGCAAGAAATATGGGGCGCTCGTGTTTTTTATGGAAAAACAGCGTTTTTTGAGTTTTCGTAGCATCGCGACGCTATAGACAGCGTCTCGATGCTACCCTGCAGACAACACTGCCCATTTTTGCTATATCTCTTCGCTCGGGTGTCCGAATGACCTCTGGTTCGATGCGTTGGAACCGTGATTCAATGTAGAATCTCCCGAAATGTGCCTTATGCTCAAATAAAATCTTTAATCTTCTTGAGTTTTCAATTAAGCTTCAAAAGGCTCCAATATCCACCAAAATATTCTCAAATACTTGGTTTTTCTCCTCAAGCTCGGTTTCTACAAAATTAAGAGAAATAGGCATAAAAGCTCACAAAATAATCACAAAACTAGCATAAATAATAGGAAATAAGATAGCATAAATACATGCTATCAGACATTCATTTGCATTAGGATTTCCTTTACTCCAACATCATCATTCTTCTTTCCCACGTATTAATTATTTAAAATATATGTCCTTACTAATGTTATTTAATTTTACATCATCATGAATGGAGTGAATGAGATACTTGTACAAACTACACATTCATAATTAACTATGCTTGAAACAATTGATCCACATAATTGGTTAAAATATTGATATGCAATTCAGTAAACAATTATTAAGTAAAAAAAAATGGATATGGAAAAAAAAACCTAAAAAAATTGTTTAAAAAAACAGGCTAAACAAACCCAGCCCAGCCCAACCCAACCATGCACCCCAAACACAGGTTTCAGAAAACCAGCCAAACCCAACCCTGCACCCCAAACACAGTAATTTGGAACCCCAGGGTTTCTTATTCCAGCCAAGGATTCCCAGGGTTCCTGATTCTCAGGGTTTCTGATTCCAAACCAGCGGGCCAAACAGCCCCTTAAGTCTTAGAGAGTGCAGAAATTAATTTAATTTATTGATTATTAATGAATGTAAATAACATATATCTTAAAGAAAAACGTTTGAGTGAATAATGTAATTATTGTAGAGAGTTGACCAATTAATGTAATAATGTAATCATTATTAATGTGCATAACATATATATATGTTAAGAAAATAATAGTGGATGTATATAAATTATTGATCGGTGGTTACACGCAAGGGCACGCGATCGAAGTAATATAAAATGGTATCTGAGTACCAAGTATCGAATCCCACAAGAACGGAGTAACAAAAATATTGTAAAGCAAAATGTAAGGAAAATTGCAACTAGAAAACTAAAATTGCAAAAATAAAGTTGGGTTGGTGTGTTGGTGAAAACAAAAATTGCAGAATCTAATTGTAGAATCTAAAATGACAATAATTGAAAGAACAGAAATTGCCGAATTGAGTTGCAGAATCTAAATTGGCAATAAGCGAAATGACCAAAAATTGCAGAATTAAATTGCAGAATCTAAATTGGCAAGATTGGATAGAAAATTAGATAAACTTAGAAAATGAAATGATAAAGGATGGGGCTCAAGAATGTCATTGCCCTAAGTTGTAATTGCAAACCAAAATTGCAATTCCAACCTACTCCACACTCAATTGTAAACCAAAATTGCATCTCCTATTTACCTTGAATTTAGGTTTTTTAGAAGGCTAAGTGAGAGACCTATATGTCTATAGTCCCTCTATCTTAGATAATTTGGCTCACAATTTTATGGGTTTTGGAGTCCTTAATCCTATGTCTAGGGTAAGAAATTGGCTTATGTCTAAGCTCTTTTTCTCCATCACTTGTGTGAAATCCGCTTGTCACTAACCCCGTCGGTATTAGATCTAAGCTTGAGTTGATACCCTAGTTGATCAATCTAGGATCTCAACGGAATTTTAATCAACACAAGCAAACAATTGAGATGTAGGCTTGGTTTTTATTGAAATTTTGGCTACATTTACTTCTTAGGGAATTCACATCCTTGAACCCCCTAAGAAGTTTTAGCTCATATTAAAAATAAAAATATAACAATTAACTAAAGAAAAACTCATATTAGAAATTTGAGCAAATTACTAATAATGGGCAAAGTGAAATAATGGGAACAAAATTATTTTGGCAACTTGCTCATTGAACAATCAAAGTCATAAGTTGTAATAAGAATCTGGGCAGTGGCCAAAAATTTCAAGGAAAAATGCTCAATTGGAATTTAACAAAGAATTAAGGGCATTAATGGGTTTTTACTTCCTTCTCCCAACAAAAGTAATAAACTGCAAGAGAAAATTGGGCTTTTGTAAAACAATAACTAACTTAAAACAAAGGATAGTAATCGATCTTCCTTCCAATCCAATCCAATAATCAAACAAAACTCGAGGACAATAGGATAATCCCCACAATTTATTCAGCATAAAAGAAAGAAATTTCGATAACACTGTGAACAAACCCTCGGTGAAGAAGAACGAAAAAAAAATGAAGATGAACAGAGTATGCTTTTTAGAACAAATACCCACAAACTAACTTGAATTAAACTTGAACTTAAATCCAGAATACATCAAAATGAAAATAGAAATAGCTCAACAATGTTTCTGTAATACAAACTGAAGAAAAAAAACGAGATGGAACTTGAATAATTTGGCCAAAAGCAGCAGAAATTCGAAAAACAAAGGGTGCGAAAACTACAAAAACCCACAAACTTAATCTTTGAAATCGACTGAGGAATCCGAGATTATCTTCGAGCTTCTTCCCCCATCTTTTGTAGATCTTCTTAGGGTTCAAATCTGCCAAAAATCACGCTCCAATCCCTTGATTCGTGCGAAAATTGTTCTTCCCATATATGGGTTTCTTCGCACAAAACCCACGAACTTGATGTCTAAAATTGCTCCCCAATCCCGATGCTTAGCTCCAATTCTTCTTCCCCATTTATAGGCCTCCATTAAGGTTGAAGATTGTCCAAATTTTGTGCTCCAAACCACCAAATCATGCGGAAATTGATCTTCCCATATATGGGTTTCGTCATTCACGTGGGTATGAAATTTCCATATATTCTCTGCCCAGGATTGCCAAATCAGGTTTAGCAATCTGATTTAGCAATTTCCCGAATTTCTGCAAAAAGAATCAAATTACTTAGAATTTTCTTCCAATTGCTATCACAATCAATTCTTCCTTAATTTCGAACAATCTTCCACTATTTTCAATTAATCTTAGGACAAACAAGAATTTTTCGAGCATTTGGGACTTAAATAAGCCTTAATTCTAAGGCTTATCAATTATATATAAATAAATTAAAAAGATAATAGTTTATGTGTAAAAATATTGCAACGATTGGCTTAAGTAAATAAGAGACATAAATGGAATTATATAATTCGAGCTTGGACAAAATAGTCTAAAAATAATTTTTCATGCTAACCACTTTTATTGTAGTAAAGGTAAACATAAAGATAAAGATTTAACTTTTTTAAAATCTATAAAATTAAAAATAAACATAGTTTTATGATTATACAAATATTTAATTTTGAAAATAAATATTATTATTTGCTTAAGATATAATCTGTTTCAAATTTTGGTTTTACATTTACAATCGTTATATAATTTATATTTTTCAAGTATTTCATTAAATCTTACCATGGTATTGTTAATAATACAATTTGAATTTTTGTTTATAATCTATAATAATAAATTAAAAGATATTGAATTTATTTTGTTTGCCATATTAAAATTGTGAGATAGAGAATTTGCTACCCTCCTTGTTCAATAAAATAATGTTTATAATTTAAATATCATCACATAAAATGCATTTTTAACACTTTTTTTTGTGTGGACAAACAATGACCTTTATTCACTTCTATAATATTTTTTACAAAAACAATTGTGGGAGATTCGAAAGACACTGAATAACTTAAGAAAATGTGAAATATAATGTGTCAAGAAAGATGTAAATTGCTTGAATGATTGATTTTTTTTTTCTTTTAATAGTGCTACCAATGTAGTACACTACTACTAACATTTGTTTAGTCTTTCTAATCTTTACATTTTATTATTATTATAATCTAGTAATTTTTACTTTTAATTTAGAATTAATTATTATGATTATAAATAAACCAAATTAAACATGCCAAAAAAAAAAAAGAGTTAACCAAAACATTGAAAATTGAAATGACATCATTTTGACTTACAATTTTCAATGAATTAATATTAAAAAAACTATTAATAATTATATTTAAATAAAAAATGGTTACATGTTAATATGAAAAGGAAAAAGAAACGACGAATTTGGATCCCACCTTGCACAACCCTAAAAAAAATAAAAACCCATTAAGACACATACAACCCACCATCCCTCTCTTGCTTCATTGTCTGCCATTTTCCTTGACCAATCACAATTGTCATATTCTTCTTCTCCTTCATCTTCAACACTGCAATCAAAATTGAGAAGCAATAATCAATAAACATAAAAAACATCTCAACTTAATAGCTCCAAAAAACAATAAAAGTTGAGAATTGCAAAATAGACAAAATGCACATTCTAAATAACAGAGAGGGAGGGAGGAGGAGGAAGGAACCTCCAGTTCAAGTTCCCAAAAGCAATTGAACCCAATTTATTGAAGATAGCCAAAAACCTTTCAAATTATTTAGTAGGCCGTTCACATTTTTTAAAATTTTAATTTTGTAATAAATTAATAATTAATCATTCAATTAAACTACGTCTAAATCAACCATTAAATTATTAATTTAATTAAAATTAAAATATATTTCTAAAAGCGTAGAAATCAGAAGAACGGACAAAAGGAAAAATCAAAAGTGAGGTCTAAAAACTGTTTAAAATATGACCTTGCAATAATTTTAAATTTGATTTTTTTAAACTAAAACAAAGGCTTAAAAGAAAATTAAGAATTCACATATATCTAAAATTGATCAATCAAATTCAAATTGGCACAAAAAGAACACAATCATCTTTTCTTAGCAAATGCATTTCAAATGCTTGTAATATTTATAGAGAATAGAAAACGTATAACAATAATTGATAATTTACCTTTTGGTTATGTAATTTAAGAAGATGATATAAACATTCTTTATTATAATTAGATTGCAATTTTTTTGTAACCGGCCTGTATGGTTGATGAAAAAACAACCATCATTGGCACCAAAATAGGAACAACAAAAGCCTAAAAAAAGAAAAACTAAAGAAGTGGAAATATAAAATAATTTGATATGAAAATAATAAAGGAATAATAATTAATGAAGGGGTATATTTGGCATTATGTAATTATCATTTGGACAAAATAGTCCAAAAATGATTCTCCTCCTTAGCCACTTTTTAAGATAGTATGATATGATAAGATAAGATTTAAGAACCCACAAAAAGAACCAAGCTTTCTTACTCACCAATCTTTTCGAGCTTTGGATCTAGCCAAACAAGTTGAATGAAAACTGTTGGGAGAAAAATAATATAATAATAATAATATGCGAGCGGAAGCGACAAAACTAAAATATTAACTCTCTCATTTCATAGGATAAGCCAATCGGAAGCTTTACTGGTTCACCCCAAACTCGAGACTACGTTCAGTATTTTGCAACTGCAGGTTCTACTATAATGAGAGATTACAAAAGACCTCAAACTGGAGCTAGAAACTAGTCCTCAATAGCCTAACAATGACTATTGATTTCTAAGTATCACAACTCGGTAACATGAGATCAACAACAAAGAAAAATCCTCAACCCTAAAGAGAAAACTCATATTTTTCTCTCCAAAATACTCATCGCCACACACACTGTTTTTAAGATACATTCATTGTGTATATTCTCTAAAACAAAATGAAAAGGCTCTCGGATCTCCTCCTCTTCTTTCTGCCGCAAGCAACCAAACATACATATATATGTTTCATAAAAAAAACCTAATAAAAAAAACCTAAGCATATATGGACCTTGGCCCATTTTTCCTTTTTTTGCGCGCGTCAAATGGTAGTCATTTGGGCTCCAGAACTAACAAAAACAAACTTACAATTAAGTTTGTACAAATAAGTTAGAAAAAAAAAACACAACTAACTAACAATTTGTTGAATCAAAACAGAATAAACAAGTTGAAAAACTAAAATAAAAAAAAAATGGAGAAAACAAAATAATAAAAAAAAAAAAACCTTACAATTGGGCTGGGCGACGATGGCGACGAGCAACAAAGGCAGCTAGTAGAGGAGAAGAATGAGTCGAGGCTGAGAGCAGCAGCGGTGATTAGGTAGTGAGAGAAGGCAACTAGAAGGAAGAGGAGGAGAAGAAGGATTAAAGGTTCGCCAGCGGCGAGAGAAGAGAAGGGGTGAGCGGCGACAAAAGGAATTGATGGGAGGAAGTGGTGGCAAAGGAGGATTTGGCGACGAAAACTCGAGAGAGGAAGAAATAGGAAGAAGGAGAATTAGAGATTTTAAAAGAACTTTTCCTTACACTAATTAAAAAACCTCAAGAAAAGTTCACTTTTTCAGATGCTAACTCAAAATTGTTGAGAAAAAACCACTTTTCCCGACCGCTTTGAGTTTCCATAAAAAAAAAATCTGAAAATTTTCTGATGGGTTTAATTTAGCGTTGGAAAAAGGCATTCCAAAAGGTCAGAATTGTTATTTTGGTCGACGATTTTTGATGTCGGGAGAAAAAGCGTCGACATAAATTGATTTTCTTGTAGTGAATTATGTTGATCAAATTTGCAAGAGGAATACATTCAACAAGATTTTTCTACTTTGATTTCAAGCATGGTACAATCAATTTAAACATAGTTTAATGGTTAAGATATTATGAATATTTTAGGTCAAAATTTTCGCCTACAATTTTTGTGGTGTAAAAGAAAAAAAAATTACAGCTATGTTAGCTACAATTTGTTTGAATCAATTTATCATATTCAAATTTGTTTGAAATAATACAAAAAAAAAATAAAAAAAATAAAAATTTCAAAACTTGTTAAAAAATCGGAGAAAAAAATTAGAAATTTCTTAATGACTCAATTTCTCATTTTAATTTCTGTCAATCTACTAGGTACATGAAAATTTATAATCAACCAAATTTAACATTTTCTAATACTTTACTAGCTTGCAAAGTCGAGTCGGAACGGAAATAGCAGATAATAAGTAAAATTAAAAAAAAATGAAAATTAATCAAATTATAATAGTTAAATTGTAAATTTGGTTCATTTGGATCGACGTTTTAAATTTTCAATGACATGTCGACATTTTCGTTGACATTTATATCTATAAGTTTGACATTCAATATGAGAGGTGAATCATTATTTTTATTATATCATAAAAGAATTGACAAAAAATAGCAAAAATATCAACAAAATATAATCACTAATGTAGACGTAGACCGAAAATAAATAGAATTTTAAACTTATTTAAAAATGGTGAAATGCTAATTTGTTAATCTAAATATTTTTTTTGATGAATTTGTTATATTTATAATATTTCTAGAAATATTAAAAATATCTATCAACATTGACATTTTATCAATATTTCAATCGACATTTCCATAAAATTGAGATCTTGACATTTCAGTCGACGTTGACATTTAAAACCTTTTGAATTTAGTTTCATTATAGTTTTCAAATTTTAAATTTTATTTATACAATTTGGATTTAGTTTCAGTTTAGCTTCTAGGATTCTCAAAGTTTTAGCTTCACTATAGTTTGGTAGAACCTTATATATTGTCTATAAACTCTGATATTTATTTATTTTAAGATCCACTCATTTTATTCTATTTTTTTCAGGTATAAACCTTGATATGGATAGCCAACACGATTGGCTAAATTAGAATAAGCTTACTGTTGTATAAATAGAAAAATGTGTTACGTATGTAGTATGATAATAATGAAAATGATTTATGAGTTTTTTTAAAATTTTTTTTTTTATTTTTAAAGGATACTTTATTGAAGGTAAATGAGAAACATACAACAAGAAAGAGAAAGATCAAGGTTACATAAAAGCTTGTCAATTTAGAATAATGCAGGAGATATCATAATTAGCGAAAAGCTCAAATTTCAGTAGATCAAAGGGAAGCCATGATGACGATATCATCCCAAATTAAAGTTGACTCTAAGTTCTAGTCTTGTTGTTGAAGATCCTTTTGTTTCTCTCAATCTAAAGATTCCATGGAGTAACTAAAAAGATATTGAGCTACAACTAATTCTTCACAAGAAACTCCCACAAGTAAAAATATAAAAAGATGATGTGTGAGATTTGACCAAACTATAACTAAATTTTAAAAGATAAAATTGAAATGAAACTTAAATCATAAAGACGAAATTGAGACATATTAGACTTAATTGAAAATTATTTCAAATCATAACGACGAATTATAACTCCATGTTTTTCCTCTGAGAATCCTCCATTGCCTTCCATATTTTTCTTGTCTGGTGAGTGCCACCTAAACATTCATTTCTGTCAATTCTGTGCATTATTTTTATTTCATAATACCTAATTCATTGTATTTGAATTTCAGATTCATCCCATCCTTGTGTGCACTTCAAGGACCAAACGACTCCTCCCAACACATTCCGATCAACCTAAGGTACACCATCCATCTTTAAGGGTAGCATTCTTTAGCGTCGTGGTTATGTTCTTTATTTTCTTTCTATCTAACTACGTATTTGTAATATGTGCATGCCCAAACTAATACTATCCAACAAATTAGTTTGAGGTTTGGAATGCCTACTTTTTACCTTAATGTACACCCTTTTTTTGTATGACGCAGCCTTAACTTCATAGTTTATGTTTATACACATTTTTTTCTTTATAATCTTGGTCATTAGTTATGTGTAACTTTGTTTGAAATTTTTTAGTTATTGTTTCAAGTATTTTCATTCGTTCAAACTTTGATAATTTTGCCTGTTATAATTTATGTGTGTTTGTTATTATTGTCTTTTGTCGAACTTTGTATACATTGGGCACAAACGTTGAAATCTTTATATATAATTTTAATATATATTCTCGTGGCATTACGGAATTTCAAATGCTAAGTTCGTAGTTTTAAAAAAAATATAGTGAATAGTTTTTTTTGATAAAAAGTTCCATTCAGTAGTTTTTTTTAATAATCCGTCCTAATATAGAATCGAGTTTGTAATTGGAGAATTAAAATCGGGATTGTCTTAATAACCTAATTCATAATTGGAAGAAAAAAAAATAGCGCACTTGTTCATTTATTAAATGAATTGAATCTTCAAAGAATTTGAATTTCTTTAAAAGTTTGGAAAGCAAATTTTCTTAATTGTAAACATCATTACATTTGAGAAGAAATTTGAATTTGCGGAATAAGTTAAAGATTGGATTTGTAATTTTTTTAACAATTATAATGTGCTTATAAATAAGTATTGAATTTTTCATTTTGAATTATGTTGTAAACAACATAATTTGGAATTATTGCTTTTTATAAAGTTTTTTTAATAATTTTTAATATTTAATGTGTATTTTTTGAAGAAAATAAGGTACATCGCATATATCATAAATTGAAAGTAAATAGGATGAGAATAATTTTTTTTCTACAAAAGATCAAGAAAGTATGGTGGCTACTTTCCTTTGAAGTTCATTTTTTTTTCTTTATTCTAAAAGGAAAGTATGTTAGCTAAAATTTCAAATCCTAGGAAAATCTCAATTTGGGTTCATTGATAATGTTTCCTATCCAACCATTTAATATATAATAAACCCAAATTAACAATTTGATTTCAATATAGCCCACAAAACTCAAAACCCCTAAACCTTAAACCATAAACCCTATAACTCTATAAAACCCTAAACCCCCAAAACCCCCAAAATCCTTAATCCCTAAAACCCCCAAACCTTAACCCCCCTAAACCCTAAACCTTAAACACCTAAAGCCATATAATTCTAAAACCACCAAACCTTAAACCCCAAAAACCCTAAACTCTAAACCCCTAAAACCATATAACTCTAAAACCCTAAACCCACAAAATTCCATTACCCCCAAACCCTAAAACTCCAAAACCTTAATACCCTCAACCTTAAACTTCTGAAACTATATAACTCTAAACCCTAAACCCTATAACTCTAAGAACCCCAAAACCCTAAACCCCTAAAACCATATAACCCTAAAATCATAAACCCTAAAACCATATAACCCCCAAAACCCTAAACCTCAAAACCCTAAACCCCTAAAACCATATAACCCTCAAACCCTATAACCATAAACCCCTAAAATCATAAAACCCTAAACCCCAAAACTCCATAACTCTAAACCCCTAAACCCATATAACCCTAAAATCATAAACTCTAAAATCATATAACCCCAAAACTCTAAACCCCATAACTATAAACCCCTAAAACCATATAACCCTAAAACCATAAACCCTAAACCCTTAGCTCGTCACGGTTAATTGCGTACACTTTGAATATAAGATTATGGGTAGAATGAAGTTCTATGTGATCTTTGTTGGCCATAACCCTAGTATGTACATGACCTGGCATGAATGCCATGGACAAGTCCATGAATATAGGGGAGCAATTCATCAGTCTTATGCAACTTTTGTGGAAGCAGAGGCTGCATATACCCAGTTTGTAACCAATGATCAACCAGTTGCAATGGTGCCTAGTGGAGTTCCATGGAGCACTTCTACTATGAACAATGTTGATGTAGGATAGTGTAATAGTACTATGCTAATTTTATTGGGGTTCTTTGTTGGAATGATCATTATGTATGTATGGATTAGCTTATTCGGACATCAGTGATACGTTTGATGTACACTACAATGGATGTATCCATAAATAAGAAATGACATATTTATATTTCAGGAACAACTCTCATCCCCACTTGTTCTTCCTCTAAGATGGAAACAGTTAAGAACTGTTTATTATCCTCGCCATTATAACCACCTCCCAAAGACAGTTGTTGATGAGTCTATCCTTCCTTTTGAATGATTATCAGATGATAGATTACCAATCATCGTACGATAGATATCGCATTAGGCAATTGAATTTCTTTCACCTCATTTATAAGAATGACTTGTGTTATCGTGAAAGCACGAGGATGGATAGAATGACATTCACAATCCTATGTAGTATGCTTAGAACAATCGGTGGTTTTGCAAGCGACCCAATGTATTCATATCGAGGAAATGGTTGCCATGTTCCTGCATATACGAGCGCACGATGTTAAGAATAGAGTAATTCATAGGTAATTTGCGAGGTCTGGGGAGACGGTGTCCATACACTTCAACGTCGTTCTCACAGCGGTCTTGCAACTTCACGAGGTGTTGCTAAAAACCCACCCCAAAGCCAATCCCCAACGCATGCACTGATGAGCAGTGGAAATGGTTTGAGGTATATAATGCATTTCTATACATTAATTGAAATAAATTACATGTTCATTAACGTCACTACCATGTATTTAATGCACACAAAATTTCCTGGGTGCGTTAGATGACACTTACATCAAAATGAATGTCAGTGCCGCTGATCGACCTTGATATAGGACGAGGAAAGGTGAAGTCGCGGCAAACGTACTTGGAGTTGTTTAGCCAAACGGAGAGTTCATATTCGTCATGTTAGGCTAGGAAGGGTCCGCAACCGATTCTAGGGTTCTTAGGGACGCACTCTCTCGACCTAATGGTTTGAAGGTTCCTAGGGGTATACCCTAAATATTATCATCTTTAATATTCATAGGTTAAAAGAAGCAGTAAGCTTATGAGTTAAACCATTGTTACCTTCTACAGGATACTGCTACCTGTGTGATGTTGGATACCCTAATGCAGAAGGATTCCTTACATTATATAGAGGAGAACGGTACCATATTTCAAAATGGTGTGGAACAGGGAATGCACCAACTACTCCCATGAAATTTTTCAACATGAAACATTATTCTTCGAGCGTCATCGAAAGAGCTTTTGGTGTGTTGAATGGGAAGTGGGCCATTCTTCGAGGAAAGTCATTTTACCCAATTCAAGTACAATGTCGGACAATAACAGCATGTTCCTCATTCACAACCTCATCACTCGGGAGATGGGGCCAGCTGCAATGTTGGATGAGGTCGAGGAAGTCGACTTTGCAACCAGTGGTCTTAGAGTGGACAATATACAATTCATTGAAAGCTTCGAAAAATGGACCGCATTCAGGGATGACTTGGCTGAGCGAATGTTTAATGCTTGGGAACAATCGTGATGAATTTTCTACTTCTGCAATTCTTTTGTCTTCAATCGAACACAAACTTAGATGTAATTTATGTTTTTTGAGGTGTTTTATGATGTGGTAATGGACAACTTTCTCATTTTTTCCTATTTGTATATCTTACTTATGTGGTAATATAATTATTTTCTTTGTACCATTCATATTTCCAAACAGAAACTTATTTACTATATTCAATGTAACATTACTTGGGTATATGTACGCATGCAGCAACATGACAGATACATCAAAAGCTCTGAAACACACCTGGACAAAGGTGGAGGATTCAAAGTTGGTGGAGTCATTGGTAGCGTTGGTAGAGGTGGTTGGCGATAGGACAACGAGACCCTCAGACCCAAGCATTTACAACATCTCCACCGAATGCTAGCGGATAAATGACCAAATTCTTCATTAAGCCAAAATACGATAGAATGCAAGATCAGATCTCTGAAAAAGCAGTATGGGGCAATCGGGAAGATGCTGAGTAGTGCCTGCAGAGGATTTGGCTGGAACGAAGAGTTGAAATGTGTTGATGTGGAGAAAGAGATTTTTGATGCTTGGGTTAAGGTAAGATCGTACTATTATAGCGTATTCTCCTCATTATTTTAAGCATATTAATATATTATCTGTTGACAAGCAGGGCCATCATGCTGCCAAGGGGCTGCGAAACAAGTCATTCCCTCACTATGATGAGTTGGCAATCGTGTTTGGCAAGGATCGAGCCATGGGGTTAGCCACAGAGACACTGATCGGTTGTAACACGCAAGCGCACGCGATCGAAGTAATATAAAATGGTATGTGAGTACCAAGTATCGAATCCCACAGGGAACGGTGTAACAAAAATTATTGTAAAGCAAAGTGTAAGGAAAATTGCAACTAGAAAACTAAAAATGCAAAAATAATGTTGGGATGGTGTGTTGGAAAAAGAAAAATTGCAGAATCTAAAAATGACAATAATTGAAATAACAAAAATTGTAGAATTGAATTGCAGAATCTAATTGTAGAATTGAGGAATGGCAATATTGGATAGTAACTAAAATTTCAAAAGGAATTTAGATAAAGATGGGGCTCAAGAATGTCATTGCTCTAAGTTGTAATTACAAGCCAAAATTACAATTCCAACCTACTCCACACTCAATTGTAAACCAAAATTGCTTCTCCTATTTACCTTGAATTTAGGTTTTTAGGAGGCTAAGTGAGAGGCCTATATGTCTATAGTCCCTCTATCTTAGATAATTCGGCTCACAATTTTATGGGTTTTGGAGTCCTTAATCTCTATGTCTAGGGTAAGGATTGGCTTATGTCTAAGCTCTTTTCTCCATTACTTGTGCGAAATCCGCTTATCACTAACCCCGTCGGTATTAGATCTAAGCTTGAGTTGATACCCTAGTTGATCGATCTAGGATCTCAACAAAAATTTGTTCAACACAAGCAAACAATTGAGATGTAGGCTTGGTTTTTATTGAAATTTAGGCTACAATTACTTCTTAGGGAATTCACATTCTTAAACCCCCTAAGAAGTTTTAGCTCAAATTAAATACAAAAATCTTACAACTAAATTTTGAAGAAATTTTCATATTGGAAAATTGAGTAAATTACCAATTAACACAAAATTTTATTCTAATTAGTAATGCTTGATAGACCAACTATGGTATTAAACATTAACGCAAATCTGGGCAATTAATCTCACAAGCTTCTAAATTCTCAAATTAGAAATTAAACACCAAGAATCAAGGGCTTCAATAGAAAATTTCCATCTTCTTTCTTTTATCCTTGAATCTGGTGGATTTATAAAAATTTAAACAAATACAAAAACTTGAATAAAATTAGAAGACAGACTCAACTAATAATAGAATTATAAAGATTGGATGAAGAGAAAATTATGAAAACCCGCAAAGCAGAGGTTGAACTAAAACAGAGACTTAATGCCAAGTAGAAATCGAATGAAGAACAAGGTCTGTACTGCCAACAACGTCTTGATAATACAAGAAGAAATCGAAGAAAAATAAAGACAGAAACTTGAAGTTCTTGGCAAAAAAAAACAAAAAAACAAAATGCAGAAAACATAGGAGAAAACGAAAATGAAACCCACGAAAATTGACTCCAAAATTGCCTCCCAATCCGAATTCTTAGCTCCTCCTTTTCTTCCCCATTTATAGGCCTCATTAGGGTTGAAGATTGCCCAAAAATCGTGCTCCAATTCCACCAAATCAGGCGGTAATTTGGTTTTCCATAACTGGGTTTCGTGCAGAAAATTTTCATTTTTCCTTGAATTTTCTGTTGTCCATAATTGCAGAATCCGATTTTGCAATTTGATTTTGCAATTTTTACATTCCCTGCTGAAACAATTGCAGAATCACGAATTTGCAATTTTATTTTGCAATTTCCACAATTTCTGCAAACAATATCAATTTTCTTATAATTCTATTCCAAATGCCATAACATTCATTTCTTCCTTAAATTCAAGAAATCTTCCACTATTTTCAAATGATCTTAAGTCAAAACAAGAATATTTTAAGCAATTGGGAGTTAAATAAGCCTTAATACTAAGGCTTATCAGACACCCATGGAAATGGCCTCCAATAATGCTGAACAGATGGATGAGGAGATTCGATTGGGATCACAAGACTTTTTTTGCCCAGAGCAACAACATGTAGAGAACCCAGGCACCGGGGATGTAGGGGATGAAGAGTTGTCAGAAACCCCTATTAGTAGGCGTACTCCATATGGCATGTCTACTAGAGGGAGCGAAAGCAAATGGAAGAGATCGTCCTTCCAATCTGAAGTCTTGGACGTCATGCAGACTACCATGGACATACACACATCTCACATGTGTACACTTCTATCTTGGTTGAAGGAAAATGTGAATTGGAATCTGCACGATGAAAGGAGGTAGTCGACCAGTTGTATGCAATAGAATGGTTGACAGAGGATGATCAGAGCATCCTTATAGACCTACTCGCCGCCGACATCTAGAAGACGGGCTGCTTTTTACATGTCCCACCCCAATCAAGAAAAATGTACTGCTTGCGTCTCTTAGGTAGGACCATCTGACTCTCTGCTCCAACCATCTTTCACTGGACTTAGGAATTCGGCCCATTGTCAGCCATACCTTGATATTTTGTGAACTTTTTTTTTTTTGTGCATCATGCAAATAGGCAATTGATGGCCTACATGTTCCATTTATAGTATTTTTGTGAATATTCCACGTATACATGAAAGTAATGTTGACTTCTATACATTATTAATCAACTGTCATATTGCCTGTCAATAAATTAAAAGAAGTTCAATGTGTAATGAGACATTTGATTTCTATTAATTGCATATAATGTGGAAGAAGTCAATTTGTAAAAAGGAAAGATAAGGAATGAAGTTTTTTTTTTTAAATGGTCAAATTGGAACACTACTTTTGTGAAAATTCCACTCATAGATTCAACTAATGTTAAAATATATTGTCATTTTGAAGTTGACATCTGAATTCAGTGTTGGACAGTTGAGAAAATACATTCTAGATAAATGATTGGAAACAATCAGCTAAAAATCAGTCTACTTCGAGTTACAAAAAACTGCACTAGATACCTCTGCCAACTCAACTCAATTCAACTCTGCACCCCAAACACAGACTTCCTGAACTCAACTCAACCAACTCTGCACCCCTAACAGACTTCCTGAACTCACTGACAAACCAACTCTGCCCAACTCAACTCAACTCTGCGCCAAACGCCCCCTTAAATTGCAATTGCAATCCTTACTTACACAAACAATTATAAACCGAATTGTAACTCCTATCCGACCTTGATTTCAATATCTTTAGAAGGCTAAGTGATTGGACCTATATGTTTATGATCAATCGTACTTAGATAAATTTAGAACACAATTCTAGTGGTTTTGGAGTCTAGTCATATGTCTAGGGTCAAGAATGACTTATGTCTAAGCTCTTTTCTCCATTGTTTGTGTGAAATCTACTATCCTTTAACCCTTTCGGTATTAGTTTTGAGCCCTAATATGCAACGCTAGTTGATCACTCTAGAGTTACAATTTCCATCAACTCAACACAAGCAAACAATTAATGTGTAAGCTTGATTATCTTTGTAATTTAAGCTCAATTCACTCATTAGGGTATTCACATCCTTGAACCCCTACGAAGGACTTAGCTCATATTAAAAATAAAAGAAATTAAATGAGAGTAAAACTTAACACCCATGATGGTAAAAAGAAAACTCAAAAGCAGTAGAGTAGAAATCAAATGGAACTGAAATTTAAGAATTTAGTTCAATCTTCCAACAAGAGAATTACACCAAGACAACACTAAAAACAAGTTTAAAATAGAAATAAAACTAAAACTACTGGAAATTAAAGATAAGAACTTTTTGTCAATAAATTTCTTAATGAAATTCGAAACTAACTTAACCAATAACAAAGCATTGGTACTGATTACAACCATTCAAACAAAAATTAAAAGCAGAATTAAAATTGAATTCAAGAACAAGGATAGCTAGAACTTATACATCAAACACAAACTACTCCCCTTTCCTTTATTCCTCCTCAATTGATTTAAATCCCACCTTGTTCAAGGAGACTTTAATCTTCACAATCAAGAATTTTCATTTAGATTGGATTAAGGAGTAAGGTCAAAAGGTGCTGGAAAAAAGGCGAAGAAAGATGCTGGAAAAAGAGAAGAAACAAAGAGCAAAAAGACTGAAGAAAAAATACAATAGAAAAACAATAGAAAATTATGAAATTTTTGTGGCCGAACGTCCATCCGAATTCGCCCTTTTTGTTGTGTTTCTTTTCCTTTTTATAGACCATGGTGGCTAGGGTTTATTTCTCCTCCTATTGGTCAAAGAATCTCCATAGATTGTGCTGAAATCAAGGTGAATCCGTGGGCTTCCTTCTTTAAAACATACAGTAGATTTTTTTGGATTCTTTCTATAATTGACAGTCTCACGATTGCCAAGTGCGATTACAACTGCAATTCTTCACAGCATCAATTTCCTGTATCAAAACAAAGTTTTTAGTCATTTTTTCCTTCTTTCCACCTATTTTCTTCATTTGGTTCATCCCTAGCATGCTTACTAACTTTCACTACATATTGTTAAGATTTCCTAAGCTCATACACATAATTTCATGAAATTTTAAGCATAACATGAGTCTAACGGGGATAAATAATCCTCAAGAATGAGAATTATCAGGGAGACATACTTTTACGTAGTATGAAAAGCACACAACGAAATGAAAGTATGAATAGTTTATTGACAAAATATTTAAAGCTAAGTCATGACGTTTTGAGTTTCCTTGAACATTACTTAAGAGTTTTAGCAGATCGAAGGTATGAGGAATCAATTGCAAATTTCAAGATGAATCAAACAACACCAGTCTTGCTAACAAGTATAGAGATGTTACAACTATAGTAGAAATACATACACCATAGATGTTTAAATTGTTTCCAAAAGAGTATATACATATTCTTAAGTGTAATATCTATAAGAGTGGTAAGTTGGATGCTACATCATAGTATAAAGTATCATTTTCTGGAAGCTCTCATCATTGGTTGGTTAAATATGAGGCTTCAACACAAACAATCACTTGTAGCTGCATGAAATTCACTTTTATTGGTATTATGTGTACCCACATGCTTAAAGTGCTTGATAAAAAGAATGTGGATAGAATTCCTACTTCATAAATTTTGAAAAGGTGGACAAAAGATGTGAGAGCTTCAAGTGGGTTCGATAATCAAATACATAACGCTAGTGGAAATTTTAAAGAGTGAATTGGAAAGCGTTATAACCACTTATGCCGTAATGTTTGCCAAATTACTTCAGTACTAGTAGCAAAACTTAAAAAATTGTTTGAGCAGCATATCACAAAAATTTATTCAATTGCTCAAAGATTTGGGGAAGATGAAGAAAAACATTTTTGTGGAAAAGAATAATGCAAGCAATGTAGAAGATTCAAGTTTGACTAGAGATAATTTGGTGATGGGAAAAATGACTCAATATATGAGTAATAGTGGTCTAGTTGAAATAGAGATGTCCATTTTTTCTACTGGGAACCGCACCTAATTGGATGGGGAATGAGGGAGGGAGTAGGAGAAAAATTATACACGAACTATAATTGGCCATCTTCGTTCGTCATTCCCCATCCTGTTTATATTTTTTATTATCTTATTTTATTTTTTAATATATATATAGTTAATTATTTTTAACGATTTAGATAATTAGATACGTTTGAATTATATGGTTAAACTTTTGAATTATATGTATGGATAATTAGATAATTTGATATGAAATATTATTTTGTTTCTATTAGAAGGTTTAAGAATTTTATCTTTGAATGAAGATTTTTCCATAGGAAATTAACCATTTAAATGAAGATTTCTCGAATAATTAACTATCTAATTGAAAATTCATGGATATTTCCCATGAAAAGTTAACTATGATCTAGATGAAAATTTATCAAAAGAATTATTTAATTCACTTGAGATTAAAAAAAATAGAAAAATAAAATGAGGAATAATTCCCCGAGGGGAACCCGATCTCTGTGGAGAATCTCCACCCTGGTCCCTTCAAAATTTAGTGAGAAATTTTACGGGGATGAGGATTTAAATAGGAGGCAGGGACGGGGAGGCCATCCTCGTCCCCATGCCCGCCCTGTGGACATCCCTAATAGAAGTACATGGAGTTCAGAGAAAGCCCATAATTGGTTGTCTTTGTAATCTATTGAAATATCCACTCGAAAAAAGGAGATACAAACAAAATGTGAAGTCGAACAAAACTTCTTCGTCAAATCACATAACACTTACATAGGCACCACATCAAACTATATATAATATCTGTAAATATGAATTTTAAAGTAAATATATTTAGTTATTCTAATAATTATTTTTTCAATAAGGAAAATACTCTTGAGCGATAGTCAAAATTTTATTACATCTTTTGAGGCAAGAAAAGAAAAATATAATACAATATTCTGTTTTCAATATTTTCTACTAAATGTTTTTTTAATGCAATAGGGACCCAATTTCAATAGAGAAAATTTGTTGTTGATTTTAAACCAACAAACAACAATATCTATGGATAAAAATGTTGCTACATATGTTAATTGGCAAACCAATATGTCATTCACTCAATTACTTGAGGTAAATTTTATATTCTTAATATTTTAGTGAATATTTATCAATTATATACATTCATAAAACTTTAGCATTTGGTAACAAAAATCAATTATATATATTCATAAAACTTTAGCATTTGGTAACAAAAATCCAACCAATTAATAAAGAGATTAATAACTTAGAGCATTAGTTTGTTTTGTTTAAGTTTATTTTGAAATATTTTAACTTATAATTATCTTGAAGTACAAGAAACATTTTGTTGAATGTTATATAAAGTTATAAACATTGTTGGATGTTTATTTATAATTTAGTTGTGATTTATTTTTTTGTTTACCAAAAAAATTAAACTCACATTTTCCACATTAGCCGCATTTTCTTTAAGTCATAAAAGGTTTCTCTCATATTGTTATTTTAAACCATAAATTTTAAATTGATTAGTTGAAAATAAATGGTATTGTGTATATGAGAATAGAAATAAAAATAAATATTAAAACTAAAAAATGAAATTGATGTTGTCAAAATTTTTGTAAAGAAACAAGTGAAAAAATGTTATTTATGGTGGTAGAATGAATGATTTTGAAATATAAACAGTTTGTGATTGACGAACGTGTTTCGACTCTAAAAATGACTGCAGTCTAGCTAGCAGTCAAATTCTGCATTAAAATAAGTATTGTTTAGTGAATAAAATACCACTTATTATCCATCCTCACCACAATTGTTGAACTGACCAGAAAAAATAAAAAAAAAATCGAAAATATAAACAAAATTAAAGAAACATCAAAATATTGAAGAAAAAGGAAAATGATATCCTCCCGCCAAAGGATGGAGTGCGAAATGGGACACTGTTTATCTTCAATTAACGACATTCCTGCATTTTATTCAGTTTCTGATGAAATGGTGGTTGATGTTTTACAAGAATCCGTGGTTTTTCACTGTTTGTTTCATAGATTTGACTTCAATCATGCTGAAGAGTTGGACGAATATTTCGACTGGAAGCTGAAAGAATTGATATGTTCTCCCATCAGGCTTGTTGTTCCTGGAGTCTCCATCTTGTGCCTGAGTAAATTTTTGTGATTATTTATTTTGTCTGAAGTAGCCATGAAAGATTCTTGGACAGGAGTAGTCTAATGGGTCTAATTCATCTCGATAACCATCGGTTTTATGGTCACGTAGAAAATAGTTGATGGATCCTTCAGTTTCATGAATTTATTTTAAAGCCAAATGTTGAATCAACGTGAAATTGATATAAGCTATTGAAGTGAACTGTTTGATTGGATAGATATACGAATTGCATAGTGACGTCATGAATTATTCTGTTACAGCGCTTGGTACCTTGAAATTATGATTTCCAGCTTTGCTTTCCATTTGTTTTGTCTTTATACTTACACGGAGGTGCTGCTCGTATTTCAACGAATTGTCTTTGATTTGATGTGAATGAAATGGACCCAATGTGTGGTAGAGCTTGTGGTAGATTTTTATTAGGCAAAGTCGTTCCCAGGTCATGAATTCGGTTGATGTGGATTCTCAATCTATGAAGCTGCTGGATGTGTTGATGAAGATCTTCCCCAATGAATCCTTCGTCAGAAGAGAAATTCAGGTTTGTCGCACTTTTATCAGTGAACAGTCATCTAGTGTTTATTGGATTTGGATCTTTGCTCTGTCCATCGTTTTCCTTTTAAAATTGGGGTTTAGAAGATCTAGCGTCCAACCCTCTTCCAATTTCTAACTGTTGTGCAAAGATGTGCATGTTATTCTCTAAAGTCCAAACCAGCACGAATTGTAGATTTCTTTCATGATTTTCTCTAAGTTGCAGAGTTATTGTGCTGATCTTAATCTTGTTATTGTGAATTATATACTTGTGAACTGATAATACTGAACCTGTGAAATAGTTGAGTACAAGTTTGATTACACTGTGATGTCCCTCCCTAGTAACGTCTATGTTTGCATACGCTTACTACATGGATTTGATTGCATAGCTTTGGTATATGGAATGGAACTTAGCTTTAGGGCTCCTTGGTTGAAGAATGTTACTTCCATCACTTGTTTTCCTCCATTATTTGTATCATAGTTTATGGTGCACAGGGTTATGATATTTCTTGGAAAGTTCTAATTACGCAACTCTGAACTTATATTGCCACTTGACTTTTTTTATTTCAATATTGCATTCTTATCTTTATACTGGAATGCTTGTTACTATTTAGCTGCACGAAATTCCTAGTTGGTGAATTGCCATAGGTGATGCTACTTAATTAGAGCATTGTAGAACTCATAAGCTTATGAAATCGATCTCTCAGATGAAACTTACCAGATCTATACTTGATGACTAACTACTTGCGATATTTCTGTCCTATCCAATAAATTTCTTAATTCTAATGGTTGTAGCCTCAAGTAATAGATTTGTTGAGTTAGTCAAAGTGTGCATCAATTAAATAATGAAAAACATAAATTTTATTAAAACGTTGTAGAAATGATTCTATTTTTCTGGAAAGTTGAATTATAGTGGAAGGAAAAAAAAAAAAGAAGTGTATTTGAACTGTTTAATATTAAGGAATCGGATGAATTTGTCTCAAATTTCTTTGATTGAGTTTCCTAACTACGGTTGTTTTTTAGCTGTTAGTAATTTCTAGTTCGAGTGATATAATTGTTAAATTAGTCCTTTAGTTTTCAAGGATTTTATTTTATTTTGTTGGACTTTTGAGTGGAAAATTGAGTTTTGTGTTTGTTGACTTCGCCAAAGGTAAAGACGCTCTGTATTTTTTATTTTTGTTTTGGGTATCTGAAAATGCAAGAAGATATATTATTGAGTGACCAGTTCATCAGTTTTATTGGTTTAGACATTACATTTGCTTCTAATTTTATTGATGGATGCTACCACGTGTTAAGGTGTTTATGTTTTATAGGTTCAATTAGGTTGAAAGACTTTTTGGATCCAACCTAATAGTTTGGGTTACAAACTTGTCTAATCCAAATGGTCTTAGTTAGGTGATGAACTCGATTCAATCTAACATGAATTATTTGACTTGAGTTGATTCAAGTGTTCGAATTGTTTATTACTAATATGTAAACAAAATGGTGAAAACTTTAGTAACTTAGCTCTCGTTTGATAATCATACTTGTTTTCTCATCATTTATCTACATTGAATTTCATTTTTCTTAAGAAAACATTTAAATTCTTAGTCAAATTCCAAATTCCAAAAATAAATTTTTGATAACTACTTTTTTTAGTTTTCAAAATTTGGCTTGATTTCTAAACATATGTAAAAAGTAGATAACAAAACAATGAAACTTATAGGTGAAAGTAGTATTTATAGACTTAATTTTCAATATCAAATGGAGCCTTAAGTATCTATTTAACTTAAATTTTGAATTAAGATTGCAGACAAATGTAAAAATATATATCATAAAAACTTAATACTCCATGAATTACAAGAACAATTGTAAAAAGAAAAAGTTGTTGAAGATTAAAATATCTCATAGGAATTACTGGATGAATTGAAATTAAGATAGATGCATATGCGTGTAATTTTATCGAATGTCCCCGAAGGGACGATGTGTGTAATTTTATCATAAGTAACAAAGCCTTCGAATTAATAATTTTGACTTGGCTTTGTTGAACTCAAACTAATTGTAAGAAAACTCATAAAACAACAAACTCATGTAGATTAGGTTTGTCGAATTTTCTGAACCTGGGTTGCTGTAAGATGGTTGTTGGAACATTTTACGAAAATTTGATGTTGAATCTGAGTTATTTTGAGATACAATCATACAACTAAAATACTTAGGTTCATTTGCCTGAAATTTGATAGTTTAATCACTGTGGTGAATTAGATGAAGTTAAGCAAGTTGATTGGCCATATGATTATGAAAATATTTAATTGGGAAAGGTTGGGAAGTGGTTTACTTTATCATTAAAGATGGATGATTTAATGATAAAGTGAACACCTTGAAAGCTGGATGTCTATTGTACTTTGCATAAGTGAATTGATCAAAGAAATCCACCGACTGGGTAGTACTGAAATGCGTGGGTTTAGATTGTGCAACAGGGAATCCCTCAAACAGTGAACTACTTTGTTTCCTTGTGTTTCAACATGGCTTCAGTTTGAATAAGATACATTTAAATTTTGATTAGTTGTGAAAATTAATGTATGGATAATTAACCTGTAGTTTTTTTTTCTTAGAAAGGCATCTGGTTCCAATGATTAAACAAAATTGGAAAGCATTTTGAAATTCTTATTGATCCAAAAAAATCCTCATAAATTTTGACTTAAAACTTATGACTGTGTTTACTGTGACATGGGGTGTTTGTAGCTTGGCTTGGGTTGGATTTAGAGACCTTGTGAGTTCAACTCAAATGACCTCTAGTTAAGTGATAGACATGAGCTTAATTGACCCTGTCAGCCCAATCATGTACTATTTGGTTAGTTTAATTTTGATTGTTTAGATTATTTAGTTTAAAATGTTGTAAGGAAAAAAAAAAGATAATATCTTCTGAAAGAACTAGCATATCTTCGTAGGTTGAATTAAAAACAGTAGTTCATTATCATATTTTATTTATGAAAAACAATGCTCAAAAGATTTGGACAAATTAGTTCTTAGCAATTATTGGAGAAGGGAAAGAAATATCTAAAGAGTTGGTTGAATGAGATGATTTAAGGGAGACATATAAATAAGTACACTACAAGTAAAAGAGATGTTATTTATTAGAATTCTGGTTGGTTTTCTTCTACCTTAATTAATTTTAGAAGAATCCACGAACCAATCTATCTCCAAAGGGGTTCAATTTATTTGAATCAAAACAAATTTTACCCAACTCAATTCAAATGCTTTGGATAGAGTTGATTCAGGTTTTTTGGGTCATTGAGTTTTTTAAACAGTCGATATTGTGATAATCTAGATTTGTTGTGTCTGAGCTTTTTTCAATAGTTATGAATGAAGCAGCAGGGCTGTCATTGATAAATTAGTCCTTTGACTGTATGGAACTATATCTTCTTCCCATAGCTGCCTTCTGGCACTTTGAATAATTGATTGAATTGAGGATTAGCAGAAAGTTCTCATACTGTTTGCTTTAGTTTTCCTTCAATTGGAAGTACACCTCAGGACTGGAATAGATAAGATTTCCATCCTATCAAATCCATTATCTTCCTTTACAGGATTTAAGTTGGTTGGTTGAAGAATTCTCAATAAATTTTCCACTGCTTGGATTTTGCTTAAACTGATTGAAAAAACTTTTTCAATGGACCTTGTCATCAGGTTGTACCTACCTTTATCTACAGTCTTCTTTGGACATCTTGGGTCAGCAAGTACTGAGAAATTTATGGTCATTCATAGCACCTATTGTACATGAGAGTGAAAAATTTTAAGGTATTTGTTTTTGAGTTTCTTCCTTGTTCATGAGTTTGATAGATAGATATTACTGCTTGCCAATTCGTGAGATTTCTTTTTTCTTGTGGAGATAGATATTAATGACGTAACAATTCCAGGATAAAGTTTTTAACTTATCTTTGGTGACTGGAGTTTTCAACCCAATGTCATTCATTGAAGTAGGTAATTAAGTTCATATCCATGTAATGACAATTCAGATCTATGATATTCTTAATGAGTATCTGATTTACAATTCATACTCCAATGTTTTCTTTCTTTACAACTATTGAACCAATCTTTGGAGACAGTAACAAATCAGCACCATAGTGAAGACTTTGTCTAGATTCACATTTGATTATTCTTAAAATAAAATGGTCCTGACTGATTAATGAATTAATTCATTTTGCCTTTCAGCTGCTGTTGTAGTGTTTCACTCAAGGGAGGCAGTCTCCTTGGCACATCATGATGCCTCTTCATCTTTTTAGGTAATTTAATTTATCAGCTTTATTTCTTTAGGTTTCTCATTTACACATGGCAAAAATGATTTTTGTGGAGACTCTAGGGATTAGGTATTGGCCAAAAACATAATCATTTGAAAACATATAACTTTTACTGGTTGTCACATTCCCCGAAATTTTCACTCTCTTCCTTTCTCACTTGGGAAGCATTTGGTATACAATGTATGAGTCCACAAATTAAACATAAACATCTCATTCTCAACCATGTGTCTTTTACAAACATTTATGGGAGAAGCACTCTTCAAAAAGCACTTTTAAGTGCGTCTAAGTATTTAAAAACATTTCAAATCTAACCACAATAAGAGTCATGTAAATAATATAAGACTTAGAGGGAATTGGTTCAAGCCATGATGGTCACCTACCTATAATTTAATACCCTACTAGTTACTTTGACAACCAAATGTAGTAGAGTCAGACGATTGTTCCGTGAGATTAGTTGAGATGTATGCAAATTGACTTTGACACTCATGAATATTAGAAAAAAAATTCAAATATAACCCAACACCAAAAAAAAAAATAATAATAACAAGATAAAAACACTTTTCACCCCTTCAAAAATCATACCAAATTCACCTGTAGATTCCCATTTCAATGCAAATTATATAAACATTTTTCTCATTTGTACACACCAAACACTAAATCCTTTATGTCCAAACATTTGAAACTCATTCCAGTATGCACTAGACGCCGGGCAACTCATTCCCAACATTATTATTCTCAAACTTTTTGTTTTCTAAGTTTTCTCGATCCCAGCAATAAATTATAAACCAATATAGGACGTATCAAGATTACATGGGGTTTCATCTCAAAACCAATTGGCAATAAGAGGAATAGCTCATGTATCTTATAAATTGTAAAGTCTCTCTACATTTTTCCAATGTGAGATCCTCAACATCCCCCTCAAGATGGTGTCTTTTTGGGTTCACCATTCTTGGATCGGATCCCAATTTTAATTTTTGGACTGAATATCAGTTTGGGTTTAATGGGCTCTGATACCATATCAAGATTACATGGGGTTCCATCTCAAAACCAATTGGCAATGAAAGGAGTAGCCCATGTATCTTATAAATTGTGAAGTTTCTCTACATTTTTCCAATGTGGGATCCTCAACAGGACGGATCCAAATTCATATTATTATTTTTGAAATGATGATAGATGGGGCAGCAATATCAATCAAAATGAGTTGACCAGAATACAAAGTGAAATTTGAAATTGGAGGAAGAAGGGGAGGCCAAGCCTGTTTGTATTCTATTTCTACCTAATGCGCGCGCACACACACACCGACCCCTCTTGAAAATTAGAACACTGGTAAAAAAACAAAGCAAAAAAGCAGTTGTTTGTGAATATTTTTTTTTTCCATAAAAAAATATCTGTTAAGAGGAAGAAGACAGAAGTGGTAGTGGCAGGAAATGTGGAGCATACCTGTCTTCATCTCTTAAAGTAGGAAAACTCCAAAACACCAACAAATACGAGATGAAGGCAGAAAAAAAATTTAAAAAGATATAATAAAAATAAACCCACATTGCACATGCACCCACCTTTTTCTTTATTGTTGTTATTGTTGTTGTTTTTATTATTTTATTTTTTTTATCACCACCTCCACTACCAATCATCATTGCACGGAATTAAAATATTAAAAAAAAAAAAAAAAAAAACAAAACATTATGCAGTAGCACCTCTTTTCTTTTTCTTTTCTTTTGCTTGCTTTGCATTGTTTGCTCAATTAGTGGTAGCCAAATTCCTTCAGCTGTGATTCCTTTCCCCTATACCTCTTGCCGGCTCGCCCACTCCTCTACTTTCTATGCCTCCCCCATAGGCCCTTTTTAGGGAAGCAAAATTTTAGCAAGATTTAGGTTTGGAAATGACTCTAGATTTCATTTAAATTGTGTGCGTACAATTTATCTTTGATTGAATTATTGATTTAGATTCTGATATTTGATTGATTGGGTTTATTTTTAGTTTCTCCACCCTTAAAAGTTTTAGTTTTGTGTTTCAACTTTGGATTGTGAGTTTGTTGTGTGGTGGTACATGTTGTTTAACGGTGACAAGGCTTGACTATTTGACAAATATTGGTTGATTTGGCACATGCAGAGAGAAAGTAGATTGTTGGATAGAGTAAAGTGGCTTAGTTTAACTGATTTGGCATAAGTTGTCACTTTATTTTGTTTAAGTATCTTCTTTTTTTTGTTGTTGCTTATTACGTTATTCTAAATTAATAATTATTTGTTTGATAGACATGTCATGTCGTCATATAGTTAATGAGGTTAAAAGTTAGAAGACTTAACGGACACATTTGAAAGTTTAGAGATTAAATAGATATGGATGTCAAAATTTAGAGAGGTGAGATATATGAATTTTTTTGTTCAACACATTTTGCTTGTTTAAATGGTCTTGAGATAATTGATTATGACACTGTACAATATTTTTGACAATATGGTTGATAAGTACATTAATTTATATATATTTAAATGAAAACCCCACTTTTGATGGCTTTATTGCTGCCTATTGAGATCATTTTCTTCAATGATTAAACCTCCCTATTACATAATGGGGTGAAATTTTGTGATTGAAAACAATTTGTTAGTTGTGGCAGATTATTGAGTGTTACATCAACCAACCTCCCATTTTAATTTAGTTATCTATCTAAACATGCCATAAAATATATGACATTGGGTATGGAATACTCGCTTTTTTTTTCCTTCTTCATATTCTCATTCTTTTGAGCTTATTTATTTATTTATTTTTAAGGAGTAGGCATGACTTTATGATTTTCTATTGTATTTTCTAATTTTGAAAGTTTGTACATGTGAATGATATTCTCTAGGAGTTTGTATTAGGTAGAACAATTCACCAAATGTTTAATATTTGAATTGATCAATAGGTGTCCTACACTAGTCTTGGATAGAAGAGAGCTTAATTTTGATATTTAGTATCATATGCTTTTACATAGGTTTTTGAACTCATAAAACTAGTTTAGTTGGAAGTATCAATATCATTAACACTGTTGCCCACTTACAAGTAACTCAATTGGTTAAAGAATATTTCTTCAATCAAGCGGTCAGAGGTTCAAATCTCACGAACACATATTGTTAAACTAAAAAAAATCATTAATATTTTTATTAAATGATTTTTTAATATTAAAAAGCCTTATATAATAGTTTTAATAGTAAACTTAATAAAGTTCAAAAAAAAAAAAAAATAGTAAACTTAATAGATTGTGTGTATTTTTCGTTCAAAGAAGAGGAGGTGAGGATTTGATCCTTTAATTTTTAAGCGAGATTTATATTTTATAACATCTTCAAAAGTTGAGTTATGTTCTGATTAGCTAATAGATTGTGTTAAAATGACATGAAGTATGAGAAAACTTGTTTGTTAAATTCATATAATCTTTTTTTTTACTACAATTCAAATATATAGTTAAAATACATATTACCTTTTTTAAGATGAAAGATTCAATCTTCAATCTCACTTTTGTTGTACTAAAAAATACTTATATAAATCACATATATATAAAATTTAGAATTCAATGTTAAAGTAGATTATTCAAGATTCTTATTTAAATACAATATAAAAATCAGAATTATAAAATTAAAATAAATATAAATACTTGTGAAAGTTCATAAAGGAAAAGAAAATCAAATGCAAGTATAACCCCCTATTGGGAACCCTTGGATTTGGGATGATTTCAAATCATAAATCATTTCATGTGTTTGGATGCCAAAAAAAAGTGAGAGATTTAAAATCGTTTGTGATTTCAAATTTTGTTTTTTTTAAAAGAAATTTCGTTCTAAATAGGTCGGATTTGGCAGGATTTTAAGTTTCAAAAAATATGTTTCCAATTTTACCCCACACCTAACGATAATTTCTTCACGATAGTTTCTATAGTTTTTCTCTATTCAACCTTATACCTATCGATAGTTTCTTCTATAATCTGACTCAACGTCATTAAAGCAAACTCAAGGTTATGTTTTTATTTTGTTTCTCCATTGTATTGTTATTTTTTAAAAATTGGTAACAATAATTTCAATTTTTTCAATGCAACTTTTCAATTTTTAACAAGTATTTTTTTATAGACAAGCAAACTAGAGGGTTTTTTTTTGTTCATCTTCTGAAACATTTTTTTTATTTATTGATTTGATAAGAATAATATGTTTTTTTTCCTTTTTATATATTAATGCAACCGATTTTTTTTTCCTGTATGAATATTTTTTTTTAGTTTTATGTTTTCATACATTAGGTTGGAGAAGAAATCAACAAAAAAAAATTGCTTCTTTTGATTTTTTTCCCTCATGGCTGAACAAAACAAATCAAATCTCTTTTGATGAATTTTGTTTAGATTTGGCTAAATTCAATCTTTTTTTTTTTCATTGAAATGAAGACATTTACAATTTTTTTTTAAATTTTTAACCATAATGATAACATTTGTAAATTTTAATTTAATAAGTTGATTTGTTTGATTAATGATATATTTTTATGATTATATGTATTTGATATTAAAATATTTTGTTATTAATTAAAATAATCTTCTACAAAATCCGTAAGGGCATAATTGTAAAATGTTATACTTTTTTTTTTCATTTCTCGTGAGCATCCAAACAAAAAATTTTAATTTTGGTGATTTCAAATCAATTTGGTTCCAAATAGAGATGTCCACCGGGGGGGGCGGGGCGCGGCTGGGGAATGGATTCTCCATCCCCGTCCTCGCCCCCCATTTCATTCCCCGTCCCCGCAAAATTCCCCATTTAATTTCGCAAGGATCGGGGCGAGGATTCCTCGCGGGGAATTTGCAGGGATCGGGTTCCCCGCGGGAAATTTTTTCCCTTTTTTATTTTTTTAAATTTATTCTCAACCATAATAGAAATTATTTCTAAATGAATAATTTTCAATATAATTCTATTTAAAGAAAATGTTATAAAATTTTCTAATAAAAATAATATATATATATATATTACTAATCGGGGAGGGGTTGGAGTCGGGAAATATATTCCCTGTCCCCGTCCCCGTTTAGCCAATGGCGAGAAAAATCTCCCTACTCTCTCCCCCATTCTTCGTGTAATCGGGGATTCTCCGCCCCGTTTGGGACGGATCTCTACGGAGCCCGGTCCCGAGGGTTAAATAGACATATCTAATTTCAAATGCAAATATGAATTTGAAATTATTTCCATCTTTTAAAATCTTGAAATTTGAAATCATTTATTATCAAATCTATTGCCAAACAGAACATAAAGGCTTAAATCAATTGTATTTTTTAACAAAAAATGAAAACAATAAAATAAGAGAGATCTGGCAGCAGTGGGTCATAAGGCCACATGCAAGCCCGGGCGTAGTGGCTAAAAAGTTTTTCACCAGAACTAAGTGCCCGGGCACCTCGGTCAGCTCGGGCAACCACAATGGGCCAAACCGCTAAAAGTCAAGTCAAAGTTGTGGGATGGAATGGATGTGAAGTGAAAAAGAAAAAACAGTAAACTAAAATTATAAAAAAAAAAATTAATAATAATAAATTAATTAAAAAAAAAAAGCAAATGAAATGTGAATTTTATTTTTTTTGAAAGGAAAATGAAAATTGAAAACTATACTTTTATCTTTTTAATTCCCTTTATAACCTCTCTTCTCACCGTTCCCGCTTTCTCTCCCAAACTTCACAGGCGGCTCCCTTCAACAAACTCCGTTCCGTTTTCCTTCAAATTCTCTCTCTTCTCTCTCTACGCCACCGTTCTCTGAAATTCCGATTCATTTCCCTACGACTCGCCGTGAAAGGTATCAATCTTATCGGATTCTCGCCTTTTCTCTTAACGGTTCTCTTTGTTTTGCGCTTCATTGTGATTGTTTTTGGTTCATCTACTGCTTACTCCCGTCGGTTTTACGCTGATGATGTTGATTTCATTGATTGTGATGCCTTCTTTGGGTTTGCTTTGGTTGTTTGTTCTTGTTTTTGTTGATTGATTGTGTGGAATTATTTGTGGTTGATTGATTTCATTGATTGTGATGCCTTCTTGAATCCGTGAATTTACGTTTGTGGCTTTGTTTGTGTTTTTTGTTAAGGAGGAGTTGAGGTTAGGAAGATAGTGCGTACGGGATTCGGAGAGGAAAAATTCGTTGTGGAATCATTTTGGAAAAAGGTTTTCAGTAGTTTGTGGCAGTGAGAGAATATCTTGAATTTTGGATCGGTGTGTGGTTTTTAATGTCGTCGTCGTCTCTGATTCTGAATCCTGTGGCGAGTTCTGAGCGATCCCGTGATTCGTCCAGAAAGAAAAAGAAGAAGAAAGGGGCGAGGGAGGATGATCGTCAAGATCAGGATCACATCAAGTGGAAATCACAAGCGCAGCATCAAGTTTACTCGTCGAAGCTGTTGCGCGCCTTGAGGCAGGTCAGGATCAGTCCTCCTTATTCTCCGTCGGCACCGAACGAGACGCCGCGACGCGGCCGAGCCGTGAGTGAGGCGGCGTATACGGTTCTGGCGATGACGGCGAAAGGAAGAAGTAGATGGAGCAGAGCAATCTTGACGAACCGTCTGAAGCTCAAGTTTCGAAAGCACAATCGGCAGAAGGCGCGTGCGAGTGGAACCAGCCGAACGAAGAAGCCGAGAGTTAGCGTTTTGCGGTTGAGAGGGAAGGGATTACCAACTGTACAGAGAAAAGTCCGGCTTCTCGGCCGGCTGGTTCCCGGCTGCCGGAAGCAACCGCTGCCGGTGATTCTGGATGAAGCAACTGATTACATACCCGCACTGGAGATGCAGGTCCGAGTCATGAGCGCCATATTCAACTTTGTTTCAAGCTCTTCTTCTTCTGGTACCGATTCTTCTATCTCCCCACCTTCTTCTACCTGATAAGCACTCTCTTTGGCTGCCTCATGCATTTTCTCTAAGTTTCTCCTCCCAAAAAAAAAAAAAAAAAAGTCCATTTTCTTTCTTACTGCCTCTCTTCTGCAAGTAATTTCCTGTCAAATATATAAATATATATATCGATTTCTTGTGTTTGCTGCATGCCATTCTTACTATATTTTTACAATTTTAGTATGGGAATCTGGATAAAATTGAATTCAGCTCAATGTTCAAGGAGGGGTCTGATTTGTTCATTATTATTTTGTGCTTGAATTTGGGCTCTGTTATGTTTTGTTTAGATTCCTTACTCATGAAGAAGTTCTGTCGATCAAATCATGGGGGTTCGTTCTCATAAGATCTTTTCAGTTTGCAAAAGTCGACTCCTTTCTCCTTTCCCCCTTTCCATAATCGGCCCAAAGCGCAATATTATTTTGTTCTTTTTCTTTAAATTGTATGATTTTGTAATATTGAATTCCTTAGTTTCAACTCAAGTTTATTATATGCTTTTAGAAGTTTCTTGGAAAATTTGTACGGATAGACTCAAAATATTGGGCCCATTGTCAATCTAACCCATGCCTCAAAATACGGCTATCTAATCACCGAACGACAATGAGAGCGAGAGGAAGATCAGAAAATTTATGAGAAAGAGAGTGAGAGGAAGAGGCCAAACAAGAAAGAGAGGAAGAGGAAGAGAAAGCGAACGAGAACGAGTGTGAGAGGAAGAGAGCGATTGAGAACAAGAACTCCCATATGGTTGAAACTCTTATCTGATCGAATTTTGATCCTCAAATCTCTATCCAGAGGGTCTCATACGTGACTCTCTGTCTCGATTTGACTTAGTTCTGGTGTTAGTTTTAGTTTAACAATATTGTGAATCTTCATAAAATTTGCACAAAAAGTTTTGGGAATTGGATTTTTTTTTTGTTGGTCATAAACATCCCACAAAACGACAGAGAAGGAGGAGGAAGCCAATCGAATTGGGGGAAAATTTTTTAGTTTTACACTCAAGGGCAAAGGGGTAATTTCCATAACCTTATGTTGGCAAAAGGTTATATAACCTTATTTTGAAAGGATCGACACTTGGCCAATATTTTGGGTCATCCATAAAAAATTTCTCAAGTTTCTTTGTCATTGTTATTTTCTAAGGTCCCTGGATAAAAATTGGAGGTGGGAAGTTAGTTTAAGAACGAGGCAAATGGATTTTATGATGTGATATTTTATTGGTTAAATTATTAGTTTTATCCCTTAACTTTCAGGTATGTGTCTATTTGGTTACTCAACTTTAAAAAGTGTGTAATAAGTCTATGAACTTTCAATTTTGTGTCTAATAGATCCATGAACTTTAAAAATGTCCAATAAGTCTCTAAACTTTTAATTTTGTGTCTAATAGGTCGAATTTTTAAAAAAATTAATTGATCTATTAGATATAAAACTGATCAAGGACCCTAAACTTTCAATTATGTCTAGTAAGTTCATGGATTTTAAAAAACGTGAATAAATCAAGGACCTATTAGGTACAAAATAAAAAATTCAAGGACCTATTGACACAAAATTAAAAGTTTAGAGACTAATAGACACTTTTGAAAGTTCAGAGATTAAACTTGTAATAGCAACTTATTTTATTTTTATGATACGGAGAGTCTGCTGGATCACATTGGTGGAAAATTATGAATTTTGAGTCAGAGTTTGAAGATATTATTTTTGCTTTGAAGATAGGGTCCCTAACATATTTGAACTTTTTTAAAAATTAATTGATCTATTAAATATAAAATTGATCAAGGACCCTAAACTTTCAATTTTGTGTCTAGTAAGCTCATGAATTTTTAAAAGTGTCGAATAGATTAAGGACCTATTAGGTACAAAAGTAAAAATTCAGGGACCTATTGACACAAAATTGAAAGTTTAGGAACCTATTAAACACTTTTTAGGAACTAAATAGACAAATTTGAAAGTTCATGGATTTACTAGATACTTTTTAAAGTTTATTGACTAAATAGACACAAACGTAAAAGTTCAGAGACTAAACTTGCAATAGTAACCTATTTTATTTTTATGATACGGAGAATCTGTTGGGTCACATTGGTTGAAAATCTACGACATGAATCTAAGTGAAATTTCAAATAATTCGTTGTTATGGTAGGTCTCTGTTACTCCTCAATCAGGGTAGAGATTGACTTATTAGTTTTTTTTTTTTTTTTTTTGGAACCATATAACTTATAAGTTTTAATCGAGGACAATAATTAAATTGAAGTTAGCATATAAATTTAAACTAATAATTTAAGTAATGACTTTTTAGATATTTTTTTTCCCTTCATATTTACAAATTTGTTCGGGATCTTAGCGTGGAAAATGATGCAAGTCCCTTTCTTTATCACCGTGTTCTGTACGTGCTGTTAAATCCATAGATTCTCTAATTTTAAATCGAGCACATAGAAATTAAAGTGATAGATAAAGAAATAACTTCACATTCAGATATAGAAATTATGGAGCATTTCACAGCTGGTAAAACACAAAGTATTAAAGGTTGATTATACTCATTTTCTTTGTTGATTTGCAATAAATATATTAATTTAATAGCACGAAGTAAAAAAACATAAAACATCTCTCTTTTCATATAAGAAATATTTTGGGATCGAGAAAGCTCACATTGATATCAACCAATATTTACCATGCTGTTGCTTCACATCATTATTGCACTAGAGAAGCTTTTGAATCTCTTTTTTATTTTTTTGGAAAAATTAAAGTTCATTCATCTTATGTCTCTAAAAATTGAAGATAGAAAACTGTATAGTTCAATTAGTTAAGATATATGTCATCGATAAAAAATGTTGGAAGTTTCAAATTTGAATTCTTACCATCACTTGTTGTTGAACTTAAAAAGAAATAAAATGGCCAAATTTTTGCAACTAAAATTGTACATTTTAAGTTAGAGTTAATGGCGAGAATAAAAAAAAAAACTTCTAAAAATCAGGTAAATAATTAATACTTCAAATAAATGTTAAGGGTTTGAACCGACACATATAACTCACTTAAAAACTCTACCTGGAAAGGACTTCAATTGTACAAATATATTTCCGTCAAGGTTTAAACTAAGTGTCCAAAATTCACTTAAATGGTACCAAGCATCATGGCAAAAATATCAAATCATGACGATATAAGGATTCTCTCATTCATACCCGTCATTCTCTTTATCAACCTTAGACGAAAGCGATAAGTTAAGATCATAAAGAGTGACATATGGGGTCAAGTAAAGAGTTTCTTACAAGTGAGCTTGACACGAAATACACACATGAATAAAGATATGGTAGCTGCTAACGTGCCATGTGATAGCCATGTGATCTTCTTAAAAGAGTTTGTTGTTCGACGTTGAATAATCATGCCGAATATGATAAAAATATCAAAAACATAAAATTTGAAAATAATTATACCCTATGGTCTAAAGACAGCAAAGTCGATGTGGGATTGAAAAGTAACAGTCCTTGGTTTCCCTATCGGAAGGGTAGGGCAGCAAAAAAATAGAGAGCACACGGGCGTATGCCTTTGGTGGTCGCTGTCACTTTGTTTGTAAATGGAAGTTTATATAAATACAATAAAATGGTGCCCTTTTGTGTAATTATAGTTCTTTTGGATTTTTGCAATGTGGAAGAATGTATTTTTACTTTTATTTTTCAGAATGGGGAATTTTTTTTTCCTTAAAAAAAATCAATATTCTATATTTTTATTTAGAAAAAAAATTCAATTTTTACTCATAAAATTAGCAAGTTGTATCAATTTTTATCCTAAACGTTAAATTTCATCAAATTGGACCTTAGTTAGACTTTGATATATAAGTGGTGTGATCTTTACTTTAAACTTGAATTAGCGTTGTAATTTTTTCCTTCTAATATACTTTCATTTGAACAATTGTTAAAAAAATATTTTTATGTGTTTTTAATGAATTATAAAACATATGTGTATTACAAAATTGATAGGAATTCAAAGAAAGATAACTGTTGAGGATCCCACATTGGAAAAATGTAGAGGGACCTCACAATTTATAAGATACATGGGTTATTCCTCTCATTCCCAATTGGTTTTGAGATGGAACCCCATATAATCTAATAATAACATTAGAGGTTGATTTTTGTTAAAAATTGTGAGTTTTGAATTTTTTTCAATATTAGTCATTAACCCGAGCTTAATTTAGGGTATGATTCGATCTTTTATGTTGAGATTAGTGAGTTCTGAGATTTTTATTTGTTTTATTTTTTTTTTGTAAAATTAGTGAGTGAGTTTAGTTAAAATTGAACTAAGAGTAAAAATCGCAACACTTTTTTAAGTCTAGGGTTTATGCCTTAATGAAATCATGTGTTGGAAACACCATTTAAATACTTTTAAAAAAAATGGAGACACGGTTTCAATACATGATTCTTTGACGAAATTGAATCATTGAGTTATGTTCAAGGCAATTAATAAAATATATCGTGGGGGAAGACAAGATTTCATGGTTTATCTCGTGTAGTCTCTCTCTCTCTCTCCCTTTCACTTTCCTTTCCTTTCACATTGGACTAAAAAAAGGCCCTCTAAAATTCTCTCTAAAAGACAATTTTGAAGTAATTTTCTAGATACCATTTGATGAACGATAACAAAAACTACCATAAGCTTTTTGTAGTTTTTGAAATTCTTCCAAAGCTGCGGTATTTTCAATTTTTTTTGTTTTTTTTTTAAAACTATTGTTTAAAGGTTTTTTAAAACTATATTATTCCTTACAATGTAGCTGATAAATACCATTCATCATTTAAATCATCTTCAATTTTAAAAAAAGAAAAAAGTAAGCAAAATTGACCAAGTAACAACATCCAACATATACCCCCAATCAAGTTGTTAAATTTAAATACGGTAAATTACAAATTTAGTCATTACAGTTTGAATATAGTTTCAATTTGGTTCCCGTGATATGAAAGTTTCAATTTAGTCCTTAAAATTTAGACAAATTTGAATTTGGTTTTAATTTAATTCCTATGATTTAAAATGTTTCTATTTAATTTAGTGGTTTGAGTTTAGTTTCAATTTGATTTTTATGATATGGTTAAATTTCATGAGTTAGTGACCAAATTGAAACTAAGTCTACATCATAAGAGCCAATTAAATTAAAACCAAGTTAAAGATCAATTTTGATCCTTGCATGAAACTAACAAATTAGTTCTTGAACTTTAGTTTGTAACAATTTATTTCTTGTACTTTTAAATTTGTAACAATTTATTTCTTGTACTTTTAAATTTATAACAATTTAGTCTTTGAACTTTAGTATGTAACAATTTAATCTTTGTACTTTAAATTTAGTAATGATTTAGACCATATCATAAAAAATGTTGTTAAAGTTCAATGGAACTTATTACATTTGTAGATAGATAAACTAATTAAGGGCAAATGTGTTTATAAACTACAAAAATTAAATCGTTAAGAATAAAAATTGAGTTAAATTATAAATTTGTTCCCTATGATTTTGAGAAGTTAGAATTTTGTCTCTCTGATTTTAAAAGTTAGAGTTCGTCTCTATGATTTAATAAAACTCTCATAAATAGTCTCTATGGTAGGCTTTAGGGACCATATTTGTAATTAACTTGTAAATACTTATAATTTCTTTCTTATTTTAGTTTTTAATTTTTAATTTTTTAAAAGTAGGGTTGTCTGTTTCTATGTGTTGATTATTTTTCTTAAAAAATAAGCAAATTATTAATTTTTTGGGTTCAAAATGACAGCTTCTTGTTAGAGATGTCCACGGGACAGGGCATGGTCAAAGATGGCTTCTTCGTCCCCATCTCCGCCCCCCATTTCATTTTCTGTCCCTAAAAAATTCTCCATTTAATTTCGTGAGAAGCTCACGGGAATCGGGTTCCCAGCAGAGAATTATTTCTTGTTTAGAATTTTTATTTTTTAAAATTTTAATTAAATAAAATAATTTTTAAAGAAAATTTCTATTTAAATTATTAATTCATAATGAGAGAATTCTATTTAAATGGTTTTTTTTTTTAATTTCCTTTAAAAAATAAAATAATATTCCATAGAAGTTTAAATTTAGGATTTATTATATATATATAAATATATATTAAAAACAAATAAAGAAATTGGGGCTGGGGCAGGGGCGAGATGGAAAGTACATTTTCAGTTCCGTTGATTGGACTGAAATGTGGGACTTAAAGAAAAGATTTTTGATTCAAAAAAAAGCTTCAGTCTAGTGCAAGTGCACACTGTCTCGATGCAAGTAATATAAAACTGGAGTATTCCAGAGTATCAATCCCACAAGGAAGGGATACAACAAAATTCAAGAGAATAAGTAAAGACGTTTTCAAATTGAAATTGTGAGTAACCAATGTAAAACAATAAGTGGGATGGTTTTTTGTTGTTTTTGAAAAGAAGAAATAAAAATGATAAAAGAGGGATCTAAACGTGTTTTGCTCCATAGAAAGAAATTGCGGCCTAATTGCAATTGCAATACTTTGACTCAACACTTAAGCTTTGTAAACCGAATTCAATACCTATTCGACCTTCTATGAAGTATCTTTAGGAGGCTAAGCGATTAAACCGATATTTCTATGGCTAATACGAACTTAGTTAATTTTGAAACACAATTCTTTTGATTTTAAAGGTTTTGCCCTATGTCTAGGGTCAAAAACAAATTCTTATGTCTAGGCTATTTTCCTTGCTTTTATGAAAACCAATTTTTTATCTAACATTTTCAGAATTAGACTCAATTTTTGTATACTAATCTAGGTGATCAATCTAGACTAATAATAAACATTAAAAACAATAAAAGCAAACAAGCTATAGAGGAAGCAAGGTTGCTCTCACAATTAGGTCTTCATTCCTATCTTTAGGACATTTACATGCTTGAATCCTAAAGAAGGAATTAGCTCATATTATGTTTAGAACAAAAAAAAAATAGTGAATTAGAATATTGAAAATCCATAACGAAGTCGGTAAAGGGAAGGGAATAACAACTAAAACTAAAATAAGGATTTGAATGAAAGAAACTTTTACTGAATCAATTTAATACTCAATAACATTCAACAACTTGGAATACTACAAAATTTAAGCAACAAAATTTAATAATAAAATTGACAGCAACTAAACCTAAAAAAAACAGAAACTGCAACTGATGACTTGAAAACAAAAATACCAAAACTAAATTAAACCTTTTTCAGCTTATGTCTCAATCGAATTCAATTCCTTCTCTTTCAAGATGATTTAGCTCATAATAACCTTCACTTTCATGAGGAATGATTGATATTTTGAACGTTGAAGGTTCTGAAAATGAAGAAGAAAAGAACGACAACAAAAACTTGAGCAAAACAGTAGAAACTAAATGGGCGTGAGTGAAGGGAATAATCGAATTAAACCCACAGCGGAAGCATAGAAATCGTCTTTGATTTATTTAGAATTAAACTAAAATACAAGGGTTAAGCAATAAATACCTTGAAAATAATATTATGGAGATTCTTCTGGCGGATCTTTATCTCTTCCACAAAGTCTTCCTGGCTATGACTCGAACACAAGACTAAGGCTTGTGGGAGCCTCTTGAAAGAAAATCCCCAAGGGATTGGAGAGGAAGATGTCTAGAGAGAATTATCTAATTCTCTCTATTGAAGAGATGTGTGTTGTTAAAAATGGCTCAACCCAAGGGTCCTATTTATAGAGATCAAGGGAAAATCTTTGCCATAATTAAAATATTATATTTTAATATTTAATATATTAAAATATATCTTATATTTATTTGAATCTCATTCAAATCTCTTAAAATATTTATTTATTTGAATCTTATTCAAATTCTATAAATATCTTTTATTTAATATATCAAATATACATTAATTATTTTAATATTTAATGTATCAAATACAATAAATCTATTTTTCTATTTTATATTTAATATATATAATATATTAAATATTAATTTGAACACTTCAAATTAAATATTAAATTTGAACATTTCAAATTTTAATATTTAATGTATCAAATACAATAAATATATTCCTATTTTATATTTAATATATATAATATATTAAATATTAATTTGAACATTTCAAAATTTTCTTTCAACTAAATTGATCTTTTAGTGTTACTATGAGCTAGCAAGGGGACCTTATGGACCTACAGATTATAAGCTCCAATGATACAAAATTAATTAATTAATTAAACTCTTTAATTAATTAATTTTCATTCATTAACTCTAGGTCACTCCACTATAGACTTAGAGTTGCACTCTTATGCACTGTAGGACAAATTGTGTCCATAGATATAATCATTACAAGCAAGTCGATCATTCACGAGTTGTTTGTAATTACAGATGGGTCAAAAGTCCGTTTTACCCCTATAATTACATATTGCACCTTAAGTACCACTGATTTTCTAATGAACAATCTGTTTATAATCTAATTATAAACTAAGTCCCTCTCGGGCCAATGAGAGGGTGGGGCCCCATTGTTCAAGTCCTGAAATCAGCACTTAAGGAAACTACTCATCTACTTACCCTATATAGGAAGCAGTGAATTCCATCTTATGAGATTATGTTCCCAGCTCCCTATTTTGTCAAGTTCCCAAAATGATAGGCATATTGAATCGGCTATAAAAGCCACTCTCACCCATGCAAATCAAAGGACAAGCCCTCACAAGCAAGGGTTCATAACTCACTCAGAATTAAGATCTAGTCGCATATGATCATCATGATGAAATATTAATCTTCTCAATTAACGGATTTATAAAGAGAGATTAAATATTTCGTGGTCTAGTCTTATACAAACTCATTGTATAAGATACCCACACTCACATGTCTCCACATGAATGATTTGGATCAAATCATTTGTAACTATTATAAAGTGGGCCGTATCAATAGTGTTACCAAGATAAGGCACACAATCTTATCCATATACTATGACCCTTTAGGTTATTTCTTGAACATGATCCTCTCGTATGTCAACCACATACTGTTCAAGATTACAATAATAACCTTGGATTTTTCATATAATGAATAATATTATATTGAAAATAAAATAATCAAAATTATTATTAATTATTAAAAATATTATTAATTACGAGGCTTTAGGGCATAAATCCCAACAGTGAGAAGAAAAAACCAGCCACGTTTTGCTTCATTTTCCCCATTTTTATAAGCATTGAGGGCTAGGGTTTCCATCTTTGTGCTCCTTCAATCATGGGTTAAGGTTTGGGCATGCATTCGAGTTGAAAAATCTCCCAAATCTCGTAAAAATCTCCATAAATTTCGAAATTTTCGTAAATCTCGCATTTTCCAGATTTTCCAGAAATGCAATTGCATTTTTTGTACTTGCTCCAAACCTACACAAAAATAACAAATTAGTGTAATTTATAATATTTTTTTCAACTTATTTCCTTTTTTCCATTACTCCAATGAGCTTTTATGAATTTAACTAATAAACAACATTTTTAGCTTGCTCGTCATACAACAAAACACACAAAAATGACAAGAACAACCTAGTTTAGGGTCAAATAATCCTCATAAATGAGAATTATCACCGGTCTTCGTTTCGCTAATGGAGAAAAATTGCTCCCCTCTCCCTCTCCCATTCTCCATCTAAACAGGGATTCGGTTAGGTCCCGCAACATCTCTACTTCGTGTGGATGATTTTTAACTGAAAGAGGAAATTATAAATTTAAGGCTAAAATATTTTAAAAAAAAAAAAAAACAACCTAGAATTTGCCATTTGTTTTTAAAATACATTCTTTCAAAAGTTGCAATATTACCCTTGACCTTTCATAAACATTTTAAAACTACATTTGAAATAGAAATTTGTTAGATTGTTTGACAGAAAATTGACATGGCAGTGACATGAAATGAAGTGACAGTGACTAGGACGTTTGTCCGAATTAAGTCTGAAAGAACGACATTTAAACACGCCGACTTTTCGTCTAACATTCTTACAGGTTTTCTACTCCAAGGGTATTTTTGAAACGTTTATGGAAGGTCAAGAGTAATATTGTAACTTTTGAAATAATAAAGGTATTTTTGAAACAAATGGAAAAGTTTCAGGGTATTATTATTATTATTATTTTTAATAATTTAGCATAAATTTAATCTTCCAATCTCAATTCAATCTATTCTTTTAGAGAAAACATGATTGGCTAGTTACTAGAAGAGTTTTGGTTAAATTATAAGTTTAATCCATGAACTTTCAGGCTTGTGTCTATTTGGTCTTTGAAGTTTAAAAAGTATCTAATAAGTCATTGAACTTTCAGATTTGTGTCTATTTGGTCATTGAGTTTTAAACAGTGTCTAATAGGTCCTTAAACTTTCAATTTTGTGTCCAATAGATCTCTGAATTTTCAATTTTGTGTTTAATATAGGTCTTGACTTATTTGATGTTTTTTAAAATTCACAAACTTACTAGACACAAGATTGAAGGTTTAGGGTTCTATTAGACATAAAATCCAATTTTATATCTCTAACAGATCAATTAATTTTTAAAATTTTAAATATGTCAGGGACCTATTAGACATAAAATTAAAAGTTTAGGGATATATTAGATATTTTTTAAAGTTCAAGAACCAAATAGACTTCATGGACTAAACTTATAATTTAATCAAGAATTTTTATGTGCAAACTTATTTCAACTTATGTCTATTAATGTAAAAACTTCATTTAATAATTTTTTTATATTTTATTTTAAAAATAGTTAATTTAAGTAATTAAAACATAAAGTTTTAAAACGATTTTTTATTTTTTAAAATTCAATTATGACATCAAGAAAAATTAATTAATTAAAAGTGATTTATTTTAAATTCTCGAATATAAATGTTGTTTTAAGTTTAATAAAAAAAATGAAATAAAGAATTCATAAACTATTATCAATATAGGTGAATTTGAGATGTTGAAAATTATATAAAAGATAAAGAGCTCTATTGTAATAAAGAAGTTGAGACTAGCTAATATAAGCATAGCTCAACTGGTATAAAATATGTACCTTCGACTAAGAGGTCAGAAGTTCGAATTCTCCATCTAACATATTTTCAAAAAAAAAAAGTCGAGACTAACTACAATCAAGGGAGGATACAGGTTGCAGCCAGAGGCATATGTCCCCGACATTATGCATTTAATACATATTTAGAGAGTTTTTCATATAAAATAACAAATTAGTCTATTGATTTGTTGGTTTAGAGGGTGCATTATGTCCTTAACTCTTGTGTATATTTAGGGTTTGAACCCTAATAAGCGTGCATTTTATCTCCATTTTTTGCTTATTATTATTATTATTTTGTATATATATATTTTACCAAACAAGTGCGCATTTGGAGTTTATCTTCATTTTTAGCTTTTATAGGTACAAAGTTGCAGTTAACTTCATTTATATATATATAGGAATTTAGTTATTTTTTTTTAATTCTACACAATTACACACAAAACAAAATAATCTTAATAAATATTTTAGAAAAAAATAATTGCATATAAAAACTTAATTCTATTTTTAAAAAATCTTATATATTTGAAGTTTTACTCTTTGCTTATATATTTTGATGGATAACTTTAAAAATGGTTTATTATAATTTTGTAATTAATATTACTTATTCTAAATATTATATATCAATACACTTAAAATTATGTTTATAAGAAGGTTAAATTACATGTTTAGTTTCTTAATTTTAAAATTTGTGTCTAATAGGTTTTAAAGTTTTAATTTTGTGTCTAATAAGTCGTTGAACTTTAAAATGTCTAACAGATCCACAAACTTTCAATTTTTTATGTAATAGATCTTAGATATATTCAAAAAAAAATTATAATTAATTGCTATATTAAACATAAAATTTAATTTTGTATCAAATTGAACCTTAAACTTTCCATTTGTAACTAATAGATACAGTTAAAAAAATGTGGAATAGATTGAAGACTTGTTTGACACAATTAAATTTTATGTCTAATAAAGCATTTAATTTCTAAACTTTTTTTTGAATATGTCATATCTATTAGATACAAAATTGAAACTTCAGAAGTCTATTAGACACAAAATTAAAATTCAAGTACCTTCTAGACACTTTTTAAAGTTCAGAGACCATATAGACACAAATATAAAAGTTAACGACTAAATTTGTAATTTAACCTAATATGAACTTGTGCCCCTTGACATAAAGTTCTGGATCTGCCACTGACTACAATGTCTATTTAATAAATTTGACAAGTGACTATCTCTACAATCTTGATTCATCTCTAACTCTTTCGTAAAACTTTTTTATTAAAGAAAATGTAACTTCTTTCTCCATTTGCTTTTTCTCAAACTTTTTTTTCTCACATATTCTCTCGTTAATCTCATTAATTCCTTTAACAAAATTCTCTCTATGTACCTTCGCTTATCATTTTTTTTTTTTTTTTTTTTGTATATTTCTCTCGCTAATATCTCTTTTACTACACTAGAAAAAACATATCATGCTTTAATTAGTGCTATATTCTCATGTATATTGTTGATTATTATCATTCTTATAAATTTTTTTGGTTGAGTGCATATGTGAGAAAATATTACAGAGTAACAATTAATTATACATATAATTCATTAATATTAGGTTAATCAATATATTGTAATAAGTAAGTATGGTCCATCAACAATTATCATGTAAATGATACTTCAAAAAAAAAAAATTATGTTACTGATTACCGTTATCAAAGTCTTTCAATAAAGAAAAAACTTCTAAATATCAATCAAAGTATAATTTAGTAGATAAGATATCTATGGTCTTTCTCTAAAATTGGAGATTCGATTCTCCATGCTCACACTTATTATTATTTTTTTTATTTTTTTTAAAATATATATTATATATTTATTGCTATTGTTTTTTTTAAATAATAATATAATACAAAAAGACATTTTTTTAGTCCAACAACATGTAGGGTATGAGATTCGAACCTCTAACATCTTGATCGAAGGTAGATGCTTTATGCCAATTAAACTATGATTATGTTGACAATTTTTTTTGTTGATACCATGGTTTAAAATGTTGATGTCATGGAAATGTCGAAGTCTCAATTTTATGAAAATGTTGATGAAAATATCGATGTCGATGGATATTTCTGAAAAAAATTTTAAAAACAAAAAATTCAAAAAATATATTTAAATTAGAAAATAAACATTTTATACTATTTAAATAAATTAAAATATTTGTTATAATATTATATTCACATTATGTTATATTTTATTGTTATTTTTTAAAAAATATTTCATCAATTTTATATGGTATAATGACAATATCAATGCATTTTTTATGTCGATGTCGAACCTATAAATATGTAGAAATGTTAACTTGAGTACATGTCAATATCTACCGAACTAAGCTGGAAGATTCAATACCATGATTGATACACTAATAGGGGGAAAATGATGAAGGTGCATGTGACATGTCAAGGGAGAAGGCAACATGTGGGACCCATTTATCTCTAACTTTTGCCACGTAAGAAAAACCCCACTTTCCAATTTCTAATATTGGTTTTGTTTTTTTATGCGTTTTCTTTTTCTCCATGTGAGCTACCACCATGTGAGGTGAGTGAGTGAGGCCACCAATAAAGCCAAAAACCTCTACAAAACGACACCTTCAATTTATTTATTTATTTATTTTAATTTTATTTCTGTAAAAAAAAAAAGTAGAGAGAGAAACAGAAAGAGAAAAAGATAATAAAGGCCACGTGGAGGGGTCAAATGGTTTGCCCCACTAAAAATCCTAAAAGTAAAAGAAGAGTGGTGTTTGGTGAGTGTAGTGGCTTCCAAAATTAGACTCCAAGATATTAAATATCTATCAACATTTTCGTATTTTCAACTATTTCAGATGTCATCTTTTATTTTTTATTTTTTAGTTCAACGATCTTCTTTAAAATGATAATTGATATCTTATCTACTGAGCTTATGCTCGGATTGACGACATCGATATTAGCTTAAACATAGCTAAATTGGTAAAGACATTATACATCTATTCTAGATGGTTAAATGTTCAAATTCTCGCTTTCACATTTTTGAATTAAAAAAAGTTTGACATCAATATAAAGGATGATATGATATTTTCATTGTAAAAATAAGTTTTAATATATGTAACAATTATGAAATATTTATTTATTAATTTAAATGTTTTTAATTAATTTCTTGATTTTTATGATTTTTCTTGAAATATTTGTTGACCGACATTCTATCAATATTTCTAGCAACTTTTCATAAAATTAGGACCTCAAACATTCCATCAACATTGATATATTAAACATTTACTCCTACTCTATTTTTCAATCTCCCTATTTGAAATCTAGGTTAATTATATATTTTGATCTTTAATAATTGAGCTATTTTTAAATTTTATTATCAAATTTTTAAATATTATAATTTCACCTTTCATGTATTGATTTTTTTCAATCAAGTTCTTACCAACTCTTGGCATGCTTTCATGTAACTTGTTTTGAATGTCATAATCCAATCTCATGACTTTTGAAGTTGTGATTTACTCTTGAAGTTGTGATAGTGTCCACATGACTAAAGAGTTAAAGGTGTCATTTTCATGGTTTGTGAAAAAAGTTAGTTATTGGTGAAAATTCATGAGGCAAGTCCAAGACCTTGCAAGGAATATTATAATTAGATTCCATAAGGATTAAAAAAATATAGTTTTTAATTTGAAATAGGGCAAAATGCCAATATACCAATTATGGGTGAAAATTTTGAAGTTCCATCTTACCCAAAATTAAGCTAACACAGAAAGTTTAAAATAGAGAGGTTGATCGAAAGCCTTCAGAATCTATCATCATTCAATGTCACATTAATTAATTGTGCCTTACTTTAAAATCTAATGACAAGAATTTGTATGTGAAAGTGTATAACAATGTACATTTAAACAAAGATTCTACTTTAAAATTCTATTATGACTCCTTTAACTTGTTATCCGAGGCTCAACACCAATAGAAGTAAGACCAACGATAGCAATAGTGCTTAGTATAGCTGTATGTAGTGTAGTACAAAAGAAGGTTAAGTGTATGGATAGTCCTAAGGCATGCTTCAAAAGTAGTACTAATTTTGCAATAAATTACAACTTCTAACCAGACATTAGCTCTAGTTAAAGTAGCAAACTCGAAAGGTCGAGTCTATACAATCATTTAGAGATGACATTGAAGTTACAACCATGACCATGTGATTCATGACAGATACTATATTGGTCCCTAACCCTCCTACTTTTACTTTATTAACGATTTTGTGCATTTCATCAATATGCTTATATGCTAAGCTAGGTACAAAGTTTAGAATCCTCATCCTTTAATAGCCTATCTTTGTGCCTTTAGGAGCAATATTGCTTTTTAATCATGTAGTGAAGTCCTTGAGGTAGCTATAACATAAAATTAATTAGACACAATTTTATTATCCTCAAGATTAATGACTTTGATGTGATTTACTTTATGAATTAGTTGGCATACAATTATTGGACATATATATTTATATATATAAACCATTTTTAGGTAATGCCTAAAATTCAAAGGAATTAGAGCTCGACTCCCAAAGTTAAACTCAATTATGAAGTAAGTAGTTATCTAATGAGTCATAGAGTTTGGGCTTACATAGCGAACATCATTGACACAACAAAGCATCTATTAGTATATACTTAATTGTCTATCTTTGTGCCTATAGGAGCAATAGTGCTTTTTAATTATGCAGCAAAATCTTATAAAGTAGGCAATAATAAAAATTAATTACATAATCTTTATTGTCCTCGAGATGAATAACTTTGAAGTGATATATGTACTTCATGAATTGGTTGGGAATCAATTATTAGACATTAAAAAAATTCATTTTTAGATTGCCTACTAGGTAAAGCTTCAAATTCAAAGGAATTATAGTTTGCACTCAACCCTAAAGTAAGTGGTTATCTAATGAATTATAGGGTTTAGGCTTACATAAGCATGAACATCATTGACACAACAAAAGTAACTTTTAGTTTAGACTTAATGTTGATTATCCAATAATTCACTAAAATAGTTCACTAACTTATATGTAGATGATCACCAACACCATATGATGTATCTCTTACTCTTGAAAATAAACTTCTTCTTTAAGCTTTACCATGTACTGCATTTAATATCTTAGGTCTCTTATAGAATGACCCTAATGGAACTCAAAGAGCTTGAAGTGGGTTAAAGAAGAACATAAAATATTCTTTAAAAAAATTATGATTTGTTTGTCAATTTCTAGGAGTCACCCTTTTCTCCAAAATCTCAAGGAGCCAATATATTATTTAAAATTAATTTGATAATTTAACATCTTAGTCAAACAAGTTGTGTCTTTGGGTGTGTTGCAATCTTTGATCTTTAGTTGATAATATCAAAATCTAATCATGCAAATATTTGAAACAAGTCATAGAATCAAGTAAATAAAATAAAAAAAAATCCAAATTCAATGCCGAATCTTTTAAATCTAACTAAAAACACACATCCATTATAGTCAAAAAAAAAAAAACTAGGATCCATTTTGAAAAATAAAAACTCCAACTAACCATAAATATTCAAATTAAATGAAAATTCAACTTTGAGATGTGTTTAGGGATTAATTTGATAATATCCCAACGTTAGAATTAAAAGGGATACTAAGCACATATTAAAGAAAATAGAAGGAGTTTTTCATTATTATTTTAATGATTCCCTTGATCAATAGTCCAAATATGTAAATACAAAGAGACATATTATTAAATAATATGTGGTGATGAAGCTAGGAGCCACCTACTTAAAATAGCCTAGCCATCATTAATGCATAAAACTAGATTGTGATTAGATTAATTTTTCTTTTCTTCTTTTAATAAATTTTACATTATTAAATGTTAAATATAAAGACATATCCTCACCTAAATTATTTTAAAGTGGGATTTGGTTTAGGTATCCTCAAGTTTTTTTTTTAATTAAGTAATTATTTTGTCATTTAATATTTTTCCTTATTATTTTATAAAATCAATGGTTGTGGAAGCCATTGTGGTAGGATCTTCTCAACTCCCTTTTTAATTTTTTTTTTGTTGGGTGGTTTTGCATCAAATCTTTCAATAATATTTGAATTGACCCAAAAACTAATAAAAAAGAAAGTAAAAAATTATGGTTGTTTCTTTCTTATCTTGTTTCCTAAATTGTTGTTAACCTATGAAGATTGTGACTCCCCAACTTCCAAACTTCATTAAATACAATGAATCTTGGTTTCCTTTCTCTTGTCCTTTGAAAATTTAAGTGGATTGTGAAAAAGACCATTTATATACATTATTAGCATGTTGGTCATTACATCTACCCTATACTTAGAAATATTATATTATAAATTAAAAAAAGATATTCAAATCCACAATCCATCAAAAAAGACATTGATATCAACCTACTAGTCATGCCTAAGTTGACATTTACTTTATATTTTGCATATTTTCTCGATTTTAAAGCTCTTTAGGAAGGGTCTCACCAAGCGAGACTTATTTAGAAATTTGCATACAAGAATATGAATGGAATTAAGGATGCAAGGTTTAATAGAATAATAATAATAAAAAAAAAAATCAAACCTAACCAACCAAGTTGGTTCATTCTATTTGATTAGTTAGTGTCGACCAATATGGTTTGATGCACGTTTAAATTTGATGAAAATATTTTGATTGAACTAATGTTAGTCAATTTTTAGGTTTTGGTTGGTTAGTCAATTTCTCCATACGTTCATTCAACTAAAACTCTAATTAAATTGGCCCACTTACCCCTACATCATTATATTTCACTTAATTTTTAAATTTAAAACATATTAGTTCATTTCAATTATTTCTCAGAGTCAATACTAAGTCTATAGCTTTTTTAAATCGCAAGTATGTTATCATCCACACAAATTTAGCTTATGATGTATTTAAAGTCCTCGTCCAAACGCGTATTCTATAAAGAGCCAACAATTTCTCGTGTTTTTCCCTCCACTTACATAAAGAAAAATGTAAATCTTTTAGAGACTAGAAAACATGAGATACCAAATTTCATATTATTCTCATAGTTATTTTAATTTTTTTTCCTCAATATATTCTAAAAATTAGGTTAGATATGGAATAAACCCCAAAACCTGGTCTGAGTTTGTCCAAGCCCAAAACCAGATCTTTTGGGCCCTTCAGCCCAAAACAAATCATCTTTGTTGTAGTGGCAGCCCAAGGCCAAATCATTTCGGCCCATTTAAATATTGGGCCGGAGATTGCAATGGCTGAAAACATATCTCTACGACGTCGTTTTTCGTCATCACCATTCTCGCCCAAGTTGGGGCGTTGAATCTCATTTTCCAGAAAAGAAAATTCAAAGAGCAATTTACTGGTTGTTCTGATTTTGATTTTGTGGAGGTTTTGGGTTTTTCTTCCAATCGGAAATGGCTTCCGCATCGTCGTCTTCTCCTTCTTCCGGCGCCGTCGTCACTGACAGAAGAGGAATTCCGGCGGCTCAGTTCGTGGAGGACGTTCGTACCTATCTCTCTCATTTAGGCCTCGATGTTCACTCCGCCCTTGCTTTTCTCCAAGAGCGGTACTCTCTCGTTCTCTTTCTATTTCAACTTGATTCAAATTCGGAAATGTCGGTGTAGTTCATGTCTATTGATGCTTTTGAATCTGTGTTTCGCTTTCTGTTACTTGTAGTGATTTGCTAGCATGTGTTGATGTGTTCTTGATTATTGTTTTCTGGAACTTTGAAGTCCTGGTCTAAGTTGTAGGCTGCAATCAATGTATTGAGGAGTTGATGTATGTGTTAGTGAAGTTGAATTTTTTGTTTATCGCTACTAGTCGTGGTATTGCAACTTTACTTTTGTGGAAATTTACGAGTTTCTAGTGGCTGAGAGTGTATTGAACTTTCTAGAATCTATTTTGTTGTGGTTTTCTTGTAGTTGCATTCTTATTGAAGTCTACTGGATTCACGTTGCGTGATTTAGAGCCCTCTTTTTGAGCTCCTCGACTTTTTAGAGTCTGTAACTCCTAGAGCTATACATGCATTAGTTTCGATGACTTAGATTATTGTTACTGCGCACTTGATGTGAATCTTGGAGCTCTCTCTGCGCTTAAAGTGGGATTTAATCTTGAACACCATAAAATTGTTAGCAGATTGTAACGAATAAATGTTGCTTTATTCAACTCTTTCCTATGCTTTACAGAATAGGGTCCATGCGGGAAGATATTCATATTTGTTTCTTAACACCCCTTCTGTATAGTTTTGCCTTTTTTTATGATACTCTGCAAATATCTCATGCAGACTTCAGCAGTACAAGTTAGTTGAGATGAAACTCCTTGCTCAACAAAGGGACCTGCAGGTTTTATGTTTTTTATTTTTGAATACTTGCTTTCTGTTTTTCCAGATTTTTCTTGTACATGTTCATCTTTTCACGCTGAAGTTATGAAATATTATCAGAGACTTTTCTATTCATCATATTATTGAATCCAATCTGGGTATAAACTAAACAATTGATGATATTAGGCATCAAGATCATTCTAAATTAAGGAGCTATCAGATTAAAAAGGATGGAGTTTGAGAAATTACATATTCTATTGTGATCATTGGCAGATAACATGAATTACATTTGTGAGCCCTGAAATTAGATTATATATATCCAATAATACAAAGGATAAAAGTATGCACAAGGCTAAGCTAGTAAGTAGTACATGTCTCGTGTGTGTAGGTGATACGTGTTTGATTTAATGAAGAAATTATGTGCTTCAGGCTCTCAGCATTATAGTTGGGCACCCTTATTATAATAAATGGGACTTTACAATTATAAAAAATGTGTAGCTTGTATTTGATTATAAAGTCAATGTTTTAAAAGGCTTTTTGAGGCTCACACCTTGAGGCTCGCCTCAAGGCAGGACTCTAACTTTTAGCCTCGATACTTACGCCTTTTTTTGGATCATAAGAGGCTTATGCCTCTCCTATGAGAGGCTTACGCCTCTATGAAAATGCATTGAGGCTTAAAGTCTCTACACCTCGTATAATGATTAGAAGAATAATATTACTTTGTCCCATTCTTCAAAAATATAAAGGTTTGAGTTGTAACCATTTGAACTATTACTACTTTTATTACTTGGGCTTTAAAAACATTGAGGACAAAAATTTATAGAATTAATCGATCTTATCAATGATAATAGTAGTGAAGTTAAAGATATCCTTTTAGAATTTTTTGTTCAAGTGGCAATTGACAAGAGTTATTTTTTATATATTTTTTATATTTTATTTTTTATACTTTGATATAACTATTATGTTTAGCGATACTTGATCACAAAAATTAGGATTTGTGTAATGTTTTTAATTAAAATTGAGGCTTATGCCTCATACTGCCTCGATGCTTACACCTCGCCTCTTTCAAAGGAAAAGCCCTGAGGCTGCCTTTAGCTTTCTAAAACATTGTATAATGTCGAGGTAATATTTAATATTTTCTCATAGTTAAAGGCAATATTTAATGTGTGGCTACTTAAGTTTTATGTAACCATAAATTTTGCTTGTGGCCTAACTATCATCCTTTGTTGTTACCCTTCCATCCATCCTTTTTTTTTTGTCAGGCAAAAATCCCAGACATAAAGAAGTGTTTGGATATAGTTGCTACTTTACAAGCAAAGAAGAATGCAGCCACCGGTGAGGTTCGTCTTTTTTTCTTCCATGGTAGCTTTGATTATTTATACCATCTTGAGACATGTGGTTATCAAATGAGTAAATGAATTGCATTAAATGATATTATCTCATATCGAAATTTATTTTCAAGCAGCATTAGAAAAGGATTTCCTAGAGGTGCTTGCTTTCCCGAAGCAAGGGGCATGCGTCAAAATTTTTTTTTTCTTTAAATCCTTTTTAAAAGAAATAAGAAAAATTGCCTAAAAGTCTATATCTTCTTCTTCTTCTTTAAAATTTCATGACACAATGTTCTTTAATGTTCAAAATTTTATTTATATTTATATATTGTGCACCTGATAAAAATAAAGGGGGTCCTCGTTTTATCTTTCTGCCTTTGCAATAATTAAGTCCCAAGCAGTTCCTGCAATTTTTTGTGCCTAAAGTTTTAAAAACATTATTTTTTAGGACTCATATCACAAATTTATATATACGTCACTACATTGTTGATGTAAATTATTAAGTTTACATGAGAGGTGTTCATCTTCTCCTGGTGCTGATTCAATTGTTTTGCCATTTGATACTCTAATTTTATACCATTTGGTTCAGGGATGTGTTGTTGGACTCATAAACAATCCTCATGCCCCCATTGACTATGCTACTCTTTCTTTTTTCATTCTTTTTAATTTTTTTAATAAAAAAAACCAACTTTATTTGAGTGCTACTCCCATATGATTTCCTGCTGAAAAAATAGGAAGAGAGAAAAAAAAAATGCCAGTTGCACTATTTACATTAATCTATTATAATCTGGATAACCGTTCCTGAATTTTATCAAGTTCGTATGCTGTATGTGCATCCTACTCTTTCAATGAAATTGCAGTTTATGTGCAGCGCTCAGATTGTAAGATGATAAAATAGAAAATCACAAGCTGTAAAGATAAGAATCTACTAGGGTTTACTGGAAAATTATTAATTGCTAAAATAAAAGTATAGGACTATCGGTTGCTGTTGTCCAGTAGCCCTAGCTAGCAGGTAGCTTGTGGATTTGTTGATTTGCTCTTGGAGTATAATTTTCTACTTTTAAAGATCTAGTATTTTAAGCAGCTTTATCAAGTTACGGGATTTCCTTTCTTTTACCAGCTTAAACTTGAGTTTTCTTAAGCAATCTGTTTATCTTTAGCTATCATGCACAGCCACTTGTAGCAGATTTTGAGATCTCTGAAGGCATATATTCCCGGGCTCGCATTGAGGAAACTGACTCAGTTTGTCTATGGCTTGGTGCAAATGTCATGCTGGATTATTCATGTGAAGAGGTTACAGATACTTTTAAAAAAATTCCCTTTAATTATTTTCTCCATTCCTTATCCAATTTTGGAATAAAGGACACTAGTTATGGCTGTTTTCACGTTTGCTGGTGCAGGCCACAGCCCTCCTACAGAAGAATCTGGATAATGCTAAAGCGAGCTTAGAAGTTCTTGTTGCTGATCTACAGTTTTTGAGGGACCAGGTGACAATAACACAGGTAGGCACGCCTTTCTATTTCAACTAGTCGGCGAGTGTTTTCACTCACGTTATCACCGATCATGCTATTTTCTGCTGGGAAAGTCATAACAACGTGAAAGCTTCCTTTGAAAAGATAAGACAACATAAACCCATTGTTTGCAAACTCTAAACATGACAGAATTTGAAGTTATTAACTGACAATTCCCCAGTCAAAATGGTCGGAATTTGCAGGAAATGAATGTGCATTAGTAAGACATTCAACTATCTTAGGCCTCGTTTGATTGCCATTTAGGTCCCATTTGATAATCATTTAGTTCCCATTTGATAACCATTTAGGCCCCGTTTGATAACCATTTGATTTTTAGTTTTTGGTTTTTGAAAATTAAGCCTATAAATACTACTTCCACATGTGAGTTTTCATGTTTTATTACATACTTTTTACATATATTTTCAAAAACCAAGTCAAGTTCTGAGAACTAAAAAAAAATAGTTTTCAAAAACTTGTTCTTGTTTTTGGAATTTGGTTAGAAATTCAAATCTTTCCTTAAGAAAGATGGATACCATTATAGAAAAGATGAAAACCATGGTAGAGAAATTATTTGAAAACAAGTGTAATTTTCAAAAACAAAAAACTAAAAACCAAATGGTTATCAAACGGGGGCCTTAGTTTTTGTTTTTTTGGTTATCAAATGAGGCCTTAGTTTTTTGTTTTTGGTTTTTTAAAATTAAGCATATAAACACTATTTCCATGTATGAATTTCTTTGTTTTGTTATCTACTTTTTACAAATGTTTTTCAAAATCCAAGCTAAGTTTCGAAAATTGAAATACATAGTTTTTAAAAATTTGTTTTTGTTTTTCAAAATTTGGCTAAGAATTCAAATGTTTCCTTAGGAAAGTCGAAAATCCATGGCAAGAAATTGTGAGAAGACAAACACAATTTTCAAAAACCAAAAACCAAATGGTTATCAAATGGGGTTTTAGTTTTTTCCTAATTTGGGCGCCTTATTATTTGAAGCAAACTAGTTTTGAGTCATTAACCGATGTCTTAAATCTTAGCATTTTGTTGTAGGTAGCCAATTATACTAACATAATTTGAAGATAAAATTTTTTGTAAAGATATTTGGTTAAATTACAAGTTTAGTCCCTAATCTTTTAAAGTTGTATCTAACCGGTCCATGAACTTTAAAAAGTGTCTAATAGGCCATTAAACTTTCAATTATTTATCTTATTAATCCTTGAAGTTTAAAAGTGTCTAATAGACTTCTATACTTTCAATTTTCTGTTTTTGCATGTCATATTCAACATTTTTAAAAAAAAAATTCACGATCATATTAGCACAAAATTGACAAGCAACATTTTTTTAAAAAATTCATGAACATATTAGCACAAAATTGAATTTGTCTTATAAGACCATGACCTTTCAATTTTATGTCTAATAGGTCCATGAACTCCAAAAAATTTCAAGTACTTTGCAATTCTAAATATTGTTTATTTATAGTATAGATGTCTTTCTAGTTTAATTTGAAATTGTAATCTTTTGTTACTTCTTAAGATACTATCCATAATCAACACAACTTTGTTACATCTAGCATAATATATAGAGTGACATGCTTAGTTCATGTCCAGTTTGTTACAATTCTGTTGTTGCACAACTTCTAAGCAGGTGACGATAGCCCGTGTTTATAACTGGGACGTTCATCAGCGTCGAGTTCAGCTAGCTGCCACCAGTGTAGAAGACTCATAAGGTTTTCATGAGCCTCAAATTTCATTGTTCGCAGAGAATCCATTTCCTGATTGGCAGTACCATTCTGATCCATGCCTTTTGAATTTAGGCCATTCAAAATTTTCCTTTATTGTCATTGTCAAAAAATGAAACTTTTTATTTGTGGGTTCTGATTGCACCTACACTTTCAGATATACTTCCACCATAACCAAAAAAAAGAAAAGAAAAAACGTTGTAGAACAGAAGTGATGCCTATATCTAGGATGAGGTTTGTTATATATTAGGAAGTTTTTGTGTGCCTGTTCTGTTACATTTGTTAGGTTCTGCTGCTGTAATTTTCGGGTTGATGGGCATCTCGGTTACGTTACTCGGTTGAGGTTGATGGTGTATTTGCTTTTGAAAATCCCAACTTTATAACTTTCAGTTTTTGTTTTCATAATCGCTTTTGAGAATAGCTTTTGAGTGTTTTGTATGGGTTTTAGTCTTCCGTGAAAGTAAAAGGAAAAGTTGGAATGAATTCAAACAAGTTCTTATTAGATTCTTGTTCTAAAAAGTACAAAAATAATATTTTTGGTTAAACTACAATTTTATGATAGTTGAATGGGTTTACTTTTTTTTTTTTTTTTTTTTGTTAGTTCACTAACATGTGGTGGGGATTCAAACTGAACTTTTGAGCTCTTGATTGAGAGGTCAAGGTTATATATGCCTTAATCAATTAAGTTATGCACAGGTTGGTGTGTGGATTTACTTTTAAAACTTTACAATGTTTTGATTGATTATGTATTTCAATTTTAAATTGTGATTTAATTTAGTTTTAAAATATTGATGTTGCATTCTTATTAGATAAATGCAGTGTATTAAATGTCTCTCGACATGTTGTTGGGGGGGGGGGGGGGGATTTCGTTTTTCCCCCTTTCTTCGACGACATGTCGTCCCATATTGAGTTTTTTTTTTGTTTTTTAAGTTCAGTCAGTCACACACACATATATATTCAAATTTAATATTTTCTTTATTAATAAATAATAACTAATAGCCTACGTCCATGGTAGAAGGAGAGAAAATTTTATTATCTTGAGGAGAAACTGAGTACAAAATATAGAGAGAAATTAGATAAGAGTTTAGAAGGTGTATATATGACACTCTCTTAAACCCTAGCCCTCGTACTTGGTCATTCGAAGCGCTAGATAACAGGTTCAAGGTATTTCTACACTTCAATTCCAATTCTCTTAATTTCCCTCAAATTCTCTCATTTTCCCTCTAATTCTCTTAAATTCACTTCAATTCTCTCAATTTTCCTTCATAATTGTCTCATTGAATATAAAAAATTACATATATTTTAGATATATGATGTTAAGAAGAGTAATCAATTATACTACAATTAAGTCACAATTAAGGTCTCATAAAATAATTCAAATAATTTTAATCAACTTTCAATTTTTTTTTTTTTTTTGCAAATTCCTACTTGTATCGACATTTTAAAATTTTAATTGATATTTATATCTAAATATTGTCTTAATGTTTAGATGTGATGCTTAAAAATAGTCCATTATAGTCTAATTAAGTCAAAATCAAAGTTTCATTGGCTAATTCAAACAATTTTCATCAATTTCTACGATTTTCATAAATTTTTTCGAAATTTCCATCGACATTTTCATTTTCATCGACATTTCTATAAATTTTGGACCTCGACATTTCAATCGACATCGACATTTCGAATCTTAGATAAATGTCAAATCTTAGATAAATGTTTGTTGATTTGACCAAATATATGATACAAATGGAAGAAAATGGACAGACAAAATGGCATATATTTATTTATTTATTTGGAGACTAATATATTCTGTTTTTTAAGCAATGAATGAGCCTTTTTATGGATCTTCCAATTTTGTCTAACTGTCTGCCTCTTTTTTTGTATCTTATTTTATTTTATTTTATTTTTCCTTTTGCTATTTTTCTGTTACAATTACAATGCCAAATTATCTAATATTCTTCTAATAAATACATCACCCACCATTTAGTAATTAAAGGTAAAAACCATATAAAATCTCAATTTAGCATTCTTAGAAACTTTCAAAATTTAGAGATAAAAAAGATAGAACTAGCAAAATTCAAAGACTAAACTCATAGTACAATCGAAAACGATGGATTGCTTCTTGATTGGTTGATCATTGTCATTTCCTATTGCATTAGGATCAATCAAGGAGCTATAAATCAAAAACTTAGGTTCCATTTGATAATCATTTAGTTTTTGTTTTTTATTTTTGAAAATTAAGCTTAAAAACACTACTTGCTCGGTGGGTGTTTTCTACTTTGTTTTAAAAAATCAAGCCAAGTTTTGAAAACTAAAAAAAGTAGACTCCGTTTGATAATCATTTGTTTTTGGTTTTTGAAAATTATCCTTGTTTTCTTACAATTTCTCTACAATGGTTTCCATCTTTCTTAAGGAAAAATTTGAGTTCCTAGCCAAATTCTAAAAACAAAAACAAGTTATTGAAAACTACTTTTTTTTTAGTTTTTAAAATTTGGCTTGATTTTTGAAAACATATGTAAAGAGTAGATAAGAAAATATAGAAACCCATTGGTGGAAGTATTTATAGGCCTAATTTTTAAAAATCAAAAATAAAAAACCAAATGATTATTAAACGGGACAATAGTTTTTAAAAGCTTGTTTTTGTTTTTGAAATTTGGCAAAGAATTTAAATATTTTCTTAAAGAAGATGAAAATCGTAGTAGAGAAATGGTGAGAAAACAAACATAATTTTCAAAAATAAAAAATTAACAAAGGGGCAAAACTGAAGAAAATCCTGTCAGAGAGAAAACAAAGTGGTAAGGAGCAGAAAGCATGGGATACGAGGACGACATGTCGTCTCATAATGTCAACCATATAAAATCCTTAGGCTTCCTCGAAAGGGTTGTAGATCTGGAAGCTTATGTTATGAGTTAAAACGATGGGTCAATTTGAAAATTATTGTACTTTTTGACAGCCAAGAACGAGAAGATTTTAAAAATCAACAAGAAAATGATTTCACTTTTGAAATTAAAAGCATATACTTATTTCTACTTTTGCTTATTTATCTTTCTTTTGTCTGTTTCAGATGATTTTTGTAATAATGATTTTCGCGTTTGAACATTGAAAATCGAAGATGCAATTCGGCGGCTTTGTATTCACACGAGGAACTAAAGAGAATTGGGATTTTGGAATTTGAATTGGAATTGGAATTGGAATTATTCATTATTCAAAGCTTCAACTTGTGTGCATGTTTGTTACCAAAAAAGTTGAAAAGAGGATTATAAGTTGCCTTTCTTTTGCAACTTCATTTTCCTTCTCTCTCTTTTTGTTTTGTTTCTTTCTTCTTTTATTTTAATGTTTTGTACTTGTACTATGACTTCTTTTTTTTAATTCAACAACTGAGAGTAAGAGACTTGAACATCTGACCTCTTGATTGAAGGTATATGCCTTCATCAATTGAACTATGCTTAGGTTAGATTGTACTATGATTTGAGTAAGCTGTTTGGAGATATATATATCTTTGGGAGAAAAAAATCAAATTAAACTTGTCAAGCTGTATTAATTGTTACCTTAAACTTTTAATTTCATCAAGTTGTACCTTAAACTTGGATAAGTGTTGCAATCTTAATATTAAACTTCAAAAAGTGTTTCATTTTAAACCTCTTGATAAGTTTCGTTTGAAAGATTGTTAAAAAAAAGTATTTTCACATATGTTTAATGAATCATAATATATATATGGTACAAAATTGATACGATTTTAGAGAAGAACGACATTAGAGCTGAATTTTTGTTAAAATTTATGAATTTTAGCAAGGTTATTCATGGCTAATTTGTGCATTATTGGTTAAACTTAATTTTGTGTAAAACTTTATTTGTTGAAATTAGTGAGTTTATAGAGATTTTTATATTGCTTTTTGTTAAAATTAGTAGGTGAATTATAAGAAATTGACTAGAGGATAAAAATTGCAACAGTTATATAAGTTTAAGATACAATTTGATGAAATTAAAAATTTAGAATAAAAATTGATACAACATAGTAAGTTTAGAGGTAAAAATTAATTTTTTTTTTCCAATATTTTTTAACCGTTTGAAATTTGCTTTTCCTTGTGTGTTTGTGTTTTTGGGGATTAGAAAAATACCCTTGGGAAACAAAACATGAGGTTTGTAGACATCCATTGTAAATGAGTGCTTTTTTTCCTCTTTTTCTCAGAGAGGCAGAAAGAAGTGGGCTTTTTTTTTTTTTTTTTTTTCTTTTTTTGGAAAGAGAGGAGAGTTATGTTTTCTTTTTGGTAAAGAGAGTACTGAGTTCTTCTTGCAGAGATTGGGAGGGAGACTTCTTTTTATGTGAGAGCTTCTTCTTCTTCTTCTTTTAAGAAAAGAGGGGGTTTGGTTTGTTTTTAGAATATTACATTACAAAAGGGATATGGACAACGAAATTTTCTAGTACTATTACTCAAGGTATTAAATTTTTGTCGTTACCTTGATATTTCCATCAAAATTTTCATATGTTTATAGGTTCAAAATTGACATGAAAAGTAAATTAACATTTTTGTCATTATGTAAAAAATGAAATCTATCTTAAAAAATGACTTATTTAGAGAATCATTTTTGGTCTATTAATTATGTCTACATGCTAGTTTATTGGACTCTTATATATTGTCCTTATTTAATTTTTAAATTTACGAATTGTGCCATTAACAATTATTAATCAACAGTAAATGAATTACTTAAATTTAATGATAAATAATAATAAAAAAAAATCAATTAGTTATATTGTTACATTATGTGGGTAAATGAAATAAATAAATTAGTTATATATTTTAGGTAAAATAACACAAACCATCTCTGAACAATGAGGCTTATTACAATCACACCCTTAAATTTTTAATTTGATCAATCAACACCTTGTATTTTGTTAAGTGTTGGAATCAAGTCCTGTTAGTTGATATTAAATTACTGTTTAACTGGGCTTCATATGTGTGATTCACATGTTAATAGAGAAGATCAAACTTGATATTTAAGGGTGTGATATAACAAACCCCTTTTGGCATTTATGCCCTAACGCCTGGTAATTATTGATTTAATATTTAATAATTATTTTATTATTTTTCATTTGCAATTTATATTATCCATTACATAAAAATCTAAGATTATTAGTGTAATCTTGAACAGTATGTAGTTGACATACAGAAGGATCATGTTCAAGAAATAACATAAAAGGTCTATAGTATATGGATAAAGTTGAGTGACTTATCCTGGTAATACTATTGATATGACCCACTTTGTGATAGTTACAAATGATTTGATATAAATCATTCATGTGGAAACATGCGCGAGTTTGTATAAGATTGAACCACAAAATATTTAATCTCTCTTTATAAATCTATTAATTGAGAAGATTAATATTTCAATAGGATGATCATATGCGACTCAATCTTAATCCTAAATGGGTTATGAACGCCTGCCTATGAGGGTTTGTCATTTGATTTGCATGGGTGAGAGTGATTTTTGTAGCCGATTCAATAAGCCTACCATTTTGGGGACTTAAACAAATAGGAAGCTGAGAACATAAGTTTCACAAGATGGAATTTATTTCTTTCCATATAGGAAAAGTAGATGAGTAATTTCTTTAAGTGTTGATTTCAAGACTTGAACAATGAGACCCCATCATCTCACTGGCTCGAGAGGAAATTATTTTATAATTTGATCATAAATAGATTTTGTTAGGATTTATGCCCAAAAGCCTTGTAATTAATGATTTATTTAATAATTAATAATAAATTTGATTATTTTATTTACAATATAATATTATCCATTATATGAAAAATTCAAGGTTATTAATGTAATCTTGAACAATATGTGGTTGACATGCGAGATGATCATGTTCAAAAAATAACCTAAAAAGTCATAGTATATGGATAAGATTGGGTGTCTTATCCTAGTAATACTATTGATACAACTCACTTTATAATAGTTACAAATGGTTTGATTCAAATCGTTCATGTGAAGACATGAGAGTGAGGGTATCTTATACAATGAGTTTGTATAAGACTGAACCACGAAATATTTAATCTCTTTTTATAAATCAGTTAATTGAGAAGATTAATATTTCATCAGGATGATCATATGCGACTCGATCTTAATCTTGAGTGAGTTATGAACTCTTGCCTGTGAGGAATTGTCCTTTGATTTGCATGAGGTGAGAGTGGCTTTTGTAGCCAATTCAATATGCCTACCATTTTGGGGACTTGACCAAATAGGGAGTTGGGAACATAATCTCACAAGACAAAATTCACTCATTCCCATATAGGGTAAGTAGATGAGTAGTTCCTTTACATGCTGATTTCGGGACTTGAACAATATGGCTCCATCCTCTCGTTGGCCTAAGAGGGACTTAGTTTATAATTGGATCATAAATAAATTATCAATTAAAGGATCAGTGGTACTTAAGGTATAAGATGTAATTACAGGGGTAAAACGGGCTTTTGACCCAGCTGTAATTACGAACAACTCGTGAAGAATAGACTTGCATGTAGTGATTATATCCATGAACACAATTTATCCTACAGTGTATAAGAGTGTAACTCTATGTTTATAGTAGAGTGACCCTAGAGTTAATGAATGAAAATTAATTAATTAAACAGTTTAATTAATTAATTTTGTATCATTGAAGTTTATAATCTGTAGGTTCATAAGGCTCCCTTGCTAGTTCATGGTACACTAAAAAATCAATTTAGTTGAAAGAAAAATTTGAAATGTTTAAATTAATATTTAATTTGAAGTGTTTATGGTTAAAATTGCAACACTTATCTAAATTTGGAGGTTAAAATTGCAATACTTTATAGAGTTTATGGTTAAAAAATGCAACACTTATCTAAATTTGGAGTGCAATTTGATGAAATTGAAATCAAACATAATATTAATAATAACAATTAGAAATTTTAATTGGTTTAAAACGGGTGAAATGTTTACTTATTCATTAAAAAAATATTCATTGACATTGACCATTTATCAATATTTCCATTAAATTGTGACCTAAACATTATCAAAATTTAAAATATTGCCTATAGTACATAGATACTCCATTCGCAATATATTATTTCTTCATTGTTTCTTTGTTTCTTTATTTAACTATAGTTCTTTTTCTTTTTTTTTTTTTTCTTTTTTTTTTTTTTGGGAAAGAAGGAACTTTTCAGATTATTTAAGAAAAGGAAAAGCTTTTAAATTCATATTTCTTTATATGAAAAAAAAAAAGAAAAGAAAGAAAGAAAGAAGAAGAAAATAATAAAAGAAAAGCAAAAGCAAAAGCGAAAGCTAAAGCTAAAGATCAAAGAAACTATGCAAAAGTGTTCATTGGATATTCTTGTAAATGGTTGATTCTTATATTACATCACTGTTACTATTTTCATTGTCTTAGAAATTTAACATTAAAAATCTCACACTTTATATGAACACCTTTCAAAAGAAAAACAACTCTTTGTTTACACTCACTTAAAAATTGTGATCAAAGTCCAACATCAATTTTTACCATATGAATTTTTCATTCAAATAGTTCGAAAATAACTTAACTTATATATATATATATTTCTTCTTATACTTTTAACTTGAAACTAAATTTGAACTCCACACTTTTAAAAAATTTAGTATTGTCCTTATCCCTTAACTAAACCTTTTAACCATACACACACATTAGTGAAAAGTAATTGAAATTTAATGTGATAAGTTATTTATAAATATTTAATATGATATATATGATGTGACATTCTATTCTAGTAACATAGTGTTAAACAAGTTACACAAGGTTGAGAGAGTGGAAAATTTAGATTATGTTTTTTTTTTTTTTTAAAAAATTGATCCTAATAGCTTTTTTAGGTTAAATTATACAAAATACCCCCAAACTTTGGAGTAGGTTTCAATTATGTCCTTAGACTTTGAAAAGTTTCAATTATACCCTTGAACTTTGAATTTTGTTCCAAAAAAGAACTATTGGAGAGTTTTTTTTTCTCTTTAAAATAAGATGGAAATTAACGTGATTACTAATGTGTAAGAATTCATTAGTAAGAATTGGAAGACATACGTGACATCATTTACAACATTATTCATGTAATTTGACTAGGCAATTGATGTGTAAAAGTTAATTATGTAAATGGTTTTAACGATATCTTTTGAGATTAAGTAAATTGTAACAAAGATTTTAATCTTCTATATAGTTGTAAATAATATCACATACATCTTTTAATTTTACACATTAACGACCACGTCAATTTTCATAATTTATTTTAACATAAAATATATTTTTGGACCAATTGCAGAGTCCAAGGGTATTTTTTGGAGTGGATTTCAAAGTTGAAGGATAAAAATGAAAAATTTCAAAGTTTAGGGGGCATAATTGAAACTTACCATAAATTCAAGGGTATTTTATATAATTTAACCTATTTTTTAATGTAAAATAATCGCAATTTTGATTTCTATATGCCTTCTTTTTAATAGTCATAAATAACTTGATACGTTGAAATTTTTGTTACTCCTCACTAATTATGATATGAAAATTTGATACTAACTTTTAATCAAATATTATGAACAATAATATACAATTAAAAGCATAAAGACTAAATAGCCTTAAGATTAAAGTAAAAGATTAAAAATGTAATTTCACGTAAAATAAATAAAGTTTAAATCTCATTTTTATTCCCTAAACTTTTAAGTTTGTTACATTTTAGTCTCTAAAATTTTAAAATATTCATTTTGGTTTTTGAACTTTCATGTTTGTTTCATTTTAGTATCTAAACTTTTATAATGTCTATTTTAATCACTGAGTTTTTTCAAGACAACCATTTTGGTCATCGTTATCTTATTTTTCCATCTAATGCTACTCGTTCAATGCTCATCTCTAACTTATGTGGCTTGAAATCACGCTCATATTAGCATGCTAGTGTACGTTAAAGCTACGTCATTAAATCCGTTAAAACCAAAATAAAAATAAGAACCAAAATGATTAAGTTTTGAAAGTTTATGAACTAAAGTAGACATTTTAAAAGTCAGAGACTAAAATGGAACAAATCTAAAAGTTTAAGTCTAATATAGAAGCCAATCTAAACATAACTTAAATGATTAAGATGTATATTTTCAACCAAGAGGTTAGAAGTTTGAATTTCTGTTCTATCGCATATGGTTGAACATAAAAGAAAAATGTCTAATATAGAAGCCAATCTAAACATAACTTAAATGATTAAGATGTATATTTTCGACCAAGAGATTAGAAGTTTGAATTTCCGTTTTGTCGCATATGGTTGAACATAAAAGAAAAATGTCTAATATAGACAAATATTACAGTGACGTAGAGATATACAAGATTCCGCTGTCCTAATAAATGAAAGGGGCTGTTTTGGTCATTTGTGTCCCACAAAATTGCATAATAAAGTGGCGGCGACCAAATAAAATAGGAACCGACCTCATTGACATTGTGAAGAAGATGATGTTTTTGAATTAAATCAGTTTCAGTTTCAGAGCTTTTTTCTCTGTCACATGTCTTTGACAACCTGTAATACTTCCTTTTTTTTTTCAAACCCTCATAAAGTCAAGAGCCCTCTTTTATCTCCAAAGGGGAAAAAAAAGGTATATGAATCTTTTTTTTTACCCAAAAAAAAAAATTTCAAAATCAAATGGATTGAAAGTAAAACTCGTGGTATGAATCTATTGGTTCTAATTACTCGAGTTTAGATTTTATTTTGGTGATTGAACTTTTAGGAATTTTTTGTTTTGTTGAATTTTTGGAATGCCTGGTTTAGTCTTTTGAACTTTTGAAAAGCAACCATTTTGATTTCCATCATGATTTTTATTCAACTGTTTTAACAAATGGATGATGAGACTTCAAATATGTGTATTAATACTATTGATGTAGGCATGACTTGAAGGTATGCTGGACAAGGTAGGAGTGAAGCAAAAACTGATAGCAGGGTAATAATAATAAGGGAAAAATACCTTTTTAGTGCCTGAGTTTTCAACAATGGGTGCATTTAGTCCATGAGTTTTCAAAATAGACATTTTTAGTCCCTGAGTTTAGAGAAAAATACTTTTTTGGTCTTTAAATTTTGGAAATAGACCTTTTTAGTCTATGAGTTCTGAGAAATAGGTTTAAAAGGTCCCTCATATTATTTTATTTTTTATTTTTTATATATAAAATCAATATTCTTTATTAATTTTTAATATTAACGATTTTTTAAATAAAAAAAATCTCTCTTCCCTCTCTACCCCATACTCTCTCTCATCTCTTCTCCATCTCTACCCCATTCTCTCTCCTCTCTCTTCCTTCCACCTTCCTCCCGTTTTCTTCATCCTTTCTCCTTGTCCCCACCATCCTTTTCTTCCTCTCCCCTCTCTCTCAATACATCAATCAATCTTCATAAAAAAAAAGATAAATGATTTTTTTCACCATGAATCTTCATAAATCTCCAAGATTTCTTATCATTTTCTACCATAATCTTTCCTCAATCCCCAAACTCAAAAGACCAAAAAAATGGCCGATAGCTACTCCAAAATCAAAGTCACCGCTACTGTCGCTGCAACATAATGAGAGGAGGAAGGGAGAGGAAGAAGGGAGAGGAAGAAGGAGATGGTGGAGAGGAGAGAAGGAGAGAGGAGAGAGAAGGAGAATAGACGAAGAAGAGGGTAGGAAGGTGGAAGGAGGAGAGAGGAGAGAGAATGGGGTAGAGATGGAGGAGAGATGAGAGAGAGAATGGGGTAGAGAGGGAAGAGAGTTTTTTTTTTGAATTTAAAAAATCGTTAATATTAAAAATTAATAAAGAATATTGATTTTATATTAAAAAAATTTAAAAATAAATAATACAAGAGACCTTTTAAACCTATTTCTCAAAACTCATGGACTAAAAAGATATATTTCCAAAACTCAGGGACCAAACGCACCTATTGTTGAAAACTCAGGGACCAAAAATGTATTTTTCCCTAATAATAATGTTAAAAGTAACAAAATCAAGATTTTGAAAGCTAAAGGACCAAATGGAGAAAAACTAATAGTCTTAGGACTAATATGAAATTTACCTATAGTTTTGATAGCACCTAAAAAGTGCCATGCATAATTCCGATTTCATGCTAGTTTTATTATTCTCACAAGCATATTTATCTATTTTGTAGAGATCGAGCAATTTGTAGTTATTCAAAGCACTTTGGATGAATTGGGGTAAAAAAGAAGCAATTCGGACTAAAATCGAGTAACCGAGTCAAGAGAAGATGAAGTTCAAGTCATTGGACCCAAGAGGATAGCGTCATGACCCTATTTGGGGTGTCTCGAAGTTGTTGTAGTACAAAATCAAGCCAAAAGAACCGTGGAAGTAGCGTCTAGATGCTACTTTTAGCATCTAGACGCCAAATTGATAGCACATAAGGAGCATAGCTCAACGCTGAGGGGAGGCCAAGCAAAACGCTAGTAGCGTCTCGAGCTACATGAACTTCACGATTTTTTTCTTCTTTGTAAAGGGGTCAGCATCTTGACGCTACCCCTAGCATCTCAACGTTGTCCCATGTCTATAAATATTTTCTTTTCTTTTAGGGCAAATGAGTATTAGTTTTGTAGACAATTGTTTTAGACATTCTTTAGAGTTTTCTTTTCTATTTTCTTGTTGAACACTTGTAATATCGAACCATGGCGGATTTAGTCATATCATCATGATGTGCGGCTAAAGTTCGTGTTTCTGATTTAAGGGTCAGTTTGAGTCCAATTGTAGACTGTGATGCTTCGAGCTAAGTTTTGCTTTCAATTTTCCATGTTATCATAGCTTGCATGATAGACTCTAAGATTATAAAAAAAAAAAAAAAAAAAAAAAAAAATCAGAATTGAGTAGGTGTAGCTATCTCAGGTGCTATCTCACCTATTAAGTCTTGTCTTAGTCGTCTCATTGCTCTTAGTGCTATTGTTTTAATTAATATGGAATGCAATCATGCCAAGTGGATTAGGCAATAAGAATTGGTTTTGATGCTTTGTTAAAATCGATTAGATTAGGAGAATTAAACTTGTCACGACTTTTCCAAATAAGTAGATTAGGTGCTTGTTTGTTTAATTGATTTATTTATGGTAAGCCTGGAATCAGTATCCAATTGGATGAGACTCTCTTAAATTGAAAACTTTGGTACGATTAATTTTCACTTGCTTTTACTTGTCTTTATTTCATTGTGATTCTCATAATACTGTAAAACCCTCATTTGTTTTATTTTCTTTGCAAACTTGACTTTGAGAAACTAATTAATTGGTTCTATTGGGATTCAACCTGGTACCACTATTTCTACAAGTAGGTTAGTCAAATAAGTTTTATTTTGGTAGGCCTCGACAACCCGACCAAACTTATAATGAAACATTGAGACAACTATGTGAACTTTCTCATGTTATCTATTTGACACAAACTCTAGTTTGTCTTAAACACACAGGAGGCCAATGTTTTGGCAAGGACCACTCTGGTGTGCCCTATTCTTTTCAGCTTGCAAATATTGTTTAGGCTTCTTCCCATTTCCCTTTATCGTTACATTTCGTAAAGGTCTAGGAATGTTGATGTGGAGCAAGATTACTCAAAAAAAATTCTCCAAATCAAACATAAGCAAAAGCATTTACATCTATAGAAAGTTGCTCAAGCTACCTGCTCCACGTTGACAATCTCCAATCTCAATGAACAAAGATTGTATAATATATATATATATATATATATATATATATATATATATATATATATATGAAAGTCATAGTTTATAATTGACTTAGGTTGAATGGTTGGAATCCACCTTTTAAGTTATAAGGTCACGGGTTGTTGTATTTTTCTATGCCATAAATTAGTACAATTGGACTCATCTTCAAATCTAATTTTGATTAATTTAGAATTTTCAAATCCTTGTAGCTTAGTTTTGACTCATTCTTCCCCTTGAATTCTGAATATCAAATCTTTTAATTGTGACACTTACCAAAAAATAAAATAAATTGCATTGGAATTGATTTTAAATTTAATGTTGACCAAGTCTTGCCAATTTACTAATAGGATTTTCTTCTTTTAATCGATTTTAATTATGAGTTATGTATGTTTGGGTCAAATTTCAACCCAACCATTACATTTGTATCGCTGTGCAAGCATTATTTAAGTACTGATACCAAATTGAATAGTGGGTACGCCTCTGTGTGTGAGAGGACACAATTGGAGAGGAACTTCATGTTTAATATAATCAATCATTCGACCCCAACAATAGGTAGATCATTTGACTAGGTAAAAAAGAAAATGAGGCCTTCGGTCTAGCGATTGACAAATACATCAAAGATGACCCTAAGAATTATGTGCATTATTCTAGACTACGTTGTCGTCATCGTCATCTAACCTTATACATCTACAATTTGATTTCTTAATTACGTTGCGATTGTCTTTTTTTGGCTTCACCAAACAAGACATCATATTTTTTACGTTCAATTATCAAAAATGCCTATGAACTACGAGATTAGTTTCAATTATATCCTTGTGTTGAGGATCCCACATTGGAGAAATGAAGAGAGACCTCACAATTTATAAGATATATGAGCTACTTCTCTCATTGTCAATTGGTTTTGAGATGGAATCCCATGGTGAACTCAAAGAGACACCATCTTGAGAGGACATGTTGAGGATCCCATATTGGAAAAATGAAGAGATATCTCACAATTTATAAGATATATGAGCTACTCCTCTCATTACCAACGTTGAAAAAAAATCAAAACATATGCAAATACATCATTTTTCGTCCATAAATTTAACGGAAAAAATCTCCAAGTTTTAACGGAAAAAATCTCCAAGTTTTGTTTTGAAACAAACGTCAAAGTTCAGGAGTATAATTGAAACCAACCCATAGTTCAGAGGTATTTTTGATAATTTAACATATTTTTTATTATTTCATTGTTTTCCTCAATCTAAAATGTTACAAATTTAGTTCTAGAACTTTTATGGTTGTGACTATTTAGGTTTCATGAAATTTGATATAATGATTATTTAGTTTCAAATTTAAAAAAAAAAAAAAAAAAATTACGTCCTACAAGTTTCGATTTTTATTCTAATAATTTCCTTGTCAACATTGTTAATTATTTGAAGGTTGACGTTGTAAGCTAAAAGGAGTAACGAGTAATAATCTAGCATGATGAGACACAAAATGAGTAGGCTAATTAAACAAAATAATTAAAAGCAAGTGGTTAAAAAAAAATCGATATAGTTGAGCAATTGGAAGGTGGGGTATGGTACGTGTGGACCAAATTTACGATATTAAGAAAGTTAATAAGTGTCTCATCTACTAAATTACAGTCGAATTAGAATATTAAAGTTATTATTAGATTAAATTGCAAGTTTAGTCTCTAAACTTTCAGGTTTGTATTTTGTAGGTTTCTGAACTTTAAACAATATCTAATAGGTATTTGATCTATTTGACATTTTTTAAAATTCAAAAATTTATTGGACACAAAATTCAATTTTATGCCTACTAAATTCGTTTATTTTTAAAAAAATATTGAATATGTTAAGTATCTATTAGACACACAATTGAAAGTTCATGAACATGTTTGATATTTTTAAAATTCAAAGATCTATTTAATACAAAATTAAACGTTCAAAACTTATGAAGTATTTTTTAAAATTTAGGATCCTATTAAACACAAACACAAAAATTTAGAGATTAAACTTGTAATTTATTCTTCGTATTATTATGTTATGGAAGAATAAATTTAACCTTAAAAAAAAATAATAATAATAACGTACACTTTACGTTGATGCAAAATCATTGATGAGAAGGACAAAATATTTAGAGGGATGTCGGACGAAGAATCAAAAGGAAAACGAGATGTCGTCTTCACATTCACCTTCACCGCCTTTCTCCTTTTCCTACTTGTCGTTTTTGTTATTATTAGACGGTGTCGTTTTTCCTCTCCCCATACGCGTTTTTCTTTCAACTTTTTTAAGCACTAGCGCTTCAAAAATTTTAAATTATTTAATTTCAACGTTCGATTCGAAGCAACTATATGAAAATTAATTTTGTTGACGTTGACTCTGTCTCTCTCTTCTTTTGAAATAAAAAAGAAATTTTCTGTTGAAATGAATTTTTGAAAGTTGGGTCTTGAAATTGATAAATTAATTGTTGTATATTATTATAAAAATAAAATTGGAGGATTATTATTATTATTATTATTATTATTGGGATAGCTTCCAAATTCCGCAATTATCGCTGCTTTTTTTTTATTTGTTTTTTTTTTGGTTTAAAATTAATATTCTTCTGAAATTTGATTAGGGTCAACGGGTTAGGTTTCACTCTATTAATAATTTAATATATATATATATATATATATATATATATATATCTCAACACTTTAAATAAGAAATGAACTAACTACTCAACTAACCCATTTTATAGAGTTGCAAAACTAGGGTTTTAAATAATATCCAACGTCATAAAACATAATGAATTAATGATATTAATCCCAAGCTAACACTAGAGTTTTAAATAATATCCAACGTCATTTAAACATAATGATATTTAATCCCAAGCTAACACTAGGGTTTTCAAAAATATCCAACGTCATAGAACATAAATGATATTAATCCCAAGCTAACTTAAAAAATTGATTGTTCAACGGTAATTGACATGTATCTTTTTTCTTGGAGTCATAAGTTCAAATTCTATATCCCCACATTTGATTTTTCAAAAAACAAAAGAAGAAAGAATAAAAATGCTTGCATAAATTCTTTTGTTACAAGCATCCAAACTATGTCAACGAGAGAGAGTTTTGATAGGTCATAATTATATATTTGGTTAAATTACAAGTTAAATCTCTAAACTTTTAGATTTGTGTCAAATATCTTTGAACTTTAAAAGTGTTTAATGAATGTCTAAATTTTCAATTTTGTTTCTAGTCCTTGCACTTTCAATTTTTTGTTTTGACATTTTATAAAATTTACAAATATATTGGACACAAAATTGAAAGTTTGATGTCCTATTAGACACAAAATTTAATTTTATGTTGAATGTATTTGTTCATTTTAATACTTGTCGAATATGCATGTCATGAACCTATTAGACTCAAAATTGAAAATTTAAGGACATATTTGACATTTTTAAGTCCAGGGACTTATTAGACACAAAATTGAAAGTTCAGGGGCCTATATTAGGCACAAACATGATAGTTCAGGGACTGAACTTATAATTTAACCTATATATTTATAGATGATTGAGATATATAGTGTATTTGTAATTTGTAGTTGGGTATGAATGATCGAGTGAACTTTGGGTGAAGAAAAGTAAGTAAATACGTTCAACCCCAGTGCAAGTACACACTGCCAATGCAAGTATTAAAACAGAAGTATTCTTGAGTATCGATCCCATAGGGAACGGTATAACAAAAATTATTGCTTAAGCAAAAATGTAAGAAAATTGCAACTTGAAACTAAAAATTGCAAAAACAATTTTGGGTTTAGTGTATTTGTTAAAAAAAAATAATTGCAGAATCTAAATGCAAGTTAAAATGAAAAAGAATGCATAACTGAATTGCAGAATCGAAAATTGCAAGTTAAAGTGACAAAGATTGCAGAAATGAATTGTAGAATCGAAAATTGCAAGATTGAATAGCAACTAAACATACTTGATAAAAGATATGAACATTGCAAAAGAAATTCTTTAGAAAAAGGAGGGGCTCAAGAATGTCATTGCCCTAAGTTGTAATTGCAAACCAAAATTGCAATTCCAACCTATTCTACATTTAATTGTAAACTGAAATTACTACTCCTATTCACCTTGAAATTAGGTTTTAGGAGACTAAGTGAGTGGTCTATATGTCTATAGTCCCTCTATCTTAGGTAATTTTGACTCAATAATTTCTTAGGTTTTGGAGTCTTTGATCCTTATGTCTAGGGTAAAGAATTGACTTATGTCTAAGCTCTTGTCTCAATCACTTGTGTGAAATCCGCTTATCACCAACCCTGTCAGTATTAGATTTAAGCTTGTGTTGCTACCCTAATTGATCAATCTAGGATCTCAAGGAAATTTTATTCAATGCAAGCAAACAATTGAAGAGTAGGCTTGGTGTTTGTTGGAATTTTGGCTACAATTACTCATCCTTGAACCCCCTAAGAAGTTTAGCTCATAATTAATTCAAAAAATTCAAAACAAAAGTTTAGCTCCTTGAACCCACTGTACTACTCTAGGATAAAATTGAAGGAGAATGAAAATGCTTGCCATAGCAAATAAGAATGAAGGTTGGAGGTAAGGGATGAAGGAAATACTAATTAAACTCCATTAAATTAAAAATAAGTTTTCTAAACAGAATACCCATAACCAAAACTTCCTAAAAAATAAACTTCAATTGCTTCCTCAATCCAAAACTCAATTCTAATGCTTAATACAGTAGGTAAGGAACAAAAAAGCATGAAAAATTACAACCCAAAGAACTACAAAATAGAAATTGAATTCAAACTACACTAAGAACGAGCTAGAAGAAAATTTGAACAAAACCCATTGTTTCCCTTAGCTTCAATCGATTCAATTCCAACTATTTCTAGGAAATAATGAATCATTTCCAACCAAGTTTTTGTTTGGATTAGATTGGAAAATTCAAGGTAAAACAGAACCAAAAAATTGCAGCAACTCTTCGGTGGAAAACAGAGAAGAAAAACTGGAAAAAAAGAGGAATAAAAACTAGAAAAAACATAGGAAATTTTGGAAGAAAACCCACGAACATTATATTGAAATTCGCCCTAAAAACCGCCTCCGTTCTCCACTCATCTTCTCTCCTTTTGTAGGCCTTCATTAAGGTTGAATAATGCCCAAAATTCGTGCTCAAAATCCCCCAAATCGTGTAGGAAATGAAGATTTTCGTATATCGAATGAAAATTTTTTTCCTTTTTTTTTTCTATTGCTCCAATATTGCAACGTCATCTTGCAATTTCGGTTATATAATTTCCACAATTCAAAAATTTTTTCTACTACTCCAGAATTGCAACTTCATCTTGCAATTTCAGTTATGCAATTTCCACAATTCCTGCACACAAGTTTAGTTTTTAAGATTCTCACTCTACTTGCTTCTTTCATCCTTATTTTTAAGAATCTTTCAGTTATTTTCCAATGATTTTAAGACAAAACAAGAATATTTTAAGTAATTTAGAGTTATATAAGCCTTAATACTAAGGCTTGTCAATGAACAAGAGTTTTGAAAATATAATTTGTTGGGGCATGACCTAAGAGTTGAATTGAGTTTGTTCTACCAAATAAAGAGAGAGGAAAAGATAATGATAAAGGGAAAGAGATTTTTTTTAAATGTCAACCAATTAATATATTTGTAAATAAAGTGAAAGAAAGTTTGGTTCTTAAGAGAGAATCTTGGTTTTCTTTAAAAACACATAAAATAGATAAAGAGGTTAAGGTTGGACAAAAAATAAAGGTTTGAAAGTATTGACCCTCCAAATGTGAAGTGATTTGACGAAGGATATGATGTGAAGTCACTCAAAAATAAAACATTTAGATAATCTATCAATCTATCACTCAAATCTTGCATATGACTCCAAATTTCTTTTCAAAAACTTAATTTGTTTAATTATTATAAATTAATAATTATGAGAGAAACAGTTCCCAAGATTTTGTTTGTGTTTGGTTTGAGTAAAAAGTTGTGTTCTTTTGCCTGTTTGTTTGTTTTTGGTTGGTTAAGTTGTGTGTTTTGAGCAAAAAGTTGTAGTCTCCCTAACACATGCATGTGCTATAAAATGCTTCCATATAACTACACTACAATTATTCTTCTCTATTCTTTTTAGTTATATATTATAGTTTTTTTTCTTATTAGTTCAACAATTGTGTGGGTGGGGATCGAATCATCAACCTTTAGGATGATAATTAATGTTTTTATCTATTGAACAACTTTTATATTTTTATCTAATAGATCTTCAAACTTTAAAAAGTATCTAAAGTCTCTAAACTTTTAATTTTGTGTCTAATAGATCCATGAACTTTAAAAATTGTTGGTCCTTGAACTTTCAATTTTGTGTTTAATTAGATACTTTTTAAAGTTTAGGGACTTTGGATACAAAATTAAAAGTTCAATGACATATTAGATACTTTTTAAAGTTTTGGAACCTATTTGACACAAACCTAAAAGTTATTATATAGAGTTTGATGTTCGTTCAAATTCTTCTGATTATGTGTTGATTCCAACACTAAACTTTATACTTAGTTGAGTGAGTAAATTTAAATTTAATCTTTAAGTTTTCATTTTATCAAATTGAACATTGCAATTTGATTGAATCGTAAAATTTATGTATAGGTTCTATTAGATGAACATGAGGTTCCATTTCAAAATTACCAATTGATAATGGGATGAGTAACTTATGTATCTTATAAAGATTATGAGGTATCTTCATCTTTTCGATGTGAGATTTCTAACATGCTCTCTCAAGATGGTGTCTCTTTGGATACATCATTCTTGAGTCGGTTCTAATTTTTAGATCGAATATACCCGTTTGGGCTTTATGGGCTATGATATCATATTAGATGAACATGAGATTCCATCTTAAAACCAATTGACAATGAGAGGAGTAACTTATGTATCTTATAAAGATGGTGAGATCTCTTCATTTTTCTGATTTGGGATCCCCAATAGGCTCAATTCAATCGAATTTCTATTTTCTTGAATTTTGTGCTTACCTCTATGAACATTTGTGTGACTAAATAGGCTCTATTTTTTAGGTATAATTATGTTCTTGATGATCCGTAGTGAGTTAGATACTTTTTAGTCTGAGTTTGGGCATTTTGTTAATGAACACTTTTTTGATATGTTTGATTTTGTGAATTTTTGGCTAGATTTGAGTTTTTTTAGTTGGATTTAAGTATTTTTATGACTTTATTTTTATTGTGTTTTGGTTGAATTTTTTGTGATAATTGATTTTAAAAAGATACTAATTACTTCGCCCCGGATTCAAATTCATGAAATTAAGGTTCAGTTTGGTAACCATTTGGTTTTTGAAAAATTAAGCTTGTTTTTTTTCAATTACTCTACAATGGGTTTCATTTGTCTTAAGGAAATATTCGAATTTTTAGCCAAATTCCAAAAATACGAACAAGTTTTCAAAAATGATTTTTTTTAGTTTTCAAAGCTCGAATTGATTTTTGAAAATACATGTAAAAGGTAGATAACAAAACAAAGAAATCCATAGGTGAAAATAATATTTATAGACTTAATTTTTAAAAATTAAATGGTTATCAAAACAAAGCCTAAAAGTTTAAAATTTAAATTCACTCACTAAAGTAGGTATATAACGATAAAAAAACATTTTTTTTTAAATTTCCTATTTGGTTAACTTTTTTTTATCACATATTTTTTTTAAAAATGTGATTCATACTTTTTTTTTTTAATATTTCATGTGAAATAGTTATATAATTTGAAAAAAGAAAACATATTAATTATGTTCATATTTAAATTCCAACTAATTACTTCCTAGACCTTGATAGTATGAATGGATAATCAAACTTTTCTATATTTAAAATTCTAAAAAAAGATGAATATAATAATTTTCACAAATAAATAAGACTCTAGTGACCAAAAATTTGAGAAAAAATAGTTATAATTATTTATATTAATAATTGTGAAAAAAAAAACTGTCATCCATTGTTTATAATATAGGTGTCAATACTAAATAGGACGTTCCTCGAAAAAATTCTTGTCAAGAAAAAGGTGGGGCTCACCAACTTTATTTCCAAGAAACATATTTCACATACACATTTCTTCTTCCAATTTAAAAATATTCTTAACATCAAAATAAAAATATACTTGAATTATGAATTATCTAAGCCTAAATTATTTAATAAAATCCTCATTCATGGGGGTATAAATGTCATTTTGTAGCATTAAAAACCTAGTGGAAAAGTTGTGGACCATGGTTTTTTAGGCAAAGGCCCACTTCCTTGGAACAGAACCATCTAATTTAACGCTCTTTAATTAATTAATTACCAAATATATTAAGTATTAAATATTTTTTTACTCTCTTTCTTCAAGTGGCACTGAAAGAAACGCCTACATGGAACCGCACGTGCCAAACTCTCTCTCTCCCTACAATTAGGGCTTTTCTCTGGTGTTTTTTTTATGTGAAAATAAAATTAATATTATGATATTTTTTTTCAATTTTATTTTCTATATGTGGAAAGAAATGCATTTTTGTCCAATCACAAAATCCACCAAAATTTTAAAGGTTGATGTTGACAGAATGTCAAAGTCTTAATTTTATTGAACTGTGAAATAACTATAACAACTATAAAATGTTAATGATGATAAGTATTTTTGAAAAAAAATTTATAAAAAAATTTAAATTAAGAAATAAGTATTTTACCTTTTTTTAGTACACAATTTTATCCTTTTTAAATAGGTTAACTTTTTTTTGTTATTAATATTATGTCCATATTATTGATATTTTATTGATATATTTATTAAATTTAATTGATTTTTCTATTGTAATAGAAATGTCAATTCACTTCTTATATGAACGTCGAACTCGTGGACATATGAAAATGTTGATAGATTTTTTTTTTTGTGAATATAATGTCGACGGAAATTTAATACCTTAAAATCCACGTGACTTCTATATTAAAAAAATATTTCACAAATAATAGATAGAGAAAATATATTAGAATTAAAATACACCAATTATTTAAGTTTCGTTGATAACAATAAAAGTTATTGATTTTTTTTTTGAAAGAAACAATAAAAGTTATTGATGGACATACATAATTGAATTTTGTTAGATCATTAAAAAAAAAAAAAGGAAATCTATTTATTTTGTCCTCTAAAAAATACAAAAAAAAAAAAGAAATCTTTTTTTTTTTTTTTTGTGAAAAAAGAAATCTATTTATTTATTTATTTTTGAACCAAAAAAGAAATCTAATTTAACACTACTCTCAAATTCCAATTATACGTATGGTTCACACAAAGTTGGAATACACAAATCAAAATTCTTGATTCCATATTATCGTTTGCTTATTTATGTTGGAGAGCTTATTTAATTTTTTTAATTAAGGAATAAATACATCATTTAGAAAGCTTATTCTACGGGAAAGCATTTTTAGGTTGAGTAAAGAATAAAAATGATTGAAATGGATTAGGTAGAATCTACATGACTATTCAAAATCAAATTAAATCACTCTATTACTAGGTTATTGCACTTATTTCAGTCTAAAACAAAATAAGTTATTACACTTTATTAATTATGCTATTTTCCCCATTATTGGTTTATTGATGATCAATTAATTTTTTTTTGAATGGATTTATTTTCAATTAATTGAGTCCTCGGTTTGTACTCTTTCTAATGCATGTATGATTAGGTTATTATTAAAAAAAAAAAAAGATAAAAAAAAATAAAATAATGTATCATTTCAAAAGAAGTGATTGAGTATTCCCTCGATCTTGGCATTAAAATTCATTCTCGATTTTTAATTATTTGTTTTTTTTTTCTCTAATTTGATATGTTATTTCAATACTCCAAATTATATCAACCTAAACATAGTTTAATAGCTAGTGTATCTCTCTAGCTACCTAAATTCTTACCTCAATCATCATATAGTGTTATATTATCAAAAAAAAAAAAACAACAAAAAAGAAACATATATAAGCTAGTTTGATTATATTAAATTAAGTCTTAATGATTTATGTGAATATACATGTTTTTCATTATTGTATTACATAAATAAGATCATTTTAAATATGATTTCAAGATTCAAGGCCTTATCACTTATCACTCAATTTCTCATTTTCATCTCTCTAGACTTTTAAAATTTTGTATTTACTCCTACTTTATTTCTTTTGTCCTTCTAAGTATATATGCTAAGAATTTTAAATCAAAATTTAACTTATTTTAATAACACATTTCAAATAACTGGTTAGCTTTTTTTAACATAAAAAAATGGAAAAGAAAAAAAAGGCTTCAACATGGTTAAATAATTAATGTACTTAAACCTCCAAAAAAGGTTCAAATATTTACACCTCAAAAAAAAAAAATTATAACATGTAGATTGAAGATTCAAATTTTTATGATATATTGATTGATAGTATATGTCTCAATCCAATTGAGTTATGTTCAAGTTAGCAAAAGAAAAATAATATAAATTAATTGATAAGTATAAGATAATTATTTAAGAAATTAACATTAATTTAATTATTTTTATAGCATAAATCATACCACACAAATAACATGATCACAAATTCACAATTTATATATACAAACACATGTTTTCAAAACAAAAAATATATATACACACACATTAAAAAGAATTAAAAAATTTTCAAAAAAAATCCATTGTCTTTTTTGCCTACGTGTACACGGCCATTAAGAATCTAGTTTACACTGGAACCGGTTAACCGGTCAAAACTCCGCGTTTCAGAAGTCTCCTTTTCCACTAGTCCTCTGTCATTTATTGCCAACACCGATCCAGTCGCTCTTGTTTCTATGCCCGTCGTTTACCGGCACCTGTCGGTCACCATCCTAGGTGGGAAAACTTACACCCCAAGCTGTTCTCCAAAATCCCAAAAATCCAAACACTCTTCTTTTTCCCCCCTCTTTTTCTCTTACACTCTCGAACAAAGAATATTATTATTATGTCTTAAAAAAAAAAATATTCCGATTGATCAAAAATGGAGAAGAAATTTGAAGACTCATTGATGGGGTCGGAAAATTCTACCGGATTTTACTCTCCGGCGGTGTTTTCGGACGATTTTCCGGCCAGTGGTGGTTTCGGTTTTTCCGGTATGTTCGACATGCCATGTGATGATCATAAAGCTTCTTGTTCTTCTTCCTTTGATTTGTTTGGTGGTGGAATTGGAATCCATGATTTTTATAATCCTTCTTCTTTGTTCGATTTGCTTTCTACGGCGGCTCCACCCCTTCAGCCGCCGCTTTCCTCGCCGGCCTCCACCGTGCCGGAGTCGTCGGAGGTTCTTAATGCTCCGGCGACGCCTAATTCTTCCTCGGTTTCAAATTCCTCCTCTAATGAAGCTGCTACCATTGAAGAGGTTGACAAGAACAACACTGAGAAGACTTCTAAACTGTAAGAGATTATTATTATTGATCTCATTTTGAATTTCGGTTTCAGATTTGTGAAATATTTTGTAGCGGGATCGACCGGGATCGACCTGGGATAGGTGTCTTTATTGTTTGGTTTGGATCTAAATTCGAGATTTGAGCTTCGAAAGATATTGTTTGTACGTTTGTACCATAGATGTTTGGTTTTTTGTTGATGATAATGAGGAAATTATGGGGAAAAGGCATGTGATTAGTGGGGTTTTGTTGATTTGATTTAGTGGAGTAATTTTGAGATTGATGATTCCTTCTTCTTCTTCTTTTTGCTTCTTTTCTCTCTTTTTGGACAAAAAGAAATGGAAAAAGTGGAGCTTTTCTTTTTTGTTTTTTTTTTTTTAAAACTGTTGTTGTCTTGGTTTTAGGTTGAAGCCAAAAAAGAAGAACCAGAAGAAGCAAAGAGAACCCAGATTTGCTTTCATGACAAAGAGTGATATTGATCATCTCGACGACGGTTACCGATGGCGGAAGTACGGCCAAAAGGCTGTGAAGAACAGTCCTTATCCAAGGTTCATCTTCTTTATATTTTCACAATGATATAATATTGTTCACTTTGAACTAAGTTCTTATGACTTTGATTTTTAGTTTGACTTGAAAGGTATTGTACTAATGAAGATGTTGTATTTTATTTGTAATACCAGAAGCTATTATCGTTGCACCACGGCAGCGTGCGGAGTGAAGAAGAGGGTGGAGCGGTCATCCGGCGACCATTCGATCGTCATCACGACATACGAAGGCCAACACACCCACCAAAGTCCGGTAATGCCACGAGGGAGTATCAGAATCCTACAGGACTCCACCAACTCCTCTGTTGCCGATCACGCCGCCGCCCCCACCGGACTTCTATTCCAACACAACACTCCCCAGCCCTACATGTACAGCCCTCCGCCGCCATTTCTAACAATCAACTCGTCATCGCCGAGTCCCCGTCCTCCCTCCTCCCTCCCACCGCCGCCACCACCACCATCACCACCACCATCGCGGTCGTCATCTCAAGCTTCCTTGCTCCGAGACCATGGGCTCCTGCAGGACTTGGTGCCATTGCAAATGAGGAAGGAACCAAAAAATGAGCAAAATGGATGAATTATTAGAGAGTTTGAATCATAATTATCTCTTTTGGTACGTTCAGAAATTCAGATCAGCCATTTTCCATCGTTTTTTGAGCAGATTCTGATCTCATGATTATGAAACGCTTTCTCTTTAAGCGTTTTTTTGGAGGGATTATATTAGTATTAGCTGTGCTTTATTAATGAGTTATTATATTCTTTGTAACTAATCTTAGCAAAAAACCAAGTTGTTTATTATGGGATATAAATGATCTTGTCGTTTTTAGCTCAATATTCTTCATCTTTCTCTTCACTTTGCCTTCACAGCATCCATCTCTTAGAATTAGGGTTTAGGGTTTTTCTTTCCCATTACGATATTAAAAAATTGAACGATTATGTATGAAACAGGAAGGGAAACAATTCAACAAGTGGACTATTACATATACGAAACGGGAAGGAAAAATAACACTAATGTTCAAACTCAAGATCGCGAAGAGGAGGACAATTTGCTCTCTTTTCAATTTGTCTTAAAGTTAAAAGCTTTTCACACGTTTTCTCACTAGTTCGCTCCCTTCAAAATTTTTAAAATTGAAAATTAAGTATACAAAAAGCTAAAATATAAATTTTTGCTCATGTTAAATCACAACTAAACCCATAAAAAGTTTAGGTGATAAATTACTTATGATATATATAATCTTTTATACATATTTCTAATGAGTTTATATAGTAAAGGAATATCCTCCCGAGAAGAAGAGAGCTTGGACAGTATTTTGCAGCATTTTGCATTCAGCAGCTTGTTTTCCATTGCAAGCAAGCTTGAAAATTATATATATATATATATATATATATATATATATATATATATATATATATATATATATATATATATATATTGGCTCTTGCTTATAGTTTGAGCCATTTGAGATAACTTTTTTTTTTAATCTTAAAAGAAATGAAAGGGCAGGAGTTTTTCATGATGATAGATGCCAACTTCTTCATATAGCGAATCTCCACTGATGGGGACTTGGGGAACTTGACTTGAAAATTCAAAGAGAAAGAAAGAAAAAGATTTTACACCAAAGTTTCACATTTCATGAAATTCCATATTTTGTTGTTGGTTTGTGTGGGCTTCAATTTTATTATAGCATATATTAATGATGTTTTTATTTAGATTAATAGTGCTTTTTACAAAAGGATATAGTCAACTTAGTTTTTAAATATATATAGTTTTTAACTTTTAACTAATGGATACAAATTGCTCTCTTTTTTCTAATTATATATTATGTAGAGGTTTCTTTTTTAAAGTTTTGGACTTGGGTATTAAAGATATGCAAATGATATTCTTTACAATATTTTATATCTTCTTTTAACCATTAAATTTCAAAACACATGATCTTTGAGTTTGAATGAAGGCTTAGTATGGCCATCTCTATACTTTTTTCTTTTTATTTTGACATATATATATTTCTAATTTTCTTAAAATAGTGTAAAATGAAATACTGTTTGACAGACATGAAGCAGCTTGATAAGGCAACTGTTGTGATTTAAACCAAGGGTGAGGTGTAAATTACAAAAAACCAACCAATGATCATTTTGATGAGCTGTTTGGTTTATTGCTTAATTTGATTTGCTTTGCTTTCTTACTCCCCCAAACTAAAGTGGGTTTATCTCATGAACACTTAGTTTGATTCAAAAATTGCAGAAATTAAGGAAAATCAAGCAAGATGCTTTCGTGAGAAAGTATAATATAAGATCAGTACTCAGAGAAATGTGAAACCTTGACAATATAGAGGAACCTTTTCACTGACAAAATTATGGTAATAAAGTTCGATGTGCTTGGTGCAAGCATAGAAGAATATTAGACTTTTGGCAATGTGTAAGAGCATCAAAATTGTCATAGGCAAGAGAGAGAGAGAGCTAGGAATTGAAAGACCAAAGTCCTTGATAAGAAAAGCTTAGCCATGTGGGTTGATGTGCAGCATATTTGAACATGTACTTACACTTTGAGTACACAATTTTGTTGTCTCTTGAAGCTTTAGGATATGCAATTGGCATATCAAGGAATAAATGGTAAATAAGGTAATATATCTTAGGGACAACCTACCCAATCTGAATCACACACAAAAGCATCTGAGTAATATGAAGAAACTTAATTTGTAATCAAATGTGTAAACTAAAGTTTTTTAGATTTTTTAAGATAATGGAGATTTTTTTGTTTGGGATGCAAATATACCTAATTAGAAGTATGAAAACATGGACAAAGGTTAACAACATGTTCTATACTTGGTATGAATAAATGTTAAATACTCTTATATATTTAGTACATCGACAAGTGTCAATTTAAGTATACAGCAACTGGTTAAGACATTATAATAATCTTAACAAAAAGGGTCAGGGGTTCAAATCTCCACCTCCACACATTATTGTTGAACTGAAAAAAAGAAAAATCTATAAGTATTTTTGACAAAAAGAGGAGTAGCAATGTAGATGGTAAGAGAATCTTTAAGGGTTCATCTAGGAGCTAAAAGTAGTGATTATTAAGTTAAGATTGAAATCATTGATGGACGGGGATAAGAACATCCCCTATATAGACAAAAATAAAAATACTAATACTAATAAAGAATTCAATAAGACTATAAAGAAAAGCCAAGTTGAATAAGAACATGGGAAGATATTCAACAAGAACATGTGGAGCTTGTCAAAGTCCATAAAAAGATTTGTAAAGTTTACACATGATCTAATTTGGAGGAATTTACAAAGCTAAGAGGCCAATTTGTTGTTGATAGTTTGTCTCCTTGTGAGTGTTGTATAAAGATTTTTCAACATCAAGCTATTTTAAAATTCAAGTGAGACAGTCGTCGGCGAAACAACTAGATAGATGAAAATAAACGATTCATCCTATAATAGAAGATTTTAATTTTTAAAAGATTTAAAAATCAATCCTTAGAATGGACATTGAATTTATTTAGAATTGTAAAACTAATATTACTTTTGAAGTAATATCAATTTTTTCCGGGTCTTACATACAATGACTCAATCAAAAGGAAAGAAATAATGAATTAGGAAGATAATCTTCTTATACACGCCAAAGGGACAAAATAAATATGTAGAATAGTCCAAATATCCTATTTACAAGGATGAATTTAGGGGACAAGGCCCCAATTTTCTTTTAAATATATATATGGTATGTATGTGGCCTCTCACTTTTTCCCCCTTCTATTTATATAACTTTTTATATATTTTAGTTTTTCCTCACGTTGCTAATCCTTCTAAAAATTAAATTTAATAAAATTAAATTTTAATTATGTATCATTAATAATTATATTACTAAATAATTCAAGTTAACAATATAATAGTTATGAATTATATAATTTTGTTATAAAATATTTGAGGTTAGTTATGCATACTTTATTCAAATATTTAGTCTTTTCATGTAAAGACAATCTAATTGAAATTTTAATATATATTAAAATGCACAACCCATATAAAAAACAAATATATGCAGAATATAAAAAATACTTATATAAAAAAAGTTGTATATGTCTTCAACATTTCTATTGGATCCTAATTGTTTGTATACGTCTTTATTGTTGTTGTTTAAATTACTATAATTTTGATATGTAAAAAGTTTGTTTAATGAAAAATCTATATACTATCTAAAAGGGGCTTCATAAGAGAAACTTTTAATTTCTCATTTTGTTAATTTTTAATTAATGAGTATTTTGTTATTAATGGTCAATTTTTTTTATTATAATTAGAATATAACCGTCATTTTATTATTAAAATCTCATAAATCTAAAGTTCTAGATTCAGAGTCCCACAAAATCTCTACTCATATCTCCAATCCTTTCAATTAAATTGTGATTAACAAAATAATAAAATAACACATATTTGAATAAATATTTTGATTAATAGATTCTGATGCATTGTAATTAATAAATTGACAATGTCTAGATTTGTAGGCCAATTGTGTGGGTTTTAGATGAATAAAAATTAAATTTAATATATATAATACTTAGTAATTTATTTATTAAATAAAAATTGTGATTTTCAAAATAATAAATTAAAGGCCATACAATAATTAAAGCACAAAGTTAATTACATTCAGAGGAGAAACTTTTGTTTTCCTATTTTTGGTAAGTGATTGTGAGAGATTTTATTTTTAAAAGGATTATAAGATTATTATTTCAAATTTTAAAAATTTCCTCCTATTCATTTTATTTTGTCCTAAAATTATGTGAAAAGCTAATTTTTTTCCCTTCTAAAATGTTTGTCCCTCTCAATCATTATTTATCTCTAATTTTTCTCACTCTTTCTCCAAAGTTTTTATAATTTCTATTTCCAATTTTTTTCTCTCTAAAATTTTTATCACTTTTTCTCATTTTTTTCGTTCCAACATTTTTAAAATCTCTCTAACTTTTTTAGCTCTAAAATTTTTGTTCGTCTATGTGACTTTTTTTCTCTACAATTATTGTATCTATTATTCTCTCTAATTTTTGTACCTCTTTTACTAACTTATTTCTCTCGAAATTTTTCTCCCTAAAATTTTTTGTATATTTCACTAATTTTATTTTTCTATATTTGAATTTTCGCTCCCATCATTAAAATTTCCCCCCTTTATTTTTTTGTCCCACGCTCTAAAATATTTGCCCCTTCTTGTCTATAAAATCATTATGTATGCATTATGTTATGGATGAAATTGGAACAACAAGAATGGGCTAGCTAAAGGGCTGTAACAAAGAGCCACATGAGGAAAGAAGCTCAATACAAAGTAAAAAAGAATCGAAACCAATAAGGGACCGACCCAAAATGAGAGGGACGACAAACGGGCTTGGGCTAAAGCCCAAGCTCGTGGTCTGCCCGGCCGAGGCCGACCAGACTGGCAAGGCCCATTTTTGGCCTTGCCTCGATCCTTCATGGCCTGTGTACCCTCGATCCAGCCCAATTCAATCTTTCCTTTCCCTATTCGAAGACAGAAACCCACGAAAAACCCTAGGAATGAAGGTATTTAAGTTCTCCCTAGGGGGGAGAGTAGGGTAAGTTCATTCCAGCCTCCAAAACTCTCAAAGAACTACCAAATTCTCTCTAAATCCTCACTGACTTAAATATCGGAGCCTGTGTGGCGTACACCAATCCGGGGTCCAAATTTTTCTTGTCTTGTAGGCCGTGTTCTTCCCCCAAGAATACAAATTCATCGTCGTTGTCACATGGAGGTCAAGTGAGATTTCTCCTATCCAAAATTTGGGTACAATAGTTGACGCCGTCTGTGAGGAACGACAACGCTTGCTTGAAAAACCTTGCTTGAGTTCACTCCTCGAGAATATGAGTAAAATGCTGGAGAGAAAGCACTAGAACGAGAAAGAAGACGATTCTGATAAGGAATGTCGACTGCAACGAAAGCAAACAAACATGCCTCCTCGACCTCACACTGAGGCCGAGACTGACCAGATCGTTTAAGCTACATGGCAGCACGAACTAGAAGGATTGCATGAAGAAGTTGACCTGTGTTTGTTGTCCGAGGCTGACCACAAAAAAGGTCAAGGCCGACCAACATTTGAAGGTCGAAGCCGACCAGAAAAAGGTCAAGGTCAACCAGATAGTTCAAGCTACATGGCAACACAGGCTTGGAGGATTATAAGAAGAAGGGAAAAAGAAAGTGACTTATCAGCTCCTCGCCCTCGAGGAGACTGAGCCCAACTAGAGAGGGCAGCCAGCCGAGGAACTAGAATATGTCCTACTCACATCAGAGGACAAACGATTAAACATTAGAACAAACCTAGGGGCTAAACACAAAGAAAAATTGATAAGTTTCCTTAGGAGCAACGCAAATTTATTCACTTGGTCTCATGATGATATGCTAGGGATAGATCCCGACGTCATGGTACATCAACTGAACGTGGACAAAGATTTCAAGCCCGTAAAACAGAAGCGACGTGCATTCAATCAGGAGTGGAACGAGACCATAGCTAGCCGGGTAGATGATTTATTAAAAGTCAATTTCATTAGGGAAGTCTATTATCCTCAATGGCTATCCAATGTGGTTTTAGTAAAAAAGTCTAATGGCAAATGGTGAGTGTGTATCGACTTCACTGATCTAAATAAGGCATGTCCTAAAGAAAGTTACCCTTTGCCTATGATAGATCAATTAGTAGATGCAACAACATGCCATGAGTTATTAAGCTTCATGGATGCCTACTATGGATACAATCAAATCAAGATGTATGGACTTGATCAAGAAAAGACCTCTTTCAATACTGAAAGGGGGCTTTACTATTACAAAGTCATGCCATATGGCCTCAAGAATGCAGGAGCATCTACCAAAGAATGGTAAATTGAATGTTTGCCCCATTGCTGGGAAAGAATATGGAGGTGTATGTAGATGATATGCTAGTAAAAAGTATTAAAGCACATCAATATGAAATTGACCTCCATGAAGCATTCCAAATACTTCGAAAGTACAAATGAAACTGAATCCAAGTAAATGTGCTTTTGGAGTAACATTAGGAAAATTCCTCGAATTCATGGTACACCAAAAAGGAATCGAGGAAAATCCTAACAAGATAAAGGCCGTCTTAGAGATGTCCTCTCCAACCAATCTCAAGCAACTTCAGAGTCTCAATGGGAGAATTGCAGCATTGAACAGGTTCGTTAGTAGAGCCACTGACAGATGTCAACCTTTCTTTAATATGTTGAAGAAAAGTCTTCAATTTGAATGGTCTAAAGAATGTGAACAAACTTTTCAAGAATTGAAAGCTTATTTAAGTTTAGATCATCTCCTAGCTAAACCAATTAAGGGAGATGAGTTACTACTTTATGTAGCAGCTTCTAACATTGTTGTAAGTTCTGCACTGATCAAAGAAGAGAATGGTCACTAAAGACCAGTCTACTACACCAGTAGAGCAATGGTGGGGGCTGAAACTAGATACCCTCAAGTGGAAAAGCTTGCACTTGCCTAAGTTACCTCAGCTAGAAGATTACGTCCTTACTTCCAAACACACAAAGTCACTGTCCTCACAAACTTCCATCTCAAACAAGTGCTGCAGAAGTCAGAGCATCATGACGCCTCATGACATGGGCAGTAGAGCTTAGTGAATATGATATTCACTACAAACCGAGGACATCGATCAAAGGACAAGCAATGACGGATTTCATTGCAGAGCTCACTCCACTACAGGCCGAGACCGACCACGTAGGGGTTGAGGCTGACCATGTAGGACCTGAGGCGGACCATAGAGGAGACGAGGCTGACCACCTTCAATGCCTAATGGAGGTGGATGCATCTCATCCAATGCCCTGGAAACTCTTTGTTCATGAATCCTCCAACGTCAAAGGATGCAGAGCATGAATTCTACTTGAATCTCCTGAAGGAGAAATGTATGAATATGCTCTCGGATTCAACTTTAGAACCTCAAATAATGAGGCAGAATATGAAGGACTCGTAGCAGGATTAAAGGTCGCTAGGGAATAGGGATCTCCAATCTCTTAGTCTTGAGTGATTCCTAATTGATAGTAAAGCAAGTAACTGAAGAATATCAAGCTAAAGAGTAGAGAATGGCAAAGTATTTGTCAAAGGTCAAGGAACTGCTTACCTCATTCCTTAAACATGAGTTTAGACAAATTCCAAGATCACAAAATGCTAATGCTGATTCTTTAGCTCTATGGCTGCCTATGAAACTAAACTGAGTAGAACAGTTCCAGTTGAAATCCTATTTGAGCCAACCATAGGCAGAGAAGAGATACTGGAAACTAATGCAACGATTTTCAGAGAGGAAAATGCCAAAACCAGGGACGAGCCAACTCGGGCCGCGTATAATTTGGTTGAGGCTGGGAAAGACCTTTCCTGGATAGATCCCATATTAGAATACCTGAAAGAGGAAAAATTGCCCTCGAAAGAGTAGAAGCCAAACGGGTACAGAGGCAATCAACTCATTACCTACTAAGAGAAGGTAAACTCTATAAGAGAGGTTATTCAATGCCGCTACTAAGGTGTCTCACACCTACTGAGGCGAAATATGTGATGAAAGAAATCCATGAAGGAATATGTGGCAACCATTTCGGAGGAAGATCCTTATGTCAAGGATATTATTGGCCAACGATGCTCTAAGATGCTCGAAGCTTTACAAGATCATGTGGCCAATGCCAACGATTTGCTCCAGTACCAAGACAACTACCTGAACCACTAACAAATATAGTAAGTCCCTGGCCTTTTGTGCAATAGGGAGTAGACCTTATTGGATCTCTTCCCCAAGGCAAAGGACAAACTAAGTTTATAATGGTGGCAGCTGATTACTTCACAAAATGGACTGAAGCAGAAGCATTGGCAACAATTACAAAAAAGAAGATAACTAACTTTGTATGGAGAAACAAAGTATGTTGTTTTGGAATTCCTAATGTCATTATTTCAAACAATGGAAAACAATTCGATAACGCAGCCTTCAAAAAAATTTGTTCAGATCTTAACATTAATCATCGATGTTCATCTCCAGTACATCCACAAGCCATTGGGCAAGTGGAAGTATTTAACAAGATTATCAAGTTAAATCTCAAGACAAAGTTAGAAAATCTGAAAGGAGCATGGGCAGAGGAGTTGCCCAATGTGTTATGGGCATACAGAATAACTGCAAGATCTACCACATGTGAGACTTCTTTCTCACTTACTTATGGGGCAGAGACAGTCATTCCTGTGCAGATTGGTTTACCCTCACCAAGAGTAGAGGAATTTGACTCTCAACAGAATGAGGAGTCAATGAGACTGTGCTTAGACCTATTAGAAAAGCACAGAGAAAAAGCTCATCTTCGAATAACATAATACAAGAATAGAATTGCAAGATATTACAATGCAACAGTGAGAAGACGAAGCTTCAAAGAATGAGATCTTGTACTAAGAAGAGTCATGCAAAACACTAAAGATCCATCAACAGGTGCACTAGGTCCAACATGGGAAGGACCATACCAAATTGCAAGAATTGTCAGACCTGGCACGTACACTTTAATTGATTATAAAGGAAAAATTCTTTCCCATCCTTGGAATGCAGAACACCTAAAGATCTATTATCAATAGATTACTTTTCTACGATTACTACTATTATGTTTCTCGAAGACTAATTAACATGAATAAAATATTATTTCATTCTTCCTCGAAACTATCATGAACTTTGTGAATAAAGCATAGACTCAGCATAATAAGATTTCTTCATCAAATGAGAAGCTACATAGAAGATATGTCTCTCTATTAAACAAAAAGCAGAAGCTACAAAAGAAAATATGCCTCTCTGTTGAACCAAAAAAAAATAAATAGAAGCTACACAAAACAAGCTAGAAAAGCCAGAAATCCCAGATAAGCCGAGGCCAACCTCATAGGCTGAGGACAACAGCATAGGACGAGGCCGAGCATATTGTAGAATCGTTTGACTCTGGGAAGGCATATGGATCTTTCTTAAAGGAAGCAAACCGTGTAGGCATATCTTAAAAAAAATGAAGCAATAAAAGTGTGAGTTATAAAAAACACAAAAAGCAGAAGCTGAAACAAAGGGGTCAAGGCCAAGCTCTTTCTAGCATAGAAATTAAGAAAGAATCTAAGGTTAAATCTAACCTTCCAGAAGAGAAGGTGGAGTAAAATGAAGAAGAAGGTGGTAAGGCCGAAGAGAACTTGTACACGAAAAAAAGTACTAGCGCGCAAGGAGTTGCAAGCACTCGCCTAGCAGGAGCACCGAGGAGGCCTCAGCCTGGCTGAGGCCGACCAATTTTGCCCTTGATTCTCTCTCCATTACCTATTTCCTTTTCTCCTTGATCGACTGCTACTATACGCAAGTGCACGTGATCGAAGTAATAAAGAAAACTGGAAGTACTCTAGAGTATCGTACTCAAGGGAAAAGATTTTAACAAAATCTATGAAGATGACACAAATTTGTTTACAAAATATAATTGTGGTAACCGATGGTGTAAAAAAATGTTTGAGAGGTTGATTTTGCTAAAGTAAATAAACAAAAATCAATAATTAAGAAAAATTGGATCCGAGTTGCTTATGCCCATTTGGAAAGAAATGCCACTAAAATGTAATTGCAATTGTAATCAACACAAGAGAACTAAGTAAACCGAATTCTATTCAATTTTGCTTCAAAATATTTAGGAGGCTAAGTGATTAAACCTATATTTCTATGGCTAATCTAACTTAGATAATTTAGCGCACAATTCTAGCAGTTTTGGAGTATCGCCCTATGTCTAGGGTCGATGTTCAGGACTTATGTCTGTGCCTTTTCCTCCATTGCTTTTGTGACATCCGCTTTCGCTTAACCCTTTCGGTATTAAGTTCAAGCTTGACAATCACTAGTTGGCCGACTAGGTTTACCCACGTTATTTCAACAAAAACAAACAAAGTCTCGAGTGTTAACTAGATTGAACATGTTTTTAAGCTTCACGTCTTTCCTTTAGGGCATTCACTAACTTGAATCCCTAAAAAGGAATTAGCTCATTATGAAAGAATTAAAAACCCAAAATTTAATTGCTATAAATCTCATATTAATAACCAAATGCAGAAATTAAATTTCAGACTAATAAGGCAATTCAAGCTGAATTTTACTAGGATTATTTTGATTTGAACTCAACCCAATAACTCAAAGACAATGTTAAAATTCAAAGACAACACTAACTTTCAACCAAATTTTCAAAAGCAGTGAAATACTCAATGAAAAATCCCAAGCTTTGTGGATATGAAATTTCCAGAAATTACAGACTTTTTATAAGAGAAGAAGGAGATCAAATCCTAGATTTAATTGGTTTATTCAACTTCAACAACATACAAAAAAATTGGATTAAACAGAGACAAACTATATGAATAAAATTAAGCAAAAAAAGGCTTAAAACAGAATGAAACTAAACCCAAAACAGAGTAACAATGCCAACTGTAATTCCTTGCATTGATCGAACCAAAAACTCTTTCAAGGGAAATTGGATCTTTACCTCCTTGAACTTTCTTTGAGGAGGGATCAAACTCAAGACTTACATAGCGAAAATACGAGAATAGATACTAGAAAATGATAGAAAACCATAAACTTCAGTTGCTGTCCGAAAATTGAAAAACAGAAAAACCCACCCTTTTTTGCTTCGATCTCCTCATTTTTATAAGCATTGAGGGCTAGGGTTTCTATCTTTGTGCTCCTTCAATCATGGGTCAAGGTTTGGGCATGAGTTCGGGCTGACAAATCTCCTAAAAATCATAAAAATCTCTTTAAATCTCATGATTTCCATGATTTTTGCAACTTCCAGATTTTCGAAAAAATGCAATTGCATTTTCATCAACATTTCTGGGCTTGCTCACTATCATGCTCTTGCGAAGGAATGCTATTCAGAATGGAATTGCATTTTTCATTTTTGCTCCAAATCTACACAAAAACAACAAATTAGTTTAAATTCCATTCTTTTTTCAACTCCTTTCCTTTTTTTCATTACTCCAACGAGCTTTTTGACTTAATCTCATAAACACCATTTTTAGCTTGCTCGCATACCACAAAACACACAAAAATGACAAGAACAACCTAGTTTAAGGCTAAATAATCCTCATAAATGAGAATTATCACTCCTCTCACGGTATAAGCTTGGATTTAAGCTACATTTGTTCAGAAAATGCTTACAAAAAGTGAGAAGCTATGAGGCTACTGAATAGCCGAGAATTCCCTCCAACAGGAGGTCATGAAACTACACGACTACTAGATGTTCAAAATTCCCTCCTACAGGAGGTCGGGAAGTCCAGAATAGTCCCTACGGTGCCCTTACAGGGTTTGATGGAAATCACACTTATATTTGAGGACGCCTTCGAATTTATATATTCTATCCAGGAAAATGGCACAAATCGTGAATCCAGAGGAAAGTCTTAACCGCCAAGAAAGATCGAAATGTTCCCTACTGGGTTGGACGATAATCTTGGGGAGATCCAAGGAGAACCTTAGAGCCCTAAAATTTCTCTAGGATGTGGATGAACACACATCTAGAGGAGAATCTTACCCACTAGGAGGAGACCGACGTACGGGGTTAGACGAAAATCCTGGGAATGGTCTAAGATGCAAAATAAGCGTCACGGAACCCTAAAATTCTTATAGGAAAATGGAGAAACCAAGACGCAAGAGAAGCATCATGGAACCCTAAAATTCCTACTGGAAAACGAAGAAATTGACACTTTAGGAGACTGAATATCCTCACAAGGATGGACAACAATAACTAGAGAGAATTTGAGGCAAACCTCGAAATGTCAATAATGACTCCAAAACTTAATAGGCTATTCCCAAGTCAGGCTCCATGCAATTACTTCACACGCTCCTAATCTTAAATCCTAACTAGGGAGTGGGGGTTGATGTTATGGGTGAAATTGGACTAGCAAGAACAAGCTGGCTAAAGGGCTATAACGAAGAGCCAAACGAGGAAAGAAGCCCAATACGAAGTCAAAACAGATCGAAACCGACAGGGGAACGACCCAAAATGAGAGGGAGGAGAAACGGGCTTAGGCTTCGGCCCAAGCACGTGGTCAGCTTGGTAGAGGCCAACCAAATTGGCAAGGCCCTTTTTTGGCCTTGCCTAGGTCTCTCATGCCCATGTACCCCCAATCCAGCCCAGTTCAATCTTTCCTTTTCCCATTCGAAGACGGAAACCCACGAAAAACCCTAAGAATGAAGGTATTTAAGCTCTCCCTAGGGGAGAGAGCAAGGTAAGTTCATTCCAGCTTCCAAAACTCTCCAAGAACTACCAAATTTTCTCCAAACCCTCATTGACTTAAGCATCGGAGCCTATGTGGCATACACCACACCGGTGTCCAGTTTTTCTTGTCTTGTAGGCTGCGTTCTTCCCCCAAGAATACAAATTCACCATCGTTGTCACGTAGAGGTCTTGTGAGATTTCTTCTGTCCAAAATTTGGCTAAAACATATTATATAATTTTTTTAAGAATAAACTTACACCAACTTTGAAGCTCACTAAACAATCATATTTGAAAAAATTGGAATGGCTACGACTTTGTTGCACTAATTAAGATATCTAAAAGATATAAAAAAAATTACATCTTTTTTCCCTTTAGTTTAACGAAATAAATACAAGTAAAAAAACAACTTGAAAATTCTCATTTAAAAAAATATATATGAACCTCGCAATTTGGAAAAGATTTCAAAGCCCACCAAACCAGCTTTAAAAACCTTCATTTTAAAATTCATAGATACATACATCAACATTTATGAGGAAAATTCAGGGAATGGGCGAACCAACCTAGTTGAGGCAAGATTTGAGAGCTGCGTGAGTCATCAAGGCTGGGCTAAAAGAAAAAAAAAATTGAAATAATCTACCTACATTAAGTTTTGGTTAACTTTTTTTTAGACAAAGATACGAATTTCATTAATCAAATCGATACCCAATGGGTTACATAAGATGGATCCGCACTTAACAACTGTTCTTGTAGAAATTTGGATCCCTAGATCAACGGTAAATTTGTATTACCGAGAGCTAAAAATGCTTGCAAAATAGAGAACTAAGACCAGTGTGGTGCTAAGCCACTTAAACTTCGATGTTCAACTTAGAAATCGAATTGTCACTTAGAAAGCTTAGACTGTAGAAAGTAAGTAATGATGCATACCTCTCTGTGTCGTATCCCCTCGTATTTTATATTCATATAATTGTAACGGTCAGCCCCGCACCATAACATTCTCCGGGAATTTCGTTGGGCTGTCGAGTCATTTTTATTGCCTTAACCGTTACTTCTGATACCCTTTTAATTCGTTCCCGATAGGTTTTCCCACTCAAAGCCTCTTGCTTGTATGTTAAGGACCAGGCAAGTTCGGACTAGGTCATCCCCTTGAGGAGTCAGTCTCTAGGCCTTTTGGTAGACCCCTCAAGGGGTCAGCCAAGGAAGACCTGGCCTTTTGGCCTACTCCTCGGGTCGGCCAAAGCTGGTCTAAGAAGATAGCTCTAGGGGTCGGACAAGGCCGGTCTAGGCTGATCTAGGCCGATCCCTCGAAGGGTTGGTCAAATGTCCTATTGGCCAACCCCTCAAGGGTCGGCCAATGCCGGTCTAGGGTGACCCCTTGAGGGGTTGGCCAAATGGCCTTTGAGCCGATCCCTTTATGAGATCGGCCCGTCTCTTCTAAGCTCCATATCGGGCTTTGTTTCTTTGTTTTGAATCGTCGAAAAATTAGGTAGCTAACTTTTTACCCATAACAACAACAAAAGTTGGATCCAATTTTAAAAATTATGTGTCCACAAAGTTTGATTACTTAACACACCTGAACGAGCCAAACCATGTGCGAGAGTATTTTGTAGGCGAGGCACATAAGAGTACTGAACATAGGTCAAATCAAACGATATATTTCGAATATCCTGAACGACAGTTAGAACTTCAGACATAACTTCACAATGATCATTTAGCATTGAGATCATAGAAAGGGAATCAGAGAAGAGATGACATTTATGAAACCCCATTTGACGTGCCAGCCGAATTCCATTTGGTGATGTAAATGAATGCAAATAATTTTCCATTGCTGCCATTAGAACCCCATTAGGTCTTCAAATAGCTACTCATACTCCTATTGCATTATTTTGTTCATCACATGCAACATCGATGAAAATCTAAACCCAGTCATTTGGCACAAAATGATTTGATTGTGAACTCACCCCACCATCCATTTTATTCACACAAATATTTGCGGGTCTAAATTTTTGGAGATAATCCAGTATCCATCCACACATGTCCTCAATACTCATAATTGCTCTATTATGAACAACATTATTTCTGTCATTCCAAAATTGTCCATACCCCCCACAAAAAACTGCTCAAGCTCTTCAATTTGGGCTATAATTCCAATACCTCCGACCAATGTTCCTGATTGGAATACAAATTTGGTCTCTTCAACTTTAAATGTGTAAAAAAATTGTGCCAGATAGCTTTTTCCCTTTCATAATTAAACAAAGCACGGTTAGTTGTTGATAATTCTCATTTATGAGGATTATTTGACCCTAAACTAGGTTGTACCTATCATTTTTGTGTATTTTGTTGTATGAAGAGCAAACTAAAAATAGTGTTTATTAGTTAAATTCATAAAAGCTCATTGCAGTAATGAAAAAGGGGAAAAAAGTTGAAAAGAGGTTGAAAATTACACCAATTTGATATTTTTGTGTAGGTTTGGAGCAAGTACAAGTCTGAAAAACAAGCATAAAATGGAATTGCATTCCAGAATGGAAATGCAATTGCATTTTTGGAAAATTCTGGCAAATTTAGAAAATAATGCAATAAATAGAAATGCAATCACATTTTCGCAAAAATCTGGAAAATGCAAAAATCACATAAATTACGAGATTTATGGAGATGCGGCTCTTAGATATACTTTTTTGATAAGAAGAATGCTAAATCTCAATTGATTAAATGAATTATTCTTTTGTAGGAGTTTGATTTTGGCATAAAAGATAGGAAGGGGTGTGAGAATGTGGAATCACCTGTCTAGAATAGAACATGAAAGAATCAACAAACCTTCCCTATCACAGGGTCTTGATTAAAGACTGCATCAGGTAGAGGCTAATTTACCATGGTTTGCTGATTTTGTGGATTTTCTTGCAAGAAGAGTAATGCCACCCAATTTGAACTCCTAGAAAAGAAGAGATTCCTTTATGATGTGAAATCCTACCTTTGGGATGACCCTCTGCTATTCAATGTTTGCTCAGACTAGTTAATAAGAAGGTGTGTACCCCTTGAGGATGTATCTAAGATTATATGTGATGGGTCTACAGGTACAATTGCAAAGGAATTGAAATCACTTTTTTTATTAGCCTACTCTTTTTAAGGATTGTTATACTTTTTTCAGGACTTGGCACAAGTGCCAAGGGACAGGTAATATTTCTAGACACCATGAACTTCATTTAACTCCTATTCTTGAGGTAGAGTTATTTGATGTTTGGGGTATAGACTTTATGGGTTATTTTCTTTCTTCTCGTAGATATTTGTATATCTTAGTTGCTGTAGACTATGTATCTAAGTGGGTAGAGGCCATAGCCACTAAGAAGAATGATGCTCGCATTGTTTTACGCTTTTCGTACAAGAATATTTTCACAAGGTTTGGCACTCCACGAGCTATTATTAGTGATGAGAGTTCACATTTTTGCATTAAACTATTTGATTCAATGTCTTCCAGGTATGGAGTTACGCACAAAATTTCCTTAGCATATCATCCCCAAACTAATGGTCAAGCTGAAATTTAAACAGGGAGATCAAGCAAATTTTGGAAAAGACAGTTCGAACTAATAGAAAAGATTGGTCCTTGAAATTGGATGAAGCACTGCGGGCATGTCGCACGACCTTCAAAACTCCAATAGGTACATCCCCGTATAGAATGGTGTTTGGGAAGGCATGTTTAATAGGAATGAACACTTCATCTTGCAGCGGAAGCATTGGATAATTTTTTATTTTACTTAGTATTAAACAAAAACTAAGGTTAAGCAATGAATACCTTTATATATTTACTTACTATTAAACAAAAACTAAGGTTAAGATTAAGCAATTATTTCTTTATTGTTTTCTAGTTTTTTCCATTAAACAATTCTTTCTCTTTCTCATGCCCGATGGTTTCGATGATTCTCTCACTATCCAGGCCAATACTGTTCACCACTCTTTTTTTTTTAATCTTTGTCCTTATACATGCTTTTGTAGGTTGACTAGTTTATACATTGAGGACAATGTATGTTTTAAAGTTTGATGGTGGGAAGTACTTTTGTTGAGTTCTGAGCATGAAGTTTAGAGAATTTTTTTTTTAAATTTTGAGCATAAATTGTATTATGACTCTATTTCATTCTTATGATTAGGACAACTTATGACATGTTTTAGATAAGGATGTTTTACAATTTTTGAAGTATGAGAACGTATTCCTGAATTGAGTTTATTTAATTTTCTTTTCTTTGAGTTCCTTGCACTTTTTTAGCACATAAGTCTACCTATTTATGATTTTGAAGGCTTAGAATTGGGTTATAGGATCTAAATGTTTGTTGTCACCTTGAAAGGCTTTAAGAACTAGTTCAAGAGTTAACTTGCATGATAGTTAGTAATATTACAATAAGGATAAAATTTCATGCTCATTCAATTAATTAATTGTTTTTCATGTGTGGATTGTCCAAAAGAAGAATGGATAAAAATAGCAAGCTTACATAATAAAATTAAGGACAAAAATTGTTATCTCTGTTGTGATTAGTTAGAGCCACCTGTGAGTGAAAGTGCCATAGGTATGGGTCCCTACAGTAGATGTGTGAAAGCTAGTGTCCAGTTAAGTAAAGAAATGTTCAAGTTTCGAGGGGGTTTACCCTGCTTTGAGGCACTCTAGTGGCTTTGAGGCACCCTAGTGGCATATTAGTTTCTTGAGTTAGGGAGACTTGACAATTATAACTTAAGGCTAAAGTAGGTAAAAAAATGAATTGAGGGCTGTATAAAATTATTCCGGATTTATAAAGACTAAAATAAGAGAGGCTTTACACACACACATGCAAGGATTAAGAGAATTAGATTTAAATTTCTTAATGATAAGATGTGTTTGAGAATTTTCTTCTATTGTTGAATTTTATTATCTAGAACATCAAGGCCTGAGCCATGTGCATGCAGTTTTTGATTCATAAATTGGTTTTGTTTTATTTTGCTCGAGGACTAGCAAAAGCTTAAGTGTGGGAGTATTTGATAGCACACAAAATGTGTTAACCTTAGGCTTTTGTTATTTCTAGTTTTATAACTTTATTAGTTACTTTCATGCCTATATTTGTCTATTTTGAAGAAATCGAGCATTTGGAGCAAAAACAAAGCTTTTAGAGTTATTATGGTGAAAAAGATCCTATTTGGGCTTCAATTTAAATTACCAAGTGAAGAGAAGATCAAAACCATGCTAAAAAACCCAAGGGGATACAATTGAGATGTTTCAAAATGAACCAAAGAAGCCAAAATTCCCACATAGAGAGTGTCAAGATCCTGCAAATGGCGTTGAGATGCTAGCCTTGTTCAAGTGATCCAACCTGTGAGGCAATGATAGGACTCAAAAAGTACTATTTTTCTATGTCTAAATCATGTGGTATTAACTAATTTAACGTGCTTAATTCCTTATTTTGTAGGTAAAATAGTCCGAGGAGCAATTCAAAGTTTATTGGACGTTTTTGGAGTGTTTGAGATTGATTCAAGCTTATCCAAAGGTCATGCAAACCCTAATTGACCAAGATGCCCCAGGAAGTGAAGTCAAGACGCTCAACAAAGCCTCTGCTCGATGCTGAAAGACAGAATGTGAAGGTGCAGGGCAGCGTCAAGACGATGTCGCAAGTCCAGAGCACGGGGATGCAGAGTAGCATCAATACGCTATCCCAAGCGTCTCGGTGCTTGAAAAGTGAGCACAAGTCGACATTGCAACGAGTCCCAAAGACACTAGTCTAATTAAGGGCAGCGTCTCGACGTTGCCTGTAGCGTCTCGATGCTACTTTGACTTTTATAAAAGGACATTTTCCATTTTTAGGGCAAGACCCATATAAATGGACAACTCCCATTTCTCTTTTCTCACCATTTTTTCTCTGTATTTTCATTCCTAATCCTTTGTTTTAGTTTAGTTTAGTTAATGCAAATTATGGATGCTTGTATCGAGACAACTGGCTCTGGCTAAGCAGGAACGTCGATTTGGAGGTGATCGTAGGGATTTACTTGTAATGCCATGAGCTTTTGTAATTAATGCAATTTAATTTCAGCTTGTTTTATCTTCTGCCTCTTTGTTTTCATTCCTAAACATATTCATAGTTGGGATTAACAAGCCTTAGCACATCGAATGAGCTTAGTTTTGCTATGCATGTTTTGCCTTTATCTTAGCATGTGCTTAAGTAGCATTAGGCATTTAAATCGGTGAGTTCGTGAACTATTAGCGGTCATGAACGACTAAAAGAATCTATAGCCTAGAGAGGTAGTAAGTGTAAGAGCTAATCTAAACTTGCCACTTAGGTTAGTACGAGCAACTCACTATTTTTAATTGATTCTAGAGCTTAAACGATTGGCCTATAGTATGGCATGTGATAATCTCAGGCTAGGATTAGTACCGTCTCCAGCTCTATATTGATTTTTTAGTTTAATTAGCTATTGATTAATTAAACTGCACTAGGACTAATTAGAAGTTCGTTTGTGCTTAATTCGGACGTGTGAGTATAATCAAGCATGGAGTTACCTTATCTCTTGTTACTCATGATTGGTGTTACTGAATTTCATCCCGACGTGATCCTATGAATCGATATCTGATTAATCTGTTAATTTTCACTACTTTTATTCTCATTCTCTTTTATGCATTTTATGTTTCCTCGTACCATTTATTTTATGAAGCACCAATCCCCCCTTTTGGTTACTCTAAATCTAAATTTAGCAAGCTAGATACTAAAATTACGCTCACGCCTCCCTATGGATCGAACTGGCCACTATATTGCAAAATATTAGTTAGTCCAATTTATAAATATCAATTGACGAGTTTGACTAGCTCGATTAGGCAAGCATTGAGACGCTGCCTTGTAGCGTCTCGACGCTACGAAAAATAGTCTCAATTCTCTCCGTCAAAATGCGCGCATGATAGAGGTGTTCCGTCCGTAGTGTTGAGATGCTGCGATATAACATCTTGACACTACATCGATTTCCTTTTTTATAAGGCGTGTCTAGGGTGCAGTGTTGAGATGATGTCCCTAGTGTCTCAACACTGCAACGATATTTATAAATTCAACATTTTTGTGCAAATTGAGGGAGCCATTTTGGTGAGACCAACCAAAATTTCGATTTCTACACTATTTGGGGAGTTAGAGGAGCTTGGTGGAGTACGAGAAAGATATTTTGAAGCTCGAGTTTGTGAAGATTACAAGGGGGACAGAAAACCAACACACAATGATAGTTTTATCCTTCCTTCCCTTTATTTGTAGTTTTTTTTTATTGAGTTGTTGTGGGGTTTAGTGTTTGTAATAATGAACATGAGTGACTAAACTCTTTTTTCTTAGGGTTTGATGTAGCCGTTAAACTTGATGTTTTAATTAATTAAATGCTTTGATTGGTTTCCTTTTCTTCCTTGCATGTTTTTACATGCTTTAATGCTTATAATCTTTTGGCCATCGATTGTTTTCTTTGTGTTGATATGAATATACACTTGAAAAATGGTAGTTTAGATCAAACCTTAATTGCATGACTAAAGGTAGTTCAAACATGACCACGATTAAGGCTCTTTTAGAGGTTGTTTAATGAAGATCTTAATGCCATGCATGTTATTAAAAATCAGTAGGGATGTATGTTTTATAATTTTGCATGATAATTGTTTGTCTTTGAAAGGGCCATTCATGTTATAAGACTTCTAGACCTATAGAATATTTACATGATCAATCTTGGTTGTTTAATTAACTAAATCATTGGACTAATTGGTAAAATCAATTCCTTAAGATAAATCTCTCTTAATGTGTCTCCATCTTTGTTGTTTTATTTTAGTTTTGAACCTATCTTTTGATTTCTATCTATAAATAAAATTGGCGATAATATTCATAGTACTTAAGTGAACTAGAAAACCATTCATGTGGACGATACTTTGAACACTCAATCACTATATAAAAACTCGATCCGTACACTTGTGGTATTGCATTTTACGTAACAAGTATTGCTAGCATGATGCGCGCATAAGGATTGCTTGTAGGGCTTTGGCACACACACAAGAGTGCTGGTGTGGGTGGGCTTAGTGTGCATGTGTAGGGGGTTGGTAGGACATGGCGCATACCCAAGGATGCACTGGTGGGCCTTGGCCCATGCATAGGGGGTCGATGGGGCATGGCACACGCATAGGGGATTGGTGGGCCTTGGCATGCGCACATGGGTAAGGGTGTGCAAAAACTAGTCCAAACCGATTGGTTCGATTCAATTTTTTAAAGAAAAATTGGTTCTTCGGTTCATGAGTTCTAAAAACCGAGTGGTTCGATTTGGTTCTCAATTCATGACATTAAGATTATGCAAACCCAGAGTTGGACTTTTATGCACTGTAGGAAAAGTTATATCCATGGATATAACCATTACATGCAAATCGATCCTTCATGAATTGTTCGTAATTACAGTTGGGTCAAAAGTTCATTTTACTCCTGTTAATTATATCTAGTACCATAAGTACCACTGATCCAACTATAAACGAAGTCCCTTTTGAGCTAGTGAGAAGGTGAGGCCCTATTGTCCAAGTCTTGAAATCAGCACTTAAGGGAACTACTCATCTACTTTTCCTAACTGTGAATGAGTGAATTTCATCTTGTGAAACTTATGTTCTCAGCTTCCTATTTGGTCAAGTCTCCAAAATGGTAGGTTTATTGAATCAGCTACAAAAGTCACTCTCACCCATGAAAGTCAAAGACAAACCCTCACAGGCAAGAGTTCATATTAATCTTCTCAATTAACGAATTTATAAAGAGAGATTAAATATTTATGGTCTAGTCTTATACAAACACATTGTATATAATATCCCCACTCACATGTCTCCACATGAACGATTTGGATCAACTTATTTGTAACTATTACAAAGTGGGTCGTATCAATAGTGTTACAAAGATAAGGGATCCAAGCTTATCCATATACTATAGACTCTTTAGGATATAACTTGAACATAATCCACCAGTATGTCAATTACATACTATTCAAGATTACATTAATAACTTAGCATTTTTATAAAACTTGAATAATGTTACATACATAATATGAAAAAAATAAATAAATTAATTTATTCATAAAAGAGAAAATGTTATTACAAAAAGAAAGTACTAGGCTTTAGGGCATAAATCCTAATAATTTCCAACTTGCACTAAAGCCAATGGAGCATGCAATCAAGCGCATACAAATTACCCAACATTTCTCCCACTTGCCATAGAGAAGATGAGACATATCTCTTAGACCTAGACTCTCTAAACATATCTCTTAGTGTGGAGAGCTTTTGTAAATAGATCAACATAGTTGTCTGCATATGCTATCTTTGTGACAATCATATATCCTTTCTACACAACCTCTTTAATAAAATGATATTTTCTCTCTATATGCTTCCCCCTTTTGTGGGTCCTAGGTTATTTGGAATTTGCCACTACATCACTATTATCACAATAAAGAGTGATAGACTTATCCATGTTTGGAACCACTTTTAAATCATTTAAAAACTTCCTTAGCCATACAACTTCCTTTGTTGCTTCATACTATAGCTCCTCCATGTAGGATTGATCGACTGAAAACATGCATGCTTTTGTAGAAAACTTTTAAAAGTAAAAAGCTCTTAGTCTAGTGCAAGTGCACACTGTCAAACAAGTAATAAAGTAGAGATATTCCAAGTATTGAATCCCAAGGAACAAATGTAATAAAATTCAAGAAAACGGCAAAGATGTTCTCATAATGCAACCTCGGTAACCAATATAAAGATAATTTGAAAGGTTGTATGCTTGATGAAAAGTAAAAATAACAATGATGAAAAAAAAGGATTCAAAGATGATCATGCCCCTTCGAATGGAATTGCGGCCTAATATGCAATTGTAATTTTTGACTCAAATACCAAAGAAAAGTAAACTAGATTCAGCTTCTATTCGACCTTACTCAAAGGCATCTTTAGAAGCCTAAGCAATTAAACCTCTATGTCTAGGGCTAATTCAAACTTAGTTAAATAAATTAAAAAAAAACCAACCCTTTTGGTCTTGGAGGCTTTGCCCTTTGTCAAGGTGTTGTGTCTCTTTAGTTAAGCAATGCAAAACTGCAAGTGTACAGTGTCAAGTTTTAGTATACTGAATTTGAGTAGAGAGTATCGTTCTCAAGATTGGGTTTCCAGTTTACTTGATTACCATTGTTATTAACATTTGATTTTATCTAGAGAATCATCAAGTGAGAATGGAGGTAACTAAAAAGTAAATCTAAATATTTACAAGTGGAGACAATTAGAAGGAAACATCTTAGGGAATTTACTTCATATATTAGTTTCATGCTTAATTAATAAGTTATTTTAATCATGCATAGAATCATAAGCCAAGAAGATATAATTGACTATTTGAGCTCAATTCTCTATTCATTCGAGCTCAATTAATTCTCTTGTATAATTATAAAATCAACTTGTTTGTCTATTTTCTACAACTAAGCAAGGCATTAAAAATCTTCTATTAACGACATCTAAAAGAACTCTTCACTGTCGTGTAAGAATTTACAAATAGTCATGCATTCGAGTTCTAATCTAAATGTTACACTCTCAAGCTAAAATTTACAAACACATGAATGATTGTTGCAACATAAAAGGGCTTCCAATTAATTAAACATAAAAACTAAAATGATTTAATTAATCCCTAAGATTGGAGTTTAGTCACTACAAATTCACAATAAAAACCTAAACTCATACGAAAATCCATAAAAGAAAACTGCAAAGAAAAAGGAAAGAGATAAAAACTCTTTTAACACATGCCAATCCTCGTTTCCAATGTGATGTGTAGCAATCTTGAACCTCCAACGTTTTCGTTCCAAATCTGAATAAGATTCGAAAATGTAGGTAGTGTCGAGACGCTCCATATAACTAGGGGTGTGCAAAAATCGGTCTGAATTGAGAAATCGAATCTATTTGAACCAAACGAACTGGTTCGGTTCTATTTTCTAGCTAATTTCAGTTTTCTCAGTTTATTCCTTTAAAAAATTGAGTCTTTCGATTTGGTTCTCAGTTTAACTCTTAAAAAATTTACTAGAACCGAACCGTATCATTAATCATTTTAAATAACTTAGCCCAATGCAAACATTTAAGCCCATTACAAAGAGACTACCTTGGCCCAAATAAATTAGGGTTTCTTAATCTAAAACCTATCCAAATCAATTTGTCATTTTCCTCCTCCTGTTTTCTATCGTTTCCCTCTTCCTCTTTTACTTTTCTTCCTCTCTTCTGCCATTTCCCTCTCATTTTCTCATCTTCTTCCACTCACTAGCCATTTTCCCTTTCTCCTCTCTCCCTTTCTCACATTTTTTCCTATCACCATTACAACCTCATCAGCCAACACCATTGCGCTTCCTCACCTTTTCACTAAATAGGTTCATCTCTACCCTTCCCCTACCATCGTCGTCGTCGCTCTCACTCCACCATTGTCGTTGTTGCTTTCCTTCGCCATTATCGTCGTCGTGCTTCCTCACGCTTATTTTACCATCCATAATTTGCCCATTTGCATAAAACGCTTCTCTATCTCTTCCTCACTCTCTCTTTCTCTCTGTCTCTTGTGTTTGTGTGAATTGAACATTTTTTTCTTAAGAGAACAACATTAAAGTATGTGCAAAAAGAAAAAGAAAAAAAAGGTTTAAAACCAAATTAAACCAACGAAAACTGAAAAAGCTTGGTTCGGTTTTAGTCTAAAAATTGAATAAATTTTGATTTTTTGATTTGGAACTCTCCAAAACTGAAAGGTTCAGTACGATCATCAATTTTGACCAAGACCGAATAGAATAGAACCATGCACACTCCTACATGTAGCGTTTTGACACTACGAACGAAAATTTTCAATGCGCGTTTCTTTGTCACGAGAAGTTTGTGACATTATTCTTCAGAGCATCTCGACACTTCAAGGCAGCGTCTTGACGTTGTGCTTGTGGGTTGAGAGGCTTGAAATGTTGCTTTTAGAGCGTTTTGATACTCTAGATGACGTCTAGATGTTGTCCTCTCGAAAATTCTGGCTGCAACTCTTCATGTCCTAACTAGGTGACTTAAATTGATTTCAAATAAGGTTCTTTTCACCATATCTACTTCAAAATCTCTAGTTTTTCTCTAAACACTCGAAATCTACAAAATGACCAAATAAATACATGAAAGCACTTAAATATATCACAAACTAGCAATTAAAACAAGTCCTAGAAATAGCACATTTTGTGTGCTATCACTAGGGTATATGTTGTATGATTTCAATTCGCTCACGCAAATAATTGCAAGTGTGCAGTGTCAAGTTTTAATGTAGTAGTAAGTATAGAGTATTGTCTCCACATGGATTAGTTTTCTTTAGACCTTAATTAAGTACCATAGTTACTTGTACCCAATTTTATTTAGAGAACCAAACTTTGAAATCAAGGAAAAATAAAATCTAAAATAATATGTACATGCCTTGGAGTCCAATTTTGATAAACATGAATGGTTGATTAAATTAAGGCCAACTTTGATTGATTAGAGAATTGAGTTATAAACCAACAATTCTAAGCCAAGAACTTCTAATGTAATCAATTGACTCTCTCAAGCCCAATTGAACTCCTGCAAAGAAATAAATCAACCTCTCAATCTATTTCTATTACTAAGCATGGCATTAAGTCATTCTCTTAAGACTTCTAGAATTAACCTACTCACTCTCATGCAATAAATTAACCCTAATCATGCATCTAATGTTCTATAACTAAACTTACTCTCTTGAGCTAAATTTAGTTTAACATGCAAAACCATGGCCAAAGGTTAAGGCAATGATAGCAAGATGCATAAAAGACATCAATATATAAACTACAACTAGAAATCAACCAAGTGTTCAACCATACAACCAAACTAATGTCTAAAACAAAGATTGATAGCATTAATATAATCTACAAAAACTCCTAAATTCAAAAGAAAAGGTAAGGAAATAGAGAATAAACTTAGGTCGCGTGCCAACACTCGTTCCCGACGTGATGTCCACGATCTCGAGCTTCAAGTCTCCTTCTTAGCTCTCCAGAGGTCTCTTCTAGGTCCTAAGACAATACTTGAATCAAAAATAGGGTTTTTGGTCTCTTAAAATGACTCTCATTTGACGAATGAAAAGCTTCCTTTTGTAGACATGGATTTGGTTGGCATTGCAACGCTCTAGATAGCATTGCAATGTCGTGCTTGCTGCATTTAGAGGTGTCCATTTTTCCCATGGGGACTCGTCTCTAACGGGGCAAAGAATCCTCGTTTAGGCAGGGAATGGGGGAAAGAGTGGGGAAGAATTTTTCTCCGTTAGCTAAACGGGGACAAGGACAGGGCATGCCCGTCCCTGACCCTGTCCCCGCCTCATTCCCCATCCCTGCCCTGATGTTTCCTTTTTTTTTTAATATATATATTTGTATATGTATAATAAACCATAAATCCAAACTTTTATTAAATATTATTTTGTTTTTCTAAGGAAATTAAAATTTTTCTCTTAAATAAAAATATCTTATTAGGAATCAACAATTTAAATAGAAATTTTCAAAAAAAAAATTATTTAATCAAATTTAAAAAACTAAAAATCATAAACGGAAAATTATTCCTCGCAGGGAACCCAATCCCTAGGAATTTTCCATGGGGAATCCCTGCCCCGTTCCCCACGAATTAAATGAATAATTTTGTGGGGACGGGAGATGAAATAAGGGAGGGGCCGGGACAAGGATGTCATTCCCCCGGCCCACCTTGCCTAGTGGACATCTCTAGTTGCATTCCAAGGCTAAAAGGTTACTTGTATGGCGATGCAACGCTAAACTCTCGTGCTCAAATGCTTGATTACTTCTCTTCAACACTTGGATCTTCAAATATAGCTCAATTATTCTCCAAATTCGTCCAAATACTCCTCAAATCTCCATTTTTATTCCAATTGCTCAGTTTCTACAAAATATACATAAAAACACATCAAAGCTCACACATTAATAGAAAAACTAGCAATAAGCTAAGCCTAGAAATAATACTATTTTGTGTGCTATCAGTAAAAAATAAAGTCTTATTTCTAAGCTCTTTTCCTCCATTGTGTTTATGAAAACCAAACCTTATTTAACCCTTTCAGTATTAGACATAGTTTTAGTATGTTAATCAAGGTGATCAAACTAGACTCACAATGGACAATTAAATCAATAAAAGCAAACAATGTTATGGTATTATGCAAAGTTACTTTTACATATTAGCCCTTGCTTCCTTTCTCTAGGAAATTCACACATTTGAATCCCAAAGATAGGTATAGCGCATATTAAAAGAAGAAAATAACAATACTTGGAGTAACGAAAACTTCATATTAAACTTACCAAAGAGTTACACGCTATTTAATAAAAGAACAAACAAAAACTAAGCTTCAGAGAAGAAAATAAACTTGTTGGACTTAAACTTGCATACCAAACTTTATTAAATCAAATACTGTAAAGTAAGGAATGAAGTATAACTAACTTGAAGTCTGAACAAAAAGAAATAAAAGCTAAAAAGCTAAAGTGTAGTGACAAACAGAAGCTTAAAAACGCAAACAAAGAAAGAAAAACTAAAGTGCAGTGAACAAAACTGGAAAACAACAAATTAACAAGTTGAAAATGATGAAATTTGGAGCGAAACCCTAGCCACTTTCTCAATCTAACCTGATTCTACCTTTTTCAAGGAGAATCAGATTGTTACAATCCTAAACTTTCGAATGGGATTAGATTGAATGAGTGCAGCAACTCTTCTTCTTTAAAATCAGTGTCGACAGCATAATAATAAGAGCGAGATTTTTCTCCAAGGATATAAGATTGTCGATGAATCGAAGATGATGATTTGAGAGCCCTAGCCACCATTTATAGTCTCTAAGGGGCTGTTTGGCGCGCTGGTTTGGAATCAGAAACCCTGAGGTTCTGAACCCTGGGGTTTCTTGGCTGGAATCAGAAACCCTGGGGTTTATGATTCCTGTGTTTGGGGTGCAGGGTTGTGTTGGGCTGGTTTGCTGAAACCTGTGTTTGGGGTGCAGGGTTGGGTTGGGCTGGGTTTGTTTAGTTTGTTTTTTTTTTTTTATAATTTTTCAAACTGTTTATTATTTAAAAAAAAAATCTTACACTGTTTTTTTTTTCCTACTCCATTTTTTTAACTTCATAATTTTTTTTGGTGTGTTACATACCAACTATTTAACCAATTATGTAGAGCAATTGTTACAGCTATAGTTTAATTTGAATTATACTATGTGTAGTTTGTATAACTATATGCTATCTCATTCACTCAACTCATGATGACATAAAATTGAAGATTATGCGTAGCAACAGATAATTAATAGGTGCAATGTAAGAATGGTGTTGCCAATGGTAAAGTAAAACCAAAAATTAGAACTAAGATCTAGTTCTAAAAATATCATAACACACATTCCAGATGAAATGACAAGAAATTAGAAGTAGTTGTCCAAACACAAATGTAAGTCATAAGAGTGGTAGATGAAAGTGATGAAAAGAGAGTTAGGTTCTAGATGCTTTCCCCAAAATTTTCACGTAGTAATCATACTTCCAATCTGGGTGAATGTAAAGAAGGAGTTCAACATCATACTATCCGAGAGAATAGTCTTTGCAACAGCCATTCAGTCTTGTCTTGTCATCTCTGGGATCACCTTTAGTTTTGCATATAGCTCGTCCACGCTGGCCCTTTTAAAATATTGACGAGGTGGTTGGGTCGTTAGGGTGATTGTTGGAGTGGTCGTTGGGGTGGTTGGATTGATGGGGTGTTTGGGTATGCCGAGGTGGTCGCCGGTGGTGATTGCACGGTGGTCAGGTCGCCGGAATTGTCATTGGGTGGTTTTCAGCAGTAGTTGTCGAGTCGCTGGAGTGGTCATCAGGGTGGTCATGTCACCGGAGTGGTCGCTGGGTGGTTGTGACAGTGGTTGGGTTGTTGGAGTCGCTAGGGTGGTCACCAGGTGGTCGTCAACAGTGGTTTTGGGTGGTTGGGTTACCAAGTCGTCGGGGTAATCGCTGAAGTAGTCATCAGGGTGGTCAGGTCATCGGAGTGGTCACTAGGTGGTTGTCTACGGTGGTTGCTAGGTGGTCAGGTTTTCGAGGTGATAGTCAACTATGGTTGTCGGGTGATCGGGTCATTGAAGTGGTTGTTGTCGGTGGTTCGGGAAAGTCGGGTTGTTTGAGTGGTTGGGTTATCGAGGTGTCTAATTGTTGGGGTGGTCGAGTCGTAGGGGTAATCGTCAGACTGGTGTCTCGAGTTCTCATCGCAGTGGTTGTCTGAGGTAATCGTCAGCGGTGGTCTGGTCACCGTTGTAGTCGTCATAGTTGTTGTTATCGGTCGTTGTTGGGTGATCGCCGGAGTTATCATCAGAGTTGTTGTCGAAGTAGTCGCTAGAAATGGAGAATGGTAAATGGAACTGGTCTCTAGAGTTCTCATCGCAGTGGTCGTCAGAGGTAATCGTTAGCGGTGGTCGGGTCGCCGATGTGGTCGCCGGAGTTGTCATCGGAGTGGTCCCCTGAGTTGTTGTCGGAGTGGTCGCCGGAAATGGAAAACGACAAATGGAAGAGGAAAACATGGCACAAACCCCATGAGGTTGCACTGTTGTAATCTATGGGGTTGTGTTTCAAAACCCTTGTGCCAAACATGGTTTTGGGTTTGGAACCCAAACCCATCCCAACCCAAACCCATGGGCCAAACGACCCCTAAATTCTAGGGTTAGGGGTGTATATGGGTTGGGTTGGGTTAGGGGGGGTTTTTTGGACCAACCCGAATTTTCGGGTTGGTCAATCCTCAAACCCGATCAACCCTATTCATGAGAGCAACCCAACCCAACCCAACCCATATATTTCTGGGTTGGGTCGGGGTTGGGTCACCGGGTTGTGAACGGGAGAATTCTCTATAGATTTGCAGGTATGATTGTTCCAACAACTTACATTCCTTTACCATAAGAAATCAAAAAATAAAATCATATAATTATTAAAACAGAAGAAGATGAAAATGATACTTTTGATTCCTAAATTTAGAGAAGAGGGGGAAACAAAATCAATGTTCAATTTATTAGCTAAAAATGTAAAAGAAAAAAAATCATACAATCTCTGCCTAGAATCGAATGATAATATCTTTTAAAGCATTATTTACACTCCTTAGTCCCTCTTGCATTTTCTCAACAAGACAAAAAGTCAAGAAAGCAATCTAAAAGAAAAAAAGAGCACCGAAGTCTATGGTAAATAACATTTCTTATCAAAGTCAACTGATAACTGGTAATTACATTTGCAAATTGCACCATATAAGGTCAATGAGAAATACCCATTTGAAAAACACATTCAATTTGAGTTTTCAGGGAACAAACAATCATAAAAGATAAAACCCAAGAAAAAGGAAGTAACAAAATCACAATTAGTGGTTCATTTAACAGTTTTTAAAGAGGGCACACGACATGAAGATAAACATAGAACACAGATCTCTTCACTATGACAATGACTGACGGGAAGAAGTGACTCACTCTCTTCGTTTGGAAGCTGCACGGTGACAAGGAGATGAGACATTTGGCAACGAAAAGATGAGCTGAACAGAAACTGAAAGTAGACGATGGCAAATAGAATGACAACGGGAAGTCGATGATGGCAAACAGAACAACAAATGAAAGTCTCGAAGTCGACAATGGCGAAGAGAAGAACTGAAGGAAATTCTAGAAGTCGACAAGACGGAATGGCTGACGCTGGTGACGAGATGGATTGGAAATCGACGATGGGAGAAGACCAATCGTCTTTGTTGAGCGGCTGGAATAGAAAGAAACAAGGAAACGACAAACTACAGGGGGAGTTGAAATCGAAGGAATGAAACCCTAAAAATTATATATATATATATATATATAGTAAAAATCGGTTCGGTTCGAGTTGAACCGAATTATTTTTCCTTGAACCCGAGAACCGAACCAAATCGGTAGGTTCTTAGAAAATAAAACCCAACCCAAACCAACAGTTTTCTAACCCAACCCAACCCTTATAATTTGGGTTGGGTTGGTCCGGTTTCTTAGGTTATCGGGTTTTTTGAACACCCCTAGCTAGGGTTTTGGCCAAAATTAATGTGTTGAATAATCTTTACCATCAATGCAAAGAATCAAGAAGAATATCTTTAGAAAATATCTTCACAATCGTCCAAATATGAAATTTTCATAATTATGTCGCTGGTGAAATTGCAATTGAAATTTGAAATCGCAATTCCAATTGCAATCTGGGTAGTTTGACAGTTTATGTACAAAACCATAAAAATGCCTTAAATCCTTCAATAATTGATTCCTTTTACATCTAATTCTTTCTTTTAACAACTCATGGTTGAAAACTTGTGCTTGGCTCTTTTTTACTTAAACTTTCTCTATATGACATGATTTGCAACAATAAACACATAATTTCTCAACAATAAACTTAGGTTTTAGAGTTAAATAACTCTCATAAATGAGAGTTGTGAACATTAATCCCGATGTGTATTTCCTTGAATCCTTATCAATTTGAAAATCAGAGTCAGTGTATCTTATAAGAATCAAATCCTTAGCTCCATACACAAGCATGTAATTTCTCTTTTTTTTGTAAATACTTGAGAATAGTTTTGACTGCAATCCAATGATCAAATCCTGGATTTGATTGATATCTACTGATTATCCCTACTGCATAATGTATGTCAGGTCTTATACACGACATAGCATACATCAGAATGCCTATAACCGAGGCATAGAGAATTCATCTCATATCCTCAACCTTTTGAGGTATCTTAGGACGTTGTTCCTTAGATAGTGTAATTCCATGTCTGAAAAAAAAATTGCCCTTCTTGGAATTTTACATCAAATACTTGACAAGAATCTTGTCGATATAAGACGCTTAAGACAAGGCTAGCGTTTTGTTCTTGGAATCTCTTATTATTTGGATCCCTAAAACAAACTGTGTTTCTCTCAAATCTTTCATTTGAAATTGATTAGCAAGCCAATTTTTAATGTCAATGAGAAAACCTACATCATTTCAAATAAGTAGGATATCATCCATATAAAGGAAGAGAAATGCTATTTCATTTTTTATGATTTTCTTGTATACACAAAGTTTATCAACATTTTGCTAAAGTCATATGATTTAACAGCATAGTCAAAACTATTCCAAGATCTAGATGCTTGTTTTAATCCATAAATAGACCTTTTAATCTTGCAAACTTTTTACGTCTGATCTTGGTTCATAAACGTTTTTGGTTGATTCATATAGATACTTTCTTCAAGATTGTCATTTAGAAAAGCAATCTTAACATCCATTTGTCATATCTCATAGTCAAAATATGTAGCAATGGATAAGAGAATGCATATGGACTTCAACATGGTATGTACTTTACCATCTTCTCCTCGTTATCTTTTATAAATCCATATGCAATCTATGAGTTTTACCCATGACAATGACTTTACAGCCTAGTTCAAGTGCACACTGTCTACCAAGTAATAAAGTAGAAAGTATTCCAAGTACCAAATTCCAAGGGAATGGTGTTAAACAAAGATTCAATTTTAGAGACAAAGACCTCCTCTAAGTTTTTGATTGAGGTAACCAAGAAAGTAATTGAGGATATGACTGGTTGCAAAAACTGAAAGTAAGTAAAGAAGAATGAAAATAGTTACTGAAAAGTTGATAAAAGAAGAAGTGATCCAAAGTTGTTTCAATCCCTAAAGAATTTGCACCCACCTATGCACCCTAACTTGTCTCAACTAAGTGGAGCTCATTAGTGATTACTACCCATATGCGCCTATATCTCTCACCTTTTCGGATATTGTATTGTTCGAGCAAAATGTTATCTGATTGCGCCCGTAACTTACCCTTTTCAACACTTAACCCCATGAACCAAGTTCAACACCTATTCAGCTCTTTTCTAAGTGTTTTTAGGAGCCTAAGTAATTAAACACATATGTCTATGGCTAATTGAACTTAGATAAAAAAAAAATGCATATGGTCAAAAGCAAAGTCCTATGTTTAGGCTCTTTTCCTATATTGCTTTCATGAAAACTGTGTTTAACCCAACCCTTTCAATATTGGATTTTGCACATATTATACTAACCTATGTGATCAGTTTAAATTAACAATGAAATCTAAACTTAATAAAGCAAACGATGCCAAGTGTTAAGCAAAGTTGCTAAGACACAAGGTGGGGCTTACTTCCTACATAGGGTATCCACATCTTTGAATCCTCAAGAAAGAACTTAGCTCATATTATTGAAAAGAACAAAGCTTAAAAAGTAAAGAACAAAAATTAAAGGAATGAAAACTAACTTCTTATTGCAAAAGAATGCAATACACGAGAATTCAAAGTAAATAGAAATACAATAAGTAAGAAGGGAAAAATGAACAACAATGTTATAGAAAACCAGAAACTAAAACTCTTATGCTTGCTTTCTCTATCTAACTTGATTCAACAACCTTTTTTAAAGGAGAATCAAGCATTTACACTTTTCTTCTTTTGAATCAAGTGTTTGATTGTGGTTTAATCAAGCAAAGGAGAAGAACTCAAAATGGCTGCTTCAATCTGGAATCTTCAATGAAAACAGTGGAGTTCTTCAATTTTTGGATCTAAGATTGTGGAGGAATTGAATGAGATTTGAGTGCTTTAGTCACCTTTTATAGACCCTTTAAGTATAAGGTTTCTGCCCAGATTAGTGTGTGGAGATGTGGTCGGCAATATTTTCGTGATGCCCAGGGAGAAGATTGTAGAATCAATCAATTCCCTAAGTCACGCTCAATCTGTTGTGTGCCTCTAGTATCAAAACTCTTAGGCACTATCTTACTATTTTAACGTCTTTCATGGCAATGCCTAGGCTCTAACTATCTGGTCTTCTACTTCACATTGTAGTGCCTAGGCACTATGCCGTTGAATTTTTTACAACTTTATTATGCCTAAAAATGTATCCCAACCGCAATTGGACAATTCCACAGTTCTTTTTTGGGTAATATGCAGTCGCATAGTTGGGTGCATAATCGGCCGCGACTGTGCATTTTCACAGTTTTTGTACAAAGGCTTAATTTTGTCTTTTGGCTACTTTGTGAGTGTAATTTTGACCACAATCTGGTCAATTTCGACACAAAAATACTAAACTACATCAAATTATTCAAAAATTGATTCATTTTACACCTAATTACTTTCATTTAACAAATCATGGTTGAAAACATGTGTTTGGCTCATTTTTACCTAAATTTGATTTTTTTTTTTGACTAGATTTAAACAATAAACACATAATTTCTAAACAATAAATCTAGGTTTTATAGTTAAATAACTCTCATAAATAAGAGTTATCATGCCATCAAAAGGATCTACAAGTTTCGAGACTGAGTTTAAGTACATAAGACTCTATCTCGAGGTTCATGGCTTTAATTCATTCATCTTTGTCAATTTAATTCACTGGTCCTTTAAAAGTCAATGGATCCTCAATGTCATCATTAGTTATGACAACTTTAGCTTCAATTAAGCCCATGTAATGGTTAGGCTATTTCATAATCCTCCCACTACGACAAGGCATTTCCAACTCTTGATATGGACGTATCTAACTTTCGGATGTAATGGAATTGTCAACAACTCTTGTTGATGTTTTTGTAGATACCATATTTTGTCTGAGATACCGTATTTTGTCTCACTTACTTTTTATTTTTTATTATTCTTTAATTATTTATTACATTTATTAAAGTGAGGTAAAAAGGGTTGATAAAAGAAAATTTAAATCAAGATTTTCTTTCTCTGTCAAAATATCTTCTAACCTCCCTATTTTTAACACTTTTTAGTCTTCCATCATTTAGCTCTCTCCATATTTCTCTCATTCTCTCCCCATTCTCCCATATCTTTCCCCTCCTATCTCTCTCATGTTGTCCCCACTCTCCCTCTTTTCTCTATTTAGTGCACTAATTGAAAGAATGGTAGGGGCTTATAAAGGGACCTTATCAATTAGAAGGATGAGGCAAAAAAAAAACTTGAAATTTTCATAAAGGAAGAAAGGGGACGCAAAATTTGGAAGGAGGAAAATCAAGGAGGAAAATGGGAGTTTTTAGCAAAGGAAAGTGGGAAAATTTATGGGTCAAAACTTTAACTAGACTTTAAAACCCCACTTTTTCTCTATTCAATGGGACACTCTATCTTTCCTCTCTTCTCTCTCACAGTCACGGTACCCCCACCAATTTCCATCATCTTCTTCCTTCATCTTTAACCAACCTCACCACCATTGCCAATAACCACCAACTTCTATTTCAGACGACGACACTCAACTTCAACCACAATTCTCTGGCATGCCCTAAACCTGCAATCCTCGATCACGAATGGAGCAGATTAGAGAACTACTCACGAACGAAATCAGCCCGATCCACGAACGGTGTCGACGTCGTTAAACGACATTGTGACCCACAAGCGACACAACTCCCGTATAACGCACAGTAACATTCCAGCGAACTAAATCTGAATTGATGCGAACTCCAACTCCTTCAAGGAATAAATTTGACACCCACGAACCAGCAGCATCAGCGACTTCCAGTGGCAACAACAAACCCACCCCCGTGCATAGCTGTAATGAATCGCGACTACCGATCACTATCTAATGAACCTTCAGCGACGTGGAAGCAAACCGAGTGGTGATGGGATTCTTCGGCAACCATCTGAGCTAGTGGCATATACAAAATTTTTATTTAGGGGGCTTAATATAAAAATCCACAAAACTAATTTATAAGTAAGCAATTACAAAAATTCATAAAAATTCGTAAATAAACTGAACTATTAATTTTGTACATCACAGTTGTTCTCTACGGAATTTCATACTACACAATCGTTGCATGATAACTTCATTATCTATCTTATCAAATAAATCTTTCTCAACATACACTATAGGACTATTATTCATCCATTGGTCTCCCATCTGATTTCGCAGTTGAGTCTTTACAATACTGATAGAAGAAAATATCCTCTCTACAGTAGCTGTTGCAACTGGTAAGATCAATGCTAGCGTGAACAACCGGTAAACTAATGGGTAGACTTTATCTTTAGTTGTCATCACCATTTTGAGTGCAAGATCACCAATACTTGTTAGTTCAACAAACATATTATCTGAACGCACATCAATGATGTAATTTTGAAGTTGGTCATCAAGAACAACAAGTTCAATAGTTGAAAAATCTCTAGGATAAAATTGGGCAAGACAGATAAGTTTTTGTCTGTCAAAAGCAGCACATGAATTGCTCTAATTTAGGCATGCCAAACAAATAAGTAGTTCAGTACTTGTTGCAGTAAAACAATTATTAAACTCCTGAAGTTGCATATCAATAATTGTATAAAAAACTTCAACACGGTAATGGTGCATATTTGTGATTTCTTGAGATTTTTGCCTATGCCTCCCTCGAATAAAAAACACATCATCCATCTTAAGTATTAGAATATCATGCTTATCACAAAAATTTGAAACTTCATCTAGCAATGAATTCTAACCTGATTTTCTCATTGATTGTAATCTTTCTTTACAAATTTTGACCAAATTCATTGCATTCACAGTATCTTGATGTTTTCTCTATAGTGCTTGAGACAAATCATTTGTGATTCCCAAGATAGTTTTCATAAGATGCAAATGAAAAAGAAAGTCAAACAACTGAATTGAATTTATTCGAACCTTTGTTTCATATTTTTGTTCAGAATTTGACCCATTATCCACAATTATCTCAATTACATCACAAATTGATGAGAACATTGAAATAAAACTCAATAGAGAGTATTATAATGTGTTCCCCATCGCGTATCTCTTGGACATTTAATCATTGTTTCCTGATTTAATCATCGTCCACTTGACAATTTACCATTATTCAAAGCTTCAAAAGTTATAGCCCTATGGTTTTCTCTTAAAATATCTCGACATTTTGCTGATGCTCCAATAACATTGACCACATTTGCAACTAAAAAAAAGACCAATGATCTCTACATGAATTTTTGCAATAGCTACTAAAATTAATTGAAGCTAATGAGAAAAATAATGAATGTAAAATGCACATTCATATTCTCTCAAAATTAATGCTTTCAATCCATTGAATTTTTCCTTCATATTGCTTGCTCCGTCATATCCTTGTCCTTGCAAACTAGCAATGCTTAATCCATGTTTAGAAAAGAATCCATCAATAGCTTCCTTGAGTGATAGAGAACTTGTGTTAGCAACATGTACAATACCTACAAATCATTCAATCACATGTCCTTTGTCCACATATCTCAACACAATTGCCATTTGCTCCTTTGAAGATATATCCTTCGATTCATCAATCAAAATTGAAAATAACTTATCACCAATATCTCTTATGATTCCGTCAACAATTTCTATTGCAATACAATTCACAACATCTTTTTGGATATCTGGTGCAATCAGTTTCAAGTTTTCAGGAGTATTTCTCAAACAAACAACTTCAATATCCTTATTATGGTTGCATAACCATCGTAAGAGCTCAAAAAAATTACGTTAGTTCTTTGAATCTTCAGTTTCATCGTGTCCACAAAATGAAAGACCTTCTCTTAATAGAAATCGAGCACAATCAATGGTTGCAACTAATCGAGTTCGATATTCAATTCTTGCTTGGTCAGACATCTTATTAAAAAATGTTTTCAATTTGTTGTTTTTGCTTTAAAAAAGCTTCACATTTACCGCAAGTTTGGTTATGTGCACTATTTGGTCCTCCAACATGAGTTTGTAATTTCTCTTTTTTCTTCCAATTTGAAAATCCTTCACCAACAAAATGGTCACCTCCAAATTGTTCTCTAACTCCTGGTTTGAATCAATAACAACATAAACAAAATGCAGCATTTTTTGAAATACTATATTCCAACCAATTAGGATATTCAGCAAACCATATTGGATTGAACCGTCTTGATTATAACCCAAATTTCTTCAACGAAAAAACATGATTTCGAGGTTGGCAAGGTCCTTTCTGTAACTATGCTCTGCAAACTTAGTCTCGAATATTACAATTGTAATCAAGAATTCTAGTTCTTAGTCCAAGATCTGCTAGTAAATCTTCTAAATTTACTTATGTGAAATATCTATCATAACTACTATTACTTTTCTTCAATGGAGATGATAACTCCATCGATTTTCTTTTGCAATACCTCTCCATTTAGATTTCAAATTAAATCTACAATACAATAATAAAAATATAGAAAATAAAGAAACTAAAACATAAAATAAGAAAAATAAAAATTAAATGTATAATTTATATGAGAAATTGAAACATGAAAACAAAATGAATACGAGTAATTGAAACATGAAAACTAAGTGTACCTTAGAAAATTATTCTCCAAATCCTCGACTTCTTAAAATTGCCAGCAACAATTAGATTTGAGAGATGACAAATGTACATGTGTATAATTGAAAATGTTTCTTTTAGGTTTATTATAGACAGTGGCTACATCATTTGAAAGTGGAACAATATTAGGTTTAGAGAATTATGGTTAGAATATCCCACCAATATATTTTCTTCTCTTTTTCCATTTTTTTTAATTGAGATATTTATATAAAGTAATTTTATAAAAATAAAACTTGAATATATTACAAAAGAAATATTATTTCAATCTAAAAGGAAAAAAGAACATTTGAACTTATTATATATAAAGAAATTTAGAAAATTTAAAATGAGGAATGAGCCACACTAAAAAGGTGTTTTGAATTAAAAAGGAAAGTAAGGCCACAATTTTTTTTTTTTAAAAATTCAGTCGTATGTAAGTTATGTGAAACACACGGTTTTAAAATAAAAAAATGAAAAGCATTCATGAAACATGCAGTTTTTTTTTTTTAAAAGGCAAAATGCATACATTAAAGCTTGAACTCAAAACGCCAAGGGGGGCTGGATGCAAGCAGACCACCAAGCCATTAGGCTTTTTTAGGTTTCTTATTGGTTTTGGTTATATATAGTATTTAAAGTAAAAAAAAAAAAAAAAAAAAATTGAAGAGGGGACCAAGCCCCCCCGGGCCTTAACTAAACCCACCCTGATCCAAGCCATACCCGACTCCGGTTCATGTCTCCCTCTTCGTTCCTTTTGCATAAGGTGAGATGTGGGTGAATTTCTTCTCTAGCTTCCCTTTTTGACCCTCCATTTATATGTCTATTCCCCAATTTGCCATTGAATTGTTGTTTAAATTTCAATTAACCATTGAATTGTTGTTTGAATTTTAATTAACCTTAATTGTTGTTTAAATTTCTAACTAATCTTGAATTTCTATTTAAGATTTTAATTAACCTTGATTTGTCGGTGTCATTTCAATTAGCCATTGAATTATTGTGTAATTTCAATTAATCATAATTATTTGATTGATTATCATTGAATTGACAAGTATCATGTTGTGCTTAATTGTAAATTGACCAATAACATGTGTTTAATAGCAAATTGACTCATAGCATGTGTTTAATTGCAAATCGACTAATAGCATGTGTTTAATTTCAATTTGGCCAGTTTGTTTTGAAGCTTTAATTGAAATTGCTAATTGACATTGGGTTTATTTACGGCATTGGGCCTTGACAATGAATTTTTTAAACAAAAAAGAACTGTCTTTTAAGTTTTTGAAATAAGAAAATTTTCAAAATCAAAGTTCTTGCAATGAAGTTTGAAATAAAAAAAAGTTGCTGCTTTCAAAATTGGATTTATGAAAATCAAAGTTCTGCCAATGAAGTTTGAAATAAAATAAATTGTCCATTTCAAAATTAGATTTTTGAAATGAACCCACCAATTTTTCAAAATCAAAGTTCTGGCAATGAAGTTTGAAATAAAACAAATTGCCCCTTTCAAAATTGAATTTCTGAAATAAGAACCTCCAAATTTCCAAAATTAAGTTTTGGCAATGAAGTTTGAAATAAAATAAATTGCCTCATTTCAAAATTGGATTTCTGAAATAAGAACCCTCAAATTTTTCAAAATTAAGTTTTGGCAATGTAGTTTGAAATAAAACATATTGCCCATTCAATATTGAATTTCTGAAATAAGAATCCTCCAATTTTTCAAAATTAAGTTTTGGCAATGAAGTTTGAATTAAAACAAATTGCCCATTTCAAAATTGGATTTCTAAAATAGGAAACTCTCCAATTTTTAAAAATTAAAGTCTTGACAATGAAGTTTGAAATAAAATAAATTACCTTTTTTAAAGTTGGATTTCTAAAATAAAAACCCCCATTTTCTTCAAATCAAAGTTTTGGCAATGAAGTTTGAAATAAAATAAATTGCCTCCTCTTGAAAATGGATTTCTGAAATAAGAACCCTCTGCTTTTAAAGTTCTATTCATAAGTAATTTGTTTTTATAAAGTAAGGAATTTATTTTGAATAAGTTCCAAATTTTTCTTATGCCTTTGAGTCACTCATAATTATTAGTTCATATTTTTACTATTAAAGTGTGGATTAATAAATTTGGGATATTTAAATAAAACATACACACACAAAAAAAAGATTAGACCAATAAATAAAATGATAATTTTAAAATAAAATGTGGTAACCGTTTTTCTAAAATCGGTGTTGTAGGGGTGCTAACACCTTCCTTACACTCAATTGACTCTCGATCCTAATTTCTGGTTTCATAGACCAACCTTTTTTTTTTAAAATGGGTGATCAATCACACCCTATGATGATTGGTGGCGACTCCAAACTTCTCCTCTCATAAGAGACTCCCAGGAAAGAACGTCGGCCGCTCTGCATCGCAATAACATTACGACAATGTTCATAGCTTCATTGGGAATAATTTCATTTAACACTATCTTACTGTGAGGTTTATGATCTCTCATGTGGTCTTTCTCCAAGAAAGTAGCATATGTCGATACAAATACTTTATTTTCTTCAGGACTATAAAAATAACCACCTCAAGTTTCTTTGGGGTAACCTACAAATAGGCATACTTTAGAACGAGGTTCTAATTTCTTTGGATTTGTTTTGAGCACATGTGTTGGGCATCCCCAAATCCTGAAGTGTTGTAAACTAGCTTTACGACCTTTCCATCATTCAAAAGGTGTCTTGGACCACTTTTGGATGGAACCACATTCAATATGTATAATAGAATCGTTATTGCATATCCCCAAAAGAAATATGGAAGTGGAGCACAGCTCATCATAGATCAAACCATGTTCAACAAGGTTCTATTTCTCCTTTTTGAACCACCATTTTGTTAAGGTGTTCTAGGTGCTAAAAGTTGGGAAGCTATTCCATTTTCTATCAAATAGTCTCATAATGTTAGGTGTTGATCGTAGCATCTTGATAAATTTGCTTAATAAACTCTTAACTCCAGTTGTATATTCCTTAAACTTTCAAGGGCTTTAGAGATATGTTGCATTAGGTAAAGATACTCATATCTGGGATACTCATCTACAAAGGAGATGAAATATTCATAACCCCTTGAGCTTTAACATTCATCATGTACGATTTTTTTGCAAAATAATAGAAAAGTAGCATTCTCACATCGAAAAGGTGCAAGTAAGTGATGGGCTCTAAATACTATCAACGGAGCCTATGTCTTTAGTTTCAAATCATCTCAATTCAAAATACTTTAAGTCAGGTCTACTAACTCTAGTTGTGTGAGTGGTACAAAGCTTGAGAGAGTATTTCTTTGCAATTGGAGTCAGGAGAGAATTCTATGTGATTGTAATAATTTTTCACATAGTAGAGTTTCTTTCTATCCGTTGTTTTTTCTCGTATTTTAGAGTTTTCCACGTAAATCTTATGTTTCTTATTTTGTTGCTTTCTTTTAATTTCTCAGTTATTTTTTTGCTATTTCCTGCAGTGTAAGTGGGAGGTTTTTTTCCTAACAAGTGGTATTAGAGCTTTAGGTTCAAAGTTTCATGAATTTTTTAGTATGCTCTATGGTTGCAACATTGTCTAAACTTCCACATCATAAAAGATTTCTTGAAATGAGCTACGACGGGTACTGTGAATAGTGTGGTTGTTCATTATTTGCATATTCACTAGGATCGAATCAAATATGTTAAGATTTATGATAAACTTTAGCTTGTGGCAAGTGCAAGTGAAGGCTGTGTTGATACAATCTAGGTTACACAAGGCTTTGAAAGGGAGACCAAGTGGTGGTGCTTCTGAAAAGCTAAGCGGTTATGGTGGTCTAGTGGAGTCCAGTGGTGGTTCCAGCATAGGTTCTAAGAAGGCCAACATGAGTGATGAATATAATATTGTAACAAGTATTTTAACTCATTTAAAAATTATAAAATATTCATTTATTAATTTAAATATATTTTTTTGAATTTTTTGTTTTTAAAATTTTTCTAGAAATATCCATCGACATCGACATTGTATCGATATTTCCATCGACATTTCCATAAAATTGAGACTTCAACATTTCCGTCGACATCGACATTCTAAACCTTGGTTGTACCTGAAGGAATAGTTTCACACACTATGAATGGAGGAAGGTACAAAAATCTCAAATCATCTGAGTGTTCTCAATGGCATTGTTTTGCGTTGGGGGAGATCGAAGTGAAGATAAAGGATAAGGATACGACACTTAGGCTTATCTTGTCACTTTCGCCTTCTTATGAACACATGAAGTTAATCTTGATGTACGAGAATGATACTTTAAATTTTGTTGAGGCTACTAGTAAAGTTCTATTAGAGGAAAGAATGTTGAAGAGTGATGGGCGTATTTCACAGGAGGATTCTACACTGGTAGCTAGCAATTGGAAGAAGAAGAAAGACTTCGTGCAAAAGAAAGGTTGCTAGGAATGCAGACAGTCTGGACACAAAAAAAAGAATTGTCCTAACAAAGTAGGTTCGACAAAGGGCTCTGGGTTGGATGCTGATGTTGTCTCACTCATCAAGAGAGATGGTGACTTTCTCCGAAGAAAGGTAGAATTCATTCTCATGGTATGTCCACTTTACCATGATAGAGGAAGTGATGTTAGAGGTTCCACATGTTTACACTTGAGCATTGGCTTGGCGATTGACATGAGATAATGTATACTATTTATTTTTGCGAAAATTATGTTTTGATATGCGCAAGTGTACACATAAGTTGTAGCAAGTGATAAGTAAATTAAAGTATCCACAGGGACTAGTAATTTTTCTACTTAGCAATAGTTAATTTTCAGCAAGCTTGATTGGTAACCAACATATTGATGGGAACATTACAAAAATTAATATGCTTAAGTAAAATAAATGCTAAAACAGACGCTTAACAGGAATAAAAAGCTTAAACAGTAAAAATGCTGAGAACTTGTACTTTGAGCTAACAACCAGGTTTGGATTAGGGGTGGTTTCATGTATTAATTTATTTTACAACTAAAGCATACATTCTACTTTCTCGATTCACAACAGATTCATGGCATTCTCCCGAATCACCTAGATTAGTAGTTTAACTCTCATTAAACTCTAAGTCCATTGTTTCATATGTGCGTTAAGTGAGTTATTATCCGTAATACCCTCACTTAGTAGCTTCTAACCCAAATATAAAGGCTAACATAGTTTTTAAGCTCTTGACATCTCCTATTCCTCTCGAAAATCAGAGAAATGCTGCAACAACTCAGTTGGCCAAACGAAGTTGAGCTAAATCTTTTAAAAACCAAATGAGATAGCAAAAGATACTTCAACTATAAGATTAACTAAATACAATCATCCTTTAATCTTCACCCTAAGGTGATTAGTTCATAGTGCACGTATAGCTACAAACAGCACTAAATACAGCCATAACGAAAAATAGTAAAATAAAAGCTAAATAGAAGAAGAAGAATAATAAATGAACGAGATGTTGCTCTTTAAGGCAAGTTTCAACATCGACTCCAACCCAGTGGTAAGATCCTTCCCTATTTGGACAGCTTCGTCATGTCGCCTCCTCGAAACTTATATTCCTTCCCTTTCCTATTCTAAAGATGCCCTCCCTTTGTCTTCCAAAAACGACTATAACAAGCTCCAACTCACTTAATGAGCTGCTTCTCTCACGTGCAAAATTCGTGTGAACTTAATTCACAAACTTTGCTCCAGCAAAACATGCTTATGCTCTATCCCTAAATCCTCTAAGTTCACTTTCAACTTCAAAATTTTCTAGCTACCAATCAAATCTGATTTATCAATAAAATTACAAAGTTATAAGCTTAATTGGTCTAATAAGAACTTTACAACATCAAAACAAACACCTAAGCAAAAATAACCTAAACTAGGGGATTTTTCATGAGAACATGTAATAAAATATAATCAATACACTCCTAAAATGCTAGCAAATAACTCTTATTCTAAGAGTTATCAACGGTTGTGCAAGGTGCGTGTGGTGGAAGTTATGTTGATGGCTGAAGAACTTCCCAGTGAGCTAAGGTGGTGGAAGGTGCACCATAAATTTCAGTATGGTTTATCGACATATGACAAAGAAGAAAAGTCTTGGGTGACAATCCAAATGGTCTACTTTTATAGTTGAGTAGGATATAATTCTCAATGTTGAGGATTATGATTGTCGGTGAAAACAATAGGTGCAACATGAGCTCTAGATTCTTCAAATATCTTTCCAAGGTAGATTTGTAGGATTTTTGGCAAAATATTAGAAGAGTAGCATTCCCACATTAGAAAGATGCAAGGAGGTGATGAGCTCCAAGTACTATAAAAAGAGCCTATGACTTTGGTTTCAAATCATCCCAATTCGAAATACTTTAAACATGGTATACTAACTCTAGTTGTGTGAGTGGTATAAAGCTTGAGAGTGTTTCTTTGTAATTAGAGTCGGTGAGAGAATTTTGTGTGATTTTAATAATTTTTCACATAGTAGAGTTTCTTTCTGTCCATGGATTTTTTTTTTTCGGTTTTGGAGTTTTCTACATAAATTCTTGTGTTTTTTATTTGTTGCTTTCTTTTAATTTCTTAGTTATTTTCTACTTATTCTTGCGATAGAAGTAGGAGGTTTTTTCCCAACACATCGGACCACACAAGTCTGAATGTATTAGTTCCAAAGGTTCTTTGGCTCTGTACCATTTTCCAATAAAAAGGCCTTTTAGTCATTTTTCCTTCTAAGCAAGATTCACAGATTGGTAAAGTGTCTAACTCTAACTTGTCTAGAGGACCACTAGATAATCCTATGAAATAGGATTATTTGAGCACTTTTCATGGCTTTTTTTGAGAAAACGTAGGAGTGATTTGCAGTTATTTTTCGTGTTGTGTGGTTTATTCAATGCTATCTCAAAAGTTAAATTGATGTTGTTTTTAGTTTTATTTGCCCCTATTTTACTAGTTTTTTCCCCTATCCTAGTGTTTTCAAGAAGGGTTCTCTTATCCTTGGTATTGCTTTTGAAGGTGGAAAACAGAATGTTGAGGACACCATTTTGCTATGGGATTGTTGTAGTAGAGCTGTAGCATTGTGGAAAACAGAATGTCGAGAATAGCATTTTGCTATGGGATCGCTGTAGCAAAGCTGTAGCATTGTGTGTTGGAAAAAATTGAGTAAATTTGGCTTATGACTCAACGTCACTTTTTTTTAAATGGACAAAACAGACCTTAAATGGGTGACCTAACCCTCTATATAAATAGAAAACAGAAAGAGAAGCAAATGGGAGAAGAAGAAGAGGGAAGTAGCAGTCGATTTTTCTAGGAAAAGAGAATAGAGTTGCAAAAAAGTTCGTGAGAAGAAGAACAACAACTCTGCTGCAGCATTTCTTGCCTCAAAACTTTTCTTCCTTCTATTTTTAGTTTTATCTCTTCTTAGATTTCACTCTAGATTGTAGTTTTTGATAGATTGATTTGTTCTAATCGTTCTATGGATTATTGTAGCTTGGATTTTTTGCATCTAAGATTTAATTTCAGCATGAACTAATTTATTTAGAGTTCGGATTTATGGAACCCTAACATTTTGTGGAAGCCCTTTTGTTATAGCTATTGCAAGTGTTGAGCATTTCATTTGTGGGTGTTTATTTATCTCTTTCTTGGTTAAGATTGATCACCTTATGTAGGATTCTAGCTAATTTTTTATACTGGAAGGGTTGAATATTAGTGGAAAAGCACAAATGATGCAAGTTCATTCATTTTTACTTTGATAATGAATTTAAGAGTATAGACATATATTCTTAGCTTGTAAAACAAGTGAAATGGGGACTTAATTGTGTTTATATGACTGGGTTTTCATAGGAGTGTGCTAAACTTAGTTTATAAACTGTAGCTCATGATTTTGTAAGAAGTTTTGAGCAGAAATCAGTCATTTCCGTTTACTGCTTGAACTTTGCTATGACTTTGCTTTAGCAAACTGGGCTAAAACAGAATTTAAGTTAGGAGTTCATAAATCCCGACTCGCTTCTCTTTATCATTATTAGTTTCGTTTAACTTACCGTTTGGAGCCCTTAATTCTAGTGTTAAGTTGTTATTATTGCTTATTTTATTTTGAGTCGTTCATTGCCTAATCTTTCCTTGAGTTTCTTTATTTCTTTTTCTGTAGCATTAGTTTTTAGTGAGTCTCAATTTTACAAACTTTGCTTACTTTAGTCCTCATGGGATCGACCTTGTCCACCAATTACTACCTATGATTGCGTATGCTTGCGTAGTGAGTTTTTGCACAACAATTTTTTGTTTTTACTAATCTTTCAATTCTATCTAGATTGATGTGACCCGACCTTAGATGCCAAAGGTAGGTATTATCTTTTGGAGAAACTTTTTGTCTTTTCATTTTGGATCTAGCAGTTTTAAAAAATTTGGTGTTTAGAAGCGTCTTACATGTCAACGATCTTAGCATATATAAGTTATTTTCCATAAAGGCATAACAAATCTCAAAACCATTTTTTGAAATAACAGCTTTGTTAATTACTTGAAAAAAAAAATAGAGAATGAAACGATGCAATTAAACAAGAAAGTGAAATTAAGTCCCTCTTTAAATTAGGAACCAAAAACACATTGTCCAACAATTTCGCCATCATTTAAAATTGTATACTACATGGGCAAGAAAATACAAAAATATATATATATATATTCTACATGGAAAAACATGGGCAAGGAAGGCAAGATAGCTTCCTTATTCAAGAAAAAAACTAAAGAAACCTTAATGCTTTCATCACTACTAAACCTTCATTTGCAAAGAGATAAGAAATAGATTATAGCCAGAAAAAAATTGAAGAACACAAAAAGAAAGAGAACACAAACTCGGTATATTTTATATGTCCAAAATGTTAACGCTGTCTCAAACATCTTATATTGACAAAATCGTTGTCAAATATTTGATATTTATGTCTAAGGAAGAGTATCCTAAGACAATTAATGCATAAATGAGACGTAACGTTTAATATACAGTTGGTTAGCATATATCAGTTAAACAAATGGTATGACCATTGAATAGAAAATTAAAAACTTTCTCAAATTATTTATAAATAATGAGAAATTTATTGAATTAAAGATTTGATATTTACAAGATTTACTAGTTCTTACATAGATCTAGGGAAATCTATGTTAAGATAAATTTTGCCCTAAGTGGTGGAGTAAGGTATACAAGTTTAATGTTTTTTCTTTTGAAGCAACAAAAGGACTTATATGACAATAATAGTTCCTTAAAGATCCGAAAGGTGTTTCAGATATGATTTAATCTATCCTCTTGATTATGATAATAGTAGTGCAAAAACTAATATTAAGGAAATTAGGAAACACCAATGTATAGAGAATCATATCGAGAGAGAGAAAGTATCATGGTAGTGACTAAGATGGCTTTTAATGACAGTCGTTTGGATCTATATAAAAGATTCTTCAAGCTAAAGTATTTGAGGGTCACCTATAATGTCTAGGATTACGAGACATGTCTCACCTTTGTTAGGGCAAGTGGGAGACGTGTTGGGTATAGAGTATGCCCTACGATACATGTCTCATTGGCTTTAGTGCAAGTGGGAGATTGTTGGGATTTATGCCCTAAAGCCTCGTAATTAATCATTTATTTAATAATTAATAATAATTTTGATTGTTTTATTTACAAAATAATATTATCCATTATATGAAAAATTCAAGGTTATTAGTGTAATCTTGAACAGTATGTAGTTGACATACGGGAAGATTATATTCAAGAAATAACCAAAAGGGTCATAGTATATGGATAAGGACTTTATCCTGGTAACACTATTGATACAACCCACTTTGTAATAGTTATAAATGATTTGATCCAAATCGTTCATATGGAGACATGTGAGTTAGGGTATCTTATACAACAAGTTTGTATAAGACTGGTCGACTGAATGTGGGCTTTTAGAAGAAAACTTTTGAATAGAAAAAGTCTCCAGTCTAGTGCAAGTGCACATTGTCAAACAAGTAGTAATAGGAAATATTCTAGAGTATCGATCCCACAGAGAACGGATACCACATAATCCAAAATTAAGGCAAAGATGTTCACACAGAGCAGCCTCGGTAACCAATATTAAATAATTGGGAAGGTTGTGAGTGTACTAAAAATCAAATGATAAAAAGATGGGATCTTAACATGCTTTTTCCCCTTTAGAAAAGAATTGTGATCTAAAATGAAATTGCAATCTTTACTCAAGTACCAAGCAATGTAAACCAGATTCAACTTCTATTCGATTTTAATGGAAAAGCCTTTAGAAGCCTAAGTGATTAAACCATATGTCTATGGCTAATACGAACTTAGTTTAATGAGAACACAACCCTTGGTCTTAGAGGTTTCACCCTATGTCTAAGGTTAAAAACAACTGCTTATGTCAAGCCACTTTCCTCTATTGCTTTTTATGAACATGTAATCTAATTTAACTCTTTCAGTATTAAACTCGATCTCTGTATGTTCACCTAGGTGATCAATCTAGATTCACAATAAGAATGATAATCAATCAAAGCAAACAATGTTATGGAATCGAGCAAAGTTACTTTTACATCTTAGGTCAAGCTTCAATCCTTAGGGCATCCACATATCCGAATCCCAATGACGAAATTAGCTCATGATGGAAAAAATAAATAACAAAACTTTAAAGGAAAAGAAACACATACTGACTTAAGAAATAAAAAGAAAGAAAAACAGAAAGATAAAAACCACGCAGAGACTCAAAACTCCTTCAAAATCTAATTTTGGCTTTTAATTTGAGTCTCTGCGTGGTTTTTGTCCAATTATAATTGTTCCTTCCTGAGTCAACTTCAACTTTTTTTTCCTTTCATAAATCATAATTGGTAATTCTTGAATCTTGAATGTTAAAATTGAAACTTGAATATAGATTTTATATATTAATATATTATATATCATTTGTCATTATTAATTAATTAATTTTACAAATTTGTCCAAATTTTTGTTTTTTAAAATTTGGTCGGAAATGCTCAAATCCCAAATCTCAATTAAGAATTTATTATCATATATCATATTGATACAATTCTCAAATCTCAATTAAGAATTTAAGATTAACTATTACTTTACAAATTTACAATTCTCAAATTCCTGCTTGCATCGACATTTCAATCGATATTTATATTTAAATATTATCTTAGTTTTTAGATGTGATGCTTAAAAATGGTCAATTATAGTATAATTAAGCCACAATCAAAGTTTCATTGGCTAATTCAAAAAATTTCCACAATTTCTGTAAATTTTTCCGAAATTTCCATCAAAATTTCCATAAAATTTAGACCTCGACATTTCCATCGACATCGACATTTTGAACCTTGGTAGTAATACACTAGTAGTTTTAAAAGTTATAATTTCGTCCCTATGGTTTAATAAAAACTTATAAATAGACACTACCATTAAAAGCTATTAAATTGAGTACATGGCAAGATAGCTAACTGCCATATACTCAATCTGTTTGTGGCTTTTAACAGCAGAGATTATTTATGTGATTTTATCAAATAATAGGGGCGAAGTTCTAACTTTTAAAATTATAGGGACTACATTCTAACTTTCTCCAAACTATAAGGACCAAATTTGTAATTTAAATTTTTTTTAAACTATTATTTTGTTTTTTTTTGGATAAAATATACTTTTTGTCCTTGGGATTTAAACTTAATTCCTATTTGGTTCTAGGATTTTATAAACTATTAGTTTTGGTCTTTGATATTTGAATTTAGTTTTTATTTGGTCTTTGAGATTTCAAAAGTGACATATTTGGTCCCCAAAGTTGGAATTTGATTTTTAATTGGTCCATTAAGTTTGAAAATGATTTCTAAAAATGGTCCCCAAGAACAGTTCAATTGTTAAGTTGATATAGGCTCCAAAACATTATCAAAATTTGACCTCCAAACAATATTATTTGGGTCCGCCCCTATTTATTTATAAGGAGCACGAGGGCACAATTTTAGTTTTACTTAAATTTTTAAGTATATCTTTTATATTTTAATCATTTGAATCATATTCAAATTTCTTAATTTTATTTGCCAAAGTGAGTATAACTTAATGGTAATTGACATGTACCTTCAACCAAGAGGTCAGAGGTTTGAATCTCCCCACACCAAAATCTTTTTAAACTAAAAAATAATAATAATAATTTTATCCTTTCATTAATATAATATATTAAAAAATATAAATTTTCTCTTTCATTTAATCTATCTAATACATCAATATATTACTCCTCGTAATATTTAATGTACCCAACACATTATATATAAATTTGAACATTTCAAATTTTATTTTCCTTTTAACATAATTGGTTCATCAATGATTTTATGAGCTAGCTAGCAAATAGATTGCATAGACCTACAAAAATATAAACTTCAGTGATACAAAATTGATTAATTAATTAATTGTTCATTTATTAATTTAAGGTTACTCCACTATAAGCCCAAAATTGCACTACAGGACAAGATATACGTTGATATAATCACTTCATTAAAATTGACCCTTCACAAGTTGTTCATAATTATAGCTAGATTAAATGTTCGTTCTATCATTGCATCTTATACCTTAAGTACAATTGGTTTTCTAATAAATAATCTTTTTATAATTCAACTATACACTAAGTCTCTCTTGAACCAATGAAAGGATGGACCCTGCGTTATTCAAGGATCAAAATTAATATTTAAGGGAACTAGTACCTATTTTTCTATGGGAGAAGATGTAACACCCGAGTTCAAGAGGGCACATTATAAATGAATTGTGACCACATCCGAATGAGAGGGATCCTGAGGATATGCAAGTATGGTTAAGAAAGGCTTAAAAGAATTGATAGTTACTATCTATACTAATAAGGTACACTATCCTTTTCGGTGGCTCAAGTATAGGAACTCCAAAATTAAATGTGTTTGGCTTGAGGAAATCCTATGTAGGGTGGCCTCCTAAGACTTTTCCTAGGAAGCATGTGACCAAGGACAAAGCATGCTAAAAGAACTTGTGCTAGTCTGTGAGTGAGTAAGGATAAAGCATGTTGAAAGAACTTGTGCTAGTCTATGAAGACAATCTTCACTCTTAGAAGCAGTTCAAGACAAGTAGGTAACGCACCCAAGTCGCACGGGATGCAGGAGAATGAAGGGGCTGTCAAGTGCTGAGTTCAGATTTCAAATCCTGATCCAAATCCTGGTCCTAGGGCGTTATCGATGGTATCAGAGCGAAACCTCTCCCAGTAAGATGTGGTTCGAGAACCAATTAAAATGGAAGTTGGTGAGGTCGGGAGGGGTAGATGAATAAACTGTGACCAAATTCGAATGAGAGGAATCATGATGATATGAAGTATGGTTAAGAAAGATTTAAAAGCATTGATAGTTACTACTTATACGAACAAGGTGTACCTTCCTTTTCGGTGGCTCAATCATAGAAACTCCAATGTTCAACGCTCTTGGTTTGGGTCAATCCTAGTTGGGTGACCTCCTGGGACTCTTCCTAGGAACGACAAAGCATGTTAAAAGGATCTGTGTTGGTATGTGGGGACAGTCTTCACCCTTAGTTTTGAAACACAACCCCTTGGGTTACAATAGTTCAACCCCATGGAGTTTGTGCCATGTTTTCCTCTTCCATTTGTCATCTTCAATTTCCAACGATCACTTCGATAACAACTCCAATGACAACTTCGGTGACTGCTGAAGACGATAACTTCGACGACCCGACCACCGCTACGACAACTTCGACGACCCGATCACCGCTAACGTCTACATTCAACGACCACTTCGATGACAACTCTAGAGACCAGTCTGACGACCACCCTTGCGACCCAACCACCTAAACAACCCGACCATCTCGATGACCCAACCACCATGACGATCCGACTTGTCCACAACCACCGCCAACAACCATCTGACAACCACTCTAGCCACCCGACCACCTTGAAAACCCAACCACCTGGCAACCACTGTCGATGACCACCTGGTGACCACTCAGGTGACCCGACCACACCGATGACTGATAGTGGGCAAAATAGTGTTATTTCTTGGCTTAGTTCTATGCTAGTTTTGCTATGATTATGTGTGCTTTCATGTGTTTTTATGTATATTTCTCAAAAACTAGAAGTTAGAGCAAAATCGGAGAATTGTGAGAAATTTGGACAAATTTGAGCAACTTAAGGTTATATTTGAGCATTTAAATGTTGAAGAGAAATGACAAGGCAATTGGACCTTAGGATATAGCGTTGCAACGCTCCTTATAACGTTGCAACACCATTTGAAAAGCCTATCCACCTTGAAAACTCGAGGGCACAGCGTTGCAATGCTGCTTATAGCGTTGCAACGCTAGCCAAAGAAGATTTTTTCCTTTTTGCAAAATGCTAAAGACAGCGTTACAACGTTGTCTCGACTATATAAAAGGGCCATTTTTTAGAGACCAAAACCCTAATCTCGATTTCTACACTGTCCAATGGCTTAGAAAAGAGTTTTGGAGAGCCAAGGAGGAAACTCAAAGCTCGAGATTGTGGACATCATGTCGGGAACGAGTGTTGGCACTCGACCTTAATCTAATCTCTTTCTCCTGGTTTTCTTTTGGTTTTAGGAGTTTTGTTATGAACTCAATTGTTGTTTATCTTTGTATTTAGACAAGTAATGGTTGTGTATTTGAATCTTTGTTTATGTTGTGATTGAATCTATGTTTTTACATCTTTTGTGCATCTTGTTATTATTGTCTAAACCTTTGACCATGGTTATGCATGTTAGGCTAGATTTAGCTCGCAAGGGTAAATTTATCCTTAGAACAATAGATGCATGACTAGATTTAATTTATTACACTAGAGTAAGTAGATTAATTCTAGAAGCCTTAAGAGATAACCTAATGTCATGTTTAGTAATGAAAATAGACTGAGAGGTTGATATATTGTTATGTATGAGTTCAATTGAGCTCGAGAGAGGATGTTGATCATTTAGTAATTCTTGGCTTAAGATTAAATGCATGAAATCAATTCTTTATATTCAAAGTTGTGCTTTTATTTAATCAACCATTATGTTTCTAAAAAATTGGACTCCAACTTTGTAAATAGTAGTTTATATTTTATTTGTCTTTTTGATCACTCTAAAATTTTGTTTCTCTAAATAAAATTGGGCATAATTAACTATGTTACTTAATTAATCTAAGTACTCCAATCCCTGTGATCGACCCTAACCACTATTACTGCAAATTTTTAGAGGTCCGGGTTATAAATATTATTTGATAGAGCCTTCGACAAGCTTCCTTTTATCAAATTGGCACCATTGTCAGGGATTGGCATATTTTAGTTTAATTAATATTGTGGTGACAGTGCTTGATCTTAATTTAGAGTGTAAATAGTGTATATTTGAATAAATTTTTTTCTTTTGTTTTTCCTTGAATATGTGTATAGTTGTGTAGTTGTTTAGTTATCTTCTTTTTGTTGTATTCTCTTATTTTTAGTTTTTCTTCTTTTTGTTGTATTTTATGTATATCTTGTGTATTAGTGTAATTTTTGGTTTTGTTGTATATTATGTATAGTTCTTGTGTTGTATATTATCCTTATACAATTTTCGTAAATTATATATTTTAATGTATAATATGTAAATTATTCTCTTATGTTTTTCCTTGTTGTATTTTAGTTGAGTTTCCTATGCTCTATGTAAATTTCTTGGTTTCCTTGTTTTTGTTGTGTTTTTTTTTGTTAAGTTCCTTTGTTTCATTTTGCTTGTAGTTTTTTTAGTTAGTTTCATTTTAGTTTTGCTTTGTGCTTGTTTTTTTTACTAGGCTCACTTAGATTACGCTCGAAGCAAGAAGAATGTCTCACAAACCTAACGGTGTAGACATGGGTATTGTAAACTAGGAAGAAAATTTCTCTTGTAATGCATTAGATTAATAACTTATGGAGCATGATGATGTGTTAGATGCCTCTTTGGATGCTGATATTGATAAATCTAAAATGATAGAGTCACCTGCATTAGAACTTAAACAGTTGCCTGAACATCTTCATTATGCTTTTCTGGGCAAGTCTTCAACTTTTCCTATCATTATTTTTGCTGAATTAAATAAAGAGAAAGAAAAAAAGTTGATATAAGTCTTGAGTATGCATAACTCTGCATTAGAGTGGTTTATCAGTGACATTAAGTGTATTAGTCCATCCATAGTCACGCATAAGATATTAATGGAAGATACCTTTAATCCATCAGTGGAAGCCCAGAGGAGACTTAATCTGCAATGAAAGCTGATGTGAAGGCTGAGTTATTGAAACTCTTAAATGCAAGAATTATTTATACGATTTCTGATAGTTCTTGGGTGAGTCATGTACAGGTAGTCCCCAAAAAAGGAGACATGGCGGTGGTGAAAAGCAACAAAGATGAATTTATCTCCACCAAGACAATGACGAGTTGGCATGTGTGCATTGATTACAGGAAGTTGAATAAGGCTACGAGAAAAGATCACTTATCTTTTCCATTTTATTGATCAAATGCTTGATAGATTAGTTGGTTTCCCTTATTATTGCTTTCTTAATGGTTACTCAGGTTATAATCAGATTGTTATTGCTCAAGAGGACCAAGAGAAAACCACCTTTACATGCCCTTATCTGACGTATGCGTTCAGAAAGATACCCTTCTGACTATGCAATTGTTGGGATTTATGCCCTAAAGCCTCGTAATTAATGATTTATTTATTTTAATTATTTTATTTGTAATATAATATTATCAATTATATGAAAAATCTAAGGTTATTAATGTAATCTTAAACAATAAGTGGTTGACATACGAGAGGATTATGTTCAATAAATAACCTAAAGGATTATAGTATATGGATAAAGTTGGGTGTCTTATCTTGGTAACATTATTGATACGGCCCACTTTGTAATAGTTACAAATGATTTGATCCATATCGTTCATGTGGAGACATGTGAGTGGAGGTATCTTATACAATGAGTTTGTATAAGACTGGACCATGAAATATTTAGTTTATCTTTATAAATTCGTTAATTGAAAAGATTAATATTTTATCAAGATGATCATATGCGACTCAATCTTAATCTTGAGTGAGTTATGTTGAGGATACCACATCAAAAAGATGAAGAGATACCTCACATTTTATAAGATATATGGGCTACTCCTCTCATTGCCAATTGGTTTTGAGATGGAATCCCATGTAATCCAATATGGTATCAGAGCCCATTAAACCAAAACGGGTATTCGGTCCAAAAATTGGGATCTGACCTAAGAATGGTGAGCCCAAAGAGGCACCATCTTGAGGGGGCATGTTGAGGATCCGACATTGGAAAAATGAAGAGATACCTCACAATTTATAAGATACATGGGTTACTCCTCTAATTGCCAATTGGTTTTGAGATGAACCCAATGCTTATTTCATATGGTATCAAAGCCCATTAAACCCAAAAGGGTATATGGTCCAAAAATTGGGATCCAACCCAAGAATGGTGAACCCAAAAGAGGCACCATCTTGAGGGGCATGTTGAGGATCCCACATTGAAAAAATGAAGAGATACCCACAATTTATAAGATACATGAGCTATTCCTCTCATTGCCAATTGGTTTTGAGATGGAACCAAGGTTCGAAATGTCGATGTCGATGTCCAAAGTTTTGAAAATGTCGATGGAAATTTTGGGAAAATTTACAAAAATCGTGGAAATTGATGGAAATTGTTTGAATTAGCCAATGAAACTTTGATTTTGACTTAATTAGACTGTAATGGACTATTTTTAAGCATCACATCTAAAAATTAAGACAATATTTAGATATAAATGTCAATTAAAAATTTGAAATGTCGATGCGAGTAGGAATTTACAAAAAAAAAAAAATTGAAAGTTGATTAAAATTATTTGAATTATTTCATGAAACCTTAATTGTGACTTAATTATAGTATAATTTATTACTCTTCTTAACATCATATATCTAAAATATATGTAATTTTTTTATATTCAATGAGACAATTATGAAGGGAAATTGAGAGAATTGAAATGAATTTAAGAGAATTAGAGGGAAATTGAGAGAATTGGAGGGAAATTAAGAGAATTGGAATTGAAGTGTAGAAATGCCTTGAACCTTTTATCCAGTTTAAGAGAGTGTCATTTATACACATTCTAAACTCTTATCTAATTGCTCTCTATATTTTGTACTCAGTTTCTCCTCAAGATAATAAAATGCTCTCTCCCTCTGCCCATGGACGTAGGCTATTAGTTATTATTTATTAACCAAAAAAATATTAAATTTGAAAATATATATATATGTGTGTGTGTGTGTGTGTGACTGACTGAACTTAAAAAAAAATCGATATGGGACGACATGTCGTCGACACCTCGACATTTCGAGGTGTCGATGACATGTCGTCAAAAGGGGGGAAAAACGAAATTCTCCCCCCCCCCCCCCCCCAACGACATGTCAAATAACATTTAATACACTGGATGGAACCAATGGAACCCCATGTAATCTAATAAGTTATGAACTCCTGCTTGTGAGGACTTGTCCTTTGATTTGCATGAGTGAAAGTGGCTTTTGTAGTCGATTCAATATGCCTACTATTTTGGGGACTTGACCAAATAGGGGCCTGAGAACATAATCTCACAAGACGGAATTCACTTCTTCCCATATAGGGTAAATAGATGAGTAGTTCCTTAAGTGCTGATTTCAAGATTTGAACAATGGGGTCTCATCCTCTCATTGGTCCGAGAGGGACTTAGTTTATGATTGGATCATAAACAAATTGTGAATTAGAAGATCAGTGGTACTTAAGGTGCAAGATGTAATTACAGGGGTAAAACGGACTTTTGACCCAGCTGTAATTACGAACAACTCGTGAAGGATTAACTTGAATGTAGTGGTTATATCTATAGACATAACTTGTCCTACAGTGCATAAGAGTACAACTCTAGGTCTATAGTAAAGTGACATAGAGTTAATGAATGAAAATTAATTTATTACAGAATTTAATTAATTAATTTTGTATCATTGGAGTTTATAATCTATAGGTCCATAAGGTCCCCTTGCTAGCTCATATAAACAAATAAGGATCAATTTTATTGCGAGAAAATTTTGAAATGTTCAAATTAAAATTTAATATATTTGATATATTAAATGAGGAAAAACATATTTAATGTATATGATACATTAAATATCAAAAAAATTATTAATGTATTAAGATACATTAAAGAAAATATATTTATTAAATTTGAATTAGATTCAAATTAGGAAATAGATGTCTTAGGAGAATTTAAAAAGATTTTAATAAGATTCAAATTGGTTAGATAAATATATTTTAATATATTAGATATAAAAATATATTATTTAATTATTTGCCATGGGCCACTATAAATAGGACCCTAGGGGTGAACCATTGTGTGCATTCTTCACAGGAGAAAAGAACTCTTGAAATTCTCTTCTCATTCCCTCTCTCTATTTTCAAGAAGGTTCCCACAAACCTCTTTGGTCCTTTGTTCGAGTCATAGCGAGGAAGACTTTATGGAAGTCTTGGAGTTTAACCTCATTGGAGTTGAAGTACAAGGAGAAACCCGCCAGAATATTCTCCATATTATTTTCAATATATGTTTTGCTTAGCCTAAATGATTTTTTATTTAATTCTAAAATAAAATCAAAGTCGATTCCAAAGCTTCCGTTGTGGGTTTAATTCGATTATTCTCTTCAATTGGTATTAGAGTGGTCTTTGAATTTTATTTAGAATTAAGGTTTTGTATAGTGAGTACTTTAATTTTATATATGTGATTTGCAAATTGATTGTTTAGGTTATTTGACATTAGTTTTATTTGCTTTGATTAAATCAATTGTAAAACCCAAAAGGGTTAGGATTTGTTGTAATTGTTGAAAAGAAAACCCAAAAAGTTTAGGATTTGTTGTAATTGTTGAAAACATCATTCAATTCAAATGTGTTTCTTGAAATTGGTTGCTGCAATTGAAAATTTAGGATTTCTAAATCCTAAATTTGGAATGGTTCAAACAAGGAAATATATTGAAAACCAAGATATGTTTTGGATTTAAATTATTGTAATTTAAACTGTTTTCAATTTCTTAGGATATGCCAAATATGCTGGTCAATTTTGCTAAGTTTAATTTAATTATGTATGTGATGTATGTTTTAAATTAATTGCTTGTTGCATAAAGTATGTCATTTCAATATTATGTCAACTTCTCTCATAATTTTAATTTTGAATACTGATTTGTCTTTATTGAAAAATGTTCTATAATGGCAGTGTAAAATTTTGAATTTGTCTTTATTGAGAAATGTTCTCAAAACCTGTTGACAATGCTAATCGAATTATTCGAGAACCACATGATTAATGAATCAAAAGTAAACGAGATAGCTTGTATGTAGATCCTAGTTGACATGTTAGATATCAAGCTTAGAAGATAAAAAAAATGACAACAACATATGAGATGTTGAAGTCAATAGAAACTAAATTTAGATAACTGTCTAAATGATCTCCAAATTAAGCATTACAAAAATCCAAGAAAAGAAATCAAATGATTGAAGCTATATAAAAGGAAATAGTTCCTAAATTAGCCAAGACAGTCATAATGAGAGGAATTTTTTGAAATATCTCTATGGGAAGAAAAATATAAATGAAAGTAAAGTTGATTTACTAGATTTTTGGTGGAGAATAAATAACAACACCTAGATAGTTGATACAAAATCCACTATCAAGATTTATTTATTTTTATTACATGTAATATGTAATTCTTAGAAAATACTGAACATGTAAAATAGTTTCTACAGGTGCCAAGGAAGCCTATCTCAGTTAGTGTAGTGAGAGATATTAAGATGTCATTAAGTAAAAATTGTTACTTAATGTTGAATATGATGTTTTTAGTAACCATAAGAGAAATTCAATTTCTCGACCTTTTTACTTAAATGTTCATATAGTATGAATTACTTTGAAGTATGAAAGTTTATATTCTCAAATTTATTTGAAAATGCATTCAGTTGAAAATAAGAACAATTTGTATATGTTAAAATATTGACATATAGTATATAAAATATTAAGATATTCAGAATTATAGAATCTAGAATAGAAAGACATTGTTTTCTCCTAAAAGATGATACTTGACTTTGGCTATTAAGGTTGACTAACATCAACTTGAATAGAATGAAAAGACTAGTAAGAGGTAATTCTCTAAAAATTTAGTTAATCAATTTACCTGTCTGTAGATCTTACCTTTCATGCAAGATAATCATTGTGCCTTTATTACATAAGGCTACAAGGCCAAAGAATACTTTGGGCTTACATATTTTGATCCAAATGGTCTGGTGAATGTAAATGCCAAATAAAGTCATCAATATTTCATCACTCTAATCATTCATGGCACAAGTATCTTTACCTAATACAACATAAGTCTAAATTTTTTTAAAAATTCAAGAAAATTAAGATTAAAGTTGAAAATTAATTAGGTAAATCTATCAAGATATTATGATCAGATCATAATAGAAAATATAAAAACCTTACGTACTAAGATTAACTGATAGAAAATGGGTTTTTATCCCAATTATCTTAATACCAAGTACAATTTTGTGAAATTGTGCTACAAGAGGAGAAACATAACCTTGTTAGACATGGTCACATCAGTAATGAGTTACACATCATTACCAAACTCCAGTTAGGAAATGGAATAGAGATTGCATGGAAAAATGGATTCCCTCCAAAAGTGTCTACGACAAATTTTAATATTATAGAAAAGCAATAAAACTAGTGTACAACACTTCACCATTTGGAAATGTTAAGCTAAAATGCTGAAACAAACCTAAAAAGCTTGTATGTGTTCAAGGATAAACCTAAATGTAGGCCACTCTTAAGGAGTATAAAATAGTCTTTTATCTAGTCCTAAAACGAATAAGGTATTTGTATGACAAATATCATTTTTATAAGGAATGTCAAATAAAATACTACATACCTTTAATAAGGTGAGATAGTGTTAATAAATTGGTTCCAAGTGAAGCCACTAAATAGTTAACAAAAATTGTTAACAATTTAATTACATTTGAAAGTCAAATGGATCCTAGTCATGAATTGGATAAGCCTCATCGTAGTGAGAGAGTTATGAGATGACTCAACCTTTACAAGGAATTAATTGAAGCCCAAAGTTGACATGTTAGATGACAAAGTTGAAGGCTTATTGCCCGCAAAGTGAGACTAATGGAAAATGGTTAAACTTAATAGGAGAAAGTAGACTGCGAGTTTGTCATACTGAAGTCTGTAAGCATTATTTCATTCATTGTTGCATATGTGATATAAAAAATGAATGTTTAGAATTCTTTTATGAAAAGAAATCTTAGATAATGCATCTACACAAATCAATCAGAGGTTTATTTTCAAAGATCCAAAAGGTTTGCCAAATAGTAAAAGTTCATTTATGAAATGAATTTTACAATTAGATCTTTGAATATAAGATTTGATAAAAATATCAAAATCTATAACTTTGGATAAATATTAATAAAGTTTGTATAGACAAGAAAATTATTAATTGCTTAGTGGATTTTTTCTCATGTTTTATGTTGATGATATTTTACTCATTATGAATGATGTAAGATTTCTATCTAATATAAAAAGTTGACTAAGTAACTAATTCTAAATGAGTGATTTGGAATGACTCGGTATATTTTATATGTCCAAAATAGAGATTTTAAAGACAAAATGTTAACTTTGTCTCAAACATCTTATATTGACAAAATTGTTGTCAAATATTTGATATTTATGTCTAAGGAAGAGTATCCTAAGACAACCTCAAATGTTGAGAGCTTATGATTAATTATCTACTCGAGCTTATAATTAATTATCTACTCTAAGTAAAAGACAATTAATACATAAATGAGACTTAACAATTAATATACAGTTGGTTAGCATATATCAGTTAAATGAACGGTATGACCATTGAGTAGAAAATTAAAAACTTTCTCAAATTATCTATGGATAATGAGAAATTTGTGTGTATGGAGTAAAATATTTGATCTTTACAAGATACATTTGTTTTTACAAAGATTTAGGAAATCTTTGTTAAGATGAATTTTACCCTAAGTGGTGGAGTATGGTATACGAGTTAAATTGTTTTGCTTGTGAAGCAACAAAATGACTTGTATGACTCAAATAGTTCCTTGAAGATCTGAAAGGTGTTTCAGATATGATTTAGTCTATTTTTATTATGATAATAGTGGTGCAAAGACTAATATTAAGGAAATTAGAAAATACCAATGTATAGGGAATCATATCGAGAGAGAGAAAGCATCATGGTTGAGACTAAGATGGCTTTTAATGGCAGTCATTTGGATCTATATATAAAAAGGCTCTTCATGCTAAAGTGTTTAAGGGTCACCTAGAATGTCTAGGATTAGGAAACATGTCTCATCTTCACTAGGGCAAGTGGGAGAAATATGTTGGGTATAAAGTATGTCCTATGATACATGTCTCATCAGCTTTAGTGCATGTGGAAGATTGTTGGGATTTATGCCATAAAGCCTTATAATTAATAATTTATTTAATAATTAATAATATTTTTGATTATTTTATTTGTGATATAATATTATCCATTATATAAAAAATCCAAGGTTATTAGTGTAATCTTGAACAGTATGTGGTTGACATACAAGAAGATCATGTTCAAGAAATAACCTAAAGAGACATAGTATATAAATAAGGTTGAGTGCGTTATCTTGGTAACACTATTGATACGGCCCACTTTGTAATAGTTACAAACGATTTGATTCAAATCGTTCATGTAGAGACATGTGAGTTAAGGTCTTTTATACAATGAGTTTGTATAAGACTGGACCACAAAATATTTAATCTCTCTTTATAAATCCGTTAATTGAGAAGATTAATATTTCATATAGATGATCATATGCGACTCGATCTTAATCTTGAGTGAGTTATAAATTCCTGCCTGTGAGGGTTTGTCCTTTGATTTGCATGGGTGAGAGTGGCTTTTGTAGCCGATTCAATATGTCTACCATTTTGGAGACTTGACTAAATAAGGAGCTAGGAACATAATCTCACAAGATGAAATTCACTCATTCCCATATAGGGTAAGTAGATGAGTAATTCCTTTAAGTGCTGATTTCTAGATTTGAACAATGGGGCCCCACCCTCTCACTGGCCCAAAAGGGACTTAGTTTATAGTTGAATCATTAACAAATCGTTCATTAGTGTATCAGTGGTACTTAAAGTGTAAGATGTAATTATAGGGGTAAAACATGTTGGGATTTATGCCCTAAAGCCTTGTAATTAATGATTTATTTAACAATTAATAATAATTTTGATTATTTTATTTGCAATATAATATTATCCATTATATGAAAAATCTAAGGTTATTAGTGTAATCTTGAGCAGTATGTGGTTGACATACGAGAGGATCATGTTCAAAAAATAACTTAAAAGGTCATAGTATATGGATAAGGTTGGGTGCCTTATCTTTGTAACAGTATTGATACGACCCACTTTGTAATAGTTACAAATGATTTGATCCAAATCGTTTATGTGGAGACATGTGATTGTGGGTATCTTATACAATGAGTTTGTATAAGACTGGACCACGAAATATTTAATCTCTCTTTATAAATCCGTTAATTGAGAAGATTAATATTTCATCAGGATGATCATATGCGACTCGATCTTAATCCTGAGTGAGTTATGAACTCCTGCCTGTGAGGGTTTGTCCTTTGATTTGCATGGGTGAGAGTGGCTTTTGTTGCCGATTCAATAAGCCTACCATTTTGGAAACTTGACCAAATAGGGAGCAGGGAACATAATCTCACAAGATGGAATTCACTCATTCCCTTATAGGATAAGTAGATGAGTAATTCCCTTAAGTGTTGATTTCAGGACTTGAACAATGGGGCCCCACCTTCTCACTAGCCCGAAAGGGACTTAGTTTATGGTTGGATCATAAAAAAATTGTTCATTGGATGATCAGTAGTACTTAAAGTGCAAGATGTAATTACATGGGTAAAACGGACTTTTGTCCCAACTGTAATTACGAATAACTCATGAAGGATTGACTTGCATGTAGTGATTATATCAATGGACACAACTTGCCCTACAGTGCAAAAGAGTGCAACTTTAGGTCTATAGTGGAGGACCTTAGAGTTAATGAATGAAAATTGATTAATTAATTAATTTTGTATCATTGGAGCTTATAATTTGTTGGTTCATAAGGTCCCATTTCTAGCTCATAGTACCACTAAAAGATCAATTTAGTTGAAAGAAAAATTTGAAATGTTCAAATTAATATTTAATATATTAGATATATTAAATATAAAAGAAGAAAATATATTTATTGTATTTGATACATTAAATATTAAAATAATTAATGTATATTATATACATTAAAGAAAATATATTTATTAAATTTGAATTGGATTCAAATTAGGAAATAGATATCGTAAGAGAATTTTAAAAGGTTTGAATAAGATTCAAATTGGTTAGATAAATATATTTTAATATATTGGATATTAAAATATATTATTTAATTATCTTCCCTAGACCACTATATATAGGACCCTAGGGGTGAGTTATTGGGCATTCTTAATAGAACACACATCTCCTCAATAGAGAATTAGATAATTCTCTCTAGACTTTTTCCTCTCCAATCCCTTGAGGATTTTCTTTCAAAATGCTCCTACAAACTTTGATCTTGTGTTAGAGTCGTAGCTAGGAAGACTTTGTAGAGAAGATAAAGACCTGCCAGAATATTCTCCATATTTATCTCAAAAGTAAGTTTTCTTAATTAATATTATTTTTAGTTTAATTTTAAATAAAATTAAAGACGATCCAATTCTTCCGCTGCGAGATGTAGAGTTCATTTCTATCAAAACGGACTTTTGACCCAACTGTAATTACGAACTAACTCGTGAATGATTGACTTTCATGTAATGATTATATCCTGGACACAACTTGTCCTACAGTGCATAAGAGTGCAACTCTAGGTCTATAGTAGAGTGACTAGGTCTATAGTAGAGTGACCTATAGTTGATGAATGAGAATTAATTGATTAAAGAGTTTAATTAATTGATTTTGTATCATTTGAGCTTATAATCTATAGGTCTATAAGGTCCCCTCGCTAGCTCATATAAACAAATAGGGATCAATTTCGTTGAGATAAATTTTGAAATGTTCGAATTAAAATTTAATATATTTGATATATTTAATGGAGAAAAACATATTTATTGTATATGATGCATTCAATATTAAATAAATTATTAATGTATTAAGATACATTGAAAAAAAGATATTTATTAAATTTGAATTAGATTCAAATAAGGAAATAGATGTCGTAGGAGAATTTGGAAAGGTTTGAATATGATTGAAATTGGTTAGATAAATATATTTTAATATATTAGATATTAAAATATATTATTTAATTATTTTTCCTAGGCCACTATAAATAGGGCCCTAGAGATGAGCTATTTGGTAGCATTCCAAATAAGAGAAAGAAATTCTAGAGAATTCTCCATTCATTCTCTCATTCTATTTTTAAAAGGTTCCCACAAACTTCTTTGGTCATTTGTTCGAGTCATAGCAATAAAGACTTTGTGGAAGTCTTGGAATTCAACCTCATTGGAGTTAGAGCACAAGGAGAAAAAGACATTCCAGAAATATCTCCATATTTACTCTAAGTTAGTTTGCTTAATCTTATTTTTTTAGGTTAATTTTAAATAAAATCAAAGACGATTCAATGCTTCCGCTGCAGGATGAAGTATTCATTCTCTTCAAGAAGAAGAAAAGAAAGCAAGAAACGAAGAAAAGAAGAAGAAGAAAAAAAAAAGAGAAGAATGGAGAAAGAATAAGATAGAAGATGAAAAAAAAAAGTAAAATCAAAAAGAAAAAATAATAATTTTGTTTATAAAAAAAGTATTCAAACCCCTCGAAAAGACCATTGGTCTTCCCAAGGAGTTGTCACTTTGTTAGCTGCTGTATTAAATGCAGTAGCACACATCTAACGCCACATTTTTAATTTTTTTTTAACATAAAGATAGGCGGTCGGTCAGTTTGAGCCTTTTTTAGGCTCACCGACCAACCTTTTTTAGGTTCACTGACCGACCGACGGTCGATTTTTCTAGGTGCAAAACTGACTTTCGATCAATGATAGCATAAAAAAGACTGATTAACGTCGGTTTGGTCAGTTTCGGTCGGCCGGCTTGGTTTATCGACTATGTTTGCTCACTCCTACCAGCAACTCGACCACCCTAATGACCACTCCCGTGACCACTCCAGCGACCTGACCACCCAACAACCACCCAACGACCACTCCGAAGACCCAACCACTTTGCAACCATCGTCGGCGACCCAACCATCCCATCAACCCGACCGCCTCAGCGACCACTCCAACTATCACCCTAGCGACCCGACCACCTAGTCAATTTTTTAAAAGGTTAAAATAAAACTAAGAATGGCTACTAAACAATTTTTTTAACCCATTATGTTTTAAATATGTTTCAAAATACTGTGCAAAATAGAGTTTCAAATATATTAATTTCTAAAATATAATTTGAATTTTATAACTCATTTATCATTGAAATAGGTTTCAAAATACGATGCGAAATTTTGTTTAAATTTTCTAATTTCTTAAATAGACCTCCAATATTTTAATTTCTAAAATAGAGTTCCAAAAATAAGTTTCTGAATACTTTGTAAAATAGGGTTTTAAATTTCCTAATTTCTTAGATAAATTTCTAATTTTTTAATTTCTAAAATAGAGTTTTAAAAATAGGTTTCTGAATAGTTCGTGAAATAGAGTTTTAGATTCCTTAATTTATTAAATAAGCATCTAATTTTTTAATTTCTAAAATAGAGTTCTAAAAATAGTTTTCTGAATACTTTGTGAAATAGAGTTTTAAATTCCCTAATTTTTTAAATAGACTTCCAATTTTTAATTTCTAAAATAGAGTTCCAATTTTGTATCCCATTTATGTTATACAAGGGCTTCTACAATTCACAAAACATCCACTAAAAAATAAGAGGAAAATAAGAGAACAAAACAACTAAAGGAAAAAATGAGAAACAAGAAAAAAAAAAAAAACCTATGCAAACCCAAGATTCAGAACACTGCACCCCAAATACAGCTTTTTGATTCCCAAGCTCCAAAACACTACACCCCAAACACAACTTTCTGATTTTCAGACTTCAAAACCCCCCAAAACAAACCCCCTAGGATTCTGATTCCCAAGGTTCTGATTTCAAACATGAGCCCTAAACAGCCTCAGAAGTCTTAGAAGACACAATGTGGCCCGCTAGCTTGTGGGCTACTTTGTTGATTGAACTGGGAATGAATTTGAAGTTGCTAATCCATAACTTAATCATCCAAGAGCGAATTTCCTCCAACAAAGGGCCCAAAGGTGAAGAAATCAAATTGTGGGCGTGGATAGCTTTTGCTAAAAGCTGAGCATCAGACTCAATCCATAGATTATGAATACCAAGGCTTGTCGATAGCTTCAAACTAGAGAGGAGAGCCATAGCTTCTGTCGAGAATGCATCAAGACGACATTGAAGAGGTTTCAAAAGTGTCGCAATGAGCCTTCCTTCAAAGTCCCTAATCACTGCCCCAAGCATGTACAATCACTGTTTGGTGGCAAAAAGCATCAACATTTAACTTGTATTCATCATTCACTGGATGTGTCCCTTGTGGGAGATCAATATCTAGGCTTATTGTTTCCACACAACAAGTTAAAGCTGTAGATTTAAGCTTGACTTCACAATGATAGCTCAAGATCCACCAACCTTTTATTCAACTTTCGAAACATGTTTTTTGTGCAAAATTGGTTTCGATCTGACCACAATGCCCAACAGGTGATACAGATAAGTTCCATCTCATAATGTTGCAAGGAGTCAAAGAAAGATCTCCATTTTAATAGAAAATTCTTAAAACTCTTAATAAAACAAAATAATATTTCATATTTAATTATCTAACATAAGAGTTCAAAATAGTTCAAATATATCAAATTATCCATACACTATCTCATAAGTCATTAGACAATCAAAACTTAAATTTAAATATGCCCCTCCAAAAAAATTTAAATATTACCATTCATAATCATAAATGTTTCATATATATATAAGTAAATGAAGAGAGGACATGGATGGAGAATATATTCTCCATCCCCATTTAGGTAATGAGGAATTTTTTTCCCCTTCTTCCTCTCTTGTTCAATGCTTAATCAAGAATTCTCTACTTGGCTCGTTTGAGGCAGGTCCCCGTGGGGACATGAAAATGAACATCCTTAGTGGAACCCTTCAATAATGTTATTAGGATTAGGCATCCAACCATATTCATATACTATAGACTCTTTATGTTAGTTCTTGAGTATGATTCTCTGACATATTGTTCAAGATTAAATTGATAACTTGGAATTTTCATAAAATCAATAATAATTATTGAGCAGATAAATAACCAAATTAAGAATGAAATATTTCTATTCATAAATAATAAAATGATTACAAATTTCAAATCCAAGCATAGCTTAGTGTTGGGAGAAAAAATAATAATAATAACAAAATTACTACAATATTAATTCTCTCATTCCACAGGATAAGCCAACCAAATAAAAGTCACAAATAATAATTTATAGAGACATAGGGAAAAGAGAACGAGACCGAAGTTTATACTGGTTCGTCCCAAACTCGGGACTACGTCTAGTTTCTGCAACTGTAGGTTCTACTAAATGGGAGATTACAACAAGCCCTCAAAATCGCGCTACAAACCAACCCTCAATAGCCCAACAATGGCTATTGACTTCCAAGTATCACAATCTGATAGCTTGGGATAAACAACGAAGAATAAACCCTCAAACCCACAAAAGAAAAAACACTTTTTTTCTCTCACAAAAGCTCACTGCCACATCACCAGAAAATCACCCACTGTGATTTTAATAAACAATCGGAGAAAATATTGCTCACACTCGTGGCAGAAGCTTCAATCAAAAGGCCACTCTCACAAGTTTTTCTTCATGTGGCTGCAATAACACACACATATATAGTTTCTATTGGAAACCTAAACTCCAAAATGGGCCAAGGCCCATTTGTCTTCAATGTATATATTTGGTTCCAGACTTAACAATCTCTCACTTGGAGACAAATAACGATCTTTGCCTCCCACTGCAACAAAACTCTGATCACTTTGACAAACTTCAACTCACTACAACTGTTATCTCTGATATTCTTGGTAAACTCCAAGGTTCAAAAAATACCTGAAAAACAACAAACTCATAAAAACATGCAACCATCAGAAAATAACTGTAGCGCATTTGTGCTCGCCCCAAGGTATGGGCTCATTATGTGGATCTGTCTCCCAAACGAAAAAGACAGACACGTACTCCCACTTCAACTAAGTGGTAACAACTGACATCTTCTTCTCTCCTGAACTGCTATTTCTGAAGAAGATACATCTAAGAAGGGCTTGAATCCTCTATTCAAACCTGCTGCCAAACTAGAGACCTTACCTTTAACCTTAGCAACTGCTCTGGCCTTCCACTTTGATGCCTCCACTCACCTAGGCGAATTCTTCAATTCAATTGACCGTCTGCCAATTGAGGGTTCACGATAGGCATCAACTTTCTTTCCTAGACTTCCCAATTGTTTCTGAACTGAAGGAGCCTAATCTAACTGATCAAACTTGGCTATCATTGTTGTTGGCTCAACTGTACCTCTACTACAACCATCTGCAGCTTTATCTAGCATCCACTGTCTCTTCAACCATTTGGCAACATCCAATCGACATCTATACAGTGTAGTTTTTGTGGCCAACTGCCACTACCTGGGATCTTAACCGGAGTTTACATTGGCGTCTGCCAAACTCACACATGTAGCCATCATCTGCTAACTTGCCAGTGGAGATGAGATTCATCTTAACACTGGGTACAAACCTGACATCTCACAGTACCAATTTATTCTCACATTCTGTCTTCAGACTAACCTCTCCAATCCCATTAGTCTTAGATGTTCTACCATTCCCCATCCTCACTAGGCCATGCTATCCTCCCGTAAAGGATGTGAACAAACTCCTATCTAAATCTATGTGTACAGTAGTTGCGCTGTCTAAAATCCACTCAGATGAATTACTACATCTCTTTGTGTCACTCCCAACACAGACTAAGGCATCTTGCACTGCATTTGCCTCATGTTTTTCTTTCTTTTCTAGATCCTCTTTCAACTTTCTACATCGACTCTTAAAGTGACCTTTCTTGTGACAGTAAAAGCATTCTATCTCTTTATTCCTATAATCCCACTTCTTCCTACTACTACTCGACATACTTTCCTCATTAATCTTTTCTTTACCCTTAGTCATAACCAAAGTTGATCCTATAGTAAACTCTTTACTACTATCATTTCTATGAATATTCCCAGCTAAGGCTAAATCACAAAACCAGAAAATTTCAGAGTGTTTTCTCCTACCGAATTAGACACTGTTGTCTTCATCGTTTCCCAACTATCAGGTAGAGAGATTAATAACATAATAACATTCACTTCATCAGTAAACTCTATTTTAACTAATTTCAATTGATTTATCAAAGTGGTTATCTCATTTATATACACAGAAGCATCCTCAGCCATATGTATATTGAAAAATGTCCTAAACAGATAGATCTTATTATTTGTGCAGGGTTTTTCATACCTATTTGTGAGCGCTTCCATCAATTTAATTGTAGTTGTCTCACCGGCTACTTGACTCATCACGTCCATTGACAGACACATTCTTATGGCGACAACTGTTTCTTCATCCAAAGTCTCCCAATCTTCATCATTCATACCTTATGGTCTCTTTTTCAAAGCCTTACCTGGCTTTTTAATAGTCAAATAATCTTTGACCATCATCTTCCAATACCCAAAACTTGTTGGCTCCACATATCCCATGACTCCTGAACCAAAAGCTCTGATACCACTTGTTGTAGAAAAATAATAATATAATAATAATAAAATTACTACAATATTAATTCTCTCATTCCACAGGATAAGCCAACCAAACAAAAGTCACAAGTAATAATTTAAAGATAGATAGGGAAAGGAGAACGAGACCGAAATTTATACTGGTTCACCCCAAACTCAGGACTACGTCCAGTTTCTACAACTACATGTTCTACAACTACATGTTCTACTAAATGGGAGATTACAACAAGCCCTCAAAATCGCACTACAAACCAACCCTCAATAGCCCAACAATGGCTATTGACTTCCATGTATCACAATCTGATAGCTTGGGATAAACAACGAAGAATAAACCCTCAAACCCACAAGAGAAAAAACACTCTTTTTCTCTCACAAAAGCTCACTGCCACATCACCAGAAATCACCCACTGTGATTTTAATCAACAATTGGAGAAAATACTTTCTCTCTCACAAAAGCTCACTACCATTGTTAGGAGTGCAAATAAATGTCTCACATTGGCTAGGGAAAAGAGTGATCATGGGTATATAAGTGAGGACAATTATCTCTATTGGTATGAGGCCTTTTGGGATAACCAAAAGCAAAGCCATGAGGGCTTATGCCCAAAGTGGACAATATCATATCATTGTGAAGATATGTGGAGGGTCGTTGTCCTTATCAATTGGTATCAGAGCCATGGTCTTAAACCTAGTTGTGTGTTGGAGAAATCCTCAAAGTGGAACAAAGATTAGTGAGCCTTATAGATATGCAACATTGTGGATGAATCTCTAAATCGAACAAAAAAGAGCTTGCAGCGACAAGAAAATATAACTCTATCATACGTTTGCTTGATAGAGGACGTGAATCTTTGTTCAAGGAGAGAAGTTGGTAGATGGTGTGATCGCCACCATCAAGGAATATCCCACAATGTGATCCGTGCCTTGTGCTCTATTTGGATGTTGCCTAGAGATGAAGAGCAAGCTCTCAGTTGGGAGTTGGACGGATTTGTTCGAGGGGAGGCTCAAGTGTGGTACTTTGTTCAAGGGGAGGATTATTAGGAGTGCAAACAAATGTCCCATATTGGCTAAGAAAAAGAGTGATCATGAGTAGATAAGTGAGGACAATTATCCTCATTGGTATGAGGCCTTTTGGGAGAACCAAAAGCAAAGTTATGAAAGCTTATGCCCAAAGTGGACAATATCATACTATTGTGGAGATATGTAGAGGGTCGTTGTCCTTATCACTTAGTTGATAAGGCACCATTACCATTTTAAAAGTTACTGTGTTTCTATTGTTTGAGATGCTTTTAATGAGAAAATCTTGATAATATTGACATCTTTTGATGCTTGAGAATAACTTAACTAAAAATATTTTGGGTAATAATAGTCTTTGTCGTTTTGTAAGATAGGTCTATGAAAATGCATTATAACCCTACATAATTTTAACAATATCCTTATTTATTAAAAAAACATATGCCCTTATTATAATATTTTATAAACTAAATTTAATAAATTTTAGTGTTGAGCTAATTCTCATTAATTTAGTATTATATAATAAATTACAAATTTGATTATATAAAGTAAAAAAAAAAAACCATTTAGTTTAAATTTTATTCATATCAAGTTAACTTAATTGTTTCTTTTATATAATTTAAGTGAAATTAGTTTTATCGTAACTATATTAATTAACATGTAAATAGAAATATTATATAATTTAAATAAAGTTTACTTTATGCATACATATTTTGAAAAAAATCGTAATATATAAATATATATATTTTTAATTAATTGCATATAGTTACTTATTAGTGAATCAATACATTAACTCCTTTTCATATTAAAAATAAAAATAACAAATGAAGAGAATTGGTGGAAAGAAAATATATTTTGAAGTGAACTCATTTTTTTTTTTTTTTGAAGAAAAGTAAAGGCAAAAAGAAAACAAGTAATTAAAAGATGCTCTTAGAGAATCTAAAAAATCCATAGATTTAGTATAGCATCATCAAAAGCTCCTTGGAAGTCGTCTATTTTGGATACCTATTTCAAGAAAATTTAAAATTACTATAAAACAATTGATGTTGTGTTGGGTTAAAATAGAGTTTTTAAAAAATAGATTCATTGAAACCAATTTTATATTTTATGTTTTTAGTATTTTTCAATGCATATTTAAAAATTGGATCTCAATGTAAAAAATCGTTCAACGTGTTTAGTAATATATTCCTAAACTATAAGTACTCACTACATATTTAGTTGATTCTCAAATATTATTAATTAATTTATTAACATGTTTTATATATTGTTAATTTTGTATAATTATTATTTTATAATATTATATAATTTATAATATATTATGTTATATGCCAACTTGATATAGTTCAGCCAGTTAAAATATATATCTTCTATCAAGAAGTTAGAGATTCAAATCTTGAATAGAGTTTTTAACTTTATATCACATAATCTAAAAATAGTTTTTAAAAATAAATTGAATGTGACATTGGTACACACAGTTTTGAACTTTTTTTTCTTTTTAAAAAATTGGATCAAAGTCAGAAGGACCACTGGTACAAAAATTTTAAAAAAAATAAAAAATAAAAAATAAAAACAAAAACAAAATATTATGGACAATTTTTGAAAAGTTAGGATTAAAATGTCAAAAAGAAAAAATGAAGGAAAAAAAAAGTGGATTCTTTTGCCAATTTGCCCTTTTGAGCTTTCTCTGGGGCAGGCATTTTTGGATCCAAGCGAACAGGCTTTTATACAATAATAAAAATTCGATTCCCTATTTCCCTGTCACCCAAAAATTAAAAAAGAAAAAAAATCCAAATCTCCTTTGTTTTTTCAATCTTAGCTGACGTGGCATTTTTGGCCTCATACGCACGTGCCCCTCCCGTGCGTTGTGTCAATGAAATCAAATAAACAAAAGCTCTTTAATTAATGATCCAACTCTAACATTCGAAACAAAACAAAATCACACTGACGCTCTAACCTTAGGATTTTGCTCTGAATATTTATAGAAATATTCTATCTTCACCTAACTCTCGCTGTTTCTTGTCAATCCATTTGAGGATTATCCGAAGATTTAGCCGGGATTTGAGATCGGAGAAGCTGCTGTATGAGTTTGAATTTTCTTGTCAAATTTGGGTTGTGCATAGATCTTACTTTGCCATTTATTTTGAATTTATACCTGTTGTTGAGGGCGAATTTGTGTGATTTCTGCACGGAAATTAGGAGTAGGAGGTAGGAGAAGAGGAGTAATGGCGAAGCACGAGGACCTTCCGATCCCTGTTTTCTCTTCTCTCGACCCGGTTTATGGCGATGGATCTCAGCTTGAGGAAGCTCGGCTTCGATTTGATCATCTCAAGGCTAAGTTTCTCCAAGTTTTCGGCCATCCTCCCGATGTTTTTGCTCGTTCTCCAGGTACTTTTGTGTTTCCTGTCTTCGTTTGGTTTCTCTGTGCTGATAATAATGTTTTTGATTGATTAATGATTACATTCTTGTTGTAATTTTGTTTTTGGATAAACGACGGAGTGTAGGGAGAGTGAACTTGATCGGAGAGCACATTGACTATGAAGGATATTCGGTGTTGCCGATGGCGATTCGGCAAGATACGATCGTGGCAATAAGGAAGCACGACGCCGGAGAGGCGGAGCATCTTCTCAGAATTGCTAATGTTAATGATAAATACTCGATGTGTACTTATCCTGCTGATCCTGATCAGGTATGAGCCAAATTGATTTCTAAAATTCACTCGACATCGTTTCTTTCTGCTAGTCACTCTTCGTCCTGCTTTTCCTCCGGTATCTTGGATCCTTACAGCGTGGTGTTCGTATAGAAATTTTATGCATCGACTTTGCAATTGTTGATCGGCGGATGTGTTGGCAAGGTGGTTTTTTTTTTTTAAAAAAAAATTTATTATTATTATCGTTTTTCCCCCAGAGGTTTTACTAAGTGGTATAAACTTAAATGTATTTTCAGAAATGTTGAAGATACCAATTTTTTTAATTTGACTTTTATTATGGTGATTTATTTTATATTATATTTGAACTTATGTTAGAATTGGAGTATACAATGTCTTGAAAATACATACTTATATTATACTATTTATATAAATGTATTTTTTTTTGTTTAAAAAAAACTATAATGTGATCGTTCTTGCAAGTTGCAACCAGAAGATATTCACACAAAAATTATAATGTGTTTATCATTTCTCATGTTCATTTTATAGGAAGTAGACTTGAAGAATCACAAATGGGGACACTATTTCCTCTGCGGGTGAGTAGACAAATTGTTTGTTTTCCGATTTTATTTTGTATAATTATGGTAATGGGATGTAGGTATCATTATATATGCAACTGGTGTATAGATAATATGAATACAAGATATTTATGTTCTTAGGTTTTACTTTTATTCTAATCAATATTTTCAGGGCAGTGATGAACTTTAATCTAAACTAGCATGATCTAATTTTAATGTTAAAAATGTAATGATCTTAGCATAAGACGTGTATGATCTGCCTTTTGTTAAAAAATATATATATATATTTTCTATACGAACTTCTTAATCAACACGGATCAATTGCCTATCCTGATAATCTAAAGGTCTTTGTGTTTCAGGTACAAAGGCTTTTACGAATTTTCTAAATCAAAAGGACAAGATGTTGGCGTGCCAGTTGGACTTGACGTTCTTGTTGATGGAACAGTGCCTACAGGTTTTGTTTTGTATACTTTTTCATACAAAATGACAATGATGGTCTGTTAGTTACAGTATAGAAGTTTGCTTGCTATTTTATCTTTGGAGGTTAGAATTTTTTAATAAAAACAATTGAAGTCAATAGCTCAATCCTTTGTTGTAGCAAAAATTTGTCACGTGAGAAAGTAATATTAGAATCATTATTTTCATTCAGGATCTGGATTATCAAGCTCCGCTGCATTTGTTTGCTCTTCTACCATTGCTATAATGGCTGCTTTTGGTGCCAACTTTCCCAAGGTGTAACACCTTTCCTCATGCTCTGATTATTGTACATGACTGGGTCTAAGACTGACTTGGATTTTGACTTTATAATTTACATATATTGAGTTTGTAAATTGTTCTATGGTGTCCCAACTCATATTTTCTGGTAGGCCTTGATATTCCCCAATGATGAGTTGTTAGTAGTATCTCAGATTTGGCCCACTGATACCTTGTTTGCTTGTTATAAGTCATTGGACTTTGAACCTACAGAAACTTGCATTGTGTACTACCAACAGTTATACCATCTTAAAGGAAGGTCAGAGTTTTGACATGTATTCTTGCATTAATTCATTTGATATTAATACATGAACTCAAACTCTTAAAGTAAGAGACTATCTCATGGGAGATTTCTGGATCCAATTCCAGTGAAGTGATTTGATGGCTCAATACATGAACTTATAGGTGAATTGTTGGGGCCAATGAATGAAATCTATGGTACTGTAGTGAGCATTATTAAGGACTTTTGGGACCCACTGGCAGAATATGATTGCATTTTCATTGTCTTTTTTGGTTAAATGAACAAGAATTTGTCCATCTACTACTTACCAAATGCTACTTTGGTACACTTACATAGCGTGATTCAACTTATTTGATTTGATTAGGTTAAGTTGGTTGTTTCCGCATCAAATAGTTTAGTTCAATTATTTGATTTTTAGTTATGTTAAATCTTCTAACAAAAATGCCCTCGTGGTTACAGAAAGAACTCGCCCAACTTACATGTGAATGTGAACGGCACATTGGTACACAATCTGGTGGAATGGATCAGGTATAAAAAAAATAATTTACTTTGCAATTGAGACTTAACATGGAGAAACAGAACAAAAAGGGGATTTTGTCTAAACACTTTTTCTTTCTTATTTTCTTTCATTTTTTTTTCTTATTTTCTTTAAGTATACTCTTGTGATTCGTGAATAATTTGTTTAGGAGAATAATTGAAGTTGTTCTTCTTTTGAAAATCTTAGGTTCCTTAATAGTCATATAATAACCTTAATATTACAAGCCACCTAATCACAGTCCTTGGGAACAATTTTTACTAACTGAACTAGCGGCCAAGTTGACCCAATGTTTTCCCCATTAAACGGCTTGTGCTACTGGTGGGTTTTGTTTTATGTTATTTTATTGCAAAGGCTACAGATGGATTCTGACTACAATCGCTTAATTGAAATACTAGTGGTGTGAATAAATCTATTTGTTCAATTATTTAGAAAGTGATCTATGGCGACATTTCAATTCTATGTAATGGTCAATATGAGAATTTCTTTCTAGCTTCAAATGTCTTCCAAGGATTGTAAACGCTGTCCTATTATCCTGGCAGGCAATCTCTGTCATGGCCAAATCTGGGTTTGCAGAGCTGATTGATTTCAATCCTATTCGTGCTACTGATGTGCAACTTCCTGCTGGTGGGACTTTTGTTATAGCCCATTCTCTAGCCGAATCACAGAAAGCAGTCACTGCTGCCACAAATTATAATAACAGAGTTGTGGAATGCCGACTTGCTGCTGTAAGTTTTATTTTCTTCTGAGAATGATGTATTTTCACTTGTTAATATAGGGCACTAGCTGCCTTTATTTGAGTTATATGATTTTTGGTTCTTTACAATGTGATCAATGAATCTTATTTTGAAATTCCAACTTCTAAGGAATTGATAGTTGTAGTGTAGCCTAATCTTGAGGTATTCATTATCTCCCTTCTCCTTCTGTTGACGGTTTAGAATTTGGTGTCTATTTTTCTTACTTTCTGATTTAAATGTATCCAAATAATGATTCCGGATGCTTCTTCAGATTGTTCTAGGCATAAAGCTTGGGATGAAACCACAAGATGCAATAGCACAAGTGAAGACTTTATCTGATGTGGAAGGGCGGTGTATTTCATTTGCTAGTGAGCGTAATTCTTCAGATCCTGTGCTTGCAGTCAAGGTATTTTCTGTTGATTTTTCGCACCAACAAAGTTTGTTATCACTTCTTGTTAAAAGGGAAAAGAAAACACAAAAAGATTTGTTGTTGTGATGGAGATTATAGTTACATTCAGGGGATGTAAAGGTTGTATATAATACAATCTTCTAAAATATTGTCAGAAATTGTTCGATTCCTCTTTTAGTTTATTTTATGATTTTGTAATATTATTATGAATGCTCTTTTGTGACAACCATGGGATATTTTTAGAACTCAAAGACCTAGTTGTACAACCTATAGAACAGATCCTGTTCAAGTAAGGTCATGTGACAACCATGGGATATGATTTCACAAAACCTCCCAATTTGGAGGTATAGGATACCCTTGAAGAGATGCGGTCTTGTGGATACCCATAGGCTTCTCAACCTCATGGCAAAGTGCCATCCCAGCATGGGAATGAGGCATTCATTCCTATTACCAGGGGATAATGTTATGAACTAATGAACACTCTTTCATATCTTTATCAAGTTATCAACATATTCTTATTGCTCTGTCTTTCTCTCTCTGCTAAAGGAACTGTTGAAGGAGGAACCCTATACAGCTGAAGATATTGAACAAATCACTGTGGACAATCTGCCTTCCGTTTTAGGCAATTCTCCAACGTCATTGGATGTTCTAAAAGCTGCTAAGCATTTCAAGTTGTATGAGGTATATTATGTTTGGAATTGCTATCACGTTTCGTTTCTCTTTAGTCTGTGTTTCGTTTCTCTTTAGTCTGTGCTACTTGCGCATTCGTCTAACATTGCTTCTGGACCTAAATCTACTTTCAGTTCTTATGAATTGAAATTACTTCCATTTTAAACTAGGGTAGGCTTGCATTTTGATCTCTATGGTCCCATGTTTTGACTCTTTCTTTCTCAAGCTAGGGTAGGCATGCTTATTCATCTCTATTGTCCCATGTTTTTAACTCTCTTTCTCTAGTTAGGTTAGTCATGCTTATTCATCTCTATGGTCCCATGTTTTAACTCTCTCTCTTTTTCTCTCGCTATGGTGGTTGTTTTTAGCGAGCATCCCACGTGTACTCTGAAGCCAAGCGGGTCTATGCTTTCAAAGATGCTGTTTCATCAAGTTTAAGGTGATGGTTTGTAGAATTATCTAACAGCCTTATAGTGTTCTCATTACTTTTACATTTGGTCATTCTTTTAAGAAAAAGTAACGAGGGTGATGGATTTACATTTATCGTTCTTTTTTGCACAAAAGCGAATTTACAAAATTGTCCATTATAGATTATGTCGTTATGTCATACGTCCAGAGAAGAATCAAAATTCTATGTAAAGCTTGTCAGTTCCTTTTATTTTTAACCCAATTCAAAATATTGGCTTGAAAACATGTCACAGGTAGAGGAAAATTGGCCTTCTTTTTCGCCCATTTAATATTAAGAATTTTTCTTTTGGCAGTGAGGAAGACAAGCTTAAGAAACTTGGTGATCTTATGAATGATAGCCACTACAGCTGTAGCGTTCTTTATGAATGCAGGTAGAGATCATTTCACAATTTAATAGTTCTCAAATCTTGTAAATTTGAGCAATTAAGGGCATTTTTATTCTGTATTCTGTTCATTAGCATTTTCAAGTACAGTTTCCATTCAACATGTTCAATCATCTGATACAAATTTCAAAACTTCATTCATAAGAGCACAAACTGTTCGTTTTTTTTTTTCCTTAATTCCTTCCATGACTTCCTCAATACTATATTTTCTTCATAATTTCAATCATGACAACCCGCTGCCTTGTTGCTTAACATTGTCAATAGCAACCAGACTCCCATCGTTACGTCGTTTCTCGTCTTGTTTGTTTTTCCAGCTGTCCCGAGTTGGAAGAACTTGTAAAGGTATGCCGGGACAATGGTGCTCTCGGGGCCAGGCTAACTGGAGCAGGATGGGGAGGCTGTGCAGTCGCTCTCGTAAAAGAGGCCATTGTTCCCCAGTTCATTCTCAATCTGAAGGTTAGTTTTCCAACACTGGAAACTGGAATGTCACAATGTTTTCTTCCTAATTGAAAGTTGGAATTGAAACTTCCCCATTTGATTCAATTCACACCAGGAGAACTTCTACAAATCGAGATTTGACAGAGGGATCATCAACAAGAACGATCTCGGTCTCTACGTCTTTGCCTCCAAGCCATCGAGCGGAGCTGCCATCTTCCAATTTTAGTTTGAATTCCTTGGGGGTTTAGTTTGGAGGGTTTCTTCCATTATTGCAGTTTATTTAGTGTGCCACAACCCCAGGAGGATGGAATAATTATATTATTTATCAATTGGATGAAAACTATGGAACTTTTGGTTTTAGAATTCTGTGGACATTTCATAACCAAAGCATTCAACTCTGAACTCGTTCTGCTTTGCTTATAAATAAAGGAATGTGTAACCTGCAAAAATGAGCTTATTTTTGGAATGAAATGAGCAATAATTGAATTCTTAGCTCAATGTTTCTGTATTATTTTTACTTTTTTCTTTTTTATGCTTTCATCCCCTATCCGATATGGAAATATTATTCAATGAGGTTGCAACAATGTGGTTGCTACCCTCTTAATCATTGCATCTATGATTAAATTATCATTTTTATTTTTCTCTCATGCATCCAACGGTTGCTACCCTCTTAATCATTGCATTTATGATTAAATTATCATTTTTATTTTTCTCTCATGCATCCAACGGTGTAGAACAATGAACTTCCTCGAATAAATTTTTTTTGTATATGTATTTAATTTTGTTTCCTTTGGTGACCCTCAAAAATTAAGGACTGATATCATAAATGATTTTTTTGTCAATTGAAAATTTGAGTGCAACTATTTTTAAAAGATTGGTCAAAAAATTACTTAAAGATCAATAGTTCAATTTGACGGTAAAAATATAGCCACCTATCATAACTTCTCTACATTTTAAGCTACAAAGACTAAATTGTTGTATACTAAAATTCGAATGTTAAGGTTTTATTTGATAACCATTTAACCATTTGATTTTTTAAAATTAGGCTTATCTTCTGATAGTATCTCTACAATGTGTTTCATCTTTCTTAAAAAAATACAAACTCTTAGCCAAATACTAAAAACAAAAACAAAAATAAATTTTTGAAAACTACTTTTTTTTTTTAGTTTTCAAAACTTGGCTTGCTTTTTGAAAACATATGTAAAAATTAGATAACAAAACAATAAAACTCATGGGTGGAAGTAGTATTTATAGGCTTAATTTTCAAAAACCAAATGGTTATCAAAATGGGCTTTAGTTTTTGGTTTTTTGTGTTTGAAAATCGTGCTTGTTTTCTCATCATTTCTCTACAATTGTTTCATCTTTCTTAAGAAAAATTTGAATTCTTAGCCAGAAACAAAAACAAGTTTTTGAAAATTTCTTTTTTTGGTTTTGAGAACTTGGCTTGATTTTTGTTAACATATGTAAGAAGCAGATAACAAAACAAGGAAACCCATAGTAGGAAGTAGTATTTATAGGCTTAAATTTCAAAATTCAAAAACATAATGGTTATCAAATGGGGTCTAAATTATTACAAAATTTAAACTAGATGACTAAATTACTACTTCTAACCTTTTAGGCTATCATGGTGCAAGCTCTACATCGAGGCATCGAAAGGCAAAGAAAAAATGATTGATGGATGAATACATAAATAAATAATAAATTTTGAGAAAATTGTATAAACCTAAAATTATAGGCATTGTCTTACAATTACACCCATAAATTTTCAATTTGATAAACTTATAAAATTGTTATGATTAAACCTAGTTGTTATAACACCGTTAATAACAAATTGTAAATTGCACTAATCACACCTGAATTATAAAAATTGTTACTATTAAGCCCTCCAACTATAGGATGGTTATACTTTTACCCAAAATTCTAAATTCTATAATATTTGAAAACTATCATGTTAACCTTAAAAAATCATTTTAAATTCAATAATTACGATATTAATTAATGCATAACTCCAAACATAGATCTATTTTATAGGCAGAGTATAAGTGGGTTAATTCATATCAATTTCTGGTCAAAATTGATGTTGAACCGACATGTCAATTTAAGAAAATAAAAAAATTGAATTCAAAATTAATTTTCTAAAAATTGAATCAATCGTCCAACTAAAACTAACAAAATCAAAAACTAAACCAAAAGTCAATTGGTCAAGGTTCATTGGCGAACTCTAGCTTCAATTAATGAAAATAGAAGTTGAATGGAAATTGCATTCAATGAAATCAAGAATCATCTCAAGCTTTTTGAAAGATTGAGTAATCAAGCTTCATTTATGGACTCAAAATTTCAAGCTAAGTTAAATACAACTACATTTATGTTTGGTTGGTTTTCGAATATCTCTTGAACTTCAACGAGGATTTGGTTACAATTATTAGTAAAAGTGTCTTTATTGCATTTCAATTTTGAGTCCTTACATTATGTATGCTAATTACTAATTCCTAGGTTACTTTAGTGGTCTTAATGTAATTAAGAATTACATTCTTTTCCTTTCAATTTAGGGATTCAATATACAACTCTAATGACCCGTTTGTTTCACTGATTTTAAGATGGGTTTTGGCAATGGTATAAAAAACCAATGTTTGTTTCATTGAGCTTTACTTTTTAAAACCCAAGTAATTATTACCCATGGATAACAATAACTCATGAATCATGGAATTTTATTATCCATGTAGGAGATGAGTTTTTTTTACTTGGGACTTTTTCCCTTGGAAAATGGAGAAGAGAGAAGAGAGAGGAAAGTAATAATTAAACTCTCAAATATTAATTATCATTCATGTCCAAACAAATACATGGTTATTTTTATCCATGGGTAATAATTACTTGGGTTTTTAACTCCTAGATTTTTAACTCTCAGATATTTTATATTTGTAATCCAAACGGGCCCTAAGAGTAAACATGAACATAGCTCAACTAACATAAAGTATGTACCTGGCCCAAAGGTCAGAGGTTCGAATTTCCCACCCCGCATATGGTTGAAATCAAAAAGAAAGAAAAAAAATTCAACTTTAAGATATCCTTTAGGTTATCTTTTTGGCGGCTAGAGTTTCTTTTGTAAGCCTTGTTTTCCTTTAAGGTTGAACATAGAGTTAGATTAAAAATAATTAAATTACAAGTTTAGTCCTTAGACTTTTAGATTTGTGTCTATTTGATCCTTGAACATATACTTACAATTTTGTTATCAATAGGTCCCTGAATGATTACTGAAATGTGTGTGAGCTATTTGGAAAAATATTTGTGGAAGTATTTTCAACCAAGTGCAAGTGCACACTATCAACAAGTAGTAAAATGGAAGTATTCCAAGTATCAATCCCACAAAGACTAGTTATAAATTTAAGTGTTTAAAGTGGGAAAAAAAAAAAAAAAAAAACCTTTATCAAATTGCAACATAGGTATTCAAGAAAAATAGTTGGGAAACGGAATGAGTGATTAAGTAAAAGTAAAGATAATAATAGAAATGTGGGGATTCAATCATGTTTCTGCCTTAAGTGAGTAAATTGCTACATGTGCCTACATGTCTGTCGCATTACCTTGTGCATGTGAATCAGATTCTTCTCCTATTCAACCTTGATTTCAAGTACCCTTAGTGCAAGTGCACACTGTCAACAAGTAGTAAAATGAAAGTATTCCAAGTATGTGAGCTATTTGGAAAAATATTTGTGGAAGTATTTTCAGCCAAGTGCAAGTGCACACTGTCAACAAGTAGTAAAATAGAAGTATTCCAAGTATCGATCCTACAGAGACTAATTATAAATTCAAGTATTTAAAGTGAAAAACTTTATCAAATTGCAACAAAGGTATCCAAGAAAAATAGTTGGGAGACAGTTGTTATGAGTGATTAAGTAAAAGTAAAGATAACAATGGAAATGTGGGGATTCAATCATGTTTCTGCCTTAAGCGAGTAAACTGCTACTATGCGCCCACATGTCTGTCACATTGCTGATAATTCTCATTTATGAGAATTATGTGGCATTTATACTTAGTTATTCTTGTTATTTTATGTGTGTTATTAGATAAAAAGATTAGCAAAAAGTTGGTTTAAATTGAATTGTTGTTGAAAGTCTTTTAAATTAAGTAAGTAGAGAAAAGAAAGCAAAAGAAAATGAAAACCACACTTACTTGATATTTTTGTGCAGGAAATTAAAGATTGCAACAGAATTGCAATTGCAATTGCAATTTCATCGGATTTGGACTTTAAAGGAAAATCCGCAAATCTCCAAAAATCTAGGAATTTTGTGGGATCTTGTCTCCATAATTTTAGCTGTAATTTTAGCCATAATTGTGCATCGTTCAAGAAGGAAACTCTAGCCAAAATCCTCAATAAATATGGGAGGAGAAGCCACAAGAAGGATCATCATTTTTTTTTTCCGTTTTTAGCCTCAAGTGTTGATGTTTTCACAATTTTCTACTGTATTTTCAGCTGTATTCACGATTAGTTGCAGCTGTTTTTTTTATTTTTATTTTTCCAGTCGATTGAGCTTCAAAATTCGATCCTTCCTCAACGAAAGTTAAAGGAAGTAAAGACTAGATTCCCTTTGAGAAAAGTAGGATTGAGTCGATTGAAAGAGAAGCAAGAGAGGCTCTTATTTTTCGTTTTTCTTAGAATTATTTTCTGTACTATTTAAGTTATTTTCTTCTGTCTTAGGAACTTAGTTGCTGCTGTATTTTCATTCATTTAGTTGTATTTCAAGATTCAAGTTAGTTGTATAAGTTTCATTGTATTTTCGGCATTGAGTTCTTAGTTCTTAATAAAATTTTCAGCTTGTTCGAATTAATTTTCTTCTACCAAAGTTTTATTCTAGTTTATGTTCTTTCAGTTTTGGTTAAGTTATTTTTATATCTACATTCTAGAATTTTATTTATTCTTTCTTTCATTTTCGGTTATGCATTTTTATTACTTTAAAACTTTATTTTTCAATTTTGCTATGAATAGCTAAATTTCCTTAGGGATTCAAGTTTGTGAATGCCCTAGATGAAAGATGTAAGGCTTGATAGCAAAGGTAATCGAGCTAACAATTGAACTTTGTTTGCTTTTGGTGAGTTCAATGTTGGGTAAACCTAGTAGGCCAACTATTGTTGCTTGTTAAGCTTGAACTTAATACCGAAAGGGCTAAGGGAAGGCGGATGTCGCAAAAGCAATGGAGGAAAAGGCTTAGACATAAGTCCTGAACATCGACCCTAGACATAGGGCGAGACTCCAAAACTACTAGAATTGTGCGCGAAAATATCTAAGTTAGATTAGCCATAGAAATATAAGCTTCTTGTGTTAGCTAATATCTAAGTTAGATTAGGACGTTAAGTGATTAAATTGCCCATAGCTAATATCTAAGTTAGATTAGGAGGCTAACTTAGATATTCAATTATGTCGAATAGGAGTTGAATTCGGTTTACTTAGTTTCATGTGTTAGCTATGATTGCAATTTCTTTCTAGTTGCATTTTCTTTCCAAATGAGCATTAGCAATCTTGAATCTCTTCCTCATTTCCATTGTTTTTCAAACAATTTTTTCTTTAGCCAAAACAATCACAAACCTTTTTATACCAACAGTTACTTTAGTTGTAATTTGTCAACAATCTGGTGTCATCTTAATAAATTTTATTAAAACTCGTTCCTTTGGGTACGATACTCTGGAGTACTTCCAGTTTCTTATTATTTCAATCACGCACACTTGCGTGTAGCACCGATCAATTACCTTGTGCATGTGAATCAGATTTTTCTCCTATTCAGCCTTGATTTCAAGCACCCTTAGGAGTCTAAGTAATTACTCCTATATTTCTATGGGAAATTTATCTTATATAATTAAGCATGCAATCCTTTTGATCCTATATAAGCATGCCCAATGTCTAGGGTCAAACAACGAAGTCCTATGGCCAGGCTCTTCTCCAATATTGATTTTATGACATCCGTTTATTATCCAAACCTTTCAGTATTGAGTTCAACTTTGTATGTTAGCCCAGGCGATCAAGCTAGACAAACAATAAACATAAATAATCAATAAATCCAAACTGCAATAAAGGTAATGTGGCAAATGTGCAAGTGATGGAACATGCTTAGCTCATATTCTAAGGCATCCACATAATTGAATCCCAAAAGAAAATTAGCTCATAATAAAATGAATAGAAATGAAATTCTTTTTTGAATTAAAAATCATAGTACATAATTCAAATGAAAACAACATAATAATGTTTAAAAATAAAAAAATAAAAGGTGACAATCTCTTGGCCAAACCAATACTCACTCAAGGGAGATCACTCTATGGCTTAATTCAATCCTCTTTCGAGATGAATTAAGTCGTAGCTAACTCCCAGGCTAGGTTAAGTCTAGATTTTTTGCTAGACCTAAAACTCTATATGGGTGTGATCGTTGAGTCTTCCTAAAGAATTCTCCTCTCTTCGAATCGTTGAATGCTTCTTTATATAGGCTTAAGAGTAGTTATTTGTTGTTGTTGTAGGTGGGAGGCTGGACCAAAATAGCTTTGAGTGAGAATAGAAAGAAGGGTGCGTGACATAAGGATTCTGTTTTGACCATAGAAATCACATTTGAACCAATCTAGGTCATTATGTGGTTGCATAATTTTTTGCATTGCAGACTTTGTAGCTGCAATCTGGACTTTTTAAAAAATTCCTGCAAAACAACAAAAAATGGTTAACTCTCACCAAAAATTACTCTTTTACCCTCAAATTAGTTTAACTAGCACATAATGACTTAAAGCACATGACTTTCTTGCTTTTCCTCATTTAGGACAAATTAAGTGCAAGTATTAATTAAAATATATCTAATTTGCTAAGAAATAACTATAATTTAGGGGCAAATATGCTATGTAAGTGATGTTCATCACACCCCCAAACTTAGCTTATTGCTTGTCTTCAAGCAACTAAAAACTGAAAGAAAAATATTAGATATATGCAATCCAAGAAAGTTTTCAAATAAAAGTTGCCTTTTAGGAGAAATCTCATACTTCAAGTGCCAACACTACTCTAAGTTTCATTTCACACAAGACTCTACTTTTCTTTTTCAAAACAAAGCTTTCCTCATCTAAACTCACCTACCACATTTATTCTACCCTAACTCCTAGTCATCAAGCTTAGAGTGTTCCTCTTTGTCTAACAAGCTAAGCCTAAACCTTACCTTTTACAACATGTTCTTATTTCTCCCCCCAAACTTATTTGACTACTGGGCTTCTATGCTTTTCTTTTCTTTCTTCTTTTTTTTTTCTTTTTCTAGAGAGAGTCCCGCTGTCACATGTGCCTTTGTTTTAGCTTACTAATACTTTGTGGTAAAAGTATCTAACTACGAGCACAAGTCCACTACTAAGACCGTTTACACATACTCACTTCCTAAGCTAAATTTTCATACAAAGGCAAATGATGGGAGTCATGAATACCCCTAGTTACTCAGTTAACTTGGGAAGGAGGAGTATCTCTTTTTTTTTTTTGAAATGAGGTCCTAGCAGCAGTATAATAACAACAATGTACACAAAATACAATATTCACTCCCCTCTCCAAATTTTTTTTTAAGAGGTCAATGTCCTCATTGAATTAGAAAAGTACATGATAAAGGGGTGAGATATGCATTCTAGGGTGGGGTTTAAACTAAACTTATCAAGCATCGAAGTTAAACTCTCTTAAGTACATTAGGTTGAGTAAATGTAAGGGAGTTTGGACTCGGTCAGTTTGTAAAGACAAAGAAAAGATGGATTCCTATGCTTTTTAAAAACTAGAGTTGTGTTTTATGACAACTTGTGAAGTAGAGAACAACTCTAGTGATCAAGTTTGAACCATTCTGGGGGCATTATGCGGTCGCATAATTTTTTTCCTTGCAGACTTTGCGGCCGCAATCTGGGCTTTTTAAACAAATTCCTGCAAAATATCAAAAAAAATGTTTAATTATCACTAAAAATGACTCTTTTACCCTCAAATTAGTTTAGTTGGCACAATATGACTTAAAGCACGTGACTTTCTTACTTTGCTCATTTAGAACAAATTAAGTTCAAGTATTAATTAAAATATATCTAATTTGCCAAGAAATAAGCTATAATTTAGGGGCAAATATGCAATGTGAGTGATGTTCATCACTAAACTTTAAAAAGTATCTGATAAGTTCTTAAACTTTCAATTTTGTGTCCAATAAGTATATGAATTTTCAATTTTGTATCTAATAGGCCATTGACCTATTCAACATTTTTTTTAAAATTTACAGATCTACGAAACACAAAATTGAAAGTTTAGATTCCTAGTGGACATAAAGTTCAATTTTATATATAATACATTGGTTAATTTTTAAAAAATTTTGAATATATCACAAGATCTGTTAGACACAAAATTGAATGTTTAGGAACTTGTTAGACATTTTTTAGAGTTCAAAGACCTTTTAGATATAAATTTAAAAGTTCAAGAACTAAACTTGTAACTTAACCATTAAGAAAATCTTCTAAAATTCCTCTAATCGAGACTTTTGGTAATCTTCCTTTAACATATGTTGTGTTAGATTTGAATGTTGAAATCATTATATTGGAGTAATTTGAATCTTGAGTTAAGAAACAAGTTTTCTCACCCCTAATATTGATCTAAGGTGAATCGAAATCTAACTTTACTCCTTGGGTTATATTAAAATATTTATGAAAGTTTTTGTGTTTGTGAATCAGGGTTCTAACCTTTTTTTTTTTTTTTGAACGATCAGGGGTCTAACTTGTTAAAGGGTAGAAAAATCCAACTCTTCAAATTGTATTGAAAAAAAAAAACTTAAAAGTTACCATCAATGGTAAACATGTAGGATTCACTTGTTTTCCGTTAAAAGTGAAAATGGCGTACTAAATGAAAAAGGAGTATGCTTGAAAGTTGTCCAAGTAGTAGTATAAAATATACTATTTTTTTAGTATAACAAATGTGAGGTATCAAGATTTGAACTTCCGATCTCAAAGGAAATAGTACATATCAATTACGGTTGAGTTATGCTCATTTTGACCTATTGATTATACAAGAATTGACATTGTATATGAATAGGAGTTTAATAGGTTTGCCATTAAGCCAATTAGAGAACATGGATATATCATTTATCATACTATGAAATATTTAATAGGAACCAAAAAAAAAAAAAAGATTTGCTTTATCAAAATATTAAATTATTGTTAAAGGTAAGGTAAAATAGACCATTATTGTTGCAAAAGTCTATTAATAATGTAAACTTATAGCTCGGTTAATTAATGAGAATCAAGTTAATCGAGAGATTTACTATTTGAAGTTTCAACGTATGAAAAATCTATATTCATTTTAATTAATGTTGTTAATACTGTTATAATTAACAGAGGAGTCTAGACTTTTAAACAGACATAAAATACTGTGAGATGAGATATTTGTTTTTTAGTACTGAAATCATCAATGTGAATCAAATGAAATCGTCATGATCTCGTAGACCATGCATTAATATCTTGATTAGGAAAAGAGTTGGAGCATATTGAGAGAGATAAGGTTGAAGTCCATATCATCATCTTTTTTTTATATCCGTGAGTATCTAAGTGAGCTTGCACGCACATCGACTAATCTCACAAGACAACCGTCTAATCTTACTACATTTGGTGTCAGAAAATACGTGAAATATTAAATCCTAGGTTGATGGCCACCATGAATTTGACTCATTCCCTCTAGGAAAAATTGTATGGATGGCCAAAAAAATAGGGGGTTTTGAAATATGGCCATCGATTAAGAAGTTTGATTTATGGTCATTCGTGTAGCGCACGTGGGGTGATTTTTTTTAATACCCATTCAGCTCTTGTTCTAGATATTCTCTCTTTTTTGTTATTCTATATCTAAACAGAATAATTAAGATTCTGAATTCAAATTGTTCATATTTTCACATCTATTTATTTCAAATGTGTTGATATCTCTTTATGATTTTTTTAAATACCTGTATTTATCAAGATATGGATTTTAAATATACGATTTTTTAAAATACTTGATTTTATTTTTAAAAGTGTTATCAACATTACGTATTTTGAATTGCATCACTCCTCCTCCGCCCTTCACCGCTTTTTTTTACACCTTCACATCTCCGTCGCAGCCACTGCCACCGCCGCTTCACCGTCATTGTTAGAGCTCTCTCCGCCTTTCTCAACTTCTCGATTTTAGTCCCAAAAATCGCATAAACTCACTCATAAATGTTGGGGCATAGATTTGAAGTAGTCCTCCTCTATTTGTTTTTATTTTTTCATCTTTGGTGGTGGAATCTACCATTGGAGTGAAATGGGGTAATAATAATATGACTTTCGATGATGAAGCAAAGGCTAAAGCCATTGAGAAAAGAGGTTTTATTTCTACCCACTGACGTCCACCACTCCTAGGGAATTAGAGCTGCAGCTTTTGCCTCTGATTCTGATCACTTCCCCTCAAGAGCCAAGTCTAGGTCGTTCTTCTTCGGGTTGCAAATACAAGGTATTTGCATTCACTGAATTGCAAGTATTTCTAAATCCTAAAATGTCCTTGTTATGTGTAAAAAATATTTAAAGTATTTGTCACCTTTTGTCGAAATGAAGAAGAAAGCAAAAAAAAAAAATTTGGGGTCAAATGCAGATAGTTTTCGCAAATGAAGAAACTCATGTGAAATGGAATTGAGGTAAATCTAGTTAGCATCTTTTTTATGTAAATTCAATTTTTAAGTAATTTTAGTGGTTGGTAATTTAAAATCATTTATCAAATTGTCTTTTTCGTTATTTTGATTAACTAAATAGTTCTTGATTTAAGAGATTTTGTTAGGATAGGTTTGTTTAGATTTGAATTTTTTATTTGATATAATTACAAGATAATTCTGGTATCTTGGATATGAAAGTTTTGAATTTTCCTTTTTTATGTATCGTTTTATGTTTGACTACTTTAGGTTGATTTTAATTTTAAATCACTTATCACATTATATTTTTCAGTTTTATCTTTTTGACTTTGGATTTGTTTTAGGATTCCAATATTTAGATTTCAATTTTATATGTATTATAATTACAAGATAATTATAGTATCCTAGATATGAAAATTGTTAGGGGATATTCTAGTCATTTAATAAAAACCATTTTAAATTATCAAAAATCGTTTGGCCATTTAAAAAAGAAATTTAAAACGTGGTCATTTTTCAAAACTGTCATTTATGTTGTTAGCCCTTCCCACTAAGCCTTTTACTTTTTTCATGGCCCTTATTTGACCGTTAAGCCAACCCATGATGGTTGAAGTCCATATCATCATCATGAACCACGTATCAAGATTCCTAGCCAAAAGACCAAAAATCTTAAGAATGGGGTTCGATGGAGATAACAAATTATTGGATATTCAAAACATGGATAACTTATTGGAGGGTTGAATTTTCAAAGCTCTTAACAAAATATATAGAACATGTGCACAGTGTGTTCATTATATGAGAATTCTAGATAAATTTTATATACATGGGTGCAAAAGTCAAGTTATTATCTATGAGAATGCAGAGCTAATTCTCAAATGCATTTATTAAAAATCAAAATCACAGGACTATGACGTCCTAACTAATAAAACCCACTCATGTTAACACACTTGTATCAATCACGGTCACATTTTATGACGTATAATTATCTTTCATTTTCATAATTAATTTTTTTTGTCTTTGGTTTCTCTTTCTCCTTTTTCATCACCACAGTACTTAGAAGATAGTACTTAGCTTAGAAGGCCTTTTTTTTTTCCTTTAGTTCAATAAAGAGTGGGGGTGGGAATAATAAACTTTACGAGTTGATCTATACTTAGATTTGGTTGACCTTTCCAATAGAGTTCAAGCTTGGCAACATTAATATACCTAAAAAAAGAAAAATCAAAATTTCTACCCAGTTCTTGAAATTTTGGAAGGAATTAGAAACTTTCATCTCATAGGTGACCGAACTCCTCTTCTAAAATTGCTATGAACTTACTGAGTATGATGTCATGTAAGCTTATTATCAGCCAATTGTTTGTAACATTCATCAGCAAGAAAATTATAATTGAAATTTGTTAAAATATAAATGGTTGTTTGGAGCGATGGGTGGGTTATAATAATCTATGGGTTATAATCTGTGAAATTATATAATATGGGTTTAGGATGCAAAGTTATTTAGTATGAGTTATAATAGTTTGTGTTTGGGGTGTAGAGGGGTTACTGTTGTTTGAACTCCTTGATTTGGGATGATTTAAAATCAGTTATGATTTGAAATCATTTCACACATTTGTATGACAAAAAAAAGTGAGGGATTTCACAAATGATTTCAAATCTTGCTTTTTTTTAAAAAATTCTCAATTCCAAATACGTTGGATTTGACAGGATTTTAAGTTTTAAAAAATTCGTTTTCAATTTTTCTATATTCAGACTCAACGTCATTAAGGCAAACTCGAGATTAGGTTTCTATTTTGTTTCTCCTTTGTATTTTGCTATATTTTTTAAAAAATTATAACAATAATTTGAATCTTTTCAATGCAGTTTTTCAATTTTCAACAAGTTTTCTTTTTTTGTAGACAAACAAATTAGAGGCGGGTTTTTTTTTTTTTTTGCTTTGTTCATCTTCTTAAACTTTTTTTTATTGATTTAATAAGAATAATATGTTTTTTTTTACTTCTTATAAATTGATGCAATTGGTTTTTTTCCTTGTAGGTATATTTTTTTAGTTTTATGTTTTCATACATTGGGTTGAAGAAGAAATCAACAAAAAATTATTTTTTTGAATTTTTTTTCTTCATGGCAGAATAGAACAAATCAAATCTCTTTTGATGAATTTTGTTTAAATTCGACTTAATTCAATTTTTTTTCATTTAAATTACGACATTTGCAACACTTTTTTGTAATTTTCATTTTTAACAATAATGATAACATTTGTAAATTTTAATTTAATAATTTGATTTATTTTGATTAATGATATGTTTTCATGATTATATGTATTTGATATTAAAATATTTTATTATTAATTAAAATAATCTCCTGCAAAATCTATAAAAGCATAACAGTAAAATGTTACACTTTCTTTTCATTTCTCGTGAGCATCCAAACAAGAAATTTTAATTTTGGTGATTTCAAATCAATTTGGTTCCAAACACAAATAAGAATTTGAAATCATTTCCATCTTTCAAAATCCTAGAATTTGAAATCACTTCTTACCAAATGCATATGCCAAATGGAGCATTAAGTTCAAAATTTTTAAATAATAGAGAGTAAATTGAAAAAAAAATCCAAATATTATGGACTAAAACACATATATCCCCAATTATATGACCTCCAAAAAGAAAATTTATATCAATTATGGATTAAACGAATTTGATTTTAATTTCATTTTCGCCCCTAAACTTTTAAATTAATACCTTTCACTATATCTATTTTAATTCTTGAGTTTTATAAAAAAATAATCATTTTGATTCCCAAACTTTCAAAATTACTTATTTTGGTCTCCACTATTATTTTGCCCAATCAATACATGTCTCAACCAACCGATGTAGCCTCAATACATACATGCTAATACTGTCAATCTAAGCATAACTCAATCAATAAGACACTTATTACCATCCCAAAGGTCGATCCTCCACCTCTACAATTATTGAATTTATAAAATAAAATAAATTAATTAATTAATTAAAAAAAAAAAAGCTCTCGCAAAGGTTGAAGCTAGAAATGTTCATGTGAAGGAAAAAAAAATTATATTCTAGCTTTGTATGTATATGATCTTTTAATCTTGAAAATCTAGGTGGTAAAATAAAAAGGGAGTTTTAAAATAACCTTGTTTGATAACCATTTGATTATTTAAAATTAAGCTTATAAACATTACTGCAACCTATGGTTTCTTTGTTTTGTTATCTACTTTTTACATATGCTTTAAAAATTCAAACAAAGTTTTAAAAATTAAAAAAAAAAATTAAAAACTTATTTTGTCTTTAGAAATTAGCTAAAGAGTTCAAATGTTTCTTAAGAATAAAGAAAATGTGAGAAAACAAATATTATGTTCAAAAACCAAAAACTGAAAATCAAATGGTTATTAAACGGTGTCTTAATTTTTTTAATCTAAGACAAACCATGTACTCCTGCCACAATACACATTTAAAATAAGTCTCATTGTCCATTTGTAAAATAATGACAAGAACCAAAATGATCACTGTTTTAATGTTTAGAAAACAAAATAGATATTTTAGGTAAGTTCAAGAGAAAAACAATTTTAAAGTTCAAAGGTTTAAATAAAACAATTTCAAAGTTTAAAGGTTTAAATAAAACTTTTTAAAATCTGAGGGTATAACTGCATTTTGTATAATTCAGCCAAAGAATAAAGAGGACTTGAATCAATCTCTAGGAAAAAAGAAAGATTTCTTTTCTTATTCCAAAAAAAAAAAAAATCTCTTTAGATATTTGCTTCTCCAAACAAAACTTCGGATTCCTTTTTTTTTTTTTTTGAGTGAATTCTCTAACATCTAGCAGAAACACAGTGATGAAAAAGCAGATCAAAAAAGGGAAAACTGACAGTAAGATGATTATCCACAAGCTAAATTAATCAAAAGGAGGAACCTAAACTCGCCGTAATCGAATGAAGAACACAATGATTCATCACAAAAACACTGAAGATGACGATAATTTCCTATGGAAATTTGCCTTTCTATTCTCGGAATGGGAGGTTCAAAAAGATTCTCCAATAATTTTCAACGCCGTTCAAATCGATTCAATTATGAGACCTAGACTTTTAATTAGCATTCAATTAAAGCAGGTTTTCTAGTTAGGGATCCTGACGCTAAATCGAGAAGACGAAGAACGCAAGCATCAAACACTTGGCGGAAACAGATTATTGAAATTCAAACTACAGAGGATATAATTGCTAAGATTTCGAAATAGAAGCAAGCAGATCGATCGAGAGGAATATACACAACATACTCAATCGATGATTGAGTAAATCAGAGAGTAAATCCACAGCACAAGAAGAAGCAGGACAACATTGTAATGAGAACTAGGGATTCGAGAAGCGCGATGAACGTCCACAACAGATCATCGAGAATCGAAAAATTAAACCACCTGATGTTCGGAGAGCTCCACTCGATGCCGAAGTTTGAAAAACTGAAATCCGGCCAACTGAATGACGCCGGTCGCAGTGACAGCCTGAATTCCGGCCACCGGAAACTTGGCGCGTACCATCTCTGGCTCATCTCTCCGTCTCGAGCCCTAAATTAACCTCAAGATATATTTGGAAGAGAGAAGTCGGATTTTTTTCGTTTTTATAGATTAATATAATGTTAAAATTATCTCTAAATTATCTCAATTTTAAAAAGTGTTTGTCAATACTAAGATAAGATATCAATTATCATTAAAAAGGTAATGGTTCAATGCCTCATTCCACAATCGTTGAACTAAAAAAAAAGCTTAAAAAGTATTTTGCCTATAAACCTTTAATATTGTGTTTGATTCATGAACTATATTAAACTATCATTTTTTTTTTTTTGTGTTTGATAAGTTCTTGATTCATGAAATATTTTTTAAAATTCAAGAACCTATAAAATATAAAATTAATAGTTTATGTCTCTCGTTTGATAACCATTTAATTTTTTATTTTTGGTTTTTAAAAAATGTGCTTATTTTTCATCAATTCTTTACAATGAATTTCGTCTTTCTTAACAAACCATTTGAATTATTAGAAAATTTTCAAAAATAAAAACAAGCTTTTTTTAATAGTGATTGCTAATACTTTGCTTGATTGAATTATTTTTATTATTTTTATTTTTGGTATTCTCTCAAGTGTCGTTCTTACGTTAAGAGGCTTTTATTATTATTTCTATTTTTTTATTAAATGTTGTTAACTTATTCTACTATCTCACGTATTTACTTATGAATTAAAAATGTAATTTAGCCCCTTTTTTTAGTTCAACAATATATGAGGGTGGAAAAGTTGAATCTTTGACCTCTTAGTCGAGGTATATTGCCTTAAACCAGTTGAATTATGGTCTGATTAGTATTTAACCTAAAATTAATTAGCTTTTTTAGTACTAAAATTAAATTGTTACTGATTATGATGACAAAGGGATGACTTATATATTCTTTACATTTAAACGTGTGGCATAGAAAAGTAGCCTAGCTATATAAAATATGGGCAAACAAGTAAAAAAAAAATGGTATAAAACATATTTCTCCTTCTTGCCTTATTGATTTTTTTTTTGGTTAAATTATTAAAAATACCCCTGAGCTATGGGTGGTTTTAATTATATCTCTAAACTTTGAAAAGTTTCATTTTAGTCCTTGAAATTTGAAATTTGTTTTTGAAGGCTTTTTTTTAATTAAATTCATAGATGAAAAATGACATGTTTGCATGTGTCTTTATTTATTTTTCCATGTATATGTTCAAATCTGTTCATATAAGCAACAATATATATGCAAGCACATTATTTTTCGTCCATAAATTTAATAGAAAAGGCCTTTAAGGGTCGTTTTGAAACAAACTTCAAACTTCAAGGGTTAGATTGAAACTTTTCAAAGTTTTGAGATATAATTGAAACCAATCCTATAGTTTAGGAGTATTTTTAATAATTTAACCATTTTTTTAACCCGTTTGTCATGTCAACACTTTTTTAAGTAACAATATTATTGACTCAAGACTTGTTTGAATCAAAATAAAAAAAAAAATTAAGATAGTTGAAACTTTTTAAAGTTTTAAAAATTACATAGATAGAATTTTGAGAATTAAATTTACAATTTAGCCTAAAAAAATCTTTAAAAAAAAATCCTAAAAGTAAGTAAAATACATGTGAACCATAATTAAAGAAAAAGATCATGATTCTATAATGCAAGAAAGAGGGGATTTTTTTTTTTTTTTTTTTTTTGGAATTTTGTGTACAAAAATCAAACCATATGTCAACGCGAAATGCATATGGATTTGGACGTAACAGCCAACAGGGACAGGGTTGATTATGCTGCTCAAACATACCCACTATTTTAGGAAGGTGGTGTTTGTGGGATGAGTTTTGAATTTGGGTTGGATTGGCTTCTAAATCCAAGTTCATGTTTGGGGATAGGTTTCTCATCTTTAGAATTCAAACATCAAACTCATGGGATTCCACTCTAAACTCATGGGTTTTCTTGAAATTATAAAAAAAGATAGTAGATCAGCTCGTCACTTTTCTCTCTACTTTTGTAATAATTATGGTAGGTTCCATCATTTCTCTCTCCATTTTTTGTCATAATTATGATAAATCTCACTATTTCTCTTTCTTCCTATCTATCTTTATCTATTAAAAGATTTTTTTTAAATTACAATTATATAGGCCTGTTTGATAACCATTTAGTTTTTTGTTTTTAAAAATTGTGTTTGTTTTCTCACATTTTTCTATCACGGTTTTCATCTTCTCTACAATAATTTTCATATTTCTTAAGGAAACATTTAAGTTTCTAGCCAAATTTCAAAAACAAAAACAAGTTTTTGAAAACTACTTTTTTTAGTTTTCAAAACTTGACTTGGTTTTTGAAAACATATGTAAAAAATAGATAAGAAAACATGGAAACCCATAGGTAGAAGTAGTATTTATAGGCTTAATTTTCAAAAACTAAAAACAAAAAACCAAATGGTTGTCAAACGGGGCCATAGTCTTTCTTCCATTAAAAATGTAGAGCTACATTATCTTAATCTAAATAAAATTATTCTTTTTTTGTTTATTTATATTTAATTCAATTAACAATAGTTCAAAATATGTATAACTTTTTCAAGATTCGGGTTGCTCCTTCTCTCACCCGGGAATATTGAAGTAATGTCCAATTCCTATATATGTATTTCTTTTAGTTTTCAAACATTTCATATTGTTGTAGGTGTTTCATCCATTATGTTTACTAACTTGTATTAATAATTTGTTTAGGGTTTAAAAGTAAGACTTGAATAGTATTTCTAAATATACTATATAGATATGAACATTTTGTCCAAACGCCTCTTTAATTATTTGATTCACATTCTTTTGTTTTTTTTAAGGATTAACAAATTTAATTATAACTTACAATTATACAATATATTTTCTTTCTATTTTGGGTTTGTAGATCTCTTACTTTGCTCGTACAATACTATAAAATTGAAATTTAGATTCTAGTCTACTTTTTCTGTAGAATAATACTTTAATAACATGTCTCAATTTTTAAGCTAAGTTCAATTATTTTAGCAATATACAACCCTAACTGCAAAAAAATGTACTTGACGTGACTTGATATTTGAAAGAAAATGAAAAAAATAAAAAGTTAAAATACTATTTTAGTTCTTCTACTTTTCAAATGTTCAAATTTACAAGTTTTCATACTTTATCTTATAATATGCTATATAGTTAGTTTATGGTTAATTTTTTCAAAAAAATAATTAGTTTCTATCAACTTTAATTATATGTTCTTAGTAATTTTAGCCTAATTTTGCGTGATCACGAATTGAGTGAATGAGATATCAATATACTTGTACAAATTATATATACTATATTTCATATCTTTGGAACAATTGATTCACATAAGAAAGAAAAATATGGATATGTAATTCAACTAAAAATTATCAAATACAAAAAAATTGGTATCCAAAAAAGCAGCCAAAAATTGTCTTAAAAAAAAAGCATAAACAGCCCCATTCCAACTCAGCCCTCCACCCAAAACACGTGTTTCACCAAACCAGACAAACTCAACACTACACCCCAAACACAGTAATCAAGGTTCCTAGGGTTTTTTATTACGACCCAAGATTTACAAGCTTTCTGATTTCCAGGCTTCTTGATTACAAAACAACACGCCAAACAACCTCTTGAATGTAATTACCATGACATATATGTATGTATGTGTGTGTATATATAGAGAGAGATATCAACAGGGCAAGGAGGGGCGGGGATGGGGATGGGGATGGCTTCCCCGCGTCCACGTCCTCGCCCCCCCCCCCCCCCCCCCATTTTAATCCACATCCCCTCAAAATTCTTCGTTAAATTTTGAGGGGATTGGAGAAAGGATTCCTCGCAGAGAATTCGTGGGGATCGAGTTCCCCGCAGGGAATTATTCCCCGTTTAGTTTTTTTTTTTTTCTTTTTTTCAATCTCAATTGAATCAAATAATTTTTTTGATAAATTTTCAAACACTTAACTTTCCATGAGAAATATCTATTAATTTTCAATTAGATTGTTAATTATTCACGAAAAATCTTCATTTAAGTAGTTAATTTTCTATTAAAAAATCTCTATTTAAAGATGAAATTCTTAAACCTCGTAATAGAAACAAAAAATACTTCATATCAAATTATCTAATTAATCCATACTAATAATTCAAATATTTAACTATATAATTCAAACTATCCAATTATCTAAATCATTAACAATAAAACTTTAAATGACATGTATATACACATATACACACATATATACTTAAAATATAAAATAAAAATAGAAAAAAAAAATTGGGGGGAGGAACAGGGAATGGGGACAGGAAATACATTTACCGTCCCAGTCCCCGTTTAGCTCGTGGGAAATTTTTTTCTCCCACTTCCTCCCCCATTCCCCACTTAAACAGGGATTCCTCGAGGCCCCGTCCCTAAGGGAAAAATGGACATCTCTAAATAGAAGATAGGCTAAATTATAAAGAATACCCATGAACTTTGTCCTTTCTTTCAAAAATATTCTTTTTTATTTTTTTGAAGAATCAAAAATATTTTTATTCTTTCAAAATTTGCAATATTACTCTTGACCTTTCATAAAGGTTTCAAAACTACCCTTGGAGTAGGGGTGTGCAAAAATCGAGCCGAACTGACTGGTTTGTTTCAGTTTTTATAATATCTTTCAGTTTTCTTGGTTCATTCTATTAAAAAAGCCAAGTGGTTTGGTTTGGTCTACAGTTTATTTCTTTACAAAACCAAACTGAACCGACACTTTTAATTAACTTAAAAAAACCCCCCAATACCCCACCATCTAAAGCCCAAATATCACCTTCTAACCTAAGGCCCAATTATACCACTTTCTAATCCTAAATTTCACATCCTTATCTCTTTACCCCTCCATTTGCCATTTACTCCTCCCTCACTCCCCCCTCCCTCTCCTTCACGATCTCTCACTCCCTTTCCTCTCCCTCCTTCAAGTTTTCATTCCTTTCCATCCCTACCCTACCGCCGCCTCTGCCCCTACTACTGGTAGAATCTCATTCCTCTCACGACCGCCTACCACCATCAGCCCTTGTAATCATCGCCTCGCCTGGGTTCTCAACCTCGATGTGCTTCCCCTTGTTTTCATCTCACCCCTAATGCTTTAGGACCCTTTCTTTTTCTCACCCTTCTCACAATCTCACTCCTTCTCTTCCTCTTCACTTTCTTTTTCTTAACATCGTCAAGCTCACTGTCTTGTGTTTGCTGCATTTTTTTTTTCAAGTACAGTTTGCTGCATGCGTTTTTTTTCAAGGACAGTTTGCTGCTAGGTTAAATGGGAAGCAAAAGTTCGATTAAAAACTGAATCGAATTGAATGAAACCAAAACTGATTGGTTTGGTTTTTAACCGAAACCATGGGAAACTTTGGTTTCCTTAATTCAGAACTCTTCAGAACTGACATGTTCGGTTCGGTCACTGGTTTTGCCCAAAATTGGACCGAACCAAACCGTGCACACCTCTATCTTGAAGTAGAAAAATCGTTAGAATGTGAGACGAAAAGTCATTGTATCTGAATAACCGTTCTTTTAGACTTTATCTAAGTAAGAGTCCAAGTCACCGCACATCATTCTAGGTCATTGCCACATCGATTTTTCGTCCAACATTCTAACGGATTTCTACTCCAATAGTAGTTTTAAAATATTTATGAAATGTTAAGGGTAATATTGTAATATTTGAAAGAATAAAGGTATTTTTTATACAAAGGGAAAAGTTTAGGAATATTTGTATAATTTAGCCTAAAATATATATATGTTTTAATAAGATATTAAGTTAACGTAAAGTATGTACTCTCGACTAAGAGGTCAGAGATTTGAATCTCTCATCTCACATATTATTGAACTCAAAAAAAAAGTTAATGAAAAATAACTTGAGCATAACTCAATAGGTTTATGCATATACAATAATATGACCAAGATGTCAGATGTTCGAATCCCACCATTCTACATGTTGAACTCAAAAAAAAAATTAACGAAAAGATGTACTCCACAAATTATTGAACCATTTAAGTTAAATTACATATTTAGTCTTTGAATTGTGATGATAGCATCTATTTACTCTTGAGTTTTAAAAATTTTAATTGTATTTTTAAGGTCTTGTTTAATAATCATTTAGTTTTTTGTTTTTGAAAATTAAGTTTATAAGAGATACTTTCACCTATCATCTTTCATCTGTTATCTACTTTTAAAAATGTTTTCAAAATCCTAGAAAAAATTTAAAAACTAAAAAAGTAGTTTTTAAAAACTTATATTTGTTTTTGAAATTTAGCTTAGGATTCAAATCTTTCTTCAAGAAGTGTGAAAATCATAGTAAAGAAATCGGAGAAAACAAGCACGATTTTCAAAAACAAAAAACTAAAAATGAAATTGTTATCGAACGGGGCCTAAACTTTTGATTTTCGTTCTACCAAGTCTATGTTCTTAACATTATTACTTAAATATTGACACAACAAGCTAAGTGCACTAATGGGTGATAACTTGACATATAACAACTAGTGGCATAAGAGAGTCACTAACCAAATAAAATACATACCAAAATTAGAGATGTCTATTTAACTCATGGGGTCAGGGCCCTGCGGGGACCCACCCCAAACGAGGCAGGAAATCCCTGATTACACGGGGAATGGGAGAGGGAGTGGGGAGAGTTTTCTCCCCGTTGGCTAAACAGGGATAGGGACGAGGAATATATTCCCCGTCCTCGACCCCACCCCAATTTCCCTCCCCACCCCACCCCGATTAGTTTTAATATATATATATTATTAGCTATAAATAGAAAATTTATATATATATAAACTATAGTAGAAATTAGTTGAAGACTATTTTTTTTATTAAAAATAAAAGTTAAAACTATGTTATAAGATTGAAATTTGAATTTTTAGAAATTTAGTTGTTTCAACGTTATAATATTTTTACTTATGGTATATTATTGTTTTTATTAGGAAATTTTATAACCTTTTCTTTAAATAGAAATTATATTGGAAATTATTCATTTAGAAGTCATTGGAAAGAATCACTATTATGGTTGAGAATAAATTTATAAAATAATAAAAAATAATAAATAATAAAAAAATAAAAAAATTCCCTACAAGGAACTCGATCCCCACAAATTCTCCCGTCTCAATCCCTGCAAAAATAAATGAAGAATTTTGCAGGGATGAAAATTGAAGTAGGTGGCGGGGATGAGGACGAAGAAGCCTTCCCCGTTCCTGCCCCGTGGACATCTCTAACTAAAATTTTTAATTTAAAATGTATCCTACATATCTACTACATCAAGCTTTTCTCATGTGCTTTTATCATCATTTTTTAGTCTAATCAGCTGTCACAATAACATTCAAGTAATAGTACTAATAATAGACACTTATTAAAATCAAAATAAAATTTTATGTCAAAAAAAAAAATCAAAGTAAAAATTTATACACATAATTAGCATTTTTTATGGTTTATGGACAATTTGTAATTTAACCAAAATTATAAATCTTACTTTTGTCTCCAAACTTCCAATATTATATTTTGATTTACTTTCTAATATTTCATTTTGCAAATAAAATTAAGCTTATCGCCATTTTTTTAAAACGAAAATCTAGATCCTATTTTGATCCCCAACATATAGTCTATTCATCAAATAAACAATAAATAGTCACGTTTCAACCAATTATTTACATAAAATTGACATCAACTGAAATCAAATAAAACTTTTAGGGGCTGTTTGGGACACTGAGTGGGTTATAATAACATGGGTTATAATAATCTGTGGGTTATAATAGTCTGTGAAATAATATAATATTATTTAAAATGCAAAGTTGTTTAGTATGGGGTTATAATAATCTGCGTTTGGGGTGCAGAGTACTCAACGGTTATTATAACACATGTTATTATAACCCTTGCCTCAAACAGTTAAAGTTCATCAGTACTTTCAACACCCAATACTCAATTCTCAAAATTGTTAATAAAGCAGGCAAGTCAAACTCCTTGATAATCAATTTGACATAGCAATCCAATACGAATTCTCATGAACTATTTATAACACCATTGATAAAATATAAGTTAAATTATAAATTTAATCCCTAAGGCCCCGTTTGATAACCATTTGGTTTTTAATTTTTGATTTTTGAAAATTAAGCCTATAAATACTACTCCCACTTATGATTTTACTTGTTTTGTCATCTACTTTTTGCTTATGTTTTCAAAAACTAAGCCATGTTTTGAAAACTAAAAAAAATAGTTTTTAAAAACTTATTTTTGTTTTTAGAATTTGGCTAAGAATTCAAATACTTCCTTAAGGGAAATGAAAACCATTGTAGAGAAATTGAAGGAAAACAAGCTTAATTTTCAAAAACCAAAAATCAAAAACTAAATGGTTTTCAAACGGAGCCTAAACTTTTAGGTTTATATTTATTTGGTCTCTAAATTTTAAAAAGTATCTAATAAGTTCCTAAACTTTCAATTGTCTCCAATAAGTCTCTAAACTTTAAAACGTGTCTAATTGGTTTTTAAATTTTCAATTTTGTGTCTCATAGATCCTTAACCTATCCGATATTGTTTAAAATTCATAAACCTACTAGACACAAAATTGAAAGTTTAAAGTCCTTTAGACATAAAATGCACTTTTATATTTAATAGATCCATTAATTTTTAAACATTGCAAATATAACAAAAATCTATTAGACACAAAATTAAAAGTTCAAGAACTTATTAGACATTTTTGAAGTTTAAGGACCTATTAGATACAAAATTGAAAGCTCATAGACCTATTAGATACGTCTTAAAGTTTAATGACCAAATAAACACAACCTTTAAAGTTCAGGAACTAAACTTGCAATTAACTTAAAATATATTAATGTAATTTCACACTTGTCAAATAATCTCAAGAACAGGCAAAAGTAACAAGAATAAACAAAATCTATGCCCATTTTTACTCATACAGCATCAGAAAATCCTGCTGTTATAAACTTAAACAGATTCTAAACATAGTTACGAAGGACTAGAAATGAACTTGTCACAATATCAATGGGAGGTGGAAGGGGACCAAAAGATATAACTCAATCTAGTTATCATTTCCATGGACAAAAGTCATCAACTCCATCGGAACTCCAAGTCTCGAATCGAATTGTACTGAAAGCTGCAGCTACTCTAGGATTCAAATTCCTGCCAGCATCCTGGACTCAGAATATATGAACGATATCGTAGGCAAATCTTTTTCATGTCAAGAAAAACATAGTCAACATGCACTTTCTTAGAACTCAAGAACACAGTTGTACAACCTGGAATAGTAAGGTCGTGTCAACGTACAATTTCAAGAAGCAAGCATTTGGATGGGAGGAAACGTAAAATAAAAGCAAATGCGTAGAGGAAGCAATAGACAGAGTATAATATGAATTGAGCCTTATACCGTGTGGGCATGAGAACAAGCTTTTAAAGAAAGTTTTTTTTTTTTAAGAAAACGCTAATTAAGTGTTTTCTCTAGGAAAATTAATACTTAAGAATTTTTTTAGTGTAAAGTTCGAAATTTTCGAAAAGTATTTCAAATTAGACCCAAAAAAAAAAAACACTTTTATCATATCGAAAGATTGTCCCAAACACACTATTGGTATACTTATCAAACATTATGTATAAACTACAAAGTCACGGAAAGGATACGTCCAGAAGAGCACGAACGACTGCAAAATTAAAACAAAAGGTCAGTGTCACGAAACACGTGAAAATAATGAATCATCGTAAAACAAATAACATGGTGAAAGTGTAAAACAATCTCTTCATTTTAGCATCCATAGTGTGCTGAGACAATGAACAAACATTTTTCTTATGTCTAACAGAAAGTAACGTGTAAGGTTCCTCCCTCACTTGTATTACTATTTCCGATTGAAAACTTGTCCAAAGGCTACAAAGAACCCAGCCAATTCAAGAGGGCTGGTATCTCTCCCTTCAACCTAATTTGCCATTACTACAAATTGAAGAACTGAAAAACAAGCCAAAAACGAGAAAGCAATTATAAACCCCCAACTCTCTCTCTCTCTCTTTCTGGTCCCCAGAACAATGCACTCACTCCCACGTTCTTTCTTCTAACTAACTTCCTTTTGGTGAAATTCCACTCTTGCCCTTCCTCTGATAAACCTTCTCAATCGGTGGCCTAACAGTACTCACCCACTTTCAAACAACCTTGTCCTCAAGGTTGAAGTATGGGAATTGCTGCTTGAAGTCTTTGATAACTTCCCAAGTGGCCTCATGGTCTGGTAGACCCTCCCAGCAAATCAATACTTCATCTTCCCCCTTTTGTGCATTTTCTCGATAAGCAAACACCTCCTTTGGCTCAGCAATCCACTCAAACTCCTCAAACAACTGCGGAGGCTCATGATTAACCTCATGGTGAGTCCCCAATGCCTTCTTTAGCTGTGACACGTGGAAGACAGGATGAATAGTCGAGCTATCTGGTAAAGCCAGTTTCTAAGCCACTGGACCGAGTCTCTTCGTGATGCAATATGGTCCGTAGTACTTTGTAGACAACTTTTCATTTCTCTTCTTCGCAAGAGAAGCTTGCCTATAAGGCCTAATTTTCAAAAATACCCAATCACCCACCTTGAATTCCACTTCTCTTCTCTTTCTATCAGCAAACTTCTTCATTCTCTCTTGTACCAGCCTTAGATGGGATTTCAACACGTCTATAATCGAATCCCTCTCCATCAATTGGTCTTCTACTGTGTCATTTGTTGTTCTCACTTCTCCATAGGACAAAACTGGTGGTGGAGGTCATCCATAGACAGCTTGAAAAGGTGTCATCCATATGGAATTATGGAAGGTGGCGTTATACCAGAATTCTGCCCAACACAGCCACCGAATCCATTGCTTCGGTTTCTCATTGCAAAAGCATCTTAGATACGTTTCCACACATCGATTGACCACCTCTATTTGGCCGTCAGACCGAGGGTGGTAAGCTGAACTCCGATACAATTTAGTGCCCTGCACTCTAAACAATTCAATCCAAAATCTGCTCATAAATATCTTATCTCAATCTAAAACTATGGATCTAGGAAATCCATGGAGCATGACTACCTCCTTGATGAACGTTTCAGCCACCTTCTTGGCAGTGAATGGATGCTTGAGAGCGATCAAATGGGCCATTTTACTCAACTTGTCCACAACAACCATGATGGCATTGAACCCCTCAGTTGTTGGTAGGCCCTCGATGAAATCCATCGAAACATCTTCCCAGATTCTCTGTGGAATTTCTAAAGGAACCAATAGGCATGCGGGTGTAGTTGCTAGGTGCTTATTTTTTTGGCAAATAACACATTCCTCTACATATTTCTTCACGTCTGTTTTCATGCCTTCCCAATACAAGTCTCCAGTTATTCTTTTGTATGTTCTCAAGAACCCAGAGTGCCCTCCAAGGACCGAATCATGGTAAGCATGTAGCACAGCCTGAATTAAAGAGGATGATTTGGACAATACTAACTTGCCCTTGTAGCATAAGTTGCCTTGCAGCATGGAATACCTGGCCACACTTTCACTATCTTCCTCCAACTGCTTACTAATTTGTTGTAGCTTGGCATCATTAGCTACTTCCTTTTTTACTACCTCTACATCGATGATCATTGGGACTGAGAGATGAGCCAATTGGACTACCGTGGGTAACCTTGACAAAGCATTAACAGCCTTGTTTTCCAACCCTGGTCTGTACTGCACTTCAAAGTCATATCCTAGCAGTTTGGCAATCCATTTATGATATTGGGGTTGAATCACTCTTTGCTCCAATAGGAATTTCAAGGCTCTCTGATCAGTTTTGACCACGAATTTCCGCCCCAGAAGATAAGGTCTCCATCTTTGGATGGCAAGGACAATGGCCATCAATTCCCTTTCATAAATAGACTTTGTCTAAGCTCTTGCTAATAGGGTATGGCTAAAATAAGCGATTGAGCGCTTCTCTTGACATAAGACAGCACCAAGCCCTGTCCCTAAAGCATCTGTTTCAACCTCAAATGGCTTGTTGAAGTCAAGTAGCACTAAAACAGGTAGGGTCACCATGGCCTTCTTTAGCTGATTAAATGCTTTTGTTGCCTCATCATCCCAAGCAAAAGCTCCTTTCTTCAGTAGTTGAGTCATTGGGGCAGCCACAGTTCCATAGTTTTACACAAACCTCCTGTAATAGCCCGTCAACCCCAAAAAACTCCTCAGCTCTCCGATGTTCTTAGGGAGTGGCCATTCCCACATAGCTCACACCTTCTCACTGTCAGCTTCTACTCCCACTTTGGATATCCAATGTCCCATATATTCAATTTTCGTTCTAGCAAAGTGGCATTTCCCTTGATTAGCATATAACTGGTTCTTCCTTAATACCTCAAACACCAAAGCCAAATGTTTCAAGTGTTGTTCAAAATCCCTACTGTACATTAGAATGTCATCAAAGAAGACTAAGACAAACTTACGTAGGAATGGTTTGAATATGTTGTTCATCAGTGCTGGGAATGTGGAAGGGGCATTCATGAGGCCAAAGGGCATCACCACGAACTCATAATGTCCCTTATGGGTTCTAAAGGGAGTCCTTTCAATGTCTGAATCATGCACTCGAATTTGGTGATACCCAGATTTTAAGTCTATCTTGGAGTATACCTCGGAGCCATGTAGTTCATCCAATAATTCTTCTACCACCGGATTGGGAAACTTGTCAGGTATGGTCACATTATTCAAAGCCCTATAGTCCACACAGAACCTCCATCCGCCATATTTCTTCTTTACTAAAAGCACAGGGCTCGAATAAGGGCTGTTGTTGGCCTAATCACTCCACTAGCCAACATTTCATCTACCAGCTTCTCGATTTCTCCTTTTTGGATTTGGGCATAACAGTAGGGTCTTACATTCACCGGGTTGGTTCCTTCTTTCAGATTGTATGTGGTGATCCACTTCCCTTCGAGGTGGTAATTGGTTAGGCCATTGGAACACATCTTTGTTCTCATCAAGCATTCTGAATAAAGCTGAGTCTAGCTCCCCTTCCCCCTCTTCTTCTTTACCTGCTATCTCCCCTGATTCTGGCCTTGCTTCGAATATTTTGAATTCAACCAAGAAGCCTTGGTCATTATCCTCCCAGGCCTTCAACATCCTCTTGAGAGATACCTTGGACTTGGTCAAACTTACTTCACCCTTCAACGTGATTAACCTGTCTCTCACCTCCACTCTAATTGTCAAGGTTGGCCAATGTATGTTCGTTTCCCCCGGCTGTTCAACCAGGTCATGCCCAACACCACATCAATTCCCTCAAGTTTGAAGGGCAAAAAGCTCTCAATGACTGTCAGCTCGCCCAAATCCACCACCACACTTTTGCATACCCCTTTGCCTTTCACAGCATCACCCCTCCCCAAGATTACTCCATAATTAGTTGTCTCCGTCACAGGTAACTTCAGTTCTTCTACTAGTTTTCGAGAGATGAAGCCCCACAATCAATTAAAATAATGACCTCCTGATCATCCACTCTCCCCTTCATCTTAATTGTTCCTGGGGGAGTAAGCCCTACCACTGAGTCAAGTGACAATTTGGCAACATCTGTTTCCTCTTCCTGCTCCATTACTTCTCCTTCTATCGCGTTGGTTTCTTGTACAATCTCCAGTTCTTCCCCATGGGCCTACACCACCATCGCCTGTAGTTCCTTGGCCTTACACTTATGACCCACCGTGTATTTATCATTACATCTAAAGCATTGGCCCCTGGCCTTGCAATTTTGGAACTCGACATCTGAGAGCTTCCTCAAAGGACCTTCTCTTCAAGGGTTGGTTGCCACATTTCCAACAGGGTGATAGTGTGGGTGGTGATTGAGTCCCCCGGTTTGGTTGTCTCTTTGGTTCCTCCACCCGAAGGGGGAGGGGAAGTCATTCCCTTCCCTTTACTCATGGTCCCTTGTTCATTTTCTTCGAGTCAGGCCTCCTCACAATCCTCCACCATTTGGGCCATCTCCATCAACTCATCAAGCCCTTTTGCTCAAGCCCTCAACACCTCAGCCCTCACCATCGGTTTCAAACCATTCAAGAACGTGTTCTCCAGGACATACTTTGCCACCTTTGGAAGCGGGGCCATTAGTCACTCAAACTTCTGACAATAAGCAGTCACGGTTGTCTCTTGCTTCACAACCAGTAGCTTGCCCAAAACGCTCCCCTATTTGGCCTTCCGAAATCGAGTCAGAAGCCTCAACTTCAAATCCTCCCAATCTGTGAATGGCACCCTCTCTTCCTTCGCGCGAAACCAATTCAAGGCAATCCCTTCGAAGCTAATGACAGCAACGGTCATCTTCTCCGAATCCATCAACTTATGTATCTGAAAGTATCGATCAACTCTGAATAACGGTCATCTCCTCCCCTCCAAACACTGGCATCTCAACCTTTTTGAACTTACTTCGATCGCCCACGGCCTCTGTTCTCATCGTTTCCTCTCTGTGAGTTGATTCCATTGTTGTCTCATCCTTAATTGTCAACTTCGATGTCCCAACAGAGTCCATCGGCATCCTCTGACTCTGCTCTGAGCTCTCCCCGTCCGTTGTTAGCGATGATCGATTCCTCAGACCGGCTATCTCCATGACTAACTTCAGCCTCGTCTTCGACATGGATGCTAATCCTTATTCAATGGCTGGTATTTTTATCACCAACTCTTGAATCTGTTCCATGTCAGTCTTAAACTCCTATCTTTCCCGGTCAACCAAATCCAGCCGTTCTTTCAACTTCCTCTGCGTCATCGCGAATCCCGTTGCCCAGGGATGTGTGCTCTGATACCAATATGCAAGGTTCCTCCCTCACTTGTATTACTATTTCCGATTGAAAACTTGCCCAAAGGCTACAAAGAACCCAGCCAATTCAAGAGGGCTAGTATCTCTCCCTTTACCCTAATTTGCCATTGCAAATTACTACAAATCGAAAAACTGAAAAACAAGCCAAAAACGAGAAAGCAATTATAAACCCCCAACTCTCTCTCTCTCTTTCTGGTCCCCACAACAATGCACTCACTCCCACGTTCCTTCTTCTAACTAACTTCCTTTTGGTGAAGTTCCACTCTTGCCCTTCCTCTAATAAACCTTCTCAATTGGTGGCCTAACATAATGTTCTCTAGTATGTCCTGAAAGATGATCAGAGGTTATTCCGACCTTTTAGAAACTCTAGAACTCTAGAATTTTTTCAAACCCATTCAGGATAGCACATTTGCTCCCTCATGTTACAGTTAGACTATGTAATATTAATGTAGGAAAAGGGGATTTCATTTACAATATTCTAAATGGTATTATTAACACTTTGGAGGTCTCTTTTCCAGATATTTTTAATATTTCTATGAAAAAAGAGGTTTCCATTGCCGATGGTTGAAAAGAAGATTCGAGGGACTGTGATTTGGGCTTGCGCAGAGGCCTTTTTGACAGAGAACTTGATAGTTGTTTGGGGTTAGTCCATAAGCTAGATGTTGTCTTCTTGGAGGATGATGATAACAAGGCCCTTTGGTCGCTTGAGAAAGGAGGTCTATTTTCCTCAAAGTCGATCTTTCTGAAATTGACAGAAGTGACCCTTACTTTGAAATCCCCCCTCATCTCTTCCATTTGGAAGTTTAGAATTCCAAAGAAAGTCAAGGTGTTCTTATGGTCTTTAGCTTATAGGAGTTTAACCACTCAGGATCTCCTCCAAAGGAAATGTAAACAGTGGGTTCTATCCCCCTCAGTGTGCCTTTGTCTAAATAGTGATGAGTCCATTGACCACATTTTTCTACATTGTCCTTTTGCAGCCAAAGGTTGGTATTTACTTCTCAACATCTTTCGCTTTTCGATTTGTATGCCCAAGCACGTTGACATTTGGTTGGTGGAAGTCCTTGGGGATTGGAGCTTATCTATACGAGGTAAAGTTCGTTGGAATTGTGCGGCTAGAGCACTCCTTTAGCATCTTTGGTTGGAAAGGAATCGTTGTATGTTTGAAAATCAGTCTTCTTCTTTTGAGTCTTTTTATAAGAGTGTACAGACACTTCTTCTTGGTGGTGTTATTTTCACAGGAAACTCTTTTGTAATTATAGTCTTTCCATAATTATGAACAACTGGAAAGCTCTTCTTTAGTTTTTTTGTGGATAGGGGAGCCCTCCTCCCCTAGCCCTTAGGCTGCTTATTCCTTTTCTGGTGTTAATATATTCAAGTTTCTTATCAAAAAAAAAATAGATATTCTAAATGGTATTCATAATTTGAAAAAAAAAAAGGGAAAACATAAACAAATAAAATTAGTTTGGGAAGTTTTTCTTAAAATAATTTTTGTAGGGTACATCAACCAAAACCAAAGTTTAATTAATCATAATTTTAATTTATTATACATGGAAGCAGATGAAAATTTTTAACTTTATCTCAAGCTAGCTTAAAGACAGGTCATGAAATGGCCCTTGTAGGTCAACAAAGACGTTTCAAGGGTCAATTCCCCAAGCCATACTACAACCCACCTAAAAAAGAAAGTCTTGTTAATATAATATTTTGTACAGTAATCCCAGCAATCAAATTCTCAGACAGATTAATTTTAAATGTGAAATTATTCCAAAAAGTAGACCAAATTAATGGAATTTAAAAGAAATTTTCCTTCTTATTTGAAATAAAGATGGTAAATCTTAACACCATCTTTAACATTGAAGAAAGTCTCAAGCACATCACCCTTGCCCATCCTATCAACATCTGCTAAGCATATCCCTAATATATACACAGAAACTAGAAAACTTTCCACATATATTAAAAAGAAATCAAGGGTTACAAAAAAAGGAATGTAGAGGGACCTTCCCATTAGCCAAGGGAGTTACAAACACTCACTAGTTAACTTAGATATCAAAAGAAGAAAATTACAAAAATTTTCTTCGAGAGAGTGAACACCATCTAGAGATCCAAACGATAACCCTCTGTCTTACATGCCGAAGAGGAGTGGAAAAGGTAATATCAAAAGTTCTTTTTGTTCCTTTCAACCAAATGCCCAACAAAAAAAACCCAATCGTAACCGTAATCCTCCAGAAGGTCTTTGTCTTGTCTTTTAAGAGAAATCCCAACCAAAGATGTTATACACAGATAATCCCCTAGCGTAGGAGGGGGCCAGAAACAGATATTTGTTGCTTGAAGAAGGGTGTCCAGAAGGGAAGTTGCAAAGGGATAAGTATCTAGTGATCCACTTATTCCTTTTTTTGACAAAGAATGCCTCAAAAGGGTGAGATTCAAGTTCAAATTTTTCTTTTGTACCCTATCTATCATATCGCAGTCACACAAAGAAAAATTTTAAAAATAAATCTTAAGAATATTCAAGAGTCTAAATAAACTGGGCAATTCCTTTGGAAAGCACCTGAGAAACATTAATGATATGCTTGAAACAAAAGGAAATAGTGAAGAATATTGAAAACCTAATATGTTCCCTGTTATCAGGTCTAACCACCAAATTAATAAGAACATCCTCCCAAAATTTGATTCTCCTCCCATTTTCGAGTTTTGAGACGCCTAACGCTTCCACCTAGGATTTGAAAGATATTATGGATTTTCATGCTACATCTTATGGGTTCCTTCAAATACCATCCAAAGCAATCCACATCTTATTTACTTCTTATACCATCTTGCAAAATGCTTCCACTTTCAACTTTCCTTAGGAAATCTCCAAATCCACTTACTAATTAGCAAGCGAAGCCATGTTTTTCTCTGCCAATTTACCAAGTCCTAATCCTCCAAAATCTTTATGCAAGCAAACGTTACTCCAACTTATAAGATGACTACATTTGTTGTAAACTGAACCACCCCAAAGAAATCACTAAAATCTCTCCAACCTCCCTGCGATCCTCTTGGAGACTATGGAAAGAAGTAGAGAGGCATTTGTTAACAACCCCTTGCCATAGAATTCCAATTCCGGCCACAAATCTTGAAACAAAGCCAGGAAAAGCCCATTGGATTATGGGAGCTCTGGGATTTATTCCTACCTTTTTGTCCAATTTTATCAAACTTAGTCCTTCCGGCCATTCAAGTTTTCACTGTAGGAATTGGAAACCAATCCGACCTCGAGGCTTTAGAGATCTCTGTGTCTGTTGCAAGTCTACAGTGAATAGAAAAAGAAGATAACCTCCTTAACATTTCCACTTCCCATATTGATAGTCTACTGATATTAACTTGTTCGTCTATTTTTTATTTCCTTCACCCATCAGTATGATCAAACGACCTCAAATTGTTATCTCATTTTTTTGATCTATTTAGATTTAAATTTTTTGATCACCAAGACATCTCTTATTTAGACAAGGCTTTCAAAATATCCTTAGAATACAATTGCTTCGTTCTTCAAAATCTTCATTAATTCTTATGCCCAGTCATTTGAATTGCATTTTCCTTTGTTCTCCTTAACAGGAAATGAGAAACTTGTACAAAAATCAACAATGTATAAAAGCCTAGCCAGGAGGATAAGAAATCACCCTAAAATGGACCCCAAGGAGGTTACAAAGTACATTTTGGGCCCTCCTTCTGTTTGCATCACATTGCCCTCTAAAAGAAATAGAACTGTACTATCTTTTTCTCAACTTGCCTTCGGCACAATAACATTGAAGAAAGCACTGTGACCTATCTTCTCCTTTGATTCCAAACTAATATATATTCCAGGAGTAGGAGCAGGAGAGTGAGGTGGGTGAAAATATCAGTTGTAACCAATTTCTTCACAGTCTAGAACAAATGTATGCAACTAACATGAAAGGGTTTCTAACTTAGAAAACCTAGAAGCATTAGATCTGAATATTCATATTATTTAAGATAGAATTCAACAGAAGTCAGTTTCAAGTAAGCAAATTTATTCAATTCTCTTATTTCCTTTTCTCTATTATGTCTTCTAACTTTTTCCAATCTCAAAAATAAGAGCAGAGGATGCATACCATAAGACCACTCAGAAAGCCATCGAGTAGAATCTGGTTCCAGCCTTCAAAATATGAATGAAAGGAGAATCTAGCCTTGGCTGCAAGTCCAAGTGAAGTAATTGTCATGACTAGGAAATAAAATATAAATCCAGTCAGGCCTGTGAATCCCAAAATTCCAGCAATTACTCCACCGATTATAGACAAAAACGTCCGGCTGCAAAAGATGATACGAAGTTTACAATCTAAAATTCACAAAACTCAAAAGAATCATAATAATTAATAATAATCATCTTTTCAGTTTTTATAGCAATTCAATTTGAATGCAGGTACTCCAGAGAAATTGAATCGAATCAGTCTCCATCGCACAGTGCTCGGGGACCAATTAAAATTTTAGGTCAGCCAATTAAATCTACAGTTACATAAGCTGCTAATTAAGAAGAACACAAATAATCCTTTTCAAAGATTTGGCAAAAGAAAAGGTCTATCACAGAAGGATTCTGACTCTTTAAAGATTCATGGGATTCAACTACGTTCGACACGGGGAAAGAAAGACAATTCGTATCAGCAAGCAAGTAAAGCTCGTTAAGGCATCGAAAAACCTGTAATATATAATCTTCAAGTTGTTTTGCAAATTTTCAGCATTGAAGATCGGTAAATCGTCGGCCGCATCAGACGATTTCTTCTCAGAAGCAGTGGAGGAATATCCAGCCATAGCTTCTGCCGGTGTACGATCTGAAGTTGAAGGAATACCAGGAAACTGAAAATCATAATCAATTTAGACACGAATCTTCATTGGCAGTTGAAAAACAACACGATGAGTGAATCAGGACTGTAAACCTACCGAATCTTCTGCAACTAATGGGCCCAAATCTATAAAACAGAGAACGAAAAATGCAAATTGCGAAATCGGATTGTTTGAATGGCCTGAAATTGAAAAGAATAATTACAGTAAATTACCAGTTGATTGCGATCGATCCGAGGGGAGAAGGGCAAAGCTTTGTTTTACGAACAGCGTCGTCGAAGGGAGCTGTGAGTCTTGTAGTTGAGTTGAGCTCCCCCGTTGGCCTGCAAAATAATTTCTTACTTAAATTATGGTTAAATTACAATTTTAATCTAAACTTTTTTAAATAATCTAATAAATCTTTGACATATTCGATCATTTTTATAATTAACCAATCTATTAGACATCAAATGAAGGACCTTAAATTTTTAATTTTATATATATAATAGATCTGTAAATTTTAAAAAATATTAAATAGATCAAAAACTTGTTAGACATAAAATTAAAGGTTAATGACCCATTAGATACAAAGTTTCTGAAGCTTTTAAAGCTTAAATCTAATGAATACAAACTTAATAGTTGTAACTAAATGTTTAAATCATTAATTTAGTTTTTTTGGTAAATATATATTTTAGTCTCAAATATTACATGTTTTTTTAAAAGTTGTATTTTAATTAATTTATATTTATAAATTAAATAATAATGGAATTACTCTTTTCAAGGATGTATTACATTGGGAATTCTAAATATTTGTTTAATTGATACAAATTGTGACCCGAATCTCTACTTTCATTTGCATTTGGTATTTTATACTCCTCAATCAGGCTTAGGCAGAATAGTAAAGCATGAACAACCTGGCGAACTGAAACATGTTAGTAGCCAGAGGAGGCGTAGTTCCCCACTCAGGAGCTTCGTTACCATATTTCGAGTTCAATGGTTTTAATAAATCCCCTACAATAGTTCGATCTTGGCCCTTAAATCGAATAATGACCAGTAACATCAAAGTATATATTCTCTTGCTTAGACTAATAAATCTCAGAGAACGATTCTCCCGAGTGGTCGTAGTTATCGCAAGCACCTTGTTGTCACGTCGAAATATAGAAATGTTGACTAATTTGACTAACATTGAACTTGATAAAAACGAAATGGTTGAATAATTGAACAATGAGATTACTTAAGCTCCGTTTGATAACTATTTAATTTTTTGTTTTCGAAAATTAGGCCTATAAATATTACTTCTACCTATGGATTTCTTTGTTTTGTTATCAACTTTTTACCTAATTTTTTGTTTTTGAAAATTAGGCCTATAAATATTACTTCTACCTGTGGATTCATTGTTTTGTTATCAACTTTTTACTTATGTTTTTAAAAATCAAGCTAAGTTTTGAAAAGTTAAAAAAATAGTTTTCAAGAACTTGTTTTGTTTTTGGAATTTGACTAAGAATTCAAATGTTTTCTTAAAAAAGATAAAACTCATTATAGAGAAATGATGAGAAAATATGTACAACTTTTAAATTTAAAAAACTAAATGGTTATCAGGGTGTTAGAAATACACATTGAATCTAGCCTACCACTGTTTGGAAATTAAAAAGAGGAAGAAGGCCATCTAAGAGAGAAAAAACTTATAATTTCTCCTCCATATTTCTAAGAAATTAGTAAAAATTTTGATTTTTTTAAATCTTAGATAATCTTTTTTTTTCCTCATTTAAATTTCCACCAATAGTATTGCATCATGTAAGTTTATCATCCATCAATTTTAACATACACTAATGGTGATGTACTAAATTGAAAAATGTTAATATATAAAGGACTAAATTGAAACTTTTTAAACAATGCGGACTAAATTGAAGAAATACTCGATCATTGAGGACTAAATATATTTTTATCCATTTTTTGCAATGTTTTTTTTTTAAAGTTATAATCTTGTTTATATTTAGTTTATACCAAGGTTTAAAATATCGATGTCGACGGAAATGTCGAAATCTCAATTTTATGGAAATGTCGATGGAAATATCGATAAAATGTCGATGTTGATGGATATTTCTGGAAAAATTTTAAAAACAAAAAATTCAAAAAAAATATTTAAATTAATAAATGAATATTTTACACTTTTTAAATGAGTTAAAATACTTGTTACACTATTATATTCACATTAAGTTAAATTTTCTTGCTATTTTTTTTAATATTTCGTCAATTTTGTACGGTATAGTGGAAATGTCGATTCCCCCTTATATCGATGTCGAACCCATGGACATGTGAAAATTTCAATAGAAATGTCGACATGTCGACGAAAATTTAATACCCTAGTTTATACATTTTTAAGAAATTAATTAACTTTTTATAAATGATGACATAATATACTAATTAGACCGATATTTACTGATTTACCATGATGTGACAAATATATCAAGACAATCTTATACATATACATATGCATATACATGCATACATACACATTATTATTATTATTAATTATTATTATCAACTTTTTAATGATTTTATATATATCTTTTTAACGATTTCATAACATACATACATATATCATATTCTAATCTTACGCAAACTCATTGCATATGACACTCCACTCTAACGTCTTTATATTAACAATATAGATCTGATTAATTCTAACTCATACAAAATAGATTGTATTAATAGTCACCAAACTTATTCATATATAGTTGATTCTTTTAGTTACTTATCAAATACGGTCTCGAATGTTAACCAGACCAATCAAAATTCCAAAAAGTAAATGGTGACCTTGAGTTTCTCCAAAATTGGTATTCAAATAAGTATTGACCTAGAGATAGAAATAAACAAATCATTATTTAATTTATATTCAATTTAATATTTATGTAACACAAGATTTTGTAACATAAAACTTTTTACCCCTTCTATTTTCCTTGCAAATCTCACTAGGATCTTTGAAAACAAAAACCCAACTACCATTAGGAATAACAAAAAAAAAAAAAACTGGCTTTAACACCTCTTCCAAATGGTTTCTGCACAAGAATTTCAAGTCCGACGTCACGAGCATATAAAAATCTATTTGAAATAACTTTTCAAGTGTTTAAAAATACTTTTTCTTTCACTTAAAAGCACTTTTTTAAACATTTAAAAAAAATCATTCCAAATAGGCATCAAGTTTATCTCCTCAGCATAAAATTTACCAACCATATCTCATATTTTCCAGATACCTTAAACGCTAATTTGTTTTTTCCTGGGCAAACATATAAATGCATTAAATAGAACTAAAAAAAACATTTGTGTATTACATATAAATGAAGTAGTAATTCATGTGTCATACATTTAATTCTCAATGAATCTTAGAGGCTCTTCAAAAACTATAAGCCTCAAACTGCATTTTTACTATACATAAATAAAATCAAAGGGGGAAATAAAAAAGCCCCTCCAAATAATTTCATCTGTTAGAAACGAGAAATACTTGTTAAGTTAATGGTTGAGATTGTTTGGTGGTCCTGCAGGTTGGCGATGGCGATGGCGAGAGCACTTGTTTCCATTGGCTTTGCCGAGTGCACAGACGCAGCTCTGAAGAAGCTCGTAATCCTCCTCCCAGAACAACAGAGACGCCTTGTCCGGGTTCTCCAGAAGCAACTTCGACGTCAAGAAACCGGCAATCGTCCATGTTTGGAAGAGTCGTGATTGCTTCCCTATTAATCTTGCACTGTGCGTATCGTAGTACTCGGGCCAACAATCGGCTGAAAGCTTCTTCTCAGCCACTGCAATGGCATTCCTTGCTAGCTCTGGCCTCCCCATCTTCATGCAGGCCAGTGTAAACTGTAAAAATGTCCACAAAAATTGCAATGAAAATAGTAAATGGTTATCAATCAAGCCTGTAAAAGTGTTTTGAAATTAGGGGTGACAAGAAGTTTGAATCAAGAACAAATCTCTCACCTGCCACATGAGTGTTGGCCAAGATCCCCCATTATGATATGACCAAGGACTGCCAAAAGGAAAAACAGAGGAAAAGGTCAGAGCTTGGTTACTCTTAACTACAAATATTTCTGATATATTTGGAATCAGACTACTTTTTTTCGCCTCAAAACTCGAAAGAGACTCACGTGTTCTTAGGGTCGCTGCCGGTTACTATGCGCCATTCCTCGTATTCCATAGCTGGGAAGCATATCTTAAGAGGCATGTTAGCCACAAGGTCATCCCATTTGGCTTCAATCAAGTTCAGAATGCCCTCGTTCTGTTTCGGGGTCCCGAGTGATGTCACGATGGACCAGAGATTTCCAAGTGTGAAAAACTTAAAGTCCATGTGAGCAGGCTGTAGATTGCCAATAAGGTAGCCACCTTCCTCAGGAATCCAATCCACCAGCCAACTAGGAATTTGTTCAGGATATATATTGAACTTGTTGACAGCATCGGTAGAATATTCCTCTGTTTTGTAGCGATAAATTTCATTGATTTTGTTCTTATCGACCCAGTAGTATTCCCGCATATGGAAGGAGAGTGCACTGAGTCTATTATTCACGGCAGCCACCAAATTCTTGGTTGCATCGTTGACAATCAGCATCTCTCTGGAGCAGCGTAAGGCCGAATAGAACAATGCCTGCAAGATGAATTAAACACATGAAGCAATTGCCTGCAAATGCTCTCGAATTAAACATGCAGTAACCACGAAGAATCGCCTGTAAATGCTCTTGAACTGAACATACAGTAACCACAAAGGATGATTGGTCATTATTCTTACTTGAATTTCCAGTGGGTGTCCATGAATGCCCATTCGTCGATCGATCATGCAGGAACCGTCACTGACTAACAGAGTAGGAAACATGTCAAACCCATTTGTTAAGCAGAGATTAAGGATCAGTCTTATGCCTGTCTGTACATCGACACGTTCCTGCAATGTGTAGTCCCCCGTGATCTTTCCATAAGCTCTTAACAAAATAATCCACCACAACCCTGTGAGTAAGTATAAACAGTAATAAGGTTTCATGCTCTATGACATATGAAAAGTTGCATATTTGTGGGAGAAAATATTAAAGTGAATCCATTGCAGAGATTAAAAATAGGACCATCTTACCAGAATCAACCGGTGCAACACGACCAATGGCAGATTCACCAAAATCAGGATCAAGAACTTCCTCGAGAGCTCCATCGCTTCCATCAACAGGTTGGCTTCTAACTTTGAAACTTGCTGGCATCAACCCTTGCCCAGGGCTGTAACAGTCAACAGTTTTCTCCCAACTCTAACCAACATCAAATACAGCTGGTTTCAGTTCAAAGGATAAGAGGTAGGTAGTTTCATGAATACAAAGGAAATAGCTTCATTAGGACTTTTAAAAAAAGGTCTCTCAAAATGTTATTGTGCTTCCACTTCGGTATCGTACAATGCTAACTAAAGAAGATGCATCTAACAAGAAGCTAAATTCACTTATTACTCACATCAAATTAAGGAAAATATCAGGAGGAGAACCCCCCTCATTTAGATAAACGGAAAGCTCGACATTTAGGTATATACCTGTAATTGCAAGGTGTGCAGAAGAAAATTCTTGACAATCTCCTCTTCTCCATTTAACAAGAAGGCCAAGGCCGACGGTACAAAATCACGTACAAAGACCTGGTCGTAATTCAGTGGCTGAGTATCAGCTGGATCATTAGCAGCAACAGTTCCAACAGGATGTCCACAATAGTTCACAACAGAGTCTCGAAGCAAGTTCCACGCCTCCTTTTCAATCTTGGACATCTCTCTCTCAACCCTAGAGTAATTAGAACCCTCTAAACTACCCAACCCCTCAGCCTCAGATGCCTTTTTTTCTTCTTTCACTATATCTTGACCCGTCTCAATACTCTCTATCACCAATGGCTTAACCTTAAAACCCCCTTGAATATAGATCGTCTCAAAGCTCTTCTGATTGACATGAGGCTCAGCCGACGTCGACTGATTTCTAAAATCCGACGCTACATTTGCAATCAAATGCCTATTTCTACCACCACTACCTTTATACAATCGATAACCATTAGAAAAACTAAAACCCCTCCTATTCAAATTATCAACAACCCGTACAGACCCCATAATTTTACAACCATTCGGCTGTAATTTCGACAATCTATCAATCCTCCTATACTTTGGCTTCGGTGACGGGGAAGTTCCAAACATGGAGGAGGATTTGAAGCTAATAAGAATCCTACAAGGTTTCATGGTAGAAATTCCCAGAGAGCTACAAGTATGCATGATTCAGGCTTCTAAAAAGTTTATAAACAACTAACTTCCTTAGATTTAGCTAATAACTAGCAGCTAAAAATGGAGGGAAAATTAGGGTTTAGAGTGCTTATATACAGCTCTGTTAGTTCTGAAAAATCGAAAAAGCAGAGTATCCAACCTATTTTTACACTAATTTACAGATGAAAAGATTAGAGTAAAAGCAGAAATTGAAAAATGGAACAGAACCTTTACTTACAAAATTGATGAATGATCTTGGACTGAAAATATCTGAACGAAAAAGAGATTGTTTTTTGAATTTGAAAAATTTAAGAGACATGAAATAAGGCGCACGGCAGCCCCTTTTATAGATGCTGGGAGCAGGATGAAGGTAACGTGAAATTACCTTAATGAGCCTTTACATTCAACGCGGCTTGTGTCGCCTTAAAACTGAATTACCGAATTGTCCTTGGTCTGTTGAGAGATGAAGATGCAGTGAAATTACGATAATAACCCTGAAAGTTCAATGCGCCTTGTGTCATGGTGATGTTGAATTACTGAATTCTCCTTGCCCTTTTTCGTTTTAATTTTTAATATATATATATATATATATCTATTGTTTTTTATTTTGGACACAAAAATTATCTGTGGAAAAGCAAATGAAACGTGCTGAAAGATTTTTCTCATTTCATGCTTGACCCTACCCAACGGCGATAACTAATGGAGGATTTTTATTTATTATTTTTAAAAAATTGTATTTCAATTCATAAGTTTTATTTTTATTTTCTTTTAGTTTGTACATTTTTTTTTTAATTTTAGTCCTTCAAAATATTATATGTGTTGATTCAAAAATTTAGACAAGGAGGATGCAGCTGATTTACACGTACTTCTGATAAGGACAACGGACCTCCACATATCTCCACAATGGTATGATATTGTCCACTTCGGGCATAAGTCCTCATGACTTTGCTTTTTGTTCCCCAAAAGGCCTCATACCAATGGAGATAATTGTCCTCACATATATACCCATGATCACTCTCTTCCCTAGCCAATGTGAGACATTTGTTTGCCCCCTAACAATCATCCCCTCGAACAAAGTACCACAATTGAGCCTCCCCTCGAACAAATCCGTCTACTCCGCAACGGATCACGCACATTGTGGGACATATTTCTTTGGCGTCGATCACCTATCGCACCATCCACTTCCTCCCCCTCGAACAAAGAACTACTCATCTACCAGTGACGCTTGATAGAGATATATTTGTTTGCCGCTCCAAGCACTTTTTGTTCAACTATAGGATTCATCCACAATGTCAACATGAGGCTTCATTACTTTGTTCCACTTTGAGGATTCATCCGGCACACAGCTAGGTTTAGACCATGGCTCTAATACCAATTGATAAGGACAACGAACCTCCACATATCTCCACAATGGTATGATATTGTCCACTTTGGGCATAAGCCCTCATGGCTTTGCTTTTGGCTCTCCAAAAGGTCTCATACCAATGGAAATAATTGTCCTCACATATATACTCATGATCACTCCCTTCCCTAGCCAATGTGGGACATTTGTTTGCCCCCTAACACTTCAACAAGTGGATTTGTTGATTTGGAAAAAAAAGGCCTGTGAAAAAAAAACCCCCCCGTGCCACACAGGCTAAGATGCTGAAGTCAAAAAATGGAGAATTTAGTTTAGACTTACTTTCATTGGAGTGATCCTCTTTTATTTATTCCAAAACTGACCTAGAGTTTTGGGTTTTCCTTTCAAATTAAAAGAAGTTAAACTAGGCCCAAAGGGTCTCCTTGAAGTAGAGGCATGCTCCAACATTTGGGTCACCTCCGCCTTGACCTTAACCGAGGTCGCCATTTGGGTCTTTGGCCTGAGGCTTAGCTTGCTCAAGGTCTATTTGAGCCCTAGGCGTGGTCGGTTTGGCCTGAGGTCAAGCCTGCCCGTAGCCTGTTTAGACTTGAATTTATTTTCCTTCCAGCTCCTTACCTTTCCTTTTATATTTAGGGTGTTTTGTTAGGTCTAATTTCCCCAAAACAATATGTAACATTTACTTAAAAATGGTTTTAGATTTTATTATAAATATTTTCAATAATCATTCAAGTACATTTAAGTTTGTTTGAAAACTCAGACATCTAACATATTACATAAGTTTTTTATATAATATTACATCACAAATTTTGAGGTGAATATACACAAGGTATATTGAGAATTGACATATTTCATCTACTTCAAGTAGATATCTATCTCGACATTTATCAATTAGGTAAGTGAAAAATATGTACCCATATTAAAATTTATTAAATATTTTATTTAAAAAATTAAGAACAACAACTTAACTTTTATTTAATTATTTTCAGGCTAAATTATAGAACATAACCCTAAACTATGAGTTTTGTTTCAATAACACCCTAAATTTAAAAATGTTTCAAAAATACCCCAGACCTTTAAAAAGAAAGGTTAAAAAAATACCCTTATCGTTAAGTTTTGGATGAAAAACATTAAAATTTCATTTGAATAATACCCCTGAACTTTCAAAAGTTTCAAAAATAACCCCAACTTTTCAAAAATATGCTTACCGTTAAGTTTTAAATGGAAAACGTTAAAGTTTTGTTTTAATAATATCTTTGACCTTTCAAATTTTTTAAAAAACACTCTTATTAAAAAATGTTTCTTCTTCTTTTCCTCTTTGCAAATTCTTTCTCCATGAAAATTAATGAGAATGAACAAATTATTAGCATTTTAAAGGTCACCAAATAAGCTCCAAACACACAAAATCCATAATCATAACTCTCCAAAGAAAAAAAAAAGAGACTAAATTGTTGTTGGGACAGATTTCGGAAACCTAGATGGGCAGATTCGGATAGGGATTTGTTCAATTTTTCAAAATTGAAGGATAATTTGTCAACGTCTTGCTTTGTGGGATCGAGCTACCCAAATGCTTGAATTTGACATCAATTGTGGGGATGAAAAATAAATTCTCGATGACCCACATACTGCTTTCCATCTTCAGGTTTGTTCTTTTTTATTGCATCAAGATTAATACTCGAATTTGAAGTTCATTTGTAACTATGTGTTTGCTTTAAACTTTTTAGTTTCCTTTTAGCAATTGTTAATATAGCAATAAAATTAAAAATTTAAGGCGCGCTACAACTAACAGAACAACCAGTTGAAAAATGCTAGCTATCTAAGTTAATGCACAATGGCTTTCTCTGCATTGGTATTGTGTAAAATTATTCAATGTAATATTGCAAGTGTATGTATCAAGTTTTAATATAGTGTAAGAATGTCAGAGCATAGTGTACAAGATTGGTGTTTTAGTTCACTTAATTACAACGAATATAATCCTCCAATTTTATTTAGAGAAATAAATAAAAAGATGATCAATAACATCAAAACAAAATAAAAACATAAAATAAAATATGGAGAATGATAAGGAGAAATACCTTAGAAAGTTGATTTCACCAATCACACTAACGATTCAATTAATTAAACAACCAAGATTGACATACAAATAATTCATAAGTCAGGAAGACAAAGGTAAAAACTGCCTCTAATGAGCACAATTAAATGTAAAAGGTATTAATGAAACTTTAATGTTTTTCATCCAAAATTTAATGGTAAGGGTATTTTTGAAAGGTCAAGAGCATTTTTCAAACTTTTTAAAATTCACAGGTATTATTGAGACAAAACTTTAACGTTTTTCATCCAAAATTTAATGCAAAGAGTATTTTTTTTAACGTTTTTGAAAGATTAGGAGTATATTTAAAACTTTTTAAAGTTTAGAAGTATTATTAAAACAAAATCCATAACTTATGAGTATTTTCTATAATTTAACCTTATTTTTGTATTAAATTCAAGATCTAAGATATAATATTTGAGAATTCATAAATCGAAATACAACCAACATAAAATTTTGAAAACCCAAAATAAGATTTAAGTCTAATTTTATAAAATAATGTCATAAACAAGATATTTCATAACAAGGACAAAAACAATTGTAGTTGATGTGACATTTGTTATATTATATTATTGGCCCACTTTAAAAGCTGAATTTTAAATAGATAATATCCAAAATATTTTCCAACATAGAAAATTCTTACTTAATATTATTATTTTTCAACCCAAAAATTCTTATTTATTTATGTATTTGAAAGGAAAAAAAATTCTTAATTGAAACCCATCAAAAAGGAAAAATAAATTGAAAATAATGAATAATACTTAACTACATAAAGGTGGGTATATATCTTCTTCTACACCACCATTAAACTTTTTAGAAAAAAAACAAAAAATCAATTTCTCAATTTCTATCTTTCTTTCTCCTGACTGTCAAATATTTAACGGCAGTATGTAGGAAGATGTCTACACACTCATATATGCACACCCATGTGCAATCAAGTATTTTTCGAAAATAATTGGGTGAAATTTGGGTAAATAATGGCGTGCGAAGTGGAGGGCATAATCGTCTTATCACATTACAATTTGGAACCGGATAAGATTCGTCGGTCGTGTGTCAGTGACGTGGAGTTTAAGAAAGCAAAAAAATGTGGCGAAATCGAGAATGCCTAAGTGGGCCCCTACCTTCTTTTTCTTTTTTCAGTTAGTCAGTCAGTTGAAAGCGTACGGTTCAACACACCATTGCTTTGCGTATGCATGATACGTGGCGAATACTGATTCGACTGTCATTTTTTCAGAGTTGAGAAGGACCAATCAGAAGTTGGAGATATTGCGGGTCATGTATTTTGTATTTGGTGCGGACAAATGACAAAGTCCACACGTCAGGCACGTGATCAGATTGGCTTTTGTTTTTTTCCCCTGTTTATTTATTTTTAATTTAATTGGGCTCATCCAAATCCATTTGTCTTAATTTTGGAGATTAGAACTGGGGCTTTCGACGGATCAAGAATCAAATTGGGCTCTAACTGACCAGTTGTTTGGAATTCTGAGGCCCAAAGACGTATGCAGATTGGCCCAAAAAATAATACTGGCCCGTTTGAATTCTTTGGAAACTTTTGTTTTGATTTGTGTTATTTAGTTCAACACCACGTTGGCGTGGGAGATTTGAACATCTAACATTTTAGTCTAGAATTTATATTTTTACTAGTTGAACTATATCAAGGTTAACAATTCAACAAAAACTTAAATCACAAGGTTTATATATATATCTTTTTGAAGTAATACAAGGTTTATATTTATGTTGGTGAAAAAAAAATGTTAAAAGATAATTATAAATATAACAAAAATTAATAAAAATATAAATAATATATTTATGTAGAGATTATAGGCTATCAATATATCTAGATTAAAGGGTAATTACCATGACTATAATTAATCAATATCAAGTCAATCAATGATTAATACTTTTTTCATTTAAAAAACTTCATTTTGATGCTAATTCATTGACTTCTTACTTAAAAAAAGTTAATTACGTTTCTAGAGTGTTTGGACTATCCTTTATGATTCAATCTTTACCATTAATATCATTAATAGATAATTAACCCGACATGCCCATAATATAAAATTTTGGCCTAATCTACTTGTTGAGACAAAGACAATTAGATGCATAGCCTCAACATTTCGTCAACGATATGAACAATAGTTAACAAAAACTAAATAGAAGTCGATCTCGTGCTTAGCTCATTAGAGCAAAAGAAAAGAGAACTTGACGACCTCTTAAAAAAAACATAAATGTCTTAACCAATCGGTATGGAGAATAGAGTTTGGCGAAGGGAGAGAGTTAGAGCAAAATCTATAAAAAATAAAAAATAAATAAACGTGAAATGGGGTTGAATTTTGCTGTGTATTTTTCGGCTTTGATTGTGAATACTGAATACGAAATTATGAAAGAGGGTCTCTAGAATCCCAGACCCCACTCATTACAAAATCAAGTCATTTTTTCTCAATATTTAAAATCCAATAATTAAAGTTAAAAAAAAGTCTTCTAAAAATAAACAAATAAAATAATTACAGTTTTTTAAAAAAATAAATTAGAATTTAGAATTTAGACAGCGGGTTGACCCGTGTTTCGTGTGCTGGTGATCCAACAAGAAGTAAACGGGTGTATGGTCAGCCAACCAAAAACGCGGCTGCTGCTATTTTTTTTTTCCCTCTCTATCTTAATTTGGTAGTGTCGTTTCAAATATAATATTAAAATGTATCACTATAAATATACTAAAAAGAATATAATGATGTCCTTCCATGGGTCGTTGCTTTCGTTTTAGTCTATCAATATCTAAGTTTTTCTTTCTATAACAATATCTAAGTTTTTTTTCTTTTTTTTTTTTTAAGTTCAACAAAGTTTGGAGTGGGAGAATTCGAACCTACCACTTTTTGGTCATAAACCTATACTTTATACCAGTTGAACTATGCTATTGTTTGCATGATAATATCTAAGTTAATTAAATAGAAAGAATATTTATCGATCCAAACATACTTTATAACTTATAAGACACTTATTACTTTTTCTAAAATTTTGATTTGGATTTCATTTTTATTCTTAAGTTTTTTGAAATATGCTATCAAACTAAGGCAGATATTAGGTTTCAAATATGACTAGATTGTCTCCTAAAAAAAGGTTTTTTATTATATTAGGTTTTGATTCGATCTATACTAAAAAGAAAAGAGGATAACTAGAGAAGAGCGAGGACAATTGCAAGAACATGGGCTTAAGTATAATATGAGTCCTAATATCCGCCTACTAATTACCCACTTCAGCTAACCGACATTTTTTTTTGAAGTTCAATATGTATAGGTGGAGATTTGAACATCTGATCTCTTGGTTGATGATATATGCCTTAACCGATTGAGTTATGCTCAGTTTGGCTTGCCAACGTAGTTTTAATACATACTCACATTGACATATTAATACACATATTTAGGGGATGTTTGAGGTGAGGAGTTGTTTAGTCTAGGGAGTTATTTAGTCCGAAGAGTTAATTAAATATGTGTTTGGGGTGCAGGGTTGTTTAGTCTGAAGTTATGAAGTTTATGTTTGGGGTGCAAAAGTTGTTTAACCTGGAATTGTGAAGTCTAGGTTTGTACTGACTATTTTTTTTATTTATAGTTTTGTCGTACTATACCATTAGAGTTAAATTTCAATGATTTTTTTTTTCAAAATTTAACTAATATAGATATGTTACTGTCAATCCTAAAGACATCATTTACTATAACTTAAACAATTGATCGTAGAATAACAATATGAACAAAAGTATACTTTTAAGGTTCAAGAACCAAAATATAAAATTATAACAAACAGACACGTTATCAAACGAGATGGAAGAAGCTGAAAAATGTAATAACGAGGAGGTGTTTGGTGTTGATGTATGTATGGATAGAGATTTTTTTTTTTTGCACACCAAATATTGGAGGGGTTTGTCAAACAAACTCAATAATGGATGTGGCTATCACAATCCACCCAACGCCTAACACCAAGTAAAATTAGCCATCCGAAATCAATGCAGCCAAACAAGGAACTTCCAAACGACTTAGATTTTATTTCAATTTTTTTTCCTTTTTAATGGTTAATATCAATTAATTTTGTTTTGTACAACTCCTTTTGTTTTTGGTTTACGTAAGAAAAAGGGATTGTTGGTTGTTATTGCTTGGACTTATCACAAGAAATCTCAACTTTGATCTCATTTGTTTTCCTATTGTATTTCTTTTTCGTTATTGTTTGTGCTATACGTGTCATGTTTAAGGTTTATCACGTTTTATGTCACTTATTGAATCGACATTTACATATTTTCTTTTTTAAAAATAAGATAATATAAATTTATAATTTATAATTGAGTTTTTTTTTTTTCAAAAAAGAATTATGGTAATATAGATATTATATTATGATTGTTGATGATTTGTTGATGAAAAAGTAACTTTTCTGTTGGTAGGTTCAATGTCTTTTTATCTTCAATAGTATCCTTTTTTTTTTAAGGAAAAAGTGCAATTTTTAAAATTATTTAACCCAATAAACTAATTCATTAGGATACAAATTCACTTTAGGATAGATGACAAGGATCAAACTCGAAATACTATATTATTTTCTTTTGTACGTGTAAAAGAGCAGAGATTCACCAAGTGTTGAACTTACATTTGGTGTGGAGTTTGATCCTTGTTGTCTAAAGGCTAGGATAGACGACAAGCATGCTTGGCCAAAGTGGCTAGAATGACAAGGTGAAATGGGGACGAGTCCTGCTTTAGAATTGGTTGGCCGACTTGTACCATTTGAACATATCACACATGGAGTTTATATGTAGGAGAGTTGAATGTAGTGTACGTCTAGGTTTAACATATATCATGCCATATGCTCTTTTATTATGGAGAGGACTAAAAAAACAATTGCCCCATTTGAGAGATTATTATTCTACATGATTGGTCAAGTTTGTTTGCAAATTAAGAGCTATATTCGAGTTAAAGCGTCTAGGCCAAGGTGAAAAGCTTAGATCTATGAGCTTACATAGGTCATAGTATAAAATCTAAATTATTTCATACCACTAATTAAATGGTAACTCAACCCAAGTCAGCCAACATGAGTATAAAATATATACTCTCGACCAAGAGATCAGAGGTTCGAATCCTCTATACCCCTCAAGTTGTCAAAAATAAAAAAAACTTAACCCAAGCTAAGGAAAACACCCCCGATCGAGTTCGATATGACAACTTATACCCTATTTGCCAGTCTAAGCCATACAATTCTAAGCTAATTGTGTAGCAATAGCAAATAACTACCTAAGAACTCTTCCTAAGCTATAAGCGAAGCTACAATCAAACCGAAATTGACCTAAAAAAACAACATATGACAAACTACCATCGAATCAAATCAACCTCGCCTTAGTCATTAAGCACAAAAAAGAAAAAAAAATTAAATAAACAAAAATCCCTTTTAAAAAAATACCATCCAAAAAGAAAGAAAAAAAAATGGAAAAAAGAAGAAAGGATAAGCATTGACGGTTGACTCACTGTAGAAAGGATAGAAAAAGGCAAGACATGAGCACTAATAACCCTAAAATAGTTATATAATACAAATCCATTTAAAACCCTAAAAATAACCAAAAACCAATAATATTCAATGAACAAAAACAAAAAAAAACAAAAACTGGTTGCTTCTTTACCATCGTTAGACGTAATTTTAAAACTAATCTGCTTCTAATAACCATTGGATACAAAATCGAGTTACTTAAGTAATTTTTCTCTCATACATTCAACGGTGTAAACTATTAGCTATATATTGTAGCAGCCTCCTCAAATAATTTCTTGTTGTATTGTTAGTTGTTTTTTACAATCGTTGGATATAGTCTTAAATCTGATTGTCCCTAATAACTATTCGATACAAAATTGGAATACTTTTGTATTTTCTCTCTCAAACATCCGACAGTGAAAAACTATGTGACTACCTCCTCAAATAATTTCTCGTTATATTGTTGGTTTCGTGTGCAGCCTCGATCAGCTAGCCCATATTCAAATTCAACTTTCAATTACAATAATTTCAACTATGTTTGTGTGTGGCCGCCATTGATGCACAACTTTCTGAAACTGAAAGCTCACAAACTCCCATTAGCCTTTTAATTTCTTCTTCTCTTCTTCTTCTTTCATTCTTTAGTTTACTAATTAATTCCCATCGCTTTCAATGGAAAGCCTTCCACGCAAGTCCAAACCCCACATGCCGTCTCTTCATCTACTTTCCTTGAAGTCTTTCCAATATTTCTCTCAAATTCATCTCTAACTTCTCCCTCTTGACATCTTATTTTGGCTCGTCAACTTTCTTGAGTGTACACCACGCGCCATTTTCAGATTAGGGTATAGCTTTTGAGAAAGAAAAAAATTGTGGTTAAAAGTTGTCGTAGTGATTTGTCCAATGTTGTTTATTGACTACTGTTAATGTCAGTCGTGGTTTAGTCGCATATGCTATAAATCATAAAGGACATTGGATGATTTGGATCACAACTAAGGGTGAACATAGCTTTATTGGTTAACACTTGTACTCTTGACCAAGAAGTCGTCAGATATTCGAATCCTTCTCCACCCCTCACAATTCAAAAAGAATAATAGTAAAAAAAAAATGCTAAATTAAAAATAAAAAATAAAACCCTCGAACTTTTTCCCTTGTTTCAAAAATAACTTTATTCTTTCAAAAATTGCAATATTACCATTCACCTTTCACAAACGTTTCAAAACTACCTTTGAAGTAGAAAAATCATTAGAATGTTGAACGAAAAGTCAACATTTCTAAATGTTGTTCTTTCATACTTAATCTATACAAGTATCTTAGTCACTGTCACGTTGTTTTAGGTCATCGCCTCGTTGGTTTTTCGTCCAACATTCTAATGAATATCTATTTCAAGAGTAGTTTTGAAACATTTATGAAATATCAAGAATAATGTTACAACTTTTGAAAGATTATATGTATTTTAAGAACAAATGACAAAGATCAAGTTTATATCAAAATTTATGGTGGTGAAACTTAGGATAAGCTAGGATTATGTGACTGACTTTCATACATTCTACTTTTTGAATTAGATGTGACATCTACTTTCTCATTTCTTTCACCTTACTCCCCTTTTTCTCTCCTCTTTTCTCCCTCTTTCTCGATTTTGCAAATTTCCTTTCTTCACAAACTTCTCCAATTTGATTCATGAAGTTTCTTGTATATATACCACAATTAATTTAAAGATTTAGAACATGATTTTTCAAAAAAAGATTGTGATCAAAAGTCATAGTGAATAGTTTAATTATGGTCTAAAATAAATGGGAATATTTATACACCACTGTTAATGTCAATCGTGGTTTAGTAGTTTATAGTATAAACCCTATTAGATTAGACCCAACTTAGTAACTCAGGCTTTATCAAAATTAATAATAGAAAAGCTTTTCAATAGTATAAATTTGGGTCATATGGTTGTGCTTTATATCAAAATTTATAATTATGGAGATTGCTGACCTTCTATTTTTATCTTTGAATTTGAAGTCCTAAGAGGACTTGTTTGGTAACTCAGATGAAATGTTCAAAACAAAGACATTTATTTATTATGGTTTAGTTAAAATTAGCAAAAAAAAAAATAAATTGTAAAAATTTGTAAGAAAATTATCATAGTACTTACCCAAAGGATGACATGTTACCATATATTTTAAAAGATGGACCTTTCTTATATGCTTCCATATTGAATGAAGTTTATTAAAAAGCATAGGTGAAAGTAAAGATTTGTAAAATAGATAATTAAGCAGTTGGATCACAATTTAACCTACATTTAAAAAAACTATAAATCCAATTCGACATCAGAACAATGCCTTAATAAAGTCACTAGCTCCAACAATCAAGTCATCTACAAAAAAAAAAAAAAAAAAAGAATTTGAGGATGGCGATTTGGCTATAGAATTGTTTGGGTCAATTGATTATACATCGAGCGAACTCACATGCATAATTACAAAGTTTTTCACACGTGTCAACATTGTTCTCTCACTATACTCAAAACTTATAGGATTACTTGAGTTAGCTTCCAATTGAATTTAAAAATCTCATTCTTTAGATATGTACAGAAAATTCTCCCATTTGGGAAAAAAAAAATAAAAAGAAAATTTCCAATTCAATTATAAATATACATGAACTACAAAAAGGAAAAAGGAGGAAAAAGGAAGTTAGATAACAGGAAAGAAATATTGTTTATCTAAATTTTGCTTCAAGTGGAAGTGGCAAATGTGAAGGCTCAACAAAAAAGGTACCCAAAAAGAGAGAAAAGAAAGAAAGAAAGAAAATGAAATGGGGCAAAATGGTAAATAAGAGGAAAGTTAGGCCCCACAAATGTAATAAAAAGAAAAATGGGGGTTGAAATGAGAGTTGAGAGAGGCACGTGAGATAGTGGATGGATGGGGGCAGCACAAGGGTTTGGATACTCCAAAGCGGGGCCCACCAACTACTTGACTGACAAGTCAGTTTGGTCCCGTACGACATCGAAAGATGAACGGATCCCACGTGTGGAAAACCCATTTGCCACGTGTGTACGTTTTTTAAGAGTTGGCCTCCAGTTGTCGCCGTAGATATCTGAATATCTCACTCAATAATGATATCTTTTTTTTAAAAAAAGATATATTGTTTTGGTGGGCTCTTTTGTGCCTTAGTTTTTATCCATTTAATTTCTTAATACTTTCAAAATGTTTATTATGATGTTTATACTATTAAATATGGTTTATTTGATCTTTTCATTTTTTTTTAGTTCAACGAAGTAAAAGTTTGAACTTAACCTTTTGATTGAGATTAGAGATGTCTATTTTTCCTATAGTAAAGAATCTATTTAGGCAAGGAATGAGAGAGGAAGTGGGAGAAAAAATTTCCCACGAGCTAAACAGGTCGGGGATGGATAAATAATTCAATATGAAATATTATTTTGTTTCTATTAGAAGATTTAAGAATTTTATCCTTGAAGGGAGGTTTTTCGTAAGAAAGTAACCATTTAAATGAAGATTTTTCGAATAATTAACTATCTAATTAAAAATTAATTGATATTTCTCATGAAAAGTTAACTATTTAATTGGAAATTTATCAAAAGAATTATTTAATTCAATTGAGATTAAAAAACAAAAACTAAACCGAAAATAATTTCCCCCGAAGAACTCAATCATCGCAAATTCTTTACAGGAAATCGTCGCCTCGATCCCTGAAAATTTTAACTTCGAATTTTGCAAGGACGAGGATTTAAATGGGAACAAGGACGAGGACGGAGAAGCCATCCCTATCCTCACCCTACCCTGTGGACATCCTTAATCAAGATTATAATGTTTTGGTTAAATTAAAAATTTAGTACCTATGGTTGGAAAAAGCTAGAATTCAATCCATTTGGTTTTAAATGTTAGAAATAGTTCCTATGGTTTGATAAAACTCTCATAAATAGTCTATGTGGTTTTATCAAACCATAAAGACTAGTCATGAGGTTTTATCAAACCATAAAGACAAAAGACAAAATTCTAACTTTTAAAATTCTAACTTTTTTCAAATCATAGGGACCATATTTATAATTTAGCCTAATGTTTTAATCAGTGTAGCTTTGTTTAGGTTGCCTTGTTTATTTTTGTATTTGTATTTTAAAAATATCTATTTTGATCGTGGTACTTTTATAATAGTTTTTTTTTTAATCTAGTTTTTTAATCATAATTTCAGTTCAATGACATACCCAATAATTTTCTGAAAAATTGTTACATTATATTTTGTATTAGTAGATTTTTGTTGGGTTTGATATTTCATTAGAATTTTCCAAATAGGCACCAAAACAGTCATTTTCAAGAAGTACGTTGGCCAAAATGGATTTTTTTGAAAACGTATGGACAAAAATTGATAACAGCTATAAAAGTATTGAAACACAAATAGGATTTAAACGTTTTTTTTTTTATTGAACTTGTAATAATTTTTTTTTAAAAAAAAAGGTTATAATTCTCTTTCCATTTTGATCCCTTCACTTTTCAATATTTTATATTAAGAGAACCAAATTCATGCTCTTAAGGGTTGCATAGTTCTTGACCACTCATATTTGCTAGGTATTCAAACCTATGTGATCAACTGATAATGTGTGGGCTTTAGAAGAAAACTTTTGAATAGAAAAAGCTCTTAGTCAGGTACAAGTGCACACTATCAAACAAGTAGTAAATTGGAAGTATTCCAAAACATCAATTTCACAGAGAACGGATACAACAAAATTGAAAATAGTGGCAAAAATGTTCACACAAAGCAACCTCGGTAACCAATATAAATAAACTGGAAAGGTTGAATGCGTACTAAAAATCAATAAGAAAAAAATGGGATTCAAACATGCTTTTGCTCCTTGAAAGAAATTGCGGCCTAACATGTAATTGTAATCTTTACTCAAAACACCAAAGCAATGTAAACCGGGTTCAACTCCTATTCGACCTTAATGGAAAGATTTTTAGAAGCCTAAGCGATTAAACTAATATGTCTATGGCTAATACGAACTTAATTTAATAAGAACAAAACCCGTTGGTCTTAGAGACTTTGTCCTATGTCTAGGGTAAAAAACAAGAGCTTATTTCTAAATTCATTTCCTCTATTTCTTTTATGAAAATCAAATCTCGTCTAACCCTTTCAGTATTAAACTCGATTCTTGTATGTTTACCTATATGATCAAGCTAGACTCACAATAAGAAATTAAATCAATAAAAGCAAACAATGCTATGAAATTGGGTAAAGTTACTTTTACATATTAAGCCTAGCTTCCTATTTTTAGGGCATCCACATATTCGAATCTCAAAGATAGAATTAGCTCATATTAAGAGAAGAAAATAACAAAGCTTGGAATAAAGAAAAACTCATACTGAAGAACTAAATAACAAAAGAATGAAAACTTAACTCAATGAAAAGAAATAAGCTTGCTGGAATTTAAATGAACCACCAAACTTTATTAAACTAACTTGCTGTAATGTAAAATTGAATTACAAGAATTAAAAATCTGAATAACAGAAGGACAAATTGAAACTTAAAGAACAAAGCAAAACTAAAAAGAAGAATTGAACTTAAGAACAAATTAAACTGAACTTGGAATCGAAAACAACAAGGAATGCTGAAACTTGAAGAAGAAGAATTCTGGATCAATCTCGATCTAACCCGATTCAACCTTTGTCATGGAGAATCGGGTTTTAACAGTTCAAGACTTTCGAATGAACTAGATCAATACACGTGTAGCAGCTATTCTCTTCTTAAATTCAGCCAATAGAAACGTAAAGTGCAGAAAAATTGGTGTGAAGAATGTCTTCCCTCCTTCGTGGCTTGTTTCTCCTCTATTTATAGCCTCCCAAGGCTAGGTTTGTACGAAATATCTTTATGAAATATCTCGAATGCTCAAGGCCTGGAATCATGGAGAAAATCTTCAAAATATCTTTTGAAAATCAAATTTTTAGATTTTTCGAAATTCTGTTTGCTGGGCAAAATTGCAATAGCAATCGGATTTTGCAATTCTGGGCAGTTGATAGTTTTTCTACATAAAATCACCAAAAATCAGTAAAGTTCAACTTTTTTCCTCTCATTTCAGAAATCTCATCACAAAACAATAGTTTTATTAATTTGGACTATTCTCATATCAATTTGCTAACAATTATGGACATATAAGCATGGATTCTTGCAAATAATATAAGTTTAAAGGGATAAACATGTGTACAATATGAGAATCATCACACCCCCAAACTTAAGTTATTACTTGTCCTCAAGCAATTGCAAAGAAGATATAAAGAGTCCAACACAAGTTACAGCAGATTCTAAGAAGATTTCTTTGAAAAATACACCTCTCAGGGGAGGTCTCATGCTCATAATACTTTAACTCTACTTGGATGCTTCCACTACATGCAACTTCCATGCATCTATTATTTAAACAAAACACATTCATTCTACAACCTTATCTTGGGCTCATACTTCCTATTACCTTTAGTGAAATTTTACTTATTTGCTACATAAGCAAACTTTACAAGATTTTCTCATCTAACATTATCCACCCCAAACATATTTTTTGCTCCTAGGATACATATCTTTTTTTTTTCTTTTCAAGAAAGAACCTTTTTTGTCATTCATACCTTTGTTCTAGCTTATTAACACTTTTTAGTAAAAGTATCTAGCTACGAGCTCACATCACATCAAGGTCAGTTTCACATACTCATTTCCTAAGTTAACCTTTCATGCAAAAGAAATCATGGGTATCATGACTGCCTCTAGTTACTGAGTTAACTATTGGAAGGAGGAGTATCCCTCTTATTCCTTTTCTTTTCTTCTCTCTTTTTTTTCTTCATTTTTTTAAAAAATGACCATAGTAGTACTAGTACAACAACTTACACATCAAACAAAAAATTACAATAGCTCAACTCAACATTATATCAAAAGATAACATCCCCTCAACCGTAGTGGTGGTCAATGTCCCCATTGACCAAAAATAACACAAGGGGTACAAAGGGATACCTTGCAAACATCTAAGCTAGACTCTCCTAAGGGCATTTAGTATACAAACTTAGGTGAGTTTGAGGCTTGAGTATTTTATAAAGACAACGAATCATGAAGTTGTTTATTTAGGAAGCATCTAAATAATGTTTCTAAGCATTTAATGAATCGAGCATACTCCAAAATTTCATCATTAAGATTATTCAAAAAGAAAATTGCTCAAAGAAATCATACAAGACAAATGTTGGTCAAGTCAAACAAGTCAACAACATTCACAATTATTTTCATTCAGAGTTCACAAAGAAAATAAACTAAAGAAAGCATAAAAGAATAAGACTAAACCTAAAACCAAGACTAACAATGAAACAGTAAACAAAACACAATAAAGTAAGCACTAGAAAGATAAAGTAAAAAAGAAACTACCCTATGGGGAGAAGAATGTGTCGTTGCTGCCATTATTGTCCTTCGGGTTCTTGGAGTCTTGAAGAAGAATTGTTGGGAAGTCTGGAAGAGGTGACCCTTTGCCTTTGGAAAGCATGGAAAGTGTGGCTTAGATTGCTTCATCCCTTTCCCTGACGTACTCCCAATATGCCTTGTTTTTCTCATTTAGAAAGGTAAATTTTTCTTGAAGTGAAGGGCTGGCAATATATTGTGCGAGGAGGATGCAATTGAAATTCCTGGTTAGTATGCATAAGGTTTGGGACAATGAGTGGCTTTTCTTGCATTGTGGCCATCAAGCCTTGTACTCCCACTGCATCTAAGGGCTTGATTTCCAATGTAGGTCAATTTTTTTGGAGGTTTGCTTGTTGGAAAAGTTTCATGATGAGTCATGGAAAAAAGAGTTTCTCCGCCTTTTTTTTTTGCCACAAGCGATCATCTCACTCTTTATGATCCTGCCCACATTCAACTTCATGTCTTTGTAGATGTTGTACAATAGCATCATCCTTTCTTTGGAGATTGTGGAGTCGTGTGTGGTTGGGATGAGGGAATTTCTGATGAAATTCAGCCAAACTACATGTTCATCCCTTAGATCTCTTGCCAATAAATGTTGTTTGCCATATAATGCCACATGCCATTGAGCTCCCTCTCTAGCCATAAATCTCAAGGCCTCCTCCAACTGCTCCTCAGTAAGATTGTCGATGGCTTCATTTCATATCAAATTTCAGATTGATTTGAGCCATAGATCCTGTTTATCTCTTTGGCTGAATATTGCACGTTATGGTTGAGGAGGATTATCTCATTTAGTTCATCTCCTCCCAAGTTTGCCTAGAAATATGGGACCAAAGATGTGATTGTTGGGTGCTCACAAAGCTTCTCCCAGTTGTGTTTTTGGATGGTTAATGTGATGAACTCTGGGAGTGATCCATTTGAGATGAGAATCCTCGTTCTCCTTTGAGCTTCATCTTCTCAAGAATATTTCTCCTAACAGTCACATCTATGGCTGCCCATCTTCCTTTTCTTTTTCCTCTTCCAACTTTGGCCTCTTAGTCTTTTTTGTTCGGCAGCCTTCCCATTTCTCTCATTTTCATCTCTGTTTCTCTTTTTGGTTAGGGCAAGTGGTTACCAATCCTTAGAAGTGCTTTCCATCTCCTACATGTCTTCAGCCTCTTCATTCTCATAATTTTCTTATTCTTCTTGAATCATGGGTACCTGTTCAACAACAAAATCATTCCTCATTTAAGATGATGATGAGCATTCAGGGGAAATTCCCTTTGTCTCATAGTTCAACAGCTCATCGAATTTGTCCTTATGCTTCAGTTTTTCTTGGTTTTGAGGCTCGGTGGGTTGCTACTCCCTTCTTTCTTCATTGTCTTCAGCAATTGCATTTGTTGTATCTTCAATCTTAGAACCCTCAGCTAGTGCTCAGTCTTCCTGAAATCACAATTGCAATTTGCTTTCGCAATTGTGATTGTAATTTCTTTCTCACTTATTCTTTTAGGATTTTTGATAATTCTCAGGATTATTTGGCCTTTAAACTTAGTTATATTTGTGATTTTTATTCATATTATTTGAAGAAAAATAAAAAAAATGCTTAAATTTAATCACATGATTGATGGAAGACCTTTAAATTAAGTAAGTTGAGAAAAGAAAACAAAAGAAGAAAAAAATTCACACTTACTTAATGTTTTGATGCAGGATTTTCGTGGAATGCAACTGCAGTGCAATTGCTAGGCAATTGCAATCTGGCAGATCTGGAATTTAAGTAAAAACGAGAATTTCGGGATTTTGAAGGAAAATTGACCCACGAATTCAGCAAGATGATTAGCCATGATTGTCCATCAACCAAGAGGGAAACCCTAGCATGAGATCCCTATAAATATTGAACAAAGAAGCCGAACAAAGAGAGCTCAATTGGAGAATATTTTCGTTCACGTTTTTTGGGTTTCCTTACTTTCCTTACTTTTCATTTTTTTTTTTTGTTGTTGTTGTTTGTATTCATTTCTTCTTCATCTTAGTCCGAATCTCTTCCTCAATCCTATATCAACGAAGTTGATGTTGGTAAAGAGCAATCCTTATTCAATTGAGCTAGATTTTAGAAGATTTTCGTTTATGTTTTCTGGGTTTCTTCACCTACTGCAATAGAATTTTTTTTATTGCTTTTAGTTGCTGTTTTTGTTGTAATTTCTCTACATCTCCATCTCTAAACTCTTTCTCAATCCTATCTCCATAAGATTTGGATGTAGTTATGAACAAACTCTTGTTCGATTGAGCAAAAAAGAAATGGGTTTTTAGGATGGTTGAGTTTCTTCAATTTTAGCACATTTAATTTCTGTTATTTGAATTATGGAGAGTTACTGTAGTTCAAGTTTTGCATACATATATACAAGTTTCTTTGAGTTAATTTTGTATCTTGAATTTTTGAAATTGTTTCTTTAAGCTATTGAATTGCTTTGTATTTGCATTTTGATTGCATTGTTTACCTTGATTGTACCAATGAATTTTACTAATTTACATTTACTGTTTTCAATTTATTCCATCATGAAGAGCTAAATTTCCTTTGGGATTCAAGTTTGTGAATGCCCTAGAGGAGGAAATATGTAAAGCTCGAGAGTAAAAACAATCTAGCTAATTCTTGAACTCTAGTTTGCTTTTGGTGAGTTAATTGTTGGGTAAACCTAGTTGGCCATCTAGTGTTGCTTGCCAAACTATAACTTAATACCGAAAGTGTTAAGGGAAGCGAATGTCGCAAAAGCAATGGAGGAAAAGGCTTAGACATAAGTCTGAAACATCGATCCTAGACATAGGGCGAGACTCCAAAACCACTACAATTGTGTGCAAAAATATCTAAGTTAGATTAGCCATAGAAATATAGGTTTAATCACTTAGGGGCTGTTTGGGACAAGGGTTATAATAACTTGTGTTATAATAACCCATGAAATACTCTGCACCCCAAACACAGACTATTATAACCTCAGACTAAACAACTCTGTGTTTTAAATAATATTATATTATTTCACAGACTATTATAACCCATAGACTATTATAACCCCTGTTATTATAACCCACTCAGTGCCCCAAACATAGTCTCCTAAAGATACTTCATAGAAGGTCGAATAGGAGTTGAATTCGGTTTACTTAGTTCTTGAGTTAGCTACGATTGCAATTGCTTTCTTGTTGCATTTTCTTTCAAAAGGGGCATTAGCAACTTGAATCCCTTTTTCATTTCCATTGAATTTTCAAATAATTTTCTTTTAGTGAAAACACCTCACAAAACTTTTCACCCACGGTTACCTTAAGTTGCAATTTGTCAACACTTTTGTGCCAACTAAAATTCGTTTTATTAAACCCCGTTCCCTTGGGTACGATACTCTAGAATACTTCCAGTTTCTTTATTACTTCGATCACGTGCACTTGCGTGCAGCGAAAAGCACCGATCAATTTTCTTTTAGCCTCTCATTTTTTTCTTTTTTCTTTTTCTACCTGAAACTCAAAAGTAAGGCATTAAAAAGTTCACACAATTTCTCCTAAGGCATAGTTAACTTTTGGACTTTTCAAAGTTTGAATTTAAATTTGATTTATCGAACTCCCGAGTGAATCCCCAAGTAGAGGTGTTCCCTTGACGGTCAGCTTAAATACCTTAGTCTTAGAAAAGATTCTCCTTACATAGAGTTTCTCTAAATCAAACTCTTTATTCAAAATTTGAGATTCTAAAAGTTGAGTTTCATCATTTTTGTTCTTTTTTTTTATAAAGAAAATGAAAGAACAAAAGTTAACTTATCCAATTCCAGTAGGGACATCGCAGTCTCGTTTCTTCATTTTGCACCTAGGTCTTGATGATGGATAAGATTTAAGTTGTAGTTGAGGTGCTTTAATAACAACGGGCCTTGTCAACTCAAGGGATTTATATATGCCTTTGACAGTAGAAATTGCGGTCGTAACTTGTGTCGCATACTGCAAAATGTTATCCTCCATGTGCTTCTCTCTGAATCCTTATTCTTTTAGCGTTTCTTGCAAGCTACAACAAGTGAAAGTATCTATATATTGGACCAATAGCAGGGTCTTTCAATGCAGGGAGCATATTGGACGTCATTTGCTGTAAAGTTGCTACTGCATAACTCACTGCAATTTCCTTTAGTGGTTCCTTCTCTTAATTCTTTTTGTGAGGTGGTGTTTCTTTAATCTTTTCTCTCCCTTCTGGCTCCTCGGTGCTTTCAAGTGTTGGAGTGTTTTGTGCTTCTACTAGGAGTTCAAGGTCTTCATTTTCCAATTCAGTTCTAAGTGTCACCACATCGCATTGTCCTTTTTCTTCTTGTGTTGAAGTCTCTGTGTTGTTAAGCATGCTTTATTGAGACTTGTTCTTCAATTCGTTTGCAGTTTGTTCTATCTGGATCTCCAAATTCTGTAGTGATGTAGTTTGTCTTTGCATCACAACATCCTTCTTTGTCCTATATTTTCTCACAAGTTTTTCCATGCTAAGCTCTTTTGGAATCATTTTTCCTTGCTTGTAATACTGGCTGCAAAACTGGGTAGAAATCCATAACATAAAGAATCAGGGTTATAAGGACAATTCTCAAATAAATTGAAGGGAATAATCGAATTAAACCCACAATGGAAGCATTGGATCGCTGATTTATTTAGAATTAAACTAAAATACAATTTTAGGCTAAGCAAAACATACATTTGAGATAATATGGAGATATGTCAGGCAGGTCTTTATCTGCTCCACAAAATCTTCTTGGCTATGACTCGAACACAAGATCAAGGCTTGTGGAAATCTCTTGAAAGAAAATCCACAAGGGATTGGAGAGGAAAAAAGTCTAGAGAGAATTTTCTAATTCTCTATTGAGAAAATGTGTGTTATAATGGCTCAACCCAAATGTTCCATTTATAGAGATCTAGGGCAAATCTTTGCCATAATTAAATAATATATATTTGAATATATAATATATTAAAATACATATATTTAATCTATTTGAATCTTATTCAAATTTTATAAATATCTTTTCTTTAATGTATCTAATATACATTAATTATTTTAATATTTAATGTATCAAATACAATAAATATATTTTCATCTTTTATATTTAATATATCTAATATATTAAATATTAATTTGAACATTTCAAATTAAATATTAATTTGATTTCAAAATTTGTTTCAACTAAATCGATCTTTTAGTATTATTATAAGCTAGCAAAGAGACTTTATGAAACTACATATTATAAGCTCCAATGATAAAAAAATTAATTAATTAAACTCTTTAATTAATCAATCTTCATTCCTTAACTCTAGGGTCACTCCACTATAGACCTGAAGTTGTACTTTTATGCACTTAAGGACAAGTTGTGTCCATGGATATAATTACTATATGCAAGTCGATCATTCACAAGTTGTTCGTAATTACAACTGGGTCAAAACTTTGTTTTACCCCTGTAATTACATCTTGGTCAAAAGTCCATTTTACCCCTGTATTTACATCTTGCACCTTAAGTACCACTGATTCTCTAATGAACAATTTGTTTATGATACAACCATAAACTAAGTCCCTCTCGGGCCAGTGAGAGGACGGCCCATTGTTCAAGTACCGCAATTAGCACTTAAGGGAACTGCTCATCTATTTACCCTATATGGGAAGAAGTGAATTTCATTTTGTGAGATTATGTTTCTAGCTCCCTAGTTGACAAAGTCGTCAAAATGGTAGCCATATTGAATTGGCTACAAAATTCATTCTCACCCATGCAAATCAAAGGACAAACCCTCATAGGCAGGAGTTCATAACTCACTCAAGATTAAGATTGAGCCGCATATGATCATCCTGATGAAATATTAATATTCTCAATTAACAGATTTATAAGGAGAGATTAAATATTTTGTGGTCCAGTCTTATATAAACTCATTCTATAAGATACCCCCACTCACATATCTCCCTATGAACGATTTGGACTAAATCATTTGTAACTATTACAAAGTGGGTCGTATCAATAGTGTTACCAGGATAAGGCACCCAACCTTATCCATATACGTTGACCCTTTAGGTTATTTCTTAAATATGATCCTCCCGTATGTCAACTACATACTGTTCAAGATTACACTAATAACCTTGAATTTTTCATATAATGGATAATATTATATTACAAATAAAATAATCAAATTTATTATTAGTTATTAAATAAATCATTAATTACGAGGCTTTAGGGCATAAATCCCAACAATCTCCCACTTGCATTAATGCCGGCAAGACATGTATCCTAGGGCATACTCTATACCCAACATGTTCTCTCACTTGCCCTAACAAAGATGAGACATGTCTCGTAATCCTAGACATTCTAGGTGATCCTCAAACACTTTAGCCTAGAGAGTTTTTTTATATAGATCCAAAGGTCTGCCGTTAAAAGCTATCTTAGTCACTACCATGATGCTTTCTCTCTCTCGATATGATTCCCTATACATTGGTGTTTTCTAATTTCCTTAATATTAGTCTTTGCACCACTATTATCATAATAAAGAGGATAGATTAAATCATATCTAAAACACCTTTCAGATCTTCAAGGAATTATTTGAGTCATACAAGTCTTTTTGTTACTTTACAAGCAAAACAATTTAATTTGTATACCGTTCTCCACCACCTAGGATAAAATTTATCTTTACATAGATTTTCCAAATCTTTGTAAGAACCAGTGTATCTTTTAAAGATCAAATACACAAAAATTTCTCATCATCCATAGATAATTTGATAAAGTATTTAATTTTCTACTCAATGGTCATATCATTCGTTTAACTGATATATGCTAACCAATTGTATATTAAATGTTCAATCTCATTTATGCATATCATATACTCTCAACATTTTAGGTGTCTTAAGATACTCTTCCTTTGACATAAATATCAAATATTTGATAACAATTTTGTCAATATAAGATGTTTGAGACAAAGCTAACATTTTGTTCTTAAAAATATATTGAGTCATTTCAAATCACTCATTTGGAATTGGTTACTTAGTCAACTTTTTAATTTAGATAGACATCTTACATCATTTATAATGAGTAAAATATCATCAACATAAAACATGAGAAAAACCCACTAGGCAATTAATGATTTTCTTGTCTATACAAGCTACATTAATATTTATCCAAAGTCATAGGTTTTGGTACTTTTATCAAACCTTATATTCACAGATCTAATAGTAAAATTCATTTCATAAATGAACCTTTACTATTTTGTAAACCTTTATTCTTTAATCTTTGAAAATAAACCTCTCCGATTGATTTGTGTAGATACATTATCTAAGATTGCTTTTTATAAAAGATTTCTAAACATTCACTTTCATATTTCATATGCAACAATGAATTAAGTAATGCTTACAGACTCCAGTATGACAATAAGTGAGAAAGTTTACTCGCAGTCTACTTTCTCCTATTAGGTTTAACCCTTTGCCATTAGTCTCATTTTGAGCCTTCAACTTTGTCATCTAACATGACAATTTGGGCTTCAATTAAGTCCTTGTAACGGTTGAGTCATCTCATAACTTTCCCACTACGATGAGGCTTATCCAATTCTTGACTATGATCTATTTGACTTTCAAATGTAATTAAATTGTTAACAATTTTTGTTAACTATTTAGTGACTTCACTTGGGGCCAATTTATTAACACTATCTTACCTTATAAAGGTTTGTAGTCTTTTATTTGACATTCCTTATAGAAAAATGATATTTGTCATACAATTCGATTAACACTGGCAACAAGTTTTCAAAAGATTTTTCAATAAAGACAAATTCAAAATTTTGCTCTTCCATTATAATGTTAACATTATTTTTTCAAGTAATAAAATTTTCTCAATTTTGACTTATCAGTAATAAAATTAAAAATATGAGATAAATAGTCATAATATTGAAATATATAAAATATATTATTTAACATCATACAATCAATTATCCACTCAATTTTAGCATAGAAATCAAATGATTTGAAAAATGAACCCTATAAAACATTTCTAACGCCATGGTACTTTAGTGAGTTAGAAAAAGTGCTGTCGTAGGGTAGGTCAAGTGTTCATTCACTAAACTGAGACAATCTCAACCAAGTATTATACCAGAATAACTCTTACTCCTATAATATTTAGTTACCATTAATTTGGTCAAAGACATAATTAACAGTCTTAATGAGCCATTTGTAAGTGTGACCCATCATTTTAGATCCCGTAGTTTTATCCCAACAAGTGTTGTCGTAGGGTAGGTCAAGTATTGGAAACAAAACAACAATTCTATCATTCTTAGGAGTTCACCCTGATATTGACCCATGCAAACACCTTCCATAAGGGGATGGTCCAAAAGGCACCTCAAGGCCCCACATGGATCTCACGTTGTGAACCAAAGATGGAGATTGTAGGATATGTTAACACACTTTCTTCTCCCACTTACTATTTTGAAATAGGGTTTTATCTTATATAGACAAATTAAATAAAATTTGACTAATTCAACTCTTAGGTCAATTCCCAATTAAAGGTATTTTTTTTCAGTAAGCTTAAATATCCTAGTCTAGATAGAACCTTCCATAGACAGAGTTCCAATATAGTCAATTTTTATTTCAAATTCATTAATCTTTAATTAACTATTAATTACTAGATTAATGAACCTAAGTGAATTTAAGTCATGTTTTTAATCCTATTAAAAAACTAATTCACTTATTGGATAATCTCAAAATTCTATCATTTTAAACCATTTAAAAAAAATTAAAGATCATCATGGATATTTTATTCTAATCCTATTAGAAAAATAAATAAAAGATAAGTTAAATTGAAAACTTAAACTATTTTATCTTTGAATTAAATTATCTTTATTTAGGGAAGACCTAATCTTATTAGGAAATTAAAAGATCTCATCTTATTTTGAAATTAAAAGATCTAATCTTATTTTAAAAGATTCTAATCTTATTATGAAACATATAAAGATGAATTAAATTCAAAATTTAAACTATGGATAATCTTGAAATTCTACCATTTTAAACCCTTTAAAACTAAATTAAAAGATTATCCTAAATTCTAATCTTATTAGAAACAAATAAAGATATATTAAATTCAAAATTTAAACTATTTAAAGCATGAATTATAAATATTTTTATTTGAAGGAAATCCTAATCTCCTTAGGAAATATCTTAATCATATTACGAAAACATGGATTTCATTTATGAAAAAAAATATCTTAATTTAATTTTTCAAATATAACAATTATATTCAAAGATATGGAAAATATAAACTTATTAGGAAAATATCTCAATTCTATTAGGAAACATCCTAATGAAATTTTCCAAATAACAATTATATTAAAAAAATTAGTCTTAATTCTATTAGGACACAACCTAATCAAATTTTTAAATATAACAAACATATTCAAAATTAATTAAGACGCATAATAATTCTTAAGCTATGGTGGGCTTTTAATCTAAATGACATACTTTATGCAACAAACAAACAATTTAAAACATACATCTCATGCATAATTAAATTAAAACTAGCAAAATTGATCGATATATTTGATATATCCTAAGAAATTGAAAACAATTTAAATTACAATAATTTAAATCCAAGACATATCTTGGTCTTCAATATCTTCTTTGTTTGAGCCATTCCAAATTTAGGGTTTGGAAACGTAAATCTTGTCTTCTAACTATAGCACCAGCCGCCATAAAAATTATATATATATATATATATATATATATATATATATATATATATATATATATATATATATATATATATATATATATATTACCAAGGTGTTGAACCTAGGACCTCGAGTTTAATAACAAGCATTCCATCACTACAGATCCAAATACATGTTTTATGATATTCGAATGCTTAATAATAAGATAAAGCTCCAGTCGAATATGTTTGACTTCAATTTTTCCATTTTTTTTTCGTGCACCTTTTCGTCGTCGGCTTATTCAACGCAGGTGTTTGAAAATTGCAGCAATCATAGTTGTTGAAGTAAAATACATGAAATCCTAACCCTCATGGGTTTTACAATGATCTAATCAAAGTAATAAATCGAATGTCAAATAGCTTAAACAATCAATTTACAAATCACATATATCACATATATGAAATTAAAATATCCACCATACAAAACCTTAATTCTAAATAAAATTCAAAGACCGCTCTGATACCAATTGACGGAATGAACGTTTCACTCCGTAGCGGAAGCATTGGATTGTCTTTGATTTTATTTAAAATTAAACTAAAAAATAAGATTAAACAAACTTACTTAGAGTAAATATGAAGATATTTTCTGGCAGTTCTTTACTTCTCTTGTTCTAAGACTTCAACAAAAGTCTTCATTGCTATGACTCGAACACAGGACCAAGGCATGTGGGAGCATATTGAAAGAAAATCCATAAGAGATTGGAGATGAAGAGGTCTAGAGAGAATTCTCTAATTTTATATTGAGGAGATGTGTTGTGTTTAATTTGAACATTTCAAATTTTTCTTTCAACTAAATTGATTTTTAGTGTTACTATGAGTTAACAAGGGAACCTTATGGGCCTACAGATTTTAAGCTCCAATGATACAAAATTAATTAATTAATTAATTTTGATTTATTAACTATAGGTCACTCCACTATAGACCTGAAGTTGCACTCTTATGCACTGTAGGACAAGTTGTGTCCATGGATATAACCATTACATGCAGGTTGATCATTCACAAGTTGTTCGTAATTACTACTAGGTCAAAAGTCTGTTTTAACCCATTGTTCAAGTCCCGAAATAAACACTTAAGAGAACTACTCATGTACGTATCCTATATGCGAATGAGTGAATTTTATCTTGTGAGATTATGTTCCCAGCTCCCTATTTGGTCAAGTCCCCAAAATGTTAGACATATTGAATTAGCTACAAAAGTGACTCTAATCCATGTAAATCAAAGGACAATCCCTCACAGGCAGGAGTTCATAACTCACTCAGGATTAAGATTGAGTCGCATATGATCATCCTGATGAAATATTCATCTTCTCAATTAACAGATTTATAAAGAGAGATTAAATATTTCGTGCTCAAGTCTTTTACAAACTCATAGTATAAGATACCCTCACTCACATGTCTCCACATGAACGATTTGAATCAAATCTTTTATAACTATTACAAAGTGGGTCGTATCAATAGTGTTATCAGGATAAGACACCCAACCTTATTCATATACTGTGACCCTTTAAGTTATTTCTTGAACACGATCCTCTCATGTGTCAACCACATACTCGTTAAGATTATACTAATAACCTTGGAATTTTCATATAATAGATAATATTATATTACAAATAAAATAATCAAAATTATTATTAATTATTAAATAAATCATTAATTATGAGGCTTTAGAGCATATATCCCAACAAAAAGGTTAAACATAATAGGAGAAAGTAGATTGTGAGTAAACTTTCTCACTTATTGTCACACTAGAGTTTGTAAGCATTATTTAATTCATTGTTGCATATGAGATATGAAAAATAAATATTATGAATTCTTTTATGAAAAGAAGTCTTAGATAATACAACTATACATAAATGTTTATATCCAAAGATCAAAAGCAAAAAGGTTTGCAAAATAATAAAGGTTCATTTATGAAATGAATTTAACCATTAGATCTTTGAATATAAGGTTTGATAAAAGTATCAAAATTTATGACTTTAGATAAATATTAATGAAGCTTGTACTGACAAGAAAATCATTAATTGCTTATTGGATTTTCTCATGTTTTATGTTAATAATATTTTACTCATTATGAATGATGTAAGATGTCTATCTAACATAAAAAGTTGACTAAGTAACCAATTCCAAATGAGTAATTTTGAATGATTCTGTATATTTTACATGTCCAAAATTAAGATTTTTAGGACAAAATGTTAACTTTGTCTCAAACATCTTATATTGACAAAATTGTTATAAAATATTTGATATTTAGGTCTACGGAAGAGTATCCTAAGACACCTCACATGTTGAGAGCATATGATTGATTATCTACTCTAAGTGAAAGAGAATTAATGCATAAATGAGACTTAACAATTAATATACAGTTGGTTAGCATATATCAGTTAAACGACTGATATGATCATGGAGTAGAAAATTAAAAACTTTCTCAAATTATCTATGGATAATGAGAAATTTTTGTGTATGGAGTAAAAGATTTAATCTTTACAAGATACATTGATTCTTACAAAGATTTAGGAAATCTATGTTAAGATAATTTTTACCCTAGATGGTGGAGCATGGTATACAAGTTAAATTGTTTTGCTTGTGAAGCAACAAAAAGACTTGTATGACTCAAATAGTTCCTATAAGATCTGAAAGGTGTTTCATATATGATTTAGTATATCTTCTTTATTTTGATAATAATGGTGCAAAGACTAATATTAAGGAAATTAGAAAACACTATTGTATAGGGAATCACATCGAGAGAGAGAAAATATCATGGTAGTGACCAAGATGGCTTTTAATGACAATCGTTTAGATCTATATAAAAGACTCTTCAGGCTAAAGCGTTTAAGGGTCACCTAGAATGTCTAGGATTACAAGACATGTCTCATATTTGCTAGGGCAAGTGGGAGAACATGTTGGGTATAGAGTATGCCCTAGGATATATATCTCGCCGGCTTTAGTGCAAGTAGGAGATTGTTTGGATTTATGCCCTAAAACCTCGTAATTAATGATTTATTTAATAATTAATAATAATTTTTATTATTTTATTTGCAATATAATATTATGTATTATATGAAAAATTCAAGGTTATTAATGCAATCTTGAACAGTATGTGGTTGACATACGATGGGATCATGTTCAAGAAATAACCTAAAAAAATCGTAGTATGAGGTAAGCACTATTTGAATCATTAAATGGCATCTCCACAAGCAAAACCTTAAGATGAAGATTGTTCTGCATCTGAGCTGGAAGAGGACGCCGGAGATGAATCGAACGTCGTCAGTGCGGGGGTTGCGCTACTGTTGCGTAAAATGCAATACCGCAAGTGTACGTGTCAAGTTTTAATATAGTGATTTCGAGTATCGAGTATTGTCTCACAATGATTGGTTTTAATTCATTTAAGTACCGCAATTACTCTCATTTAACTTTATTTAGAGAAAGAAATCAAATGCAAACAAGTTAAACTAAAGAGCTAATCTAGAAAACAAAAGATAAATGGAGACACAATAGGAGAGAAATATCCTAGGCAATCAATTTCACCAATCAGACTTACAGCTAAAGTTACCAAGATTTGTCATGCAAATATTCCATAAGCTAAGAAGTGAGGGTATTAATTGACTCTTTCAAACACAATTAAGTCTCATGCAATGTTATAAATCTGATATCTTTATCTAGATTTTAATAGCATGCATGACATTAAGCAACTTCTTTTAAGAGCTTCTAAGAGAATCATCCACTTTCATGTAAGAATTTACAAATAGTCATGCAATTAAGTTCTAGCCTAAACTAGACTTTTCCAAGCACAAATTCAGACCAATAAAATAAATTGATTATCATGAATATTAACATCCAATTTTATTTAGAGAAGTGATAAATAGAGAATAGTGATTAACAAAAATAAGTAAAATAAAGATGAAAATATCTAAGAAAGAAAAAACCTAGGGAATTGACTTCACCAATTGAACCATTAGTTTAGTTAATTAATCCAAGTTATGGTTATGCAAAACTATAGGCAAGAAGTAAAAATATCAAAAGACTCTTCCAACTCAAGTTGACCTCATGCACTGCTATAAATCTAACGTATCCGTCTAGATTTTAATAACATACAAGGCATTAAGAACTTCTTTTTATGCTTCTAAGAGAATTCCTCATTCACATGCAAGAATTTACTAATAGTTGTGTTTGAAATTATTCGAGTCTAAAAGCCACTCTTTCAAGCATAAATTTAGACCAACAAAACATGCAAACCTTGGCCAAAAGTCAACAAGCATTAAAAATATTCAAACACAAATAGTTACAAAGCATAATCAAAGTAAGAATTAACAACTAAAATAATAAATTCAATGGCTACATCAATCCCCTAGAGACAAGTCTAGTCACTCATAGTTACTGGAAATAAATCTAGACTTATGTAAAAATCCATAATGACAACTACAAAGTAAAAGGAAAAGAAGAACTCTTGTGATGTGCCGATTTCCGTTCCCGATGTAATCTTCACGATCTTGAGGTTCAAGTCTTCGCTCCCCACTCCCAAGAATGTGCTCTAGACTCCTTAAATGTGTAGAATCAAAGTTAGGGTTCAAATCTCCCTAAGACGGTCTCCTCTTTCGGCAAGCAAATAATGAACCTTATATAGAAATCGTGACAGCGTCTCAACGCTAGGTTGCAGCGTCGAGACGCTTTCATTCAAAAAACGCGCATTTTTTAATAAGGCAAGGTAGCGTTGAGACGCTACCTTGCAGCGTCTCAACGCTGCCTGTGCGAATTTTGTGGCTTGTTTGGCTGCAATTGTAAGGTTGAGACGCCATCCGTTTGGCTTTTCAACGCTATGCCCAACTTAAGTTTGGATGCAATCTTGGTCCATTTTGCTTCTTTTCTTCACATGGCTTCTCAATTTAAGTTTCATTAACTCCATACTCGCCATGGTATCTCCAAAATCTCCGGTTTCCCTCCCATTGCTCAATAACTGAAATTTAACTAAATAAATTTGTGAAAAACATTGAATAAAGTATAAAAACTAACAAAAGTAAAGCCTAGAGATAACACATTTTGTGCGCTATTAGTTGACATACAGTTGAATAATGTTCAAGAAATAACCTAAAGGGTCATAGTATATGGATAAGGTTGGGTGTCTTATCCTAGCAACACTATTGATACAACCCACTTTGTAATAGTTACAAATGATTTGATTCAAATCGTTCATGTCGAGACATGTGAGTAGGGGTATCTTATACAATGAGTTTGTATAAGGTTGGACCACGAAATATTTATTCTCTTTTTATAAATTAATTAATTGGGAAGATTAATATTTCATTAGAATGATCATATGCGACTCTATCTAAATCTTAAGTGAGTTATATATGAACTAATGTCTGTGAGGGCTTGTCCTTTGATTTGCATGGGTGAGAGTGGCTTTTGTAGTTGATTCAATAAGCATACCATTTCGGGGACTTGACTAAAGATGGAGATGAGAATATAATCTCACAAGATGGAATTCACTTATTCCTATATAGGGTAAGTAGATGAGTAGTTCCATTAAGTGCTTATTTTAGGACTTGAACAATGGGGCCCTATCCTCTCACTGGCTCGAGAGGGACTTAGTTTAATATTGGATCATAAACAAAATTTTCATTAGAGGATCAGTGAGTATGTAATTACAGGGGTAAAACGGACTTTTGGCCCAACTGTAAGTACAAACAATTCGTGAAGGATCGACTTGCATGTAGTGACTATATCTATGGACACAACTTATCCTACAGTACACAAGAGTGCAACTCTAGGTCTATAGTAGAATGACCCTAAGTTAATGAATGAAAATTGATTAATTAAAGAGTTTAATTAATTAATTTCGTATCATTGGAGCTTATAATTTGTAGGTCTACAAGGTCTCATTGCTAGCTCATATGAACAAATAGGGATTAATTTCATTGGGAGAAAATTTTGAAATGTTCAAATTAAAATTTAATATATTTGATATATTAAATGAGAGAAAACATATTTAATGTATATGATACATTAAATATCAAAGAAATTATTAATGTATTAAGATACATTAAAGAAAATATATTTATTAAATTTGAATTAGATTCAAATTAGGAAATAGATGTTGTAGGAGAATTTTAAAAGGTTTGAATAAGATTCAAATTGGTTAAATAAATATATTTTAATATATTAGATATTAAAATATATTATTTAATTATTTTCTCTAGGCCACTAGACCTTAGGGGGGAGCTATTGTGTGTATTCTTCATAAGAGACATATCTCCTCTACAGAGAATTGTAGAATTCTCTTTGAACTTCTCCTCTCTCATTTTCATTCAAGAGGCTCCCACAAGTCTTGATCATGTGTTCGAGTCATAGCACTGGCTTTATAGAACTGAAGTTTCAACTTTGTTGGAGTTGGAGCAAGAAGATTAAATACTCGCTAGAAATATCTTCACATTTAAGTTAAGGTATGTTTTTCTTAGCCTAAATTATTTTTCATTTAATTCTAAAATAAAATCAAAGTCGATTCCAACGTTTTCGCTGTAGGTTTAATTCGATTGTTCCCTTCATAAAGGGCTAAAAATGTGTAAAATATAATAATCATCACTATGACCTATTAGAAGAGGTAGAGATATCATAAAGCTATAAATCACTTAAGCGATACTTATAATTTATAAATAAATAAAGTGAAATAGTGATTTTAGCAAAAATGATTTGTTTATAAGGGAAAATTTAACTTTTCACATAATTTTAGGACAAATTAAAATGAAATGGTAGGATATTTAAAAAAAATTGAAATAATAGTCCTTTTAAAAACAAAATCTCTAACAATCACTCACCAAAAATGACTTGAAAATCACCTCCCAAGTGATTGATTGGGAATCACTTAAAGTGATTTTGGATTCTTCCATAATTACTTATCTACCATTGTCAAATATCATCATTTTAAAATAGAAGTGATTTTGAATTTGAAAAAAGTAATTTTAGTTATTTTAGAAATACTCCCAAACATGCCCTTAGAAAGAAGATATTTAAAAATACTATTTAAGTTTTTACCAGTAATCTTTTTAAACCTATTTAACACAAACACAACAAAGGCACATAGTTTGTATATTTAGGTTCCGTTTGATAACAATTTGATTTTTTATTTTTTGTTTTTGAAAATTAAGTCTACAAATACTACTTCCACCCATGGTTTTTCATGTTTTGTATATATTTTTTGCATATATTTTAAAAAACCAAGCTAAGTTTTGAAAACTAAAAAAAGTAGTTTTCAAAAACTTGTTTTTATTTTTAAAATTGGACTAAAAATTCAAATATTTTTTTAAAAAAAATGAAACTCATTTTAGAAAAATGATGAAAAAGTAAACACAATTTTTAAAAACTAAAAATCAGATAGTTATCAAACGAAACTTAGCAATTGAATATTTACATGAAAAAGAATTTCATATTTGAAAACGAATTCATACAAGGATCAAACAAAAAATAAGAAAAAGGAATTCTAAGAATTAAAACAATATTTTACATAAAGTTTAGATAAAGTTTAAAGAAAAGGAAAAGCAAGATACTTTTTAATTAAAAAAAAAAAAAAAAAAAGCTGGTGTTAGTGTATGTTTATATATATATATATATATAATAAATTTATACGTCGTAGGTGGAGAAGAAAGAGGGCTGTTTCAAGGGTTGCGGCTGTCAGTGCTTCTATTGAGGAAGCCTAATTTTAAATTCCTTTTTTTTTTTTTTTTTGGTGAGTGTGTTTCTGTTTACACGTGGCAGTTTATGAACAGATTAGTTTTTGTGGACCACTGACAAAATGGGTTAGTTTCGATGCACGTGGCTTACGGAAGATACCCCGCCGCCATACCCAATCTCTTCCTTCCCGCTCCCCTTTTTTTTTGTTAGTTCTTCCATTTCATCACGTTTCGACCTTCCCTTTCGCACGTGCCCACCTTTTCTTCTTACTTATTATTATGCTCTCACCTTTTTTAAAAACTATTTTGTATTTAATTTTGCAAATTAAATCAACTTTTTTTTCCTTTTTTAAATGCCAATACCAGTAGTTCTGAGAGGTCATAGGCTTGATTTTAGTTATAATTCAATTGATAAATTTAGTTATATATGTTTTTAATTTAATTTTGTTTGAGCCGAACTTTGAATTTAAATGCGTAGTTGTGAAATTAAAGTGCTTCATTTGTTTTTTTTTAAGATTGTAAATGTTTTTCTGGTAGAAGATTTTTGTTTTTGTTTTTTTTTTTTTTTTTTTTTGTGGGTGTTAATTTTTCTAGCTATATTGGATGATTTGTAGGTGAGTTTAGATATTCTTTTGGTATTAAGTTGACCTTTTTTAACTAGGTTGATTTTGGCTAAGTTCAAGTGTTTTTCATAGTTGAATTTCAACATTTTTGTAGCCTAATTTTAGGTGTTTGTGTTGGTTGAATTGTGTAATTTACTAGTTAATTCACGAGCAACTTTCATATTTTGTTTTAAGAATGTATTAATTTAACTACGATTAAATTCAATGATTTCATTGGTTAAGATTAAAATAACTCATTAAATTAAGTAAAAAAAAAGTACAAGAATAACTTTTTAAAGAATTTTTATTCTTGTTTGATTGCAAGAAGTATTTTTTATATTTTAATTTAAGATTATATTTTTTTCTCCCGATACGTATATGACTTTCAAGCTAAAACTATATAAAAATAAATCATGCATGTGCTTGTCCAATATTATTTTTATTAAAAGATGTGGTAAACGTTATTCTTACATATCAATGCAAAGTTAATTATAATGATTCAAAAAAATTTTAAATTATTCATATACATTGTGTCAAGGTGAATTGTGCCATTATGCTACCACCATCTAAAATAATATTCATTCTCCATTAATTTATATTTATATTATTTAATTAAGCATGAGATATTATACAAATTATGCCAAAAAAATTCATATCCATTTTATTTATTCATCAACTTCATATTCATCTCCCTCCCATCGAAGAATATGGAAATTTATGGTCCCAACTTCTTTTGAGAAAAAGTTTACAACTCTAACCAGTAAGAAAAAAAACAAGTCTCACGAAGTAAATTGACGCTTCTACCCTCTCTTGCTTACACACCATCGAGGATAAAAAAGTAAAATCCTTATTGCACATAAAACAAACATCTAGTAAAGCAAAAATATAATGAGGGCGTGGGAGTGCAAATATTGATAGTTTATGAGGTTACAATGTGAACAAGTGGTTAAAAGAGTGCAACTTTGAGGTAGCAATTTGTAAATAAACAAATAAAACAGGGGACATAGTACATAGGTGGCATTCATTAAACATGATAAGAACATGTTTTAACTTTTGAAAAATTTGGCCCCATAATAATGTCTTTATTACATTTTTAAACCCTAGAAATTGACGAATCAGAGATTGCCACATTAGTGAAATGAAGCCCTTTTGGAAATCTAGAACCTTGGGGAAGCTTTTGGTCTGGTTCAATCCCTGTGGACATCAATATCTTAATTATAAAATTAGCTTATAGTTTCTTCTAAACTCCAAACAAAATTATTATTTTAATATTTAAAGGTGGAACCAATTATTCACGTCTTTTATTATTTTAATTCAACATTATCTACTTACACTCACAACTATTTATACTTCCCATTATGAAAACATTTACATTTTAAAATGTGGTTAAATTACACATGTAACCTTATTTGTAACATGGATTCCATACATGGCTCTAAAAATTGATTATCTTCCATCAATTTGATCATACCTCAGTGGATAAAATATCTATTATTTTCTTTAAGATTGAAGGTTCGATATTTACCTTGCATTGTTGAACTCAAAAAACATATATATACCCTTGTTCACGTTCCACTTTATTTTACAACTATCCTGTTATATTTATTTCAAATAAAAATTCCCTGCACATTTGTTAATAAAATCTCTTCATGGTTTAATAATTAGTAGTTCAAAAACATTAGTGGAATCCGCTTATCTACTAAATTAAAAAGTTAATAGGAGCTCTTATGTTCGGTGTTTGAGTAAGTATTGTTCATCCTTTTGCCATTTTGTATCAAATCAACCAATAACAATTTGAAATTCAACTTTCATAGATATGTTGTGAAATTCAGCTTTCATAGATATGTTGTGTATACAAGATGGATTTGAAAGTTATTGGCTCTTGAACAATGGTTTTTCCACCTACCCACGTTATAAGCACAAATTAGTTATTTCGCGATATTGATTGACAATGTCTTTTGATTGCTAGACTCTCATGAAACGAGAATAGTTGCTTAGGTCTTTATAAGTTTAAACTTCTAATTGGCATATTAACATCACTATTTGGTTAAGAAAAGTACTATACAAAATCACATTTCAAATTTAAAGATGTAATTGTTAAATCACTAATCAACCTAAAAGCTTAAGCTGATGGGTTATGGTAAATTTAACTATATCAACACTCTAACACTCCTCCTCACTTGTGGGCTTAAAAATTTGTAAAAAGTCCAACAAGTAGAAATCAATATTAATAAGAGAGAATAGGGTTTGAATTCAGGATCTCCTTTGATACCATGAAATGGATCCATCAATGTGACCAAATAGGGCATGGACTTTCAAAATAGCAGTGATTTGGACTTTCCATTGAACGTAGTTAGATGACTCCAATCGAACGGGAGTAAGATTGCAAATATTAGCAAGAAGGAAATGGGGAGTTGAGGTTGCGGTAGTTAGAGGAGAAGGTGAAGAAGAGTTTGTTGCCATTGCAATGTTTAGAAACACAAAGGAGATTAAAAAAAAAAAAGACGTTTGTTACAACTTTGATACCAAGTTAAAATCACCGATCAATCTAAAAGCTTAAGCTGATAGGTTATGCTAAATTTAATTATATCAACACTCCAACAGTAATTAATATTATTTTTTTAGTTTAAGGTTGAATAATTTAAAAACTAAATAAACATAATTATCATAAGCGATTTATAATGTAACCATAAAATAATTGCTTAAAAGAAAAGGCAAAAGAGGGAATGAAGAAGCTAGCTAGCTAGCACTCCTTTAATGAGATATAGAAAAGAAAGAAAAAAAAAAAAAAAAACTCAAGATTCAATTATACAAATTCCCCCCAAGCCCCAATAATTGGAAATTTAAAGAAACACTTTTCAACAAAAAAAGAAAAAAAAAAAAAAGAAAGAAAAAAGAAAAGAAAAAAGAAAAGAAAAGAACAATCCAAAAAATTGGACCTTGTTCTTCGTAAAATCCTATAATTCTTCTATTTTTTCCCCTTCTTCTAAGAAGGATCATGATCTTGAGCTCTACAAATTATGTATAATTTCCCCTTTTTATTTCGTCTTGTTCTGTTCTTTTTCTTATTATTTTATCAATTCAACTACTGCTGCAAGAACCAGAAGTCGTCGGCGACGGGGCCGGCGGCACTCCACAAGCTCTCCGACGTGTCAACGCCGCCGTCCGCCGCCAGCCACGGGCAAGAACTCTGCTCCATCGCCTGAAAATCCAATGCCCCCTCGTTGAAGAATCCGGCCGCTGGGCTTTGCAGCGGCGGCGGCGGAGCCGCCTCTTGGCCGTAACCCACCGGAAAACAACCGAAGTTGTTGTAGCAATCCGTCAACTCAGACACGGATGAACCCTGTGTCCCGTCGGAGGATCCGCCGCCGGAGCTGGAATTCTCCGACGTGTAACTCGGAGTGACCTGCGGAGTACTGACGAAATCGCTCCCGTTGTTCATCATCATCGCCGCCGTGGACGGCGGCGGAGCCACTGATCCGTACGATCTGTCGCCGTCGATGGCGGTGGTCGCGGCGGAGGACACGGCTGCGGCCTGAATCCGTTCGACGAGACGCGGCATCCAGAGATATCGCATGGTGTCCTTGAATTGCTTGCTGTTAACGTCGCATTTCAGCTGTTTCGCGTGCTTCTGAACCCGAGTCCTCCAATAGTTCTTTATCTCGTTATCCGTTCGTCCCGGTAATTGCTGCGCAATCTTCGACCATCTGAAAAAGAAAATTCTAAGTTCAGAAACTAAATAATTATAGATTAATAAATTGTTGGGAAACTAAATTGTTACAAATTTTAAATTAAACCAATCATTTAGTACCATTATCCAAAAATCTAATTCAGTACCAAAAAAAAAAAACCACTTAGATACGCACCATCTGTCTTAAACTAAAAAATTATATAAAAAAAAAAGGAAAAATCACGGAAAAATTAAATTGTTAAAAAGATTTTAACTAAAACTCATAATTAAATATACATTTTACAATAAAGCAATCAAATCGACGTACCGATTTCCCCAACGGGAATGAAGTTCGAGAATCAAGAGCTGTTCTTCGAGCGTAATGTTTCCTCGCCGGACGTCCGGCCGGAGATAGTTCAGCCACCGCAACCGGCAGCTTTTTCCGGTACGCTTCAGACCTGTACATCAATTTTCCGATTCCGACATCGATCAATTACATATTCCAATAGACGAAAGAAATGTGCGATTCACATAATCAGAAACAGAGGAATCAGAATGAGTTAGGGTTCCGGTGAGGAATCGCTTACCGGCACAACGAGCGAGGGAATTCCAGCGGCCCTCGCCGTGATTAGCGATGTAATTGATGAGAGTTATATCCTCCTCCACCGTCCACGGTCCACGTCTCAGGTCACCGTCGTCGTCGCCGCCATGGAAGTTACCAGAATCGAACCGTCTCTCTTTATTTCCGTCCATTTTCCGGCGATCGGCGGCAGGTTCGATTTGATTTTCGACGGAGGTTTTTAGAGAGAGAGAGAGAGAGAGAGTTAGAGAGAGAAAGGGGAAAAGAGGGCTACGGGAGGACAGAGAAGAAAGGGAGTGGTTTTATAGATAGAGAAAGTTGAGGGTCATAAAATGAGAGAAAAAGAAAAATTAAAGGGAGAAAGCCGCAATAACGGAGTTTAATTAATTAATCACTTAATTACCACTTAAGCTTCATTATTAATATAGTTAATGCTACTCTCCTCTCCCTCTCGAGTCGTACAATTTGACTATTTAGAGCCAGTTTGAAACTTGAGCTTCTTCATTTTAATTTAATTTAATTTAATTTGGGATTGTAACTGAGATTGTTCAAATACCATGATCGTTTTGAGAAAATGAACTCGTTAAATGATATATTATCTAAAGCTATTTTGTGTGAACACTTTCTAAAATGTGGAGTACTTTGAGTATGTCTCGACGTCTCAAGTGGTCAGATGTTTATGCATCTTCTTTTGTATTGTAGATTTGAATTCTTTTTTTCTTTCATTTGTTATGTTCAACATTTCATAGAAACTAGATTTTGAAATAACTTATCAAGCGGCTGTTTGGAGCGTTGAGTAAGTTATAATAGTCTATGAGGTTATAATAATATGTATTTGAGATGCAAAGTTATTTAGTTTGGATTATAATAGTCTAAACTTACTTGATTCTCTTATCAGATGGATTGTCCTCAACTTGTAAACTTATGTTTGGGATTATTTTTTAATGTGTAACCAAATCAAAAAAATTGTCAAGAAATCAACTTAAGAAGTACACAAACTTCAATCGAACAAAAAGTCCAAAATAAAATTACAAAAGGGCCCTCACTGAAGATGAAATCTAACCTAGCCACAAAAACCAAATATTAAAAAAAAAAAAAACCACAAATCATGTAAAATACTCAAACCTAACCCGAACCAAGTAAGAAAAAAAAAATCAAACACAACATTTAATGCTCAAAATTAACTAAAAAATATTTGATACAACCAGAAGAACTACAACTCACAAAAACATTCTTATAAACCCAAAAGACAGTCACAAGTCACAACCAATGACAAATCTTCAAATAAAATGTAAGCTCACTTAATAAAGGGTATTAAACCTACCATCTACTCAAGTTCAAAATGCAGTATGATAAAATTAAAACGTCGTATCGATATTAAGTTTCACCCACTTAGTCGAGTATAAGAGTAAAAAATCTACTTTTTTCCCCTCCCAATAACTTGCATATATATATATATATATATATATATATATATATCTTGCTAATGAATTTAGAGACATAAAGTGAATTGAAAAACAACTCAAACTCAATTCAACTCTTGGCTCTATAAGTATAGCCTTGTGTTGGCCGCCAGCTTCCAGCAATTTTACGGCTCATTGCCTTTTCTTTTTTCTCCCTATTCTACCCCCCTCTCTCCCTCTTCCTATCCCTTTTTTTGTGGTACCCATTTCCATATTTTCATTTCTTCCCAACATTTTTCAATTCTAAAAAAAAAAGGGCTAAACTATAAAAAAGTACCCCTAAACTGTGTTATTTGTTTAAAAAATACTCCTATTATTTCAAAAGTTGCAATGATGCAACTAACCTTTCGTATTACTATTGGAGTACAAATTTGTTAGAATATTGGCAAAAAGTCGAAGTGGTGGAACGCCGTTCTTTCAGACTTAATCCAAGCAAGTATCCTAGTCACCGCCACATCGTTTCAGGTTACCATCATGTCAATTTTTTGTCCAACATTCTAAGGAATCTCTACTCCAAATGTTGTCTTGACACGTTTATGAAAGGTCAAAAGTATTATTGCAACTTTTGAAAGAATATATATATATATATATATATATATATATATATATATATATATATATATTACGCAGAATTATTTTTTATTTTTTATTTTGTGAAAACAAGAAATGACAAATAAAAGTACGAAGAGTTACATGCGAAGAAAAACGTGTAGATGTTATATAAACTATCTTTGATTATTGCAAAAAACTATCGATGGTGAGTAGAAGAGAAGAATTCACTATAATATAACAAAAAATTATGGGTTAAATTACAAGTTTAGTCTATGAATTTTTAAATTTATGTCTAATATGTTCTTGAACTTCGCGAAATGTTTAATAGATTTATAAACTTTTAATGTTGTATCTAATCAAGGATGTTCATGAGGCAGGAACGAAGATGGAGAAGCCATTTGATTTTCCATCTCCGCAAATTTTTTTTATTTAATTTTGATTAAATAAAATATTGTTTTATAGAAAATTTCTATTTGAATTGTTAATTCCTAATGAGAAATTCTCATTTGAAGAGTTTTTTTAAAAATTTCTTAGAAAAAAAAATAATATTTCATAAAAGTTTAAATTTATGGTTTATTATTACTATTATTATTATTATATAAAGAAACTGAGATGGCGAACGGGGCGAGTCCCTCATCCTTGTTTAGCTAACGAGAAACATTTACCCTGCTCCCTCCTCCATTTCCTAACGAGAAACATTTACCCTGCCCCCTCCTCCATTTCCTTCCCTGTTAGGGGTGGGTTCCTACGGGCGGAAATACACATCTCTAATAAGCCCATGAACTTTAAAAAGTGTATATTAGGTCTGTAAATTTTCAATTTTATATGTCTAATATGTTTCTTAACTCTCAATTTTGTGTCTAATAGGTCATTCACCTATTTAACATTTTTTAAAATTCACAGATCTATTAAACGTAAAATTGAAAGTTTAGGTCTCGTTTGATAACCTTTTATTTTTTAGTTCTTAGTTTTTGAAAATTAAGTTTATAAATACTAATTCCACTTATAGGTTTCTTTGTTTTTGTATCTACTTTTTACAAATGTTTTCAAAATCTAAGCCAAAATTTGAAAACTAAAAAACAATAGTTTTTAAAATTTATTTTTGTTTTTGAAATTTGGCTATAGAATTCAAATGTTTCCTTAAGAATAATGAAAACTATGTAAAGAAATTGTGAAAAAACAAGCACAAATTTCAAAAACCAAAAAATAGTTTTTAAAAATTTGTTTTTGTTTTTGAAATTTGGCTATAGAATTCAAATGTTTCCTTAAGAATGATGAAAACTATGGTAAAGAAATTGTAAAAAAATAAGCATAAATTTCAAAAACCAAAAACTAAATTTCGAGTCATTATCAAATAAGGCTTTAGAGTCTTATTACACATTTTTTGAACTTCATCAACTTATTAAATATAAATTTAAAAGTTTATAGTCTTACAAGTAATGTGAGATGGGTTGTTGAAAATTAAAATACAATTTATGAAAAGTCGCAAAATGGGTTTAAATTTGGATCAAGAATTAATAAACACTTGTAGATAATTATTAAATTTTTGTGACAAACGTTGAAATTTTTGTCATGTAATGTAACACATCATTCATAATTTTATTGACTTAGAGGTAAGAGTCTCACTTGTGATTTTCTTTTTTCGTTTGTAATTGTAATATTTATAGATGAATACTACATTTTTCAATGATATAATTGCAGTATTAATTAGAATTTAGATGATATGTCTTTTCGGTGGAAACAACTATTTTGTTATAAATACTTGTTGGCGAATTTTCCAATAAAAACTTTCATTTGCAAATTTTTGATTGATAATTCTAATGAATAATTATTCAATTAAGTGGTGACTAAATATTGACTTAAAGTTTATATAGAACCTAAAAGTCTGTTTGATAGATAATTTGAACATAGAATTTTGAAAACAAGATATTCAATGAAAACAAAATTGTATTTCATTTATTTAAATATGTGTTTGGTAGAAGATTTAGAAATTTGATTCTAATTTAAACAATTGTTCAAAATGTGTTCTATAATATATTTATAGACCGTAAAACTAGTTGTAGTAGCAAAACTAGAATATAAATAATTATTAATTAATTTATGAACATTTTTTTTGTTATAAAATTTATATAGTTATTATTTTACAATATCATATAATTTACTATATTATATTATACATATTTTAATTTAACAACAATAAATTGAGTTTATAACATGAAATACTATATTTATTAAAGTTTTTATCTGTTTTAATATAATTATGCATCTTAAAATTTCAAATTCAAAATTTGAATACAATGAAAACATTAATTTTTTTAGAATCTTCACTATTTGGATCACAGAATTCGGAAATAATTTTTGAAAACACTTATGCCAAACGCAAGTTTACTGAATTCAATGAATTTGAAAACATAAAATAGATTCCATATTGCATACCAAACAGACCCTAATATATTCCTTCAACATTTTATAGGTATATGGCAAAGTGAGCTTAGTACATGTCAATTACCACTGAATTAAGTTCACTTTGGCTTAATTGGATAATTAATATCAAAGTATTAATTTGATACATTTACATAGGGACTAAAGTCGTGAAACAAAGTAAAATCTAGGGAGTAGCAAAATATATAAAGACTACAACTATAATCTAATCTTATCTCTTTTTTTTTTCTTTTTTTTTCTTTTTTTTTAATTTTAAAGTGGGATAGATATGATTTATGGTTTTAATATTTTGTGTCTCATAATTTGATAAAACATAATCATTTTAGAATGTTAACAAAAATTTTGCATTATTGATTATGGTCACAAATATATTATATTTTTTCTAAAATGTTTGAAAATTTATTATTTCAACTTGGTATGAATTAATGTGTTCTCAAAAATATTTTTAAGTATCTATTTCAAGTTGCTTCTTATTTTAAATTATCTTTAATTCTATATTGAAGGAAGAAAATTAGTTCAAAATTTTTGGTATTATCATTTTACTTTTTAATTTTTTTTTTACATAAATTTGACTTTCACTGACAAATATAATGTGATCTTTCCTATGATAAACAATTGCCTTAGACAACAACTAAAATGCAAAATATTTTTTTTAGGAAATCCTTAGTTTTGTACCCATATATTTGGTTAAGAAAATTAGATTTAATTTTTTTTTAATTCCATGAAATTTGAAATTTAAACTTGAATAAGTGGTGGACTAATGCTCTCTATTAATTGAGGTTCTAATTCTTTAAAAAATTTATGGCTAGTTGAGTGTTGTTTCTATTAGACAAGACTATTTTTGTTAATACTAACTTTTCTAGTCGTGGAAAATTCGATCATAGCTCAGTAGATAAGGTACTAATTATCATTTCAAAAATCAATGGTTTGATCCTCATTCCCACAATTGTTGAATTAAAAAAAAAAAAAAAAAAACTTTTCTAGCTGTGTTAGATGCTTTTTTAGTTCGGTTTACTTTTTTGATTTTGTGACCAAGTATGAGTACTCTTTGTGGTTGCGTTTGGATATTTCTATAGCTTGATTTTGAGCATTTTGTCTTTTAATTTGGTTCACAAGCATGAATTTTAATTTGATTTTGATGAGATATTCATTTCACTGTTTATTCAATTTTAAAGTTTTGATTCAATTATGAAATTATAATTTACAGGTTAAAATTAACGAATATATTCAACCAAATATAAGGGTAAAAATAATATTTTCCATGTTTTATTTATATTTTATAAAAAAATTATTTATAAAACTATTTGTAGACTAATTTTTAAACCCATTTTCTATTATTTTTAATTTAGGAGGCCATTTGGAAATACATTTTTATTTTCTTATTTTCATTTACTTTTTACTAATGTCAACTCTACAAACATATAATATCATCTTAGCTTAATATCATTGCCAATGAATGAAGACAATACTTATTTTCGAATTTGCTTATCAAAACAATGAAATTTTATTTATATTCCTTCTTTTGTTTCAGTAATTTTATTCAAATATCATCCATCAATCTAAGAGAAATTATGTAATGATAGCTTCCAAACAAGGAGTAGATATCATTAATCTTTCTTTGTTTCTAATTAGCTTCGTATTATGGGCTTAGCTAGTTCATTTGCTTAGTACGATTATTTGTGGTCAAATTAACTATTGTACAAAGATCATGTGTGACTATTGTACGATAATTGAGTCAATATGCTTCTTTAGATAACAAGTTTAGCTAAGACATCAACGATGTCTATTTTTATAGTATATATGACAATTTATGAATGTGCAATGTGTTCACAAGTCATATTGAATATTGCAATGAACTTCGAGGCCATCATTTATAGAGTGAAGAATTAAGTCCAAGTTCATTTGAGTGTGAGATACCATAACTCGTGTATGCCTATAAGAAAAACTTCATCGAGTTATCACAATAGAAGAAAACTATAAGCCTCATCCATCATTCTCCACTTCTTCGATTAAGTCTGAGCTCATATCAATTATGTGTGAAATCAATGCTAAACTATCAAGATCTGACTTTGTCCAAGTTGGTCTCAAGACTAAAGAAAATTAAAGAGGTAATCTCTCATTAACAAGTTGATTCTACAATAACACTTTTCATATATATGTGAAGAAAATTGTAAATCACCAACTTGACCATAAGGAACATTCTCTCTTAGTGGATCGAAAGTTAGATATATGCAACTTTATATCTCTCTTGTTTGTAATAACTTTGAAACTCAATAAATTACTTACCTCGAGCCTCGAACATGTATTAGATCAGTATCTTTGGTCAATACAACACTAGTGTTATTTCATACACATTAAGTGGTCTATATGGCCTTGGATCATTAATGAATTGAACACATAAGTGTTATTTGCACTTGGTGTCAAAGACCAACATCTCAAGCTTCTTTTCTCTTTTTATAGGTTGCTAAATATTGATGCTAGAATTTAGAAAGTGGAGAAAACCAAATATCAATCAACAAAATGAAGATAATATAATAGTCATTATTAATAATTTGATGGTAATATAAAACTTAGGAACTTCCCCCTCCTAAAAAGAAACATGCCAAATTTCAATAAGTGATTTACTAACTTACAGAACAATCGGCATAGGAAATTATTATTAATCATAGACGATGATTTGCTTCATAAAAGTTAAAGTAATCATCGAAGTTAAAGCAAGAATAGTTATGTGGTAATTAGCATGTACTTTCTATCAATAAGTCAAAAATTCAAATCTCTCACTTTCAAATGTTGTTGAACTAAAATAATGTCAAAGATAATATAAAAATTATTATTAATTTGATGATAATAAGACTTACTTTATCAATAATTATAATTAATTAATAAAATATAATGTATTTAGGTCGATGGTTTACTATTACGAGCAAGTGATATGTATTCACTTAATCTAAAATTTACCATTGACAATTTTTGTAATTATTTTATTCATACTATTATTATTTAGGGCAAAAATCAATTTATATGGCTAAGTTTTGGGAGTTATATTAATAAAAACCATAAACTAATAATTGTATCAATTTAAACCCTCAACTTTCATAAAGTGTATCAATTTACACCATCTGTTAGATTATTTTTTAAAAGTGTTAGTTTACACGTGTGCAAACTTATAATTATATCAATTAAACTTGTAAACTTTCATAAGTGAATCAATCTAGACCATTCATTTCAAATAACTGAGGATTTTCAAATGGAGGGTCAAGATTTTTTAAGAAGTCTACACACGTGTGAAAAGATGCATGGACAATTTTCAAATTGAGAACCTAAATTGATTCACTTATGAAAGTTTAGGTGTAACGACCACAAAATTTTAAGCTAAACTAGAGAATGCTACTAAATTCACAACCATTATGCCTCAAAAATTTCGAAGCATAACGACGTAATTACAACAATACCAAAATTTTACAAGTACTTGTTAAACAAAAACACACTTCTATGGCCAAATAACCAGATAACCATTCTAAACTCCAAGTCACTAATCATATAAAGATTTAGAATCGCTCAACAAACCCAAAAAAAAAAAAAAAAACTAAACTAAACTAAACTAAACTTCAACCAATTCAAACTTTAAACACGAACAAACCTAGCAAAAACTATTACAAACTACAGTTCAAAACTATCCAACCCATATATAAGTCTACTCTAAAGAGATAAAAAGCGACAGTACTAAAACCTTAAACTCAAGGCAACTACAAATATAAAACAATTCAATTTAAACTCAACAGGTCAACTATTAAAGAAAGTAAGTATCCATCAATGGTCTTTCTCCTCTCATGCATCATTTTCAGCATCACCAAGGTCGTAGTACTCATCATCACCTACAAAACCTCAGAGTGTGTCAATACATAACGTGTATTGGTAAGTAGCTCACACTTGAGGAGCCATCAAACAACATACAACATACAAGGCAACATTATGCTATAAACATCCAACTAACATGCTCTTTAAACATAAAGCAAGCAAAACATACAATGCATGAGTCAAAATATCAAGCCATGCAAACTCGAACTATACTCAAGCTCCATGAACTCACTAGACTCCACTGAATCACTCAAGTGCATAACTTAGTCCTCACAAAGTTATTCAAGACTGACCCTTCGAGATGCATCAACTAGTGGGTGTACAAATACGTTTTTGCAAGCACACGGGTCAAGTAATATAAAACGGTATTCTTACCGACTATCGAATCCATAGAAATTGGCTTTTAGTTCAATTAATTACCACGAATACTCTCATTTAACTTTATTTAGAGAATGAAATTTAAGAAGATATACTAACAACAAAACAAAAAAAAATGGCAGAAAATAAATGGGAGACACAAACACGCGGGATAACTTGGAAAAAGATCAATTACTAAGCTAAAAGACAATTATAAGCCAATGGGCAGTGAACTCATAGGTCTAGAAGCTTTAAAGACGTGGAATCTCCTCTCGGTCTCCTCCACTCTCAACTACTAATTAACTAACCTAGGTCTCCTTAACTCTAGCTAACTCATCCAAGGTGTTAAGACTATTCATTACGAACTTCTAATGTCTATCTATTAACCCCGGTTATCACTCGGATAAATAAATACTAGTTTTTCAATTGGGTTATTGTCTAAGCTTCTCTCCGTCAAGTTTCCACTTAGAAAACTATTCAATTAACCCATGTCGAACTAATTAACCTTCATCACCAACTACAATTAATTAACTATTAATCTCGCTATCACTCTAGTAGTTAATTAATTGCACATTAAGCTAAACTAAGTATCATCTTTCAAGTTCAACTTAGAAATACCTCAATTAATTAGAGAAACAATGATTAAAGGCATTAAGCAACAAATGCATAAATGATTCAAAGGCCTACTAGTCATAAACATCCATAAACTAAGCAATTGGTCCATCAATTCTAACAATTAGGCTTCTAAACAATCAAATACAACAAACCCAAGCAATTAGGGATAAGGATATACAAATTCAGTTCAAACAACCCATAAATTCCTAATTTACAGCCACTAAATTAACTATAAATGAAAGAAAAATATAAGAAATAGCAAACAGAGGACGATCTCGTGTTCCTGTAGTGTTGTCCTAAGAATCCGAGGTCCAAATCTGCTCCTATCCGTTTACAAAATGCTCCCAAAACCTCTCAAAATAGAATGAAATCAAGTTTAAGGTGTTTTCCTTAGGCTTCCTCTCTGTTTTTTGCCCCCTCTCTATTTTCTACCGCTGTTCAAATGACTGAAAGACACCATTTTATACTTAGGGCAGTCGACGCAGCGCTTAGGCGCTTCCCAAAAAGTGTGAAAATCAGTACTGTAGCGCCTAGGCTCTATCACTCTATCCTCCATCTCTATCTGTGGCGCCTAGGCATCGTAATTTTTTTTTTTTTTTAGACTTCACTTGAAAATCTTCAAACTTTGACATTCAAAATAAAATATTTTTTGCTCAACATTTTATTAATCATCTTTTCTCTTTTTGAATCTTCAATAAGACTTTGAAAGGCTCCAATATCAATCAAAATACTTCTGAACACTTAGTTTTGCTCTTTAAGCTCGATTTCTACAAAATAGATAAAAAATAGGCATAAAAGCTCACGAATTCGTAACAAAACTAGCATTAATATAAGAAAAAAGATAGCACTAAATGAGTGTTATCAATAACCCCTTCCCATAGTACAAGGGCCTCAACACATCTCTACGGAGCTCGGCGTATGATTCCTTGTCAATAGTTACCAAGGTCTCAAATTGTGCATCAAACCTTGCCTATAGTTACCAGGGCTTCGATGACTCAGCAACGTATTCACCCTTTCCCATAGTTACCAAGGTTTCGGTATCTTCATCGACTCTTGCCCATAGTCACCAAGGCATCAACAACCTAGCAACGTATTGTCCCTTGCCCATAGTTACCAAGGTTCCAATACTTACCTCAAGATTCATTATACCAATCCTTTTCCATAGTTACCAAGGTCTCAATGCTCCTCGTAATCCGATGGTGACATACTAGCCCTCGACCATTTTTACTCGAGGCGCACTAGTATTCATCTAGCTTTCTTTTATCTCATCCACGGTTTTCTAACCTCACCTAAGCTCACTAAAATACATAAAACCTACACATCATGCTCCTAGATCATGCTTATGTCCAAAGTTCCATAAAACCCCCATGACATGTTTTTACAATCGTCGCCCACCACTCATTAAACATAAACATCATGATAACAACCAATCTCAATGAGGCAACATGCTTATCACAAGAAACAACGCAACAAGATCAGCATCCTAAAACAATTCAAGCAACAACTCAACACAACAAGCAACTCAAAATATATAGAGATTCAAGAGAAATAATCATAGATAGCATAATGTAACAAAATTTAGCACACAACATGCTAGCACACAAACAAACAGACTCCACAAGTAGAAACTACATACAAAACTTCCTAAAACGCTCCTAAAGCAAGCAAGGTAGACAAGGTTTATGGGTCAAACTCCATTTGAAAACCTTATTCGAATCCTAAAAAGTATTCAAGAGGGATGTACTTACCCAGAACAACTTTAAACTTAGTTCAAACAGTCCGAAACTAATTCAAATCCTAAAACAGAGAACTTTCAAATATTAGAGACTAAGTTAAGGCATTTAAAAAGTTTGCGAAAAGGTCTAAACTAAATCTTTTCACAAGAACTCACCGACACGAACTTGATTCTTGGTTGGAAAGTTGTTCGAACAAGTTCGAATTGGTTAGGAACTACAAACAAAAAGTCTAAAAATTAGCAACTAAACTAAGGTACTTTAAAATAATTCGAAAGAGTGTAAAGTGAGGCAAAACTTATTAGACTACACCAAACAAGCTCAAATGCTTGTTTGTTGGTGTTTGAGTTGGTTTGAAAACACCAAACTAACCTCTACGGGCTATGAGTAAACTAATCTGAGGCTATTCGAGTTGTGTACAACAGCCAAAAGTGTTCGAAACTGCAATTAGGGGTATCCAAGCATTAGAAACTCATCTATAGTACTTTAAAAGAGTTCAAAAGAGGTCTTGGAGGTGTCGCAACTTACCAAACCTTACCAAACGGATCGAATATGTGCTGGAAAGTGTTGGAAAGTGATTGAATGAGCCTGAAACTACACTCCAAGGTTACCCAACGGTAAAAACTAAACTATCATGCTTTACAACATTGTAATTAATTTGTGAATGGTCTAAAGCGTGACGAAACTTACCTGATAAGCATTAGAATTAAGGCTTATTTAACTCCCATAAGCTTAATTTATGCTTGTTTTGCTTTAGAAATCATAGGAGAAAGTTGGTAAATGCTTGAAAAACATCAATAATTTGTGAGAAGTGCATGTGAAAGAAGAATGTGGAAAAGAGAAAGATAAACTAAGAATAGTTTCTTTTGTGCAAGAAATTTGAAAATGTAGAATCAGAATTGCAGAATCCAGTTTGCAATATGGAGCAGAAAGTTAGAAATTGCATGATCAAAATTGCAGAATCAATTTTTCAATATGCAGCAGTATGCAAAATGCAAGAAAGGAAAAAAAATAAACGAAACCCAAATTTGGAAAATGATAGATTCTTGCACGAAATGGATGAATTATCGATGAAATTGATTGGGTTCTCAACCCTAATGGAAGAACATAAAAGGAGAGCAAAGGCAACACAAAAGTGGTGGGTTTTTGGAGCTTAACGAATGATTCCATTTTCTTGGATTTTTCTCCAAAAAAAAAAAAATTTCTCGGTTCTTCTTCTTCTTCATTTTGTCCAGCTTTGTTTTTCCTTTTTTTTTTTTCAATCCAATCGAAACAAAATTTAGGGTTGTGATGATTCATTCTTTCCTTGAATCGATTGAAATCTATGGGAAATAATGGATTTTGTTCAAGTTTTCTTTAATTCAGTTGGGTTTTAGTTTAGGCGAATTTTGATTCTATTTTAGTTCATTTGGTTGTAATTCTCATGCTTTTTGTTTCTTACCTTCTGTATTAAACATTGGAATTGAGTTTTGGATTGAAGAAGTAATTGAAGTTTATTTTTCTGGAAGTTTTAGTTATGGGTTTTCTGTCCAGCAAACTTATTTTCAATTTAATTGAGTTTAATTAGTGTTTTCTTCATCCTTTACCTCCATCCTTCACTCTTAATGCTACAACAAACAACCCTTTATTCTTCTAATTCTTGGTCTCAAGTTGGTTATTAGTTAACTCTTCTTAATATGGAACTTATTTCTAGAATTTGTTTTGTGGTCTTTGAATTAATTATGAGCTAAAACTTCTTAGGGGGTTCAAGAATGTGAATTTCCTAATAAGTAAATCTAGCCTAAATTACAATGAAAACAAAGTCTACATTTCAATTGTTCGCTTGCGTTGAATAAAATGTCATTGAGATCTTAGATTAATCAACTAGGGTAGCAACTTAAGCTTGGATCTAATACCGACAGGGTTAGTGATAAGCAAATTTTGCACAAGTGATGGAGACAAGAGCTTAGGCGTAAGCCAATTCTTTACCTTAGACATAAGGATTAAAGACTCCAAAACCCATAAATTTTTTGAGCCAAATGATCTAATTTAGAAAGACTATAGACATATATGCCACTCACTTAGTCTCCTAAAACTTAATCTCAAGGTGAATAGGAGTAGCAATTTTGGTTTACAATTGTGTGTGGAGTAGGTTGGATTTGCAATTTTGGTTTTGCAATTTACAACTTCGGGCAATGACATACTTGAGCCTCATATTCCCTAATTAAGTAATTTTGCTTGCATCTTTATTTCTTATTTACATTTCTTGCAATTTTGATTTTGCAAATTTGTTTATGCAATCTGCTTTTGCAATCTGTTTCTGCAATCTATTTTTGCAATTTGATTTTGCAATTTATTCCTTTGCCATTTCGATTTTGCAATTTCAATTCTGCAATATGTTTTTGTAATTTTGATTATGCAATCTATTTTTGCATGTTGACTTTTTTTACATTGCTATTTCACACCAACCCAAAATCTATTTTTGCACTTTTTAATTTCAAAGTTGCAATTCTACTTACGTTGTTGTTTTTACAATATTTTTGTTACATTGTTTCCTGTGGAATCGATACTCAGGAATACTCCTGTTTTATTCCATGCATCGACAGTGTGCACTTGCATTGGAGTTGAACATATTTATTTACTTTTCTTCACCCAAAGTTCACCCGAACTTCGCCAAACAAACTCGAAAGTGAGCTGAAAAATGTTCGAACAGAGTTCAAAGGGCCTAAACCTACATATTTGAAACTATAAGGGAGTGGGTAACTCGAAACTAATGTCGATTTAGCAAGGGTCACAACCAAACCTCACTTAAAAGAAGAAAACACTGCTGTCAGACTCCCAAATCGTGCCCGCTCATTCGTTGGGTCATCAGAACTTCGTTGCTCACACGTGTAGCCAAAGCTCGCTGGAAAACGCTTACCCACGTTGCTACCAATGCTAGAGAACAATGGAGAGCAAGAGAAGGTGTCGTTACTACTCGTTTGTTGGGTCACCGAAAGAAGGAGAGGTCGCTTGCAACTATTGTCAGTCCTTGTCGAAAATTACACCCCCACGCCTCTACCATTGACCTCGCATCGTCAAACATGAGCAGAAGGGGAAACGGAGGTCGTTGGTGTGTGAGCGTCAACAAAGAAGATGAAGAAGAAGAAGATGTTGAGCGAGGATGGCGTTGCGCGTGCGTTGGTGTAGAAGAATAAGAAGAAATCGATGGAAGGAGATGGGAGGGGGTTCGTACGACTGTGAGGGCTTTTCTTTTCTTGTTTTAATTTCTTTCCTCTACTCAAATCATTTTAAAAAAAATGTTAAAAGGAAAATACCTTAGGGCTAATTTTAATTCTAGCATTTTCTTTTATTTACCAAAACTAAAACTCTAAATATGAAGGATTGGGATAAAATCTAATTAAAAAGGCATTTTGGTCCTTTTTAAACTTGGGAATAAATTCTAAAATCAAATTCTTAAACCTTAGAGTTAAAGATTTAATTAAAAATCTTATTTCCCAAAATTATATAATTTTAATTCACCAAACCTAAGGAGCTAAACTAGAAATTCTAATCTTCTAATTAGAATTCTAACGAACACTGAGCCCAAATACTCTAAAATCGGCTAATTTTATAACGCGGGCCATTACATTAGGAGTTTAATTGATAGAATTATAAGTTTGCATACGTGTAAACTAACGTTTTTCAAATGAAATCTAATCGTGAGTGTAAATCGATACACTTATAAAAGTTGAAGGTTTAAATTGATACAATTATTAGTTTAAGATTTTTATTAATACAAACCCTAAAATTTCGAAGTATAAATTGATTTTTACCCTATTATTTAAAAACTCACTTCTTAAAGTACTATGAAATGCCCTGAACAATTTAAATTTTATTTTATTATTTAGAACAAAAATATTTTTACTCATAAGAACGATAACATCAAATTTGTTTAGATTTTTTTTATATAGAAAAATTATAACTATCATTTCTTGGTACTAATCACATTATACACCATCAATATAACAAAAAAGAAAAAAGAACAGAAACAAACTAGCCCCACAAAAGGTACCAATAAAAGTGACATTATCATTGAAAATATGGACCACAAAGAAAGCCAAAAAATGTCCTTAGCAACAATCTCACGAGTAACAACGATATTCAAAATTTGATAATTAATAGTCAAGTTAGTTGTAGGAAACAAATGGGCGAGCGACTCCCACGTAGTTCTCTGTTTCTAAAATACATGTTTTTTAGTTAAAAATAAACGTTTCCTATGGACAACTTCTTAGATATCATTTCACTTCATTCGTTCAATAAATAATTTCATTAATTTTGTACAAATTTTTATTTTCTAAATAAATTCTAACTTTTTCAATTGATTAATCACACCAACAAAAAACTACAATAATTTTCGAGATAATTTTTTTAAAGACCGATTCTTAAATGAATAGATATATGATTAGATGTTCACACATAGATTATATATACTTTTTTTTAGTAGCTTCTAAATTCTACCTTTGTAGTGTTTAGTTTCGATATTTTATTAATTAACCCTAATCCTCTAGATAATTTAGGTTATTAAACCGAAGTTAATTTATCATATAATAAATACAAGTGGTTATGATGATAATAAATAATAATATAAGTTTTTTTTATATTTGTTTTAATGTTTTTTAAAAAGATGTGGAGTAGCCAGTAGTGTGGCGTGTGCTTGGGTTTTGAGTATTAAAAAAATAAAAATAATCCTTTTTTTTCTTTTGAGAAAAAGCCTAATATTCTACGGGCATGGCGGTCACGTGCTAAAATCTTTGTTGTCGCCTAATGACAGGGGCCCACGCCCCAAAAATCGTCACTGGTTCTAGACCAAGTTTTTTCTAAAAAAATGTTATCATTAAAAAATATTTTCCTCCTCTAATAAAAGTAAGAATTTAGTTCATGTATTTTTTATTTTCTTAAAATAATTTAGGACTCATTTACATACCCGTAATGAAAATGGCTCCAATCGTAATGAAATCAATCACAATGGAATTGTTTTCTTAAAGTTGGTTAGAATCGTAATCAGAATCTCATTGATGTTATTTACTTACATTTAAAATTAGAATGAAATTTGTATGATTACCATAATATCTTCTTATATTTCTAATCTATACTTTATAAATAGCACTTAAGGGGAGAAATTTTTGATTTCTTTTTTTGCCCCTTCTTAATTTGAAGACTTCTCATTATGACATTGTTAATTGAAAAGTTTTCCCTTCCATCCTCAATTTGAATAAAGATTCTAAAATCTCTACGTATGTAATCCCTAATTTGAATAAAGACTTTAAAATCTCTACGATCTCCAATGTTCCAACTAACTAATGCATATTTGAATAATTTGACTAATAAAATGATAAATTCAACATATTTGAATTTTGAATAATAAAATGATAAATTAAACATATTAGAATAATAAAATGATAAAAATCTAATATTAAACAAAGATTAAACATATTTGAATAATAAAATGATAAAATAATACTTATATCAAATCTTCAAGCTAAATAATGCATATTTGAATAATCTGAATAATAAAATAATCAATTAACATATCTTAATGATAAAATGAATAAAGGTTCTAAGATCTTTACGATCTCCAATCTTCCAACTACCTAATGCATATTTAAATAATAAATTGATAAATTAAACAAATTTGAATAATAAAATGATAAAATGAATAAGAGTTCTAAAATCTCTACACGTGATCTTAAAGTATTTTTAATGAGTATTTAAAAGTTACTAACAAAAACTAAAACAATATTTTTGAACCTTTGTGTTTTTCGAAAATATGAAATTCTTATGAAATATTTTTTTAAAAAAGAAATTAAACTAATATTTAAAGATTTTTTTAATGCATATGTAAAAAGTTAAGAAAAAAACTTGAAAAAATTTCGAACAATTGTTTTTCGAAAATACAAAATTAAAATAATATTGAAGTACTTTTTAAAAAAAATTAAAATAAGTATATTAACAAAATATTAGATTCTAATCTATTATAATTAATATACATAAATTAAATGTCATACATCAATCTATATATAGTACATCCCATAGTTGAATTCTTCCATGTCTTCTAAAGTGATTCCAAAAACTATGTTGGGAAGAAATTTTGATTTCTCCAGTTTTCATTTGATGGCTATGACTATATAAGCCTAATCTTTCTTAAGCAATTTATTATTGAAGAGATTTTGTTATGGTGATGTTAGAGGCCGACAAATGAATGGGCTCCCCCTCCAATTGTTTTTGCAAATGGCGGATAAAGAGAGAGAGTAATTTAATGTAATTTACTTCTTTTTACGTGTTTTTATAGTTCTTTTATTTTTTATTTTTTGCACATGGTAGATAAAAACGGTGATTTAATGTAATTTATGGTGTGCTTTTGGATTTTTTTTCTTTTTTTCTTTTTTTCTTGCGAAATGGCAAGGAGAGTGATTTAATGTAATTTACTACTTTTGTAGTTTTCTTTTTCTCTTTTCAGGTTTATAAATACACACAAACATCTACTGACGCTTGGCATATTGAGGAGGGTGGAGAAGAAAACAATTGCAATTCTGGTTCTTTAAGGCAAAAGGAGAAGCAAATGGCAAACAATGTGATGATGTAATTTAATTTTTTTTTTTTATTTTTCTTTATTTTTGTTTCATTTTCATTTGTTTTTTGGATAAATTGGAGTTTACTAGGCTAGGATTTGGGAAGGTCTAATTACAGTTTTACATTTTTTTTCTATTTATGTAATTGTATTATATTTAAATATAATTACTAATAGTTATTAAAAATATAATGTCATTGCAATTTCCAATATTATGGTAATAATTAATATTCATATTCTAAAAGTTATTTTTATTTGATGGGAGATTGAATTCTCTATCTTGCAATTTTATGATAAAAAAATAAACTCAATACTTCTTAATTTACTATTATTAAAGTTTGAAATAAAAAATAATATTTGTTTAAATTAATTTATTAATAGATCTTCTCGATTCAGTGAACTTTCGGAAACAAAAATAAATTGACCAATAGATCTCCTCGAATCTTCTTTCATAGATTCGAAAAGTTCTAAAATGAGGACAACGTATCTAATTAATGATTTCCTTGAATTCGAAAAGATTATTGCAAAAAAGACTTTTCCAATTACTAGATAATTAATTTTAAAAATTTAAGAAAAAAATAATATTTTAGTTTAAATTAAAGTTTGATATTAAACTCTTGTAAACAAAAATAGATTTATTAATAGATCTTCTTGATTTAATGAACTTTTGTAAACAAAAATAAATTAACCAATAGATCTCTTCGAAACTTTTTTCCATAGATTTAAAGAGTTCTAAAATTGAGAACCACTATTTAATTAATGGTTCCCTTGAATTCGAAAAGTTCATTGAAAAAAAGATTTTTTCAATTACTAGATAATACGAAATTTTAAAATATATATATATATATATATATATATATATATATATATATATATATTTAAAAAAAATTAAAGTTTGAAATTAAGTGGGTAATCAAATGATTCAAATCAAAATAAAAAATAATATTTGGGTTTGAATTAAAGTTAGAAACTAAGCGGGTAATTAAATGATGCTAACCAAAATAAAAAATAATATTAAAGTGTAATTCTTCATTTTCTATATGTATAAACTTTTATATGTATATTGCATTTTCAACATTATGAAACATGTGCAACGCACGTAGTATCCAACTAGTTAATTAAAATATGCTACAAGATTCTTCTTTTAGTAGGGGTGAGAGATTTGAACCTCTGACCTCTTGGTTGGGGACGTTTGACTAAAGAGTATGTTATAAGAATTAAAATGCTCTTTTTCATTTTTATTTACTTATTCAAATTTTTATTTTTAATTACATATTCAAATTTTTATACTTGAAAAAAAATTAATACCTAAATTAAAATAAAAAATGTAGGATTTTAAAAAATAAAATAGTAATTATCTTAAATTTCACTATCTAATTCAATTTTCAATTTGGATGTAGTTTTTTTTTTTCTCAAAACATATAATCTTGATATAAATATTTTTACCAAAAATCACATATAGGAGAAAAAAGACCTAATTCTCACTATCGTTCTCACAAATATGGCAAAAACTGGCCAAAATCAAGAATAAAAGACAAACATGCTAAATCAAGATCTAGATATTGATTGAGCTCTCACTATTGTTTTCGCAAATATGGCCAAAAATCATAGATAAAAAAGACAAAAATGCTAATTCTTAACAACAACAGCGAGAGCGAGAATCGACCTCCAGTTCCAAATCCCCTTTTTCCCTGGCCCGCTTCATCCAACTTTGTTTCAATTTACGAAAAGGGTCAATATATCTTTGAGATCACAAAATTTATGATATTGCAAATATAACTTTCTTGCATGGGCATAACAATGGTTGAAAGTGCCATTATTATTGCATCATATCAAAGGGAACAAATGGAAAAAAAAAAATTTAAAAAGGAATAAGGAAGGAGAAGGAAGGTGGAGGAAAAAGAAAGACAAAATAATCTGAGGGAGGTTAAAGGAGAAAGAAATGACAAATGGTGAAAAGTAAGCCAAAAAGATGGTGTACCCACGTAATAATCAATAGGAATGGATTGAACACCCTTTTGGGTGGAATGAGATTACGGGATAGGATTACGAATTTGGAAGTGTAGCCCCAGGTTGATTTCAATTACAAAGTGTGGTAAAACAATCCATCGTAATCAAGTGGGTCCCATAATTTTGGATTTCCATTGATTGATTATGATTCTTGGGGAATAAACATAGCCTTAGTCTTTAAACTTTATTATATAACAATTTAGTTATTGTACTTTAAATTTATAACAATTTAGTTTTTGTTGTGAAAAATATTATTAGGATTTAATGAAGTTTCTTAAAAATGTAGATCGATAAATTGATTAGGAACCAAATGTATTTATAAACTACAAAGATTAAGTTGTTATATAATAAAAAATGACACTTAATTTTGATAGTATTTTTTACAATAGGAATTAAATTGTTATAAATTTTAATGTACAAGGACTAAATTGTTACATACTAAAATTTATTGACTAAATTATTACAAATTCAAACTACTGAGATTAAATTATTACAAATTAAAGTTCAAAGGCCAAAAGTATTTTTTAACCAATGTTATATGTCTTATTCTTCGAGGTTAAATCATACAAAATACCACTAAATTGTGGAGCTAGTTTCAAACTTTCAACAATGTTCTCGTGGCTTCAAAAACTTTATTTTTGTTGTAAAATTGAGAGGCGAAACCGGGCACCAAAACTTTACCAAAACATATAATAATAATAATAATAATAATAATAATAATAATAATAATAATACAAAAGATGAAATATAAAAAGAATATATATATATATATGGTATAAACAAAAGAAAGTGGAGATTTATGGCAAATTAAAAACACAAAAATTAGAGAAAATGGGAGGAAAAATTGGTGTATTTTCTTTTCCAAAAATCTCTCTATTTATAGGCAATTTAAGAGAGGATGATGTGGTACATTTGGACACCAATCTATGGCCTTTAGAAGACACTTTGGCTATGGAGAAAATGCCACTTGGCATGGATAACAAATGGGCATGTGGAATGGGCATTTACATATGCCATATTCACAATACTCCCCCTTAAATGCCCATTTATAGAAAATATGTCTCGTTAAAACCTTACTATGGAAAAACCCAATGGGAAGAAAAACCCTAGTGAAGGAAAAAGAGTACATATTTTATATAGTTTACTATAATACATTCACTCCCCCTCATGGAGACATCACTTAAAATCTTTGAGTCGCCGCATTCCAATGCTATATACTAATTTATCGAAGGTTGCAGTTGGTAATGCCTTTGTAAATAAGTCAGCCAGGTTATCTTTTGAACAAATTTGTTGTACAGTGATATCGCCATTTTCTTCAAGATCATGAGTATAGAAGAGCTTTGGTGAGATATGCTTTGTTCTATCTCCTTTGATATATCCTCCCTTGATTTGAGCTATACATGCTGTGTTGTCTTCGTATAACATCGTTGGAAGAGGTTTACTTGAAGACAAGCCACATGTCTGATGAATGTGTTGTGTCATCGATCTTAGCCATACACATTCTCGACTTGCTTCATGAATAGCGAGGATTTCAGCATGATTTGAAGAAGTGGCCGTTATAGTCTGTTTTACTGATCGCCACGATATAGCAGTTCCTCCACATGTGAATAGATAACCTGTCTGAGATCTAGCTTTGTGTGGGTCAGATAGATAACCAGAATCTGCATAACCAACTAGATCATACTTTGATTTGTTAGAATAAAATAAACCCATATCAATTGTCCCTCGAAGATATCGGAGTACATGCTTAACTCCGTTCCAATGTCTTTTTGTAGGACATGAACTATATCTAGCTAATAAATTTACTGAAAATGCAATATCTGGTCTTGTGTTATTAGCCAAATACATAAGTGCACCAATTGCACTAAGATATGGTACTTTAGGACCAAGTAGTTCTTCATTGTCATCTCGAGGTCGAAATATATCTTTCTTTATATCCAGTGAACGAACTTCCATTGGAATGTTCAATGGATGTGCTTTATCCATATAGAATCTTTTTAAGATTTTCTCTGTATAAGTTGATTGATGAACAAATATCCCATCTGCTAAATGTTCAATTTGCAAACCAAGGCAAAATTTTGTTTTTCCAAGATCTTTCATCTCGAATTCTTTCTTAAGATATTCTATTGCCTTGGATAACTCTTCAGGAGTTCCAATTATATTTAAGTCATCAACATATACAGTTATAATAGCAAATCTTGACTGAGATTTCTTTATAAAAACGCACGGACATATTGGATTATTTTGGTATCCTTCTTTCAACAGATATTCACTCAGGCGATTATACCACATTCGTCCTGATTGTTTTAATCCACATAATGATCTCTGTAACTTTATTGAATACAATTCCCGAGAACTTGATTCATATGTTTCTGGTATTTTAAATCCTTCCGGGATTTTCATATAAATGTCATTATCCAGAGATCCATATAAATACGCCGTGACTACATCCATTAGATGCATATCAAGCTTTTCATATACAGTCAGACCAATCAAATATCTTAGCGTTATTGCATCCACCACAGGAGAATATGTCTCCTCATAATCAATACCAAGCCTTTGCGAGAATCCTTGTGCAACAAGTCTCGCTTTATATCTTGTGACTTCATTATTTTCATTTCTTTTCCTTACAAATACCCATTTATATCCCACAGGTTTGACGTTTTCCGGTGTTGGGACTACTGGTCCAAAAACCTCACGTTTTGAAAGTGAGTTCAACTCTGCTTGGATTGCTTCTTTCCACTTCGGCCAATCCTTTCTACGTTGACATTCTACTATAGATTTTGGGTCAAAATCGTCACATTCATGAATAATATCGTGAGCAACATTATAAGAAAAAATGTTGTCAATAATGATATCATTTCGGTTCCATCTCTTTCCTGTTGTAACATAGTTTATAGAAATTTCATTATTATCCTCAAGCGTTTGATTTTCACCAATACTCTTTTGAGTAGTTGTATTCTGGATTTCTTCTGGAACATCCATACCTTTTATCGAATCATTTTGATTCTCAACTACTTTTCTTTTTCGATGATTTTTATCTTTAGAACCTATTGGTCTACCACGCTTCTGGCGTGCTCCAGACTCATTATTGACAACTTGTTCCTTTGGGATATCAACTTTTGATGGAGCATTTGCAGCTGGTATATATGATTTAGTCATACTTTTAGTATCTGTGAATGCATCTGGTAGTTGATTTGCTATATTTTGCAAATGAATTATCTTTTGAACTTCAAGTTCACATTGATTTCTACGAGAATCTAAATGAGATAATAACAATGCATTCCATGTAATTTCTTTTTCCAACTTCTTAATTCCTCCCCCTAATGTTGGAAAATTTGTCTCATTAAAATGACAATCAGCAAATCGTGCAGTAAATACATCACCCGTCAGGGGTTCAAGATATTTAATAATTGATGGGGAATCTAAACCAACATATATTCCTAACCTCCTTTGAGGACCCATCTTAGTACGTTGTGGTGGAGCAATCGGTACATATACTGCACATCCAAAAATTCTTAGATGGGAAATATTTGGCTGCTGGGCATAAGCTAATTGCATTGGGGAGTATTTATTATAAGCTACTGGCCTAATACGTGCCAGTGATGCAGCATGCATAATAGCATGACCCCATACCGATGTAGGAAGTTTAGCTCTCATAAGCAATGGTCTTGCAATTAGTTGCAGACGTTTTATCAATGATTATGCTAGACCATTTTGTGTATGAACGTGAGCTACAGGATGTTCAACACTTATCCCAATTGACATACAATAATTATTAAAAGTTTGGGATGTAAATTCACCAGCATTATCAAGTCGAATGGTCTTAATTGTATTATCAGGAAATTGTGCTTTTAACTTAATTATTTGAGCAAGTAATCTTGCAAATGCAAGATTTCGACTTGATAATAAGCATACATGTGACCATCTGCTGGATGCGTCAATTAATACCATAAAATATCTAAATGGACCACTTGGTGGGTTAATAGGTCCACAAATATCACCTTGAATTCGCTCTAAAAATGCAGGTGATTCAATCCCCACTTTAGCTGGTGATGGTCTAATAATTAATTTCCCTTGAGAACAAGCATCACATGACAACTCATTGGATTGAAGAATCTTCTGGCTCTTTAAAGGATGTCCATGTGAATTCTCAATAATTTTTCTCATCATTATTGACCCTGGATGACCCAATCGATCATGCCAAACACTGAATATTTCTGGATTCATGAACTTCGGGTTCATTATTGCATAACTTTCGATTACTCGTATATGAGTATAGTATAATCCAGAAGAAAAAGCAGGCAGTGTTTCTAATATACGTTTTTCATGTGAAATAATAGATGTTATATAGAGACACTCTATATTATTTTTACAATCAGTTTCAACATGATAATTATTTTCACGTATATCTTTAAAACTTAATAAGTTTCTTTTTGATTTGCTAGAGAACAGAGCATTATTAATTGTAAATCTTGTTCCTCTAGGCAAAATAAAGTTTGCATTTCCAAAACCTTCAATCAGATTTGCAGAACCTGATATAGTATTGACTTTTGCTTCCAGCATTGTCAATCTAGTAAAATATTTTCTATTTATGAGTATCGTGTGCGTAGTTGCGCAGTCTGCCAGACATAAATCCTCATTGCTCATTTTCGAATTACTCAACATATTGAAATTGTTCATATTTCTTCATTGAAAAGAAAATAAAAACGATTACAAAGAGTCTTAAATATATATACAAACAAAACAACAACAAAAATATACTAAACAATATTTAATTATATATTTTCATACAAATCATCATCTACTTGTTTGATTGCATCAATTCTCTCTCCAGGAGATTCAAAATAATCAACTACATCAAGATGCATCATATTGGAGGGGTCAAACACATCATCTTCTTGAATGGCAAGATTTACCTCTACATTCTTTCCTTTTCCTTTTTCCTTCAGGGAAGCTTGATAGAGATCAACAAGGTGTTTTGACGTACGACAGGTACATGACCAGTGCCCAGTCATTCCGCACCGGAAACATTTATGTTCATCACCTTTCGAACTTCTATCTTGTGGAGCCTTTCCTTTATGATCATCACTTCGTGTGGGTTTCTTAAAATTATAATGTCCACCACGAAAATAGGTATTTCTTCCTCTACCGCGGTCCCGACCACGACCACGACCACGACCTCGACCACGGTTATTAAAATTCACAACATTCACTTCAGGGAATGGTGTTGCTCCAGTTGGTCGGGATTCGTGATTTTTCATCAATAACTCGTTATTTTGTTCAGCAACGAGAAGACATGAGATAAGTTCAGAATATTTTGCAAAACCCTTCTCTCGATATTGCTGCTGCAGGAGCATATTCGAGACATGAAAAGTGGAAAATGTCTTCTCTAACATATCAACATCAGTAATCTTTTCTCCGCATAATTTTAATTTTGAACTAATTCTGAAGAGTGCGGAATTATACTCACTTACTGATTTAAAGTCCTGCAACCTTAGATGCATCCAATCATAACGAGCTTTTGGAAGAATAACTGTTTTTTGATGATCGTACCTTTCTTTCAAACCTTGCCATAGAACGTAGGGATTTTTTATTGTAAGATACTCCATTTTCAATCCCTCGTGAAGATGATGGCGAAGGAAGATCAGGGCTTTTGCTTTTTCTTGATTTGATGCATCATTTCATTCTTTAATTGTTTCTCCAAGATTCATAGAATCTAAATGGATCTCAGCGTCAATGACCCATGACAAGTAGTTATTTCCATTAATATCCAGGGCCGCAAATTCTAGCTTTGTAAGGTTTGCCATAATAACACTATCAAAAATAATAATATATTTATATTAGAAATTTAACATAAACCAAATGCGTAAAAATGGCTTACCTATAAGACTTACCTTTAGCGGGAAAAATGACAGAGTCTCGTGCTGATAACGTGTTGTAAAATTGAGAGGCGAAACCGGGCACCAAAACTTTACCAAAACATATAATAATAATAATAATAATAATACAAAAGATGAAATATAAAAAGAATATATATATATATAGTATAAACAAAAGAAAGTGGAGATTTATGGCAAATTAAAAACACAAAAATTAGAGAAAATGGGAGGAAAAATTGGTGTATTTTCTTTTCCAAAAATCTCTCTATTTATAGGTAATTTAAGAGAGGATGATGTGGTACATTTGGACACCAATCTATGGCCTTTAGAAGACACTTTGGCTATGGAGAAAATGCCACTTGGCATGGATAACAAATGAGCATGTGGAATGGGCATTTACATATGCCATATTCACAATAATTTTAACTCTAAAATCGTTAAGTTGTTTTTTTTTTCTTAAAAAAGAATAATAATTTCTGTCCATCCTTGAAGTCACCAACACATCAACATTTTTCTATAAAAGCACAATAAGATTTCCTCTAGGGGCAGAATGGAGAAGGAAGAAATGGGACAATCATCCTCTTCTCTCGATTTGTCTTAGATTAAGAAAATTATATAATAAAGTTTAAGATTTTCACATTTTCTAATTAACATGCCTCTCGAAGCTAATTTTTCAAAATTAAAAGATTATGTATATATAAAGTTAAAATGTAAAATTGTAAAATTGTGCCCCTGCCTAAGAAATTTTTGGCTTCTGCCCTAACTTCCTTATTGCTATTGTAGTCCGTCTGACAATTTACAACTTTTGTGTTTTCCATCTGGTTTGCTTCTTTTTGGGAAATTGTTATTATATACAGTATCAATATTGTCATTTACACTGTAATGGTTTGTAGCCAGTTAAGGTGTAACAGTTTGCTAGTGTTACTTAGTTATTATATACAACGTATGTCCAACATTTTAAATATATGAACTTTTTGAAAAAAAAAAATAAAAGTTTCAATTATGTTTTTCAACTTTAGATTATACTTCTATTTAGATCAAAGTAATCAAAACCAGTAATCAAAACCATTTAGTTTAGATCCTATTAATCAAAATTATTTATGAAATGTTGATATGTCATAATTGTTAGATTAATTCTCATTCAGTCATAATTGTAGTATTCCTATATATTTTCAATTTCAACTATAAACTAACTATTTATCTAAATATTAGTGGAGTAGATATTATGAATCACCCTCATCCTTGGGTCATCTCGACCTTAAAAAGTGTAGGTCCAAGCTCGGCCTAGGTCCAAGCTCAGTGGGCCTAAGACACTATATTTAGGCTCGGGTCGGGCGGACCCAACCTTCAATAGCCAAGCCTATATCCCGGCCCTTGGATTTAGCTCCTTAGATCAAAGTTTGGGATGACCCATTAGATTAGTCCATTGAATATTGTTTATTTTTTAAAAAAATACTTTTTTAAATTTTCTTAACTAAATGTTATTAAAATTTATTAGAATTATATTTCTTATGTGATGCTATTTAAAAATTTTGGTATTTTTTATTACTTTTATTTAATAAAATTATTGATATTATAAAGTTTCTATTAGCATTTTATTTTTTAAAAAACCTTTTATTTATTTTTATCACCATTAAAAAAATTTATTGACTAAAACTTATGATATCTAAATTATAAGAATATATTTTAAAAAAAAGATATTCAAAGTTTATTTTTTTAAATATATAAAATATAATATATAAAGAATTATATATACACATATGTATTTAGATTGGCCCAATGGTAAGTCTATTGGACCGGATCGACGGGTCGATCCAAATATGACCAAAACGGACAAGTTTGTTCTTAAAAAAGTGATCCACATCCAATCCAATGAATGAATGGGTTGGACCGAACCGAACCAATCAAACTTTGACTTTGGTTCAAGTTCGGATCGAGCCAAGACTGGACTTAGGTCGGCCTTTGGACCACCAGCCTCGATGAATTATGAAAGTACAATACTTTTTTTCACTAATAATTTGCTTAACAATGTTTCGTGAATGGGTATTAACTATATTGTTTTGTGAATAGGCATTAACTATTGATTTTATATGAAAACATGATTTATAGTTTAGGAAGATTAGAAAATTTTTAAAGTTTATAGAATAAATAGATAAAATGCTCAGAATTTATAAACTAAATTTATAATTTAATTAACTTGAATTTTAAATATTCTTTGTCTTAAACTTTCAATCTTTTTAATTTTGGTCCTAAGCTTTCATAAAAAATTAATTTTGTCATTGTAGTTAATATTTTTCTCATCAATAAAAATCTAGATCTATTTCAGAATTCAATATTGGACCCATTTGGTTACGTTCAAATTGTTTCTCATTTCTCATTTACTCTTTTTTAATAAAGAAAATGGATTTTTTTTTTTGGTAACTATTTCTTGTTTTTTGTTCTTTCCTTTTTTATTGAAAAAAAACATAAACATGTTTGGTAATCATTTCTTGTTTCTTGTTATTTGAAAATTTTAAATTAAAATGTAATTTTTTTATGAAAACTAGTTTTTAAAATTAAATATTCAAAATTTTTATGTTATATTTATTTTTTTTTAGTATTTATTACGCATTTTATATATAAATAATAAAAAGATAATATTTTTATTTACGTGTTGGAAAAAAACTGAATACAGAAACAAGAAATTTTGATTTTGTTGTTTTCAAAAATTTATACAATTTGTGGAGCATTTCTAAAAAAATGAGAAACAAGAATTAGAAATATTACCGAAACCTTAAACCATTTAAAAATTTATCGATAAGAACTAAAATAAATTTATATGCAAAATTAAAAACTAAAGCAAAAAATTTAAATACTTAAAAACCAATTAAAATAAATATAAAACCAAAACAGGAATGGAAATCAATGACAATTAAAACCATTAAATCTACTCTAAGATAATAATTATTATCAACCAGAGCAAGGCTCAACTGGCTAAAATATATATCCCTTACCTAAAAGTTAAAAATTTGAATTTCTACCTCTATATATTGTTGATGGTCTCAATTTCTCTAAAAAAATCCCCAATAAATACATAAAAAATTTCTTAGAAGGAAAAAAAAAAAAAAAAAGAAAAAAAAAAAGCGAATGACACATTCTAATTTGCAAAAAATAATAATAATAAAAAATAAAGTTAACAGAGTGAATAACGCAAGTTTGTTTGTTTATTTTATCTTCATTTATTTATCAAATCCCATTTGGAATATGCTTAAAACATTAAGAAATTAAAGAAGCAATCATAGCGATGTCATTTTCAGGAGCATTATCATATAAATATATATATATAAATACAATTAATTAATTACCATTTTCTAATCCAAGAATATATTCGGAAACAAAGACCATATAATATCTACAAAACCATTATTATATTCATAGTATTATCTATGTTCAGATATTTATAATTAATTAAACAAAATATGATGCGTGTAAGAAGAAAAAGGTCGGTAGATAAAATCTAGAAGGATTCTTACTCGAATATCAACTTCTATCATTCCCCTACTCCCTCAAAGGGAACTAGCATAAAATTCAAGTTATAAATCCACCATTATAATTATATCATGTATTTTGAAAATAATTCCAAATATGTGTATGATTCATGAATTTACAAAACATATGTGTTACATTTTTTTTTAGGATATAACATTACAAATATGGGTGTAGATTCAAACCTTTGACCTATGAAAAAAAGTTACTACTATCTTAACCAGTTAAACTATATTCAAATTGACTATAGTAAGATATCAGTTAACTTTTACAAGATCAATTATACACATGATATATTTTATGGTACGTCGTGTATATCATTGCTGTGTTGTCTTACACAATATTCTTAAGACTAAATTGCATTTTAGTTTCAATTCAATCCTCATATATACTTTTAAAAGTTTCATAATCATCCCTTTCATTTGATTATAACTACGACACCTAAAAGAAATAATAAAAATTTAAGTTATTTGTAGTTACACTTGAAAATGAGCCACAAAAATTCAATAAGACATTATTCATTGCACTCTAAATTAAAACACACATCAATCCAAGTTATATATATATATATATATATATATATATATATATATATATATATATATATATATATAACATTTAAGTTAAAGGAGTCTTTTAATCTCAATCCAAATTTATGTTCCTCAACCGATACAACCCATCACACTCGTAGCTTATTAAAACAAACACCCCATATCATAAAACTAATTTTAAAACAATCTATAAATATAAATATCAAGTCACGTATGATCTCTACTACTCTCACAATATAACAACAACTCAATCAAAAGATGAGAACAATAATAAAACTTCTAAAACTATCCGGACCAAATTAAAACTATGGTTAAAACACATAGATCCTAACCTAAGATATTCTTAAATCTATGTGTTAAAAGATAAGACCAAAATGTGGAGAGCACTTAAAAGAAGAAGAAGAAGAAATTAGCGTATGGTATATTGTAAGGAAAATGAGAGTTAATAAAAAAAAGGATAGTGATTGGAATTTTGAAAATTCAAAGGTAAGGCCGGGTTTTCAGGATAAATGGCTTTGACTTATTCAAAGGACGGTGTGTTTGGGAAGGAAAAAAAAAAACTGGTTTTTTTTTCTTTCTTCAAACTTTTCTGAAGCGTCTTTGACCCAAACACGTCATTGTTTTGTTAACTTAAAATTATTTATTATTTAATTTTTCTTTTGGTTCTTCACCCCATTTTTGACCTTCAACGCATGCGCTCCTAAATACTTTTTTTAATCTCTCTTTTCGCATTCTTTGACCATTATGCCCTCATAAACCCTAAAAGAATTAATTAAAATAGAAGTAAAATAATCGTATGAGGTATACGTAATTATGTTGGTTTCAAACTCTACATACTTGGACGATGAACGTATGTAATATTTTAATTCAAGATTATATTCTATCGTGATTTTCAACTATTGTTGTTATTCTATTTTGATCCTTAAACTTTTAAATGTTGTATTTTTGCCCTTCTTTTATAAGCTATTTTACTCTTCATGAGGGTTTTTTTAATTCATTTTTTTAAAGCTTAATAATGTGTAGGAGTAGGAATTGAACGGTTAAATTTTTCATCTAAGTTATAATGTTTTACCAGTTTGACTATCCTGATCATGTTGACTATTTTTTTTAGTTAATACTTTAACAAAAGATTTAAATTCCTTTTAGAACTCAGACATGTGTAACCTATTACATGATTTTTATACATTGTTTAGGTAGATGTTTATTGATTAGGTTAAAAAATAAAAATATGTTATCATCTTAGGTTTCTATTCAATGATATATTAAACAATTATTGATGATGACTAAAATAAAAAATTTTATCCGAAGTTTAGAAACTAAGTCAAAAGTTTGAAATTTAAGGACGAAAATGTGACAAATAAAATAAGAGTTAAGTGATTGAAATAGAATTTGAATCTTTATATAATAATTTTAAAAAACTAATTATTTGTTGGTCGAAAAACATTTTTGGTCTCTATATTTTCATTGAAGCAATGATTTTGTTCATAAATTTTAGTATATAACAACTTAGGCTCAATAGTTTAATATTTATAACAACTTAGTCCTTACCATGTAAACTCTTATTAATATTTAATGAGGTTTTTTACATATGTTTTTTTCTTTTGAGATAAAGATTTTTTACATATATAAATCAATAAACTACCTAAAGACTAAATGTGTTTACAAACTATAGGGACTATATATCATTATACAATAAAATTCAATAATTCACCCTTATGAGATTTTTCACCATAGAAATTAAATCAATACAAATTTTAAATTTTATAGACTAAATCGTTACATACTAAAATCTAAAAACTAAACTGTCACAAATTTAAAAATATTTAGATCAAATCGTTTTATACTAAAATTTAGAGACTAAATTGTTATTTTAATAAAAGCAAAATAATATAGGTGTATTTTAACTTTTTATTTTATTTTATATTTTTTTAAGATTCTTTTCGGTTCTGGTTGGGGACAGCTTACGTGTCAATTGCACTCGCAACGCCACTGCCAAAAGCTCCATCATTTTTCTCTCTTCATAGATTTGCCCAAAATGGAAGGGCCGGCTGACGTGGACCCGAGAGCGATTAGTTTATAATTAAATTTCAGAGATGGATGCTGATGTGGCAGCATGACGTGTTCGGTCACGTCCACCGTTTTTGAAGATGCCCATAGGGCAATAAGTTTTTTTTTTTTCCCCCTTTTCCTTTCTCTCTCTCTCTCTCTTTTTTTTTTTTTTTGAGACATTGATATATAGAAAGCAAGTTGAATTCTCTAGATGGTGTCCGTTGGTTGATCAATTCCCATTATATAAATAATTTCAATTAAAATCTCCATGAATTATTTTCCACTTTTTTTCAATAGACTAAAAATTGTAGAGAGAGAGAGAACAAAAAACCCTAAAGAATTGTTTAATTATCCATGGATTCCATAATCTAAAGGCTTATTGAGCATATATGTGTGTCTTCTATTAAGCGAAAATTAGAAAGAAAAAACGTAAAGTAAAAAATTGAGTTAGATTTAAATAATGGAACGACAACAGAGACAAAAGCATGTCACATATCTAAATTGTATTAAATTTAGGATTAGAAATAGTCAAATAAACATAATTTGATTATCTCGTGTGAACTATACTGATATAGTTTTATGTCATGTGGTGAAGATATATTTAGTTTGAAATGTTAGTTTGATCGTAAATCCCTCTTACATATCTTTAATTTTAATGATAAATTTTTTTCGATCCTAAAATTTAGAATAACTTTAGTGCTGATTTAAGATTGAGAACCTTTTCAGTAATAGTGTATAATTACTTGTTACGATTGTTAAGATTATGTTTTCTAGTTATACAGAAAGTTTAGTCATCGTATTTAGATTGATAATATTCTTCTCAGTGTAAGTGTATAAATATAAGTCTCTAACTTGCATTTAATAATGAGGAGAATTTTATTCAAACCACTGAGTTTCTTTATTCAGGTCATGAGCTTTAGTTATTTTATTTTATTTTTTATGGTTAATTTCTTTTTTGTCTTGTGGGTTATTTCTATCCTTTTTACACTGTTGTTGGTTGTTTTTAATAGATTACATGGGGTTCCATCTGAAAACCAATTGGCAATGAGAGGAGTAACCCATGTATCTTATAAATCGTGAGGTCTCTCTACATTTTTCTAATACGGGATTCTCAATATGCCCCATCAAGATGATGCCTCTTTGGGTTCACCATTCTTGGGTCGGATCCTAATTTTTGGACCGAATACCCGTTTGAGCTTCATGGGCTCTGATACCATATCAAGATTGCATGGGGTTCCATCTCAAAACCAATTGGCAATGTGAGGAGTAACTCATATATCTTATAAATTGTGAGGTCACTCTTCATCTTTCAAATGTGGATCCTCACAATATGCCTCTTCAAGATGGTACCTCTTTTGAGCATATTGAGAATCCCACATCTGAAAGATGAAGAGTGACCTCACAATTTATAAGATATATGTGTTATTCCTCCCATAGTCAATTAATTTTGAGATAGAACTCAATGTAATCTTGATATGGTATCAGAGCCCATAAAACCCAAACGAGTATTCGGCCCAATAGAAATAAAAAAACCCCAAAACGGGTATTCGGTTCAAAAAAAAATTAAAATTTGGGATTCGAAGAATGGTGAACCCAAAGATGCACCATGTTAACCCAAACGGGTATTCGGTCCAATAAAATATGATTTAAGATCGGTCCAATAAAATCTGATTTGAGATGGAACTCCATGCAATCTTGATAGTTTTCTAGTTGTGTCTTGATTTCAAGTTGATTGATTCATTTCTTTTGAAAATGAATTATCAATTTGATCGTAAACCATCAACAGAAAATGCAGATTTTGTTTTAGTTTAAAAAAAAAAAGAATCAATGATATTCGATAAATTTCTAATCAAATAACGTGTTAGAATATGAAGAGAAGAGAGATAAGAAGATTCAATTTAGGTGCCAACTCAATTTTGGTATAATCCAAGTTGGCATAGTGATGATGACGATGGCGATGACGTTAAAAAGAAAATAATTATTGATGCCAATGTCTCTCTTTCTCTCTCTAAAGAGGAGAGAGAAAAGAAAAGATAAAAAGAATTTTGGAAAGTGATAGTGTGATGAGAAATGTAAGTCATTTCTTGAAAGGACAAGCATTTGACATGAAGTCCAGATTCAGTGGCACCTCCTCCTCAAAAGCCACCATTCTTAATATATATGTATAATTTCACACTGTTTTTGTCCTAAATTACTCTTCTTTTTTTTTTTTTTGTCCTTTTTTTAAATCTTTTTATTTTATCTTTATACTTTTGACTATTGTTCTTAAAAGAGAGCGAGAAACTATCCTTCTCTTGTTCGTCTTAGATTAAAAAAAAATTGTATTAAAAATTATGTTTTTAATTCCGTTGACGAACTTTTAAAATTTAAAGATAATATAGAAAAAGTTAGAAGTTGAAAATTTCTAATAGTTATGAATTTTTTTTACTACGTCCTACTTATTGTGTTTAATCACAAATTTTCAAATGTTTAGTTTTTTATCTTTAAATTTTGTGGAGAAAAAATGTCATTTTTGTTAGAGCTATTTTTTTTTATGAATCATTTCATAAGAAATTATATCTACTTCCAAACTTGAAATCTAATTAACCTTTTTAATATTATAATATATATAGATTCTAAAACTTATTCGTATAGATATCCATTCATTAGCTAATTAAATGAATAAAATATGTGTTTATATTAGATTATTATTAAACAATTTGTAAAAATATTAACAATAATAAGTAAAATGGTTTTCCATGCAAAGTTTACAAATTAAAGTATGAAGTTTGAAAATTTTAAAGACATGCAAACTAAGTATAGTTCATTGAGAAGTTATACGAAGAGTCTGCAACAATGTGATTGACAATTTTACACCGTTGGATGTATGAGATAAATTGCAAAAGTACTTTGAATCTATGTCCGGTGGTTATTAAGGAGCATGTAGATTTTTAAATCTACATCCAATGATTATTATTAAAAGTCAACCACATAACATAATGATGGTTTCATTGAATAATTTTTCATCCAAAAGCTCGATCTCTGAATTTGATGTGTGTCGTGGCATGCTTTCTCCACGCCATGGGAGAAGAACCAAATTGCCCACCACTTTGCACAAAGAACTAGCCATTTAAGTACTCTCAGAAGATTGGATTGATTTAGAGCCAGAAGAGCTTTCCTCTTATTTGACTATGTTGCCTTTTAGGAAAAATTTCTAGTTCGTAGCTACTTCTTTCCTTCCTAATTTGACACGTCATTAAATGATATATTAATTTATTTCATGAATCTCATATTATTTTTAAATGTTGCTTTAATGACAAGTAAAGCACGAAGATATTGGAGGTAGTATGGAAAATTTTCCTAGTAATAAAATTTTGCGCTTGCCTTTATGGCTTTTAACTGTTATGTCTTTTATTTTTTTTTTTAAAAAAAAGGTTTGAATATCTTCTCAGTTTAAAAAAAAAAAAATTGAATATCTTCTCCTTAATTTGTTGTGTAATATTTTAGGAGGAAGAAAAAAATTAGACATCATTAGGGACCAAAATATAATTTAAAGCTTTTGCAATCTATATATTTATCATTAATAAAATAAATGTTATTAATTGCTATCATAATTTGCACTTAAGATTGAGAAAGCAAAACAATAACTATGTAAAAAGTTGTTTTTAAAGCCAACATGAACATAACTCAGTATAATTAACATCTACTATTTTCTTTGAGATTAGAGGTTCAAATTTCTAAAAATGATGTTCAAATTTTTATACTTCCACATTTGTTGTACTGAAAAATAGTTGTTTTCAAGATTTTACTAAAGCGTCTTTGAATATTTCACTTATTTAAAGCAATTTTTTGAATGCTGGCTATTTTAAGGGAAATATAATCCTCGCTAAACTTTGAAATTAAAAAGAAAGTTTTTTTAATACTTTTTTCGGTTCTAAATTTTAGTTAAGATAAAATGTATAAGATAGAAAATTTTATTTTTCAAATAAGTAAATAGTTTTTTGCAATAACAAAAAGGGTTCCTAACTATTTTCTTTTATTTGGTCCATGTACTTTGCATTGTAAAATAACTTTGAAACCTTAGTCGTATTGTAAAATTCACTATGAAAAGCTAGTTGTAGATTCCATTTCATAATTTTTTTTCCTTCCAATTTTATATTTTTAAATGTAATAATTTTCTATGTCCAGCAATCTACCTTCAAAAACATTTTTAAAATATTTTTAAATTTCTAAAAAGCTTAAAAAGTTCAAAGATATGTTTTTTTTTTTTAAATGTCAAATATTTCAAATGAAATTCAAAATTATAAATTTTAAATAAAAAATTTGCTACTGAACAATAGTTTGATAATAAAAGGCAGAAACCTAAAAACTAAATCTCCATAAAATGAAATCGTAATTTTTAAAATTTGGCCAATATTTTGAAAAGCTTATTTTTAAAAAAAATGGAAAACAAAAAAAAATACTGGAAGAAATTATTTTCAAAAAAATTAGAAAATAAAGAAAGAACACAATGGACTTTAAATTATATAAGAAGAAAATGAGAGCTCATTAAATGTGTAATTAATTAGAAAGAGTAATTTGGTTGAACTTTGGAATAATAATCCAAAAATTTATAATGGATGGTCTTTTGCTCAATAGATTTTAAAAATATTTTATTTAGCAACTTAAAAATAGCTGGTACTAGTAACTTTTTTAGTAGGTCAAGGATTTAAATACTTACTTCTACATTTGTAAATTGATTTTAGATGATATATAATTACTAATTGATTATATTGATTATATTCAAATAATTGATTAACTAATATATCTAATACAAATTAGATGTCAATTTTAATTTTTAAAAAATGTCAATCAACGACTTACACAAATATCTCCTACATCAATCAAATTTCAATTAATTTATTTTTACAATTTTGTTTGTTGAAATTGTTATTTTTTAATTTTATATTTTTATAAGGTCACTTTTGATTCTGCTATAATAATCCAAAAATAGTTCGATTAGAGGATGTTACGTTTAGATAATGGATTATATCACAACCCACTAACTTCATTATCAATTGGGTTTAAAATTGAGTGTGAAATTTGTAAATTATTCCATTTTTGTGACCAAAATGGTCCTTTAAATGATCATTTTAGGGCCTTAAACTCCTCTATTTTCAAACCCTAGGGCTGCCTATTTCTCTGTTAAATGCATCCAAAGTCAATGAGTTCTAGAGAGAGAAATTTAGAGAGAGAACTTTGATTGGCCCCTTTATATGGCTCCATCTATTTTGTTGATAAATTATAACTTGAAATGAAGTTTTTTTTTTTTTTTTTTTGACAAAATAATTTTCTATTTAAAAAATTAAGTGAAAATATATTTGAATAATTGTTTTGCATTTCTTGTTGTTATATTTTAATTTTTTTAAAAAAAATAAAAATAGAATGAATTGAGTTGTTATTTCTTTAAAAATCATAGAATTGTTAGATACTTATTATTCTATTAGTATAAGTATAATGAATTGAGTTGTGCGGCACTTTCCTTTTTTTTTTTTTTTTTTTTTTGTGCTTTGGTACGGCGCTTTCCTTCTTTCTCTGAGAAAGAGTTAGTGGTATTTTTCACATAATGAATTGGATGAGACAGTATGATACATGAAAAACTGTTTTGAAAATAATTTTGTTTAAGTAAAAATAAATAAATAAATAGAACTTTGGTTTGAACAAATTATCATCGGATCTTTATTTCAAATAACAATAGTTCATGCATATAATTTTCTTAAAATTCATAGATCTACTAGACACAAATATAAAATTTTAGGGTTCCATTAGACATAAATTTTATATTTTATATTTAATAGATCAATTAATTTTAAAAGAATTTAAATTTTTCAGAGACCTATTAAACACAAAATTAAAAGTTTAAGAACTAATTAGACTTAAGATTGAAAGTTTAATAACATATTAGACACTTTTAAAAGTTTAGGGGCAAAATTTATAATTTTACTATATATATATATATATATATATATCCTTTATCATCTTTCTCAAAAAAAAAAAATAATAAATATTTCGTTATCATCCCTATTCTTGTAATTAAAGCTTACTACATATCTTTGCCATTATATTGAAGAGTAACAAAAATTTAACATGGAAAGCTAGATAAGACATCAATTATCATTTCAAAAGTCAATGATTTGATCTCCATCATCGCAAGTGTTGAACTCAAAATAGTAATAATAATAAACATGGAAAATTACTTATAGATGTGGCAGAAAAGTTTTGTGAATTGATATTGAAAAAAAAAGTCAATTTTTATTCATATACTTGTTAAGTCGTATCAATTTTTACTATGAACTTTCAATTTTATCAAATTGCACCATAAACTTAGATAAGTGTTGCGATCTTAACCTTAACTTGAAAAAATGTTGCAATTTTTACTCTTTTATAAGTTTTCATTTGAAAATCATGCAAAACAATATTCTAATATGCTTTCAATTAATTATAAAACATATGCATGGTACAAAATTGATAAAATTTCAAAGAAAAATAATATTAGAACTAAATTTTTTTGTTAGAATTTGTGAGTTTTGACAATTTAATGGTTAGCTTGTGCATTAATCAAACTTAAATTTGTACAAAACTTGATATTATTGAAATTAGCGAGTGTACATAGATTTTCACATTGCTTTTTGTTAAAATTAGTGGGTAAATTAAGAAAAATTGAACAAAGGGTAAAAATTGCAACATTTATCTAAGTATAGAGTCTAATTTGATGAAATTGAAAGTTTATGGTGAAAATTAATACAACTTCATAAGTTAGGGAAAAATTGAATTTTTTCGTTGGATATTTTATATTACTAACGTTGGATCTAAAAAATCATATTGGTTAAAAACATGAACATAATTCAAATTGTAGACCCTACTTTCATATTAGATATTTGATTCAATGTTAATCTTATTTTGAAGTAAAACCAACAATATTTTTTAATTTTTCTACATAATTTTAAAATGCAATTACAAATAATTTGTCATGCATATTCGATTTCTATAGTCTTAAAGAACCTCGGGTAAGTTTTAACCAAATGATAAAATAAAAAATTGACATTATAACGAGAGTATATGAAAAAATATGTTAAAAAAAATTAAGAAATATTTAGGTAATAATGAACGTATAATCAGATACATTGAATGAATTAAGAATATTTGTAAATAGATAAAAATCAAATTCAAACAGAGCCTAATGTAAATGAACAAAATATCATTGGGTGCAATATTGTACTAATAATATGTTATTAATAATTATGCAAAATTAAAAAAAAAATCAATTTCCAATTCTACCCCTTTTTTTGTCTGATTCGAAAACCGCGTTTGTCTTTTGCTAAGTGGGGCATAAAAGCATAATTATTTTTTCAAAATCAAATTGTAAATAATGCAAAAGGACACCAATCCAAGATAGCTAAGGTTTTAATCCATCATGCCGACGGTGAGTATAGTTATAATTGACATGTAGTCTTGCTCATGAAGTTGAAAGTTCAAATTTCTAGACCTTATATTTGTTGTATTAAAAAAAAGAGTTTAATCCTTCCTTCACGTCATTGTGCTTATTAATAATAATAATACAAAATAACTACACTTAAATATAGTTAAGCTAGTTAAAATATATAGTAAAAATAAAATAAAATTATTTAATAGTTTAAATTATATTTAAGTTTTAATCTCTAAAATTGTGGTAAGTTTGTAATAACTTTTGACAGTCATATTTTTGGCCAACTTGAACAGAATTCAATTGGTTAAGACATATATCATCCATCAAGAGTCAAATCCCTCACTCTCACATATTGTTGAACTTTAAAAAATAAAAATCATAGTCTTCATAGTGTTTAGTTGGTTAATCAATAATGATTTTCAAGGCTGCTTATAAAATAAGTGTTTTCACTTAAAACTAATTTTTTTTCTTCAAAATTCATCCTAAACTCGTTGTTAAAAAAACGTATTCTTAAAGTGCTTTCAGAGGAAGCACAATACTTTCTCCCAAAATTTCTTATAGAATAAGTGTTTCAGTTAAAAAATGCTTTAATCAAAAGAAAACCAAAATTCACTATTATTTTGTTTTGATTCTTATAGTTTGATATATTTTGTTTTTAGTCTCTTTCTTTTACAAAAATAACTTTTATCTTAGTAATTATATATAAGTAATAAGTTTAATATATGCAGGGAGGGATCAAATCATTGACCTTTGAGATGGTAATATGTGTTTTTCCATCGAATTATGTTTGGATGGCACATTTATCATTATAATTAATATTGTATATTCTAGTCAACATTAATTTCATATATTATCCATTTTCAAAGTTTTTTTTAATACAACAAATGTGGAGGTATGAGGATTTAAACCTCTAACCTCAAGGGAAGGAGTACATGCCAATTAGCTATGCTCACTTTGGCATTTATTTTCAAGGTTAATACTATATTTAATATATGTAATTCAATATAAAATTTATGTTAAATGTATTATAAAAACTTAACAAAATATATATATATATATATATATATATATATAGCTTATCTGAGACTATATTTCATAGACATTGCACTTGTTACGGGACTTACAATTTAATCCTTCCTCTTCTATGCACTTTTTGAACTAAAAAAAACAAACAAACAAACTAAGATCAAAATAATTTTTTTAAATATAAAATTTAGGGCCTACAATAAAATATCTACAAGTACAAAGATTAAAGTTAAATTTTTGTAGCTGACATGAGTATAGTTCAACTGGCATAAAGTATTGTATCATCAACTAAAAGGTCAAAGTTTGAATATTCTCTCTCAAACGTTGAATTTTTGTAAAACTTTGGACCAAATTATCACTATTATTTTTATTAATTTAAAGTGTACTTCTCTTTGTCCATTATTTTGAAAATCTAAAACCCAAATTTAACCAAGATAACCGCGTTTGTGTCATTAACTAGAGAATTTATTAAATTAAAATTATAAATTAGGCTTTTATTTCAATTTTTTTTTACATAATTTAAAAATATATATATATATATATATATATATATATATATATATATATATATATATATGACAATGTAAATGTAAAAGGTAAAAGAGAATATCTTTGTTTCTTTTAATTCAATGATTAATTTACCATTTGATATTAATTTTATTGTTTATGTTTCAATTTGCTCATATCCATGACAAAATCACTCACAATAAGTCAGACCAACTTAATTAGTACTTGATCATGGTGTAACAGTTATTTAACCACAAAAGTGGACATGTTGTTTGAAAAAATAAATAAACCTAAGTATGTCCTTTCATAGCAGTAGTTGAGTTGAACAAACGTGGCCAAGTACTATGCTAACGACCTATCACGACCTTACAACACATATCATCTCCTCAACCTAGAATTAAAATTGAGAATGACTTAGGGGAGTAAGAAAATTTCTAATCAAAGAACTTAAGACAACTCATGATCATTGCAGGTTTTTTTATGGAAGTGTTGTATGATCATTTCTCATCTATATATAGTATTACCAAATGTAGCAACTACTGCTTCGATCTAATGAATGTCACTTCATCTCTCAAGGGGTCAAGATAATGCCACCAATATTCATGTATCAAAGTTGTTACTCTACCAAAATTATTTCATTTTACTAAATTCATCACCATAGTTTTTTTAGTAAACACAGCTAATTAACTTTAATCATTCTCTCTATGTACCAATAGTTGAACATGACAATCGACTTCTCTCTATGTGCCAATAGTTGAACATGACAATCGACTTCTCTGGTTACAATTTCTTTTTCTTTTCATGTAAGGTTTTTTTATAAATATTTTCTTCACTTTATTAAAAAAAAATCTTAAACGTACTAAATTCTAGATGAAAATGGACTTTAAGAAATGTATAAAAATTGTTTATTAAATATATGCACGTGGTTGTATAAAGGAATAATAATATAGAAGTCATCATTTTCGTCCTTATTTATGGGAGGGACCAAAAGTTTGAAGATGCATCTCTCGTTTTTTTTTTTTTTTTTTGGAGTTCAAGAAATGTATCTCTCGTTAAATCTTCTAATTTATAATCCTTCAATTAAATTTATTGCTAACTTAATCTCTTTCTTAAGTAAGTCTACCAAGCCATCATTAATTCCAAATCTATTCTTAGTTTTCGCTCTTATTATATACTTTATCGTTCCCATTAAAAATTCATCATTGTAACTTACAATTTTCATTTCAAAACACGTCTTTTATAATGCCTCATTTTTTTTTTCAATTTTTTTGTAAAATTTTATAAATTAAATTATAAATTTAGTCCATAAAATTTGAACATTACAACTATTTGATTCTTAAACTTTGAAAAAAATCTAATTACATTTCTAATCTCTTTATAAAAAAAAACACTTTTATTTAGTTGTGTTGTCAACTTTTGACATGTCCGATGGATTAATATTAGTTGATTTCACATAGTTTGAAGAGGAGAAATTATTTGATGAAATTGAAACAATGTGCTTGATGTTTTATACCGTTGAATTTGAGAGAGAAAAACAAAAAATTGTGGTCTGACCACATCCAAGAATTTAGAGAGGATGATCACAATTTTGTCAAGGTATTTGCATTACACTAAATTAACCAACATTATTTCTCTGATAAACATATCACATTAGTATTTAGTTAATGGTAATAGTAATTAAAGACTTAATAGATATATTTTTCAAAGTCATAAACGTAATTGAAACTTTTTAAAGTTTAAAGTAAACAATGCAATACTCAAAGGGGTGAACTAAAGTTATAATTTCATACTTTTTACAGTATTTAAAATTTAACATACTTTTCTTTTTTCATAAATAGGTGTTAATTACTGATATTCTTTTATATCATGGTGGTTTATTTGTAACAATAAAATATGAGTACTACTTTTTTTTTTGTATATCAGTAATATGCATTAATTAATGAACTGAAAAGATTGTGATAAAAAAAAACTTAAAAAAAAAAAACTAAAAAATTTGCGCTGAAAAAAGAACTTAAAAAATGTTAAAATATATTCTGGTCCTCTACTTTTGGACTCATTCCATTTTAGTTCCTTATATCTATATGTCTAAGTTTAGTTCCTGTACTTTTTATAAATCTTAAAATTAGTCTTCATTATTGCACATCATGATATTTTCACTTAAAATCATTTTTTATAAGTCATCACATGCTCACAATTAAAAAAAAATCTTAAACTAAAAAAGTGCTTATTGAAAAAGTATCACTTAAAATATGCTTTTATCAAAGTCATAAAAAGTTTGCTCATATTTTGTTTTGATTCTTGTATATAGACTAATAGTTTGGAATGCTTTGTTTGTACTCTCTTTCTTTCCACAAACATCTACATTTTTCTTAGTTATTATATATAAGTTTAACATCTATAGAATGAGAGATCGAACCACCAACCTTTAAAATGGTAATATGTACCTTATCTATTGAGTCATACTTAGATAGACTCTTTTTCCTTATAATTAATGTTGTATATTCTATTAAACATTAATTTCATATCATCCACTTTCAAAGTTAATACTATATATAATATATGTAATTTTAATATAAAGATTTGTGTTAAATGTATTATAAAAATTTGATAATTAAGATCAAAATAGCTTACTCATAGTATATTTCAGTGGATAATATATCTATACCAGATTGAAAGTTTAATCCTTCATCCAATATCACTTGTGAACTAAAAAAACTAAGTTCAAAATAAATTTTTTTATATATATAAAATTTATGGCCTACAACAAAATATCTATAAGCATAACGATCAAGGTTGAATTTTTGTAAAAGCATAGGACCAAATTATCACTATTGTTTTTATTAATTTAAATTCTACTCCTTTTGTCCATTCTTTTGAAAATATGTGAAACCCAAATTAAACTAAGACAACCGCGTTTGTCTCACTAACTAGGGAATTCATTAAATTAACAAAGCATAAATTAGGCTTTTATTTCATATATTTTTTTAAAATGAGAATGTGAATGAAAAATGTAAAAGAGGACTTTTTTTTCTTTTAATTTACTGATTTGATAACAATTTTCATTGATTATGTTTTAATTAGTTTGTATACTTAGATAAAACAACTCACGATAAGTCGATCAACTTAGCACCTCGTTTAACTGTTATTTAACCATAAAGGTGGACATGTTTTCCAAGCAAACGAATAAACCGAGCTATGTTTGTTGTAAGTGGTAGTTGAGTTGAACAAACGTGGCTAAGTACTATGCTAATGGCCTATCAAGATTATTTTTTTTTTAGTTCAACAACATATGGGAGTGAAGAGATTCGAACCTCTGACCTCTTGATCAAGAATACATGTCAATTACTTCTGAGCTATGCTCACTTTAGCTGAGAATGACTTTACAAAGCATATTTTCTCGTTCACATAGAATTAAAGTTGAGAATGACTTAGGTGATTTCAGAAATTTTCCAATCAAAGAACTTAGACAACCCCATGATCATTGCAAGTTTTTTATGGAAGTGTTGTATGATCATCTCTCATTTATATATAGTACCACCAAATATATATAGCAGCTACTGCTTCGGTCCAATGAATGCCACTTCATCTCAAGGGGCCGTGGTAATGCCACCAACATTCATGTATCAAAGTTGTTGTTTCTGTACCAAAATTCCATTTTACTAAATTTACCATCATAGTTCTTTTAGGAAACACGGTATATTAACTTTAAACATTCACTCTATTTACCAATAATATGCACGTGATTTTATAAAGGAAGAAAAGAAATAATATAAAAAGTCATCATTTTCCTCCTTAATTATGGGAGGGAGACTAAAAGTTTGAAGATGTATCTCTCATTAAATTTTCTAATTTCTAACCCTTCAATTAAATTTATTGCTAACTTAATCTCTTTCTTAAGTAAGTCTACCAAGCCATCATTAATTCCTTGATTAAATAAATCTATTCTTAGTTTTCCCTCTCATTATATACTTTAGTTCCCATTAAAATTCATCTTTATAACTTCAATTTTGATTTCGAAACACTGCTTTTATAGCGCCTCTTATGCCGCCGTTTTTTTTTAATTTCTTAAAAAAATTTATAAAATTAAATTATAAGTTTAGTTCATAAATTTTGAATATTATACATATTTGATTTTTAAACTATATATATATATATATATTTAATTGCATTTTTAATTAAAAAATACTTTATCTTGTTCATCTTATTAACTTGACATGTCCAATATATTGTTATTTGCTGATTTGATATCACATGACAAACAAATTAATGAAGAACGCAATTGGACATTTGAAAAGAGAATTATTTGAAGAGGTTGGAACAATGTAATAATTGACAGTTATATATACTATTGGATGTAAGAAAGATAAGCCAAAAAAATTGGTTTAACCATTCATCCAAGAATTTAGAGAGGGTGTCAGAATGTGACGCATTGAGTAATGCTTTGTTTGAGTGACTAAATGGACAAGCATTCGAATTATATTAGTTTATCCAAGTGTTCCTTTGCCTACTATGTTACACCAAATTAACTAACATTTATCTAATAATAAAGACTTAATAGAAGTATTTTTCAAAATTCATAGATGTAACTGAAATTTTTAAAAATTTATAGTAAATGATGGAATACAAAAAGTTGGTGAACTAAATAAATAAGTTAATACTATGTAGAATTTAAAATTAAAAATACATTTTTTCCATAAATAGGTGTTAATTACTAATATTCTTTTATATTATAAGGTGCTTTATTTGTAACTAACAACCAATATGAGTCGTCTTTTTTTTTTTTTTTAATTCAACTAATATGAGTATTACTTATTAGTTATATATAAGCGATATGCATTAATTGTCAATCTGAACATAACTCAACTGGTTAAGATATATATCATTGAGCCAAAAGTGAGTTTAGTTCAACGATAATTGGCATGTACTATCGACTAAGAAGTCAAATATTTGAATTCTCCCAAATGTTGTTGAACTATATATATATCATTGACCAAAAGGTCAGAGATTTAAACCCTCACCCTCATTTATTGAACTAAAAAAAGGTAATAAATTATTATAACATAATTTCATAATCTTGATTTTTATTTGTATTTTAAAAAAAAAACCAATAACAATATTGTTGAAAATTGTAGTTGAGCAATGACCAATTACTTTTATTTTCCTGAAAACAAATTATTGTCGAATAAAATTTCGATTATGTTCATCTTTCTCTTTCTTGCTTTTTTTTCTTTATATGATTTAAACACATACATTTTATTCATATTTGTTGAGTAAAAAAATATATTATTAAACAATTGAAAGTTACGTAATATTATTATACTAAATTAAAGATTAATAATTTTGAAGTATAGAAAATAATAATAAATATTTGTTAAAAAAATTTCTTTTCTTTTTATTTGAGTGTGTAGGTAATTAATTTTAATTTCCATTAATTCAAAAAAATAATCGTCGACATGTATTAATTGATATTAATTATTATTTTTCATGAATTGAATATATTACCCAAATTAATTCAATTCCTTAGATTATTATTATTTTTTTTTGAAAAGTAGGTTTCCTTCGATTACCCAAATTAGTTCAATTCCTTAAATAGTAGAAATATAGCTGGTTTTGAAATGGAATGAAAAGATTTTGAAGATAAAGAAAATTTGATACACATCTTCTAAATTTTATGTATTTGAGTGTCACACAACATTCTTTTAAGTTTCAATAACTAGCATTATAGACTAAAATTAAGCATAACTCAAAAGTAATCACAACAAGTTGAATAATTAAAAAGACTTGGTGCTCAAAATATATAAAGATTAAAAAAAAATTATAATTTAAGCATTTTAAAATGTAAAACTCAAGTAAGCCTTTTTTCTGAAAAACTCACCCATGCATTGATTTTCCTACACCTTGAAAATTAAATATCTATTAATAAAAAATAGTTATAGTTAATAAAATTTTACTGACATTAATAATCATATCTTTTTAAATTATGTAGATTCAAATTCACATCCCTCAATTAAATTATAATTAAAAAAGTAAAAAAAAAATGAAATCTTATATATTTGGATTAAGATAGAGTTTCTAGATGGAGTTGATAGTCATTGGAATTTAAGAATCAACTTGCAAGCTAATTGTATTTTAGAAATACAAAAACAAAGAAAAATATAAAAGTAAAACAATTATGAAGCAATAACTTCCCATTCTATTATAAATCATAATTAGCTCATCTATTTTACCGACTAACCTGAAACAATTCTGAAAGCAATAAACTAAAATGCTTCAAATAGTAAATAATAATAATAATAATAATTTGTTGTATATTTTTCTTATACTTTTAATGATGATCTTTACATATTTAATTTTGGCTAAATTATAAAAAATACCCTTAAATTTTGTTATTTGTTTCAAAAATACTCATATTCTTTTAAAAGTCGTAAAATTGCCCTTGACTTTTTATAAACATTTCAAAATTACCCTTATGGTAGAAATCCATTAAAATGTGGGACGAAAATTGACGCGATTGTGACTAGGACACTTGCTTAGATCAAGTATAAAATAACGACATTAAAACACGTCGACTTTTTATCCAACGTTCTAATGTTTTTTTCTACTACAAGGGTAGTTTAGGAGTATTTTTTATAATTTAGCCTTTAATTTTTCCTCAACTTCTTTTCTAATTTTTTTTAAAACAATATAAAATAAAGAATTCCTTCAACTTGGAAAGTGACTTTTGCACTAAAAATTGTTCCTAAATTTGTACTTAAGAATTGATTAAATGACTCGTGTGTGTGTATATATATGTATATATATTTGTTTATTAAAATCACTATTTACAAAACTCATTGTGTTTGAAGCCTAAACAACTTTCTTTTGTCTAAATATATAAGGTCCTGTTTGGTTCGTGATTTGTTTTTATTTTTATATTTTTGAAAATAAAAATAGAAGGAAAACGTCTAAAAGAGGGCCTTCCTATGTGGTTTGCCTCGGCTTGGGCCGAGGCTGACCACGGACTTGGGCTTGGCCCAAGTTCATTCTTTTTTTTCCTAGCTTACTGGTTCGGTTCTCGCTTGGTTTCGGTCCATTTTGATCTGTATTGGGCCTCTTTATTCCATTTGTCCTTTAATCCTTATGCTTTATCTGGCCCGTCCTCTTGTTCCAATTTTACGATAAAATAAGAGTTTTTCAATATAGTTGTCCAAATATTTTTTTTGAGCTTTGGTTCTACACAATATAACATTTTTTTTAAAGCAATTTCCGAGCAAGTTGAGGTAGATTTTATTTTATTTATTTATTTTATATAGGTGTATGTTAAAATTACTTGGACAGAAAAAATACATTTGGAAGAAAATGAGTCTTAAAATCCTTTGCAAAAAAAAAAAAAAAAGTCTTAAACTTTTTAATAAACAGAATAAATGGACTAAGCTCATTACTCATGTTGGTCATGATATCTAGATTAAAATATCATTATATAGATATAGTTCGATTAAAAAAAATATTTAAAAAATATTTTCTTAAAAAGAGGTTAAAATACAATTTTGGTCTCTATACTTTAGGTTTCATTCCATTTTAGTCATTGTACTTTTAAATGTCCAATTTTAGTCTTTGTACTTTCAATAAAGCTTAAAATTAGTCCCTACGTTAGTTTAAAGTTCATAATAATAATAATTTTCATGCAAGAAAAGATACAATGTGAACATATTTCCAAAATTTATAGAAGGAAGACTAATAGAGACTAATTTTTTTTAGAAAAGTTAACAATAAACTAATAATAGGGATAAATTTTAAGCTTTATTGAAAGTACAAAAACTAAAATTGGACATTTGAAAGTATAGAGGCTAGAATAGAATGAAGCCCAAAGTACATTGACCAAAATGATATTTTTAACAAACAAACAAAAAAAAAAACAAGCTAAGAAGGTAATATGCTTTTGATTTTAAAAATTGACATCCTTAAATATTATGTTTCAAACCATTCAACTTTCAAATATATGCAACATTATACAAAATATGATTAATTCTTTCGTTAAAGTGTTATTTTTTCTAACAAAATTAAAAATTGAAAAGCTTTTTCATTGTCAAATAATTTTTGAGGTCTAAATGCATCAATGACTTTATTAAATTGTAAGATTAAAGAAAATAGTTGTAGACCTAAATATAAAATTGTTAAAAATCGTCCCATTAAAATTTGATTTGTTTTTTTAGCTAAACTATCAATAGGGTGAGAGATCGAACTATTCATCTTTAAGATGGTAATAGCTCAACTATCAATAGAGTGAGAGATCGAACTATTCATCTTTAAGATGGTAATATCTACTCTTTAGATTGATTTAATGAATCATATATATATATATATATATTTGAGTTTAACCATAATTTAAATATATTCAATCTAATTGATTATATAATATATCATCAAATCGACTATAAATTTAAATTACTTCAAAAAGTTAGTTTGCTAAAGCCCAGTAGGAAAAAAAGGCTGCCAATTATTACAAATTTCATAATTTCAAATTTCAAATCAATTTTTCTTTTTACTAAATTTTCCAGAACGTGTGGCCAATATTTTCAATAACGCTGCCACCAAATTATAACATAAACATCCTTTTTCTTCAATATTTGATTATTACATATCTAATCTTCAATTTTATTGGAGTAATTGATTTTAAAATCTACAAAAACCATGAATAATTAATTGAATAAAGGGAGAAAAAGACTGAGTAGGATGTCCAAAATAATAATTAATGATTAAACATTCATCATTAACATTTTTTAAATTCACTTTTCTTCTTATTGATTCCTTTCACATTCCACACATTTCTTTCCTCCAATGAATAATTAATAATTAATAATGCACATGTAATGTTTCTCTCAAACTTAAGGAAAATTATCATTCTTTTCATCTCTATTACTTAGCTTAATTAAATCAATTGTAATCTTAAATTTATTTCATCCGATTGCACTCTAATTTGAATAGTTTTGAAATTAATATCTTCATTATTTAAATTCTCAATTTTTTTACTTAATTAGGATTTATGAACATTATAAATAATAGGCAAAAAATACTGATTACTTTTAAATCTTAACCATCTAAAAGCATTCTTTCACATTGCTAAAAAAGTACTTTTAATATTATTTGGTGTGTTTTAAGAGTACTTTTAAACATTTTTGCCAAAAATATTCCACAACAAAACACTTTGTTTTGTACTTTTTTCGAGGCCACTTTCATATTACTCTTGAACAACCTGATGATTTAAATATTAAAGTCTTTTTAAAACAACAAAAAGTACTCTCGAACATGTCTTAAAACATTTGGATAAGAACAAACAAAAACTTCACTAAAAAAATCCGAGGAATTCGAAACAATAAAGTCAAGCTTTTCCACGCCTTAATCCTCGTGGTGCAAATTAAAGTTCCTAGTTGGCTAAAGCCTAATGGTGAAATATGAACCCAATATTTTAATAACCTAAAACCAAAATTATTTAAATATAATAATAATAAAGTTTCACTCT